>JAIUSX010000113.1:7500-1207500 GCA_026573805.1 Hesperophylax magnus
CTAACCTAACCTAACCTAACCTAACCTAACCTAACCTAACCTAACCTAACCTAACCTAACCAACCTAACCTAACCTAACCTAACCTAACCTAACCTAACCTACCTAACCTAACCCTAACCTAACCTAACCTAACCTAACCTAACCTAACCTACCCTAACCTAACCTAACCTACCTAACCTAACCTAACCTAACCTAACCACCTAACCTAACCTAACCTAACCTAACCTAACCTAACCTAACCTAACCTAACCACCTAACCTAACCTAACCTAACCTAACCTAACCACCTAACCTAACCTAACCTACCTAACCTAACCTAACCTAACCTAACCTAACCTAACCTAACACCTAACCTAACCTAACCTAACCTAACCCTAACCTACCACCTAACCTAACCTAACCTACCTAACCAACCTAACCTAACCTACCTAACCTAACCTAACCTAACCTAACCTAACCTAACCTAACCTACCTAACCTAACCAACCTACCTAACCTACCTAACCTAACCTAACCTAACCAACCTAACCTAACCTACCTACCAACCCTAACCTACCTAACCTAACCTAACCTAACCTACCTCCCTAACCAACCTACCTAACCTAACCTAACCTAACAACCTAACCTAACCTACCTAACCTAACCTAACCAACCTACCTAACCTAACCTAACCTAACCTACCCTAACCTAACCTAACCTAACCTAACCTAACCTAACCTAACCTAACCTAACCTAACCTAACCTAACCTAACCTAACCTAACCTAGTTCATGCGACAATTAACGTGACTACAGATCATCACCACGTCGAGGGTTACCTCCGCCCCACAGCTCCTGAGACTGGATCCACCACAAAGTAGAGGGCTGCTGCCAACCCTCGGATCTCTCCGACGCTCAACATCGAACGCAGTGTTATTAGATAGATAGGAATAGTAATGAGTTTTATCGACCAGGGTCAATCCTTTGGGGTGAGTCATCTTATATATATATTGAACCGATTTATAATGTCAATCTATAATTTGAAATATAGTAACCTTACATGTTTCTATAACATCCATTCTTTTCATTGACGCCCTGTGATGTCCCAAAATATTGTGTACAGGTTAATAATGTCACGGCCCTCGAGGTATTCTGCTCTATCTATTCAACCTTACAACAAACAGCGACAACACTCGTCAAATCTTGTCTGGCGCCCTTTTTAAAAAATCAAAGTTGTTCGTTATCTGATGTAAAACTATTAAATATGAACTAATTAGTTCATACCCACTTTTGCCGTAACAATGCACTGTATCGTCAGAGACCTCCGTGATGGCACTTCGAATTCTCAGACTTATTCCAGTGCAGTAGCAATGAATTTGGCGGGTTGGGGCAGATAGAAAAAAAACCTAACAAAGTCAATAAGAAACAATTCGACTCCGTTAAGCAATGCTACTAAGTGGCCTTTTTAAGTAGGAAATATGCCGTTAAATATAGTTACGTAATTTTTCTAAGGATTTAGACGAATTATTATTATGAATAGCGAGGTAAATAACATTTTAACAGGACGAGTTTGGAATTTGCTTAATTAAATTCAAATCCTGCAAGAAGATTTAAAAATAAAACTTACAAATAAAAGATATTTAATACATCCTAGAATTAGGTTGGTAATTTGGGAGCCGAACAAACTGGTAGGCCGACACGCCACTGGACTGGAAGGGTCTAGTTTCATTCATTTGAACAAAGAATTTGACATACTCAGAGCAGTTGTCATTTTCAGCTGGTGAGAGGACGCTTTCACGGAGTTCCAATCGAAGGGAACGAAGATTGCTGATGGGCTTTCCTACTTGAGTTAGCTTGGTAGACGAAGGAACAAAGCGGATAATGGCTATGCTATCCTTTTCTGACGTATGGGAAGCTTTTAAAATCATTACAGGCGGTAGACTCGAACCTTCTGGCGAGTTCTCGTAGTGTGCCAGACGAACTGCGACGTATTGTAGGTAGGTTGCTTTGTTTTGATTTCGGCTGCAAGTACGTACTTGCAAGTACGTACCTAAGTAGCGTCGAGCTGTCTATTATAAATGAATTAATCTGGATTCTTCTTGATGCTACATGTTAATGACAAAAGGCTTTAGAGAAATCAATAAAGAGTCCAAGAACATGTTTTTGAGAGTTGAGCTGGGTGTTTATGAAATTAGAAAACAAATTTAATAGTTCGTCACAGCTTTTTTTTCTGAAATTCGTACTGACATTCGTCAATGACACTAAATTTATTTAAATGTGCATTAAAGTGTGTTGCTATATATTTTTCAATAATTTTTTCCAAAGCAGGTAATAAGAAAATGGGTCTGTAATTATTTATAATTGAATGATCACCGCCTTTAAAAAATAGGTCTACAATACTATAATTTTTAATCCTTCGGGTATTTGGCGAGATCAATTATTGTGTTTATGAAATGTGTAATTACTGGGCTCAGTATTTTAGCATTTTTTTATATCATACATACGTATTTAGTCTAATCCTGGTGATTTAGAGTTATTCAATCTTCCGATAATAAATTCAATTTGTTGTACGAAGACGCACGGATATCATATTAGTGTAATAACTTGTTTACCCCTTCATCAAAGAAATTAGCGAAATTTTCTGCAGCTACATCCGTCGGTTTGGTCTTCAAGAAATATTTAGATATAACTTAATTTAGACAAACTTCTGGTAACAATAAAATCACTTAACAGACTAGACTGCATAATATTAACAGAGACGCATTCATCAAGAGACATAAATTATAATATTCCGGGTTAAAGATACTATGCAACAAATACCCAAATTAATAAAAACAGCGGAATCGCAATATTTATTTCAAATAAATATGTTGTGACTTTTGACAGAGAAATCCACATGCAAAATGAAAACATTTTAAATATGGAAATCACTTTCCAAAAGTACAACTTTAGCATATTCGCTCTATATAGAACCCATACCTCAATATTACCAACCTATGTAGATGAACTAAAACACATTTTTCTTGCGAACAGAAATAAGAAAACCATCATTGTCGGAGACATTAACATAATATCGCAAATGATTACTGATCCTGAGGATACGATAGCTTATTGTTAAATAACAGGTATCGAAGCATATAATTAACCGTCCTATCCGTTACTATTCCGCCTATAGGTATCTGATTGTTTCGACTAATAACCGTTCGCCGGATTATAAAAACATCGCGTAATTACAATGGTTTATATTTTATAAATTTTGACGCTAAATATAACTACTGGAGAATTATTTTAAATCATGTTAAATTACGAAAGATACCTAACTCGTAAATAATGCCTATTTTTCAATAATCTAAACGGGTGTTTAGAGTAACCGCCCTTCTTCCCTTTTTTGTTTTGAAGTCTCATAATTTATGGCCTCCTTTGCTAACGGGTCCGGACTATTGTCACGAATTCTTCCGTTCAAGATTTTAACACAATTACCTATAGTATTCAAGTCAAATACCCTTACTTCAAACTACAATTGAATTATTTGGTTTACATAAGGGAAATAAGGGTTAATAATTAGATTATAATAAGACTTACCAATTCATCTAGGTGCAATCCAAATATTTATAAGAACCAACCACACTCACATGCAGTAAAATACCCATGCTGTTAGAAAAACCACTCTTTCTACACTAAATGACTTTAGCCGTGTTCGTGTTTCGACGATGAATTCTTGTTGACGCGTTTCCTAGCTTTTACTGACTCGACTATCTTCCAACGCTTTCCGATCCTGACTATCCTTGACCGTCTCCCAAACCTTGAATCTCCGACCCCCTTGACTCTATTCTGCTTGACTCTATTTGACTGTCCCCCAACGCTTTCAAATCTAGACTCCTTGAACCGCTCTTTCACCCTCAACTATCTTCCCCCGCTCTTCCACGCTGACTATCTCGACCGTTTCTTCGCTCTCCCCAATCTAGACTCCCCCCACCCCCTTGTCTCCTCCCCCAAATCAACTCCGCCTTTCGCCATATGCGATGTCTAATTTATGTCTTTTGAATTCTGAAAACTTTGTGTATTCAAAGACAGAAACGCACTAAAAAGACCACACATAGATTATTAGCACTAGAATCCGTCACATTAATTTCCCTCGTTTCAAAACCAATAAATTGTTGCTTCCTAGATAACCTGTCAAATTCTTTGTTCAAAGGAATGAAACTAGACCCTTCCAGTCCAGTGGCGTGTCGGCCTACCAGTTTGTTCGGCTCCCAAATTACCAACCTAATTCTAGGATGTATTAAATATCTTTTATTTGTAAGTTTTATTTTTAAATCTTCTTGCAGGATTTGAATTTAATTAAGCAAATTCCAAACTCGTCCTGTTAAAATGTTATTTACCTCGCTATTCATAATAATAATTCGTCTAAATCCTTAGAAAAATTACGTAACTATATTTAACGGCATATTTCCTACTTAAAAAGGCCACTTAGTAGCATTGCTTAACGGAGTCGAAATGTTTCTTATTGACTTTGTTAGGTTTTTTTTCTATCTGCCCCAACCCGCCAAATTCATTGCTACTGCACTGGAATAAGTCTGAGAATTCGAAGTGCCATCACGGAGGTCTCTGACGATACAGTGCATTGTTACGGCAAAAGTGGGTATGAACTAATTAGTTCATATTTAATAGTTTTACATCAGATAACGAACAACTTTGATTTTTTAAAAAGGGCGCCAGACAACATTTGACGAGTGTTGTCGCTGTTCGTTGTAAGGTTGAATAGATAGAGCAGAATACCTCGAGGGCCGTGACATTATTAACCTGTACACAATATTTTGGGACATCACAGGGCGTCAATGAAAAGAATGGATGTTATAGAAACATGTAAGGTTACTATATTTCAAATTATAGATTGACATTATAAATCGGTTCAATATATATATAAGATGACTCACCCCAAAGGATTGACCCTGGTCGATAAAACTCATTACTATTCCTATCTATCTAATAACACTGCGTTCGATGTTGAGCGTCGGAGAGATCCGAGGGTTGGCAGCAGCCCTCTACGTTGTGGTGGATCCAGTCTCAGGAGCTGTGGGGCGGAGGTAACCCTCGACGTGGTGATGATCTGTAGTCACGTTAATTGTCGCATGAACGGTGCGTCCCGCGGCGGCGATGTATGTGAGTAAATAATGGTCAAAACGCATTCTCGCCAAATAGATGGTTTGGTTTATTGCGGAAAAGCACAACAATCACTGGAGGATACCAGAACGGGTGCCGATAAACTTCCGATGCTCTTCATTACGCCATTCAATCGAGTTCGGCTTCTCGCCGTAAATGTAACATCCGTGCTATTGATTTGACATTTACAAATATGCACAACTCATAATGAGTACACAGCACTCGCACCACTGTGCTTGAAATCGTACGATTAAGATGACATTTTAATTAACTAGTTGACTGTATCCAACCGATCCACTTGGCCTGCTCGTGAATCCGTTCTAGAGTGGCCGGAAACAGGAAGCTTCGTTCTTCTTGCCTCTCGGTGTTGCTATATCAAAAATAAACAAAGATTGTCAAAGACAATGCTGACCATTATATTGCTATTAATGCCAAAATCCCGTCATCATGGGTATTGTGACGTAGCGTCATAACAATACCCCGCTCGCCCAACAAATGTTTGCCCTCAAACATGTTTATCTAACTAACCTAATCCTTATCTGTTCAGGTCAATCCTCCGGGTGTTCTAAAAATAAATTTGCATTAATAAGTAAAACTTGTATTGTAGTAGGCACACTACTAGAAATAAAAATAAAATAAAATACAATACGAATGAGTTCATTATGATTCCAATCGCACCCATCTTGCCCGGCAAGATGGTGGGTTCACAACGCCGTCATTTAAGACCAAAAACTTAAAATTAAGGTAACTTAACCTAAAGAACAAGGTGAACCAATGTTCCGTGAACGGGGTCCGTCAACACCCGCAGCATTGAAAATACTGGGTGAAGATTATCTGACTTATGTCTTGGACTACCGTTAACGTTACATCTACAGCATAAACATCATTAGTTTTATAAGTCTAAACACTATTCGTTGGACAACACATTCTTAATTTTAAATTATACCTATGTGTGTCCAGCACATCAATTATACACTATATGCATCAAAGCATCACTGACCCAAGGTAGGGTTCTAGAAAGCCATTTAGGCAACACTTTAGGGTGCAAGCAGCCCTCACTTCACTGAATCTACGTCCTTTTAGGAGAAAGAAAAATGTTCGCTACTAAGACCTTTCCTATTCTACCTAAATCGGTCCTTTGGGTGAGTTTTCACAGAGTAGTTTTACATAAAAAGAAACATTGTAATAATGCAAATCTCAGAATGTTCTTAAGAAGTCGTAAGTCTTTACACGCTCGCAGGAGTGTAAGCTAGGGTAATCCATAAGGAATGTCAACAACCTAACCAATAGGAAAGGCGCTAGTATTATAGTATACATCCATGATAAAAATTATGGTGTAATCGGTAAAACATGCAATCTTTTATCAATTAAATAGACATTTTAATGTACTTGTGCTCTCAAAACAACAACTTGAACAGTATGTGGCGTCGAATTATCCAGATTAAATAATTAATAATAAACTGCTACTTGCTACTTAGTATCTACTCCCGAATTATGTACTTGCATCGTTAAATCGTAAACAAAGTAATCTACGTACTTCAAGTACCTACCTGCATATTGATGACAATAACACTGCAGTCCGTCTCGAATACTACGAGAACTCGCCAGAAGGTTCGAGCCTACGGCCTAGGCATAATTGCCAAGCCGTCGAAAGTTCGCGAATGATCCAGATCGAGCGAGTGTCTTCGATTTAGTTGCCATCCACCTACCTACTGCCGCCGTCGGCCGTCTAGTATAAATAAGCCCGACGCAGCGAGCCAGTCAGTCAGTCATAATTTTGCCGCCAGTCTGCGAGGTTCAACGAGTGATCACCCGCGCTCTTCTTACTAGCGCGAGGGACACGTACCCGGCTTCGCCCCTATCATCATGGACTCTATCGGGACATCATCATAGCGCCTCGGCCACGTCCGCGGCCAGCGCTACTCGGATTACAAGCGCCCTGGTTCCAGCGTCTCTGACCAGCGCTTCTTCCACGCTACCATGACCACCACGAGGACACGCAGCATCCTCACTGGTCTACATCGTTCCCGTTCAACCGCCTATAAGGTCCGTCGCACCTTCGGCCGTCTCGTCAGCACTGGAGTGCCTGAAGACCTACGTTCTTCGTCAGTGCCTGACCTCCATCGAGTCCCGGTCATCAGCGCCCGGCGTCGACTCACTGACCCGCGCTTGACCAGCACATCATCAGCCAGCATCCGGTGTATTCTTCTGTCCTACCTCATCTCCTTGTCACGGCTACTGACTCACCAATAAACACATGTGACCTTCACAACCTTCTTTCATTTCGTGCCTCACCATCGATCCCCAAAGTGGTGACCCCGACGTGATTGTGTTACCTCAACTCACCGGTAACCCCGTCTTAAAATGGGTGATCAGTAAAGGCATCACGGAGCAGCATGCACCAGACCATCTCCGCACAAGCGCGGATAATAGTGCCACCATGGTTATCTGAGTGAATCATCAACCTGTGTTGTGAACATGTGTTTTGCAAAAATTTTTTTTTTATGAAGTGTCACAGTTTTAAAAGACATTCGTCTCCGAGCTATTTCTTCTATCGCAGCCCTCAGCAAAGCTGCTGGGAAGGGGGTGTCTGTGGCGTCGAATTATCCAGATTAAATAATTAATAATAAACTGCTACTTGCTACTTAGTATCTACTCCCGAATTATGTACTTGCATCGTTAAATCGTAAACAAAGTAATCTACGTACTTCAAGTACCTACCTGCATATTGATGACAATAACACTGCAGTCCGTCTCGAATACTACGAGAACTCGCCAGAAGGTTCGAGCCTACGGCCTAGGCATAATTGCCAAGCCGTCGAAAGTTCGCGAATGATCCAGATCGAGCGAGTGTCTTCGATTTAGTTGCCATCCACCTACCTACTGCCGCCGTCGGCCGTCTAGTATAAATAAGCCCGACGCAGCGAGCCAGTCAGTCAGTCATAATTTCGCAGTCAGTCTACAAGGCTCAACGAGTGATCACCCGCGCTCTTCTTACTAGCGCGAGGGACACGTACCCGGCTTCGCCCGTACCATCATGGACTCAATCGGGACATCATCATAGCGCCTCGGCCACGTCCGCGGCCAGCGCTACTCGGATTACAAGCGCCCTGGTTCCAGCGTCTCTGACCAGCGCTTCTTCCACGCTACCCCATGACCACCACGAGGACACGCAGCATCCTCACTGGTCTACATCGTTCCCGTTCAACTGCCCACAAGGTCCGTCGCACCTTCGGCCGTCTCGTCAGCACTGGAGTGCCTGAAGACCTACGTTCTTCGCCAGTGCCTGACCTACACCGAGTCCCGGTCACCAGCGCCCGGCGTCGACTCACTGACCCGCGCTTGACCTGCCAACACATCACAGCAGCAACCGGAGTATTCTACATCTGTCCTTCATCATCTCCTTGTCACGGCTACTGACTCACCAATAAACACATGTGACCTTCACAACCTTCTTTCATTCCGTGCCTCACCATTGATCCCTAAAAGTATATAAGAACAGATATTTAATTTAATATATTATTTAGGGAAACTTTCTTAGTTACCAATTAATTTAAGAAAATATGGACATTAGTATTTTGAATATAAAGAAGAGTAACATAAAAAAACAATGAAAATCTGGTGATACTTTAGAGTACAAAGATGTCTAAACCAATACATCTGTGCAATCCAGGGGTTATTCCAACCATAACCAATCTTACTTACATACTTAACATAATGCAAACAAGTGGGCTTGAAACGCAAGTTGACAGTAGGCGATTATCAACGAGTATTTCAAGTTTACAAATTAAAACACACATATAAAATAGTTTTTTTTTTTTTGCTTGCTTTGCTTTCATCTGCTTGACCGAACCGTGCAATAAGGTACATAAAGTAAATAAATAGTAGTATTTGAATAATATGAAATAATAAACTCGAGTAGCATAACTAGAGTCGAAAAATAAATGTTTTATAACATATATAATATAAAAGTTTTGTCGTGGCGACAATTTGAATCACATTACACGCCCACGCGGTTTACTTAAGTGATTTTAACAAAATGCACGTATGACAGCACCAAAGTCTGTCTAGAATGCTGGAGTATCCCAACTCGGTTGATCAGACCGGCTGTGAAAATCCGAACATTACAAAAAGAACAAATGAAACTATTTACTTTTTATTCTGAGTACTTCGGCAAGGATGGCCAGTCCCTTCCAGCAAGGTCCTGTGGTAACAATTCTATGTTTGACCAAATGTGTCAAACCTAGTCCGCGTTCTTCAAAAGAGATGGATTTAAATTTATCGATCACCGCAGAGAGAGCCCGATTCTCTGACGGAGATAATGATCTGGCTGGCCTAATAGCCCGCAACCCATTAATCTTGCCTTCCGAAGAAGGTTGACTAGCTCTTGAAAACAACTCCGGTGCGATGCGGAATTGCATCCAAGAGTCTATTCCTAATATAAAATTTGGAGACAATGACGGGATGACGTAAAATAAAACTTCCTTTGTAATGGACTTGTACGTCACCGGCAACGTCATTGTCCCTAAGACAGGCTGAGCCGTTCCATCAGCTGTCGTAACACTAATTCTAACCTTATCTAATACTTTACCTAAATTTACAAAAATTTTATAGGTGTCACCTCCCAAGCACGAGAGAGAAGCACCACTATCTAACAAAGCATCAAAATAATCATTAAATATATTTATACGAGCATACGGTCGACCATCCTTTCCAGTTTCCGCCTCCCGTGGCAATGGGCCCACTACCTCGGACGAAGGAACCGAAAGAAACTGTTGAACCAGACGGAGCCAACGCTCCCACTCCTTCTTCCTTTCGCGACAGGAAGAGGCATGGCGAGATTGACCCCCATCTAGTTTTTTTGATTTTCCTAATCCTGAATTTTTAAGTGCTCCAACACGGGATTTATTTGGTAACGCAGCCTTTTTTCTGCAATTATCAATAGAGTGACCAGGAATATTACAAAATTGGCAAGTAACTTTCCTCGTGAAAGTTCTAGACTTGCTCTGTTCTTCATAAGAAGGGTGTTGTGTGTTGTGAACACCACGATTGCGTTCTGAATGATAAAGATTATTATTTTTATTTTGTTCAATAGGTGGTCTTGGATTATAAGACGGCTGCCTGTAATTATTATTATTATTATTACCAACCAGTGGTTTGAAATTGTACGACGGGCGTCTACAATTATTATTATTATTATTTGTTGTAATAAAGGGAACCTGCTGTTCTACTTTACTGTAAGCCTTTTTATTTTCCGATCTTCCGAAACCTAAAGACGAAGACGCAAATTCTTGGTCTAATGTTAAAAATGATTCAAGGTTTCCGGCATGTGTGATTAATTGTTCAAAGGTATCAATGTCCCTAGAAACTAAAAGATTTGTATATTTGCGAGATAAATCTTTTTTTGCAAGTTTAAGTAATTCATTATCTGGTAATTTCGCGTCCAGCATGTTATTTAACGCCTTCATATTTAATGTGAATTCTAACACTGACATGTCCTTCGGCTGTCTCATATTAAACAATTTTATTTTCATGTCTGTCTGTAAGATTGTTCTATAAATTTTTTATTGTTGTCTTCAAATTGTTTTATAAATAACTTCGACAGCTCGTCCCACTGTAAATCTTCACGATAAATGGATCTAAACCATAATAAGGCAACACTTTCTAATAATTCCGGAAAAACGCGTACTAAATTCTCGTGTGAGACATTCTTGATTCAACATTTCTCGTTAAGAAGAATAAGAAATTCTCTGTTTTTCCATCAAATTTGAGTTTCCAATTATCGACGTTTGTTATTGTGGGCTCTTTGTAAATAATTTTTGTATGTTTGATAATTTTATACGGTCCCTGTGTTTCCCCTTCAGAATCCGTGTCGATTAATTCTGAGTCAACAGGTGTGGATTTGTTCAGTTTTTTATTAAAATCACGCGCCTGTTTACGTAAACTTTCGAAAGTAGTTGTTGGTATAATGTTTCTTGATGTCAGCTCTACGATTAGTTCCTCTTTTGATGCATTATTAATATTTTGTATAGGTGACGACATCTTGAGGCTTTAAGTTAATATTCAATTTCTAGAAAAAAAAATTAAATTCCAAAAAAAATGTTAAATTAAAAAAAATATTTTTTATTCTTTTTTTTAATTCGAAATATCCGTTTTTCTTTAAAAAAAAATATTATTATGAAAGAGATGAGAAGAGAAAAAAAAATCGATAATAATCGAAACCACTGTCGATTAATAATCGAGATCACTGTCGATTAATAATTTATCCCACTGTCGATTAATATGTAGATACCGCTTGGTATTTAAAAAAAATATACTCCCGTGAATTATTCTTATTAGAATAAGTGAACATTATTTCTGATTTTAAATGAATAATAATAATGCTAGTCAATTAGGCTTATCGTAAACAAGTCTATTTTTAGAAAATGCATTATAATCCTCGTAAATGTTGAATAGCAATTATTTAATAATAATTTATTTCGTTGCCGCTGACAGACAAGTACATCGTGAACAAAAGGAATTCTTGGAATGTCGTAATTACCTTTTATAAAATAATAGCAAATATTCATTTCAAATTTAAATTATATTTACTATAAAATTCACTTTCGATTTTTCAAGATTTTCTTGAATATGATTGATTTCAATTATTTTGAATTTAGATAGAAGTTTGGTAAATCACATATGTAATTTTTTAAAAAACATATGTGTAGGTACACAACAGTGTCGCGAACCAAATAATTCAGCGAGGTTTCGAATCATTCTTGTAATGTTAGTTGCATATATTATTATATATATATTACGGCCGGCGTGGTCTAGTGGTATACGCTTTTGACTACAGATCCGAAGGTCGCGGGTTCGAACCCGGCGTGCGCAAATAAATTTTATTTGATTAATTTGTGTTATTTCACAATTAATTCATTTAAAATAATATATAGTATATTTGCGGCACGTTCCAGAGTGGAAGATACTCTCAGTATCGCCCTGGTGTAAGACCACCATTCAGAATTGAAACGTTGCTTGAAATGGCTTTAGCCGTGTTTGGTGACCAGATCTGAATAGCCAGGTACTTCCCCACCTTCCTCTTCCCCATCTCCCTCCCCTCCCCAATACCCTCAGCCTCACAACATACCCCAATTGGGGATGCCATAGTCTCACTGGCTCCAGACGGGAGCAGTTGCGACTCTTGTGCGCTATTACTGTAAAAAAAAAAATATATATATATAAATCCAAAGATGTTGACCGGTCAGTGGTTGAGTGGGCATAGCGCTTGGGTCTCACCCGAGCGTCGCGTGTTCGATTCCTCGGCTGGCTAAGTCCTCCATCACAACACAAGCAACATTTTCGGCTTTCTGTGGTGGTAGTAGGAGATTTTCAAACATTGTTGGGTTATTCGTAACCCGGGAATGTTTGTCTTTCTTTAAAAAAAAAAAAAAATGTCAGTACTGGAAAATATATTTTTTTTGATCTGCTTTTTTTTTTAATAGACCAAAAAAGTTGCCGTGCTATAATATAGCACATCATATAGCAGATGAAAGCAAGGTAGAAACAAATAATAACATCCCAAAATACGTATACAGGAGGTTCAAAACACAAGGTTGAGGCGCCATATGTTACGGCAAAAGTGGGTATGAACTAATTAGTTCATATTTAATAGTTTTACATCAGATAACGAACAACTTTGATTTTTTAAAAAGGGCGCCAGACAACATTTGACGAGTGTTGTCGCTGTTCGTTGTAAGGTTGAATAGATAGAGCAGAATACCTCGAGGGCCGTGACATTATTAACCTGTACACAATATTTTGGGACATCACAGGGCGTCAATGAAAAGAATGGATGTTATAGAAACATGTAAGGTTACTATATTTCAAATTATAGATTGACATTATAAATCGGTTCAATATATATATAAGATGACTCACCCCAAAGGATTGACCCTGGTCGATAAAACTCATTACTATTCCTATCTATCTAATAACACTGCGTTCGATGTTGAGCGTCGGAGAGATCCGAGGGTTGGCAGCAGCCCTCTACGTTGTGGTGGATCCAGTCTCAGGAGCTGTGGGGCGGAGGTAACCCTCGACGTGGTGATGATCTGTAGTCACGTTAATTGTCGCATGAACGGTGCGTCCCGCGGCGGCGATGTATGTGAGTAAATAATGGTCAAAACGCATTCTCGCCAAATAGATGGTTTGGTTTATTGCGGAAAAGCACAACAATCACTGGAGGATACCAGAACGGGTGCCGATAAACTTCCGATGCTCTTCATTACGCCATTCAATCGAGTTCGGCTTCTCGCCGTAAATGTAACATCCGTGCTATTGATTTGACATTTACAAATATGCACAACTCATAATGAGTACACAGCACTCGCACCACTGTGCTTGAAATCGTACGATTAAGATGACATTTTAATTAACTAGTTGACTGTATCCAACCGATCCACTTGGCCTGCTCGTGAATCCGTTCTAGAGTGGCCGGAAACAGGAAGCTTCGTTCTTCTTGCCTCTCGGTGTTGCTATATCAAAAATAAACAAAGATTGTCAAAGACAATGCTGACCATTATATTGCTATTAATGCCAAAATCCCGTCATCATTGGGTGTTGTGACGTAGCGTCATAACAGCATGTTCCTATTTTTTCTCTAGTACCATAAATTTAAGCACTTGTTCTTAGAATAACTTTAACGCCAACATCTGGAAGTCTTTATTTCGTGAGATCAACTGAAACATTCTTTCTCACCATAATAAATCAATAAGGTATGTGTAGCCTGTTTATTTCGAACTTTAATTAGGCTTCTATGATTGGCTGCATCTTAACTTTTGGCGCAGACAAAAAAAAAACGACACGCCCCGGTTCCTTCTAGTCCTTAGCATTTTTTAACTAGATGTCACCACTGATCACGTTTTGATTGGAGAAACCAGAATTAATTAATTCCTACAAAAAACGGAAAAAATTATCCCAGGGCAAGTTCATCACACGCCTAGGCATAATTGCCGCGCCGCCAAAACTTCGTGAAAGGCCCAGACCGAGCGAGTGGTTTCGATTTAGTTGCCATCCATCTACCTACTGTTGCCGTCGGCCGTGTAGTATAAATAAGCCCGACGCAGCGAGACAGTCAGTTAGTCATCAGTCCTCCGTCATTTAATAAGAATCAACGAGTGATAACCCACGCTCCTCTTACTAGCGCGAAGGATAATATTCCCGGCTTTGCCCGTACCATCATGGACTCTATCGGGACATCATCTTAGCGCTTTGGCCCAGATCGCCGTCCCTGGCCAGCGCTACACGGATTACAAGCGCCCTGGTTCCAGCGTCTCTGACCAGCGCTTCATCCACGCCATCATGACCACCACGAGGACACGCAGCATCCCCACTGGTCTACGCAGCTCCCGCTCAACCGCCTACAAGGTCCACCGCTTCTTCGGCCTCCCGTCAGCACTGGAGTACCTGAAGACCTACGTTCATCACCAGTGCCTGACAGTCATCGAGTCCGGTCTCAACGCGCCGTCGCCAACCACCTCCTAGACCACATCACCGCAGCAACCGGAGCATTCAACATTTGTCCTACGTCATCTCCTCACCACGGCTCAAACTCAAACCAATAAACACAGTGACCTTCACGACCACCTCTTTCATTTCGTGCCTCACCATTGATCCCCAAAAACATATAATTAACATCCTACAAATCATTGGAATCCGAGGTAAACTGCTTACTTTCTTTGATAACTACTTGTCAAATAGAAAAATGAATGTAAAAATATTGAATGTGATGAGTAAATCTAAATTAATAAGGTCTGGGGTCCATTTTGGGTCCGAAAGTATATATAATTTATGTTATAGTCTTGTGAAAACTATTTTAAAAAGCGCGTGATTCATTTTTGCAGACTACACGGCACTTGTAGTATCTAATGAAAATCCACAAACAGCGATTCAAGAATTACAAACTGACTTCAATGAACTGCTAAAATGGGCACACGGTGTAGGATAAGTTATAAATGTTAAAAAAAAAAAAAAATCAATGTACCAAGTTTTAAAATATGTAATATCCCGAAAATAATCGCACATAACTTTGAATACATCCATAGAAATATAACAATAAATTACCAATGTGAAAAAATTGACTTTTTCAATGAATAAACTTATCTGGGTTTACAAGATGATAACACATTTAAATGGGATAAGCAAGTTACTAAAATATGTAACCAGCTAAGAGCCCTAGCAAACTATTTCAATAAATTAAAATTTGTCTTGCCTCGTAGTACACTCAAATTAGTATATTTTTCATTGGTAGAATTGATTCACAGATATGGAATTCGAAGCTGGGGAAATACAAGCATGACTAATATTAAGTATGTACAACATTTGCAAACCCCTATTACAAAACAAATTGTATCACCCAATATATATAGACAAAGACACAATGTGCAATTATTATATTCTGCTAAGGGCCTGCTCCCAATAAAAGGTATATTCTGGTTCCTTACCATAAAGGATAACTGGGAAGATAGTACTTACAAAGAGGCACTGGTGCACTGTCACAGCACACGTGTTACAGAAACAAGGTCTGAAAATATCAAATAAGTATGGAAGCTGAACGCTGGAGTCCTGTGTACCAATGATTTTAAATAAGTTCTTAACTAAATATGCCTCTGAGGAAAATTAGAGTTTAAGAATGAAAAATGTAAATATCTGTAAAACAATAAAATAAACAAAGAAGAAAAAAGAAAAGAGTCTGGATGTGTGGTGAGATTGTTAACTTTAAGAATAATTTCACCTTTTTCTGATTCAAAACAATGACATGTTATTTTTTTAATTATTTAATTCTTCGGGAAGGCTATTAAAATATGTTTGTATCTTTGAAAGTATGTATGTCTTTATATATAAATATAAATGGATTTATATTGAGGTAGAACCTGGGTACAAGCAGCCATGTGGCAGCTTCGCGGGACTACCTATCTATTGTCTAAAAATATGTATTACGCCAAATGTGTTTTGTTAGAAATAAATAAGAAAATTCATCTTTAAACCATACATTCTATGTGTAGAAATATCCGTCCATTCGGCTACAAAGATCTAGAGAAAACTGTTTTCAAAGTTCGAACACAAGTCTTATATTTGTGCCCGTGAGAATGATGTTTTTCCCCAAATGCCCTTTTTCTAAGATTTTGTTATTGATTCAACTTTAGACCATCCATTCTAGTATGTACCCGAAATTTAGATCCGTTCGGTTCTCTAGATCCTGAGAAAACAACTTTCAAAGTTCGAACTCAAGTCTAATATTTGTTTCCGTGAGAATGATGTTTTTTCCCCAAATACCCTTTAACTGAGTTTTTGTTATTGATATAATTTTAGACCATACATTCGAAAGTTCAGAGAAAATACAATCCCAAGAGCATGTGTTATGTTGGTAATGCTGGTAAGAACTGTAGGTACGTACTTTTGGTAGGTACTGTAGGTATGTACTGTGGGAAAAGGAATCAAAGGAACCGTAAAGTACCCGAAATGGGCATCAAACAAAGCACATCGAGCTACGCAACCCGAGTGGCTCATTCTGAACGCCTTGACCCGGGCGATCGAAATGGCTCAGAAACTTTTTTTTGTTAATCTGTTTTAAGTGAATAATCTGTTAGTAATAGTAATAGCTCAGAGTATTACATTTTATGATAATCTTTAAGTATTTAAAGATTATCATGTATAAATTCACTCATATAAATGTTAGACATGATGAATACTAAGAAAACTAAATTCATTCCAAAAAGTAAACACAGATACATAAAACCATGGATCACACGTGGACTAATAATCTCAATTCAGCAAAGAAATAAACTGTTCAAATCTTACAACACTCACGAAAAGCATTACCTATCCACCAATGAAACACAAAATTACAGCAAACGTAACCATTATATTAAATATAGAAATGATCTAAATACTCTTATAAAAAAATGCAAACACCGGTATTACTCTAACAACTACAAAAAGCACACAATGACTCGGAAAATCATAAATGAGATCTCAAACAGGAATCAAAAAGAACATAAAATTACTCAAAAAATTATAACTGAAAATAATATAATCTTTGATAATCCAAAATAAAATTGAAGGTATTGCAACCAATTTCAACCACTTTTTTACAAACATCGCCTCTACCCTAATTGACAATAATCCTTCTCTTAGCTTGCACTCTCAGCATGTACTCCCAGACTTTCTGAAGACTAAAAATTCTACCTTCAAACTATCCGAATTTCCAGAAATAACTGAACTTGAAATCGCCAACCACATTGACAATCTAAACGCTAGGTCTGCAAATGGCCCAGACAACTTAAGTAACACTACAATTAAATCTATAAAAAAACATATAATCACACCATTACACCATATATTTAACGCGTGCATCAGAGATAGTATTTTTCCGAATAAATTCAAGCTAGCTAACATCATCCCAATACACAAATCAGGACCTTGATGTAAAACAGACAACTACAGACCAATCACATAAACTTCTCAATTATGTAAGATATTAGAAAAATGCATTAAAAAAGTATCGTCGATTTTCTGGAATCAAACTCTCTCCTTTCACCTAACCAATATGGCTTTAGAACTTAACTAGGTACTGATGATGTTTTATTTAATTTAACCAAAAATATTTAAAATTTATTGGATATGTAGGCACCGCGATTATTATTTTTTGAGCAAAATGTCACCTTGGCTCTAGCAACTTTTTGCCTGCGCAACAAAATGCGCAGACGGCAGAACTGAGCTCGCGAGTGGAAAAAACTTTGAAACCATTCCGCCTCGAACGTTCCTCTCGCCAGCAAGCTATTTATTTTAATTACGCAAATTATTGTCGCGGATAGAATCCTTGTATTATCTCACCTTCTTGTGTTAAATAAAATATAACTCTACCAAACAATCAGCGTTATGATATATAAGCTGATTCCATGACTGATTATTTAGAGAACTTGAATATCTCCGATGAAGTAAGCGGAGATGTTCCAGCAATTTCTAAAGACTCAAACATTAAAACTCTAACCATTTTATTAGATTTAAAGAAAGCCTTTGACACAGTCAACCATAGAATTCTCTTAGAAATAATATCCAACATTGGAATTAAACATAAATGTCTCATGATGTTACAAAATTATATATTGAATCGCCAGCAATGCACAAAAATTGGAACATATTTGAGCAATTTTGATTAAGTAAAACATGGTGTACTACAAAGAACTGTATTGGGGCCGCTAATCTTTCTAATATATATAAATGACTTAGGTAATATTAATATACCAGGTAAAATTTTCTCATTTGCTGACGATACTGCAATAACAGTCCAAGGAAAATCATGCGAAGATGTAATAAAGCTAACAAATGTATTACTATTGTCAAAGAGTGGCTAGTTAGAAACCTACTTACCCTAAATTATGATAAAACTATTTGTATTCCTTTCTATAACACACAGAAGTCGGCTCCTAAAACCAATCTTAATTTTAAGTTTCATAACGTAAATTTTAACCCAAAAATATTATGTAGCTGTGAGGAGATGAAATCTGGAAAACTTATCAAGTATTTAGGTGTAAATAAAGTAAATAGATTGTCAACTTAAATGGACCAGCCATATTGAAAAAACTGTTAGCAAATTGAAATACCTAAAATATATTTTTAAAAGAATGAGTAATTTAGTAAATATAAAACCATGAAACTAGTTTATGACTCACTAGTTCATTCATCTCTTTTCTATGGAATAATTGGCTGGGGCGGAACTTTCAACAATCATGTAGGTAAAACCACTAGAAATTGCCAAAAAATCAATTATTAAGATAATGTACCAAAAAATTAAATCCTATCCCTCTAAACAATTGTTCCAAGAAACTGAAATTTCGGACCTTAAGCAGACCTATAGTGCTCAATGTCTTAAATTTATTTACACGCGACCAAACAACTTTATTAAAAATTCAAATCGTGCCAGCCAACGACATGGCGCTTGTGAATATGCTGTGCCTCACTGCAAAACCAGGTTGGCCCAAAGGCATATTAGTTTTATTGCTCCAAAAATGTATAATTCTTTATGTACAACCTTTAAAAGGGCCACGTGTGTAAACGTTCAATCTTCGCAAAAAAACACTGAAGTAGATATTTTTTTCTTATAAGTTTTAGCAAAGCTATCTGTAACATTTATATCCATAGACAGATTATTTTTTATTATTTCACATACATACAAAACAGCAAATATATTTTATTGTTTGTAATGCTTTGTCTGCTTATTCACTTTTTAAGATGTCTTCTTTAAAAACTAGTATTTACCTTATTTTTGAGTTATTTTGAAACTCTTACATATTTCCTGCTTTAGTTTCTTGTATTGCATCTCTACAGTAACTCAATCTTAAATTTATATTTGATTTTGTATCTCCACTTATACCATGAAAATAAGACAAAAATACTTATAATACCCACACTCAGGCTTCGCCTTCGTGGGATTTTTTTTTAATTACGTACATTTATTACAATATTTTTTTTACAGTCTTCAATATTTTATGTAATATATTCCACGTATGTATATAAAACAATTCAATAATAAATAAATAAAATTAAAAAATTGTGAAAAGCTATATTTATTTTAAAAGTAGGAAATTACGAATTTTGACAATTACGACAGTTACAAGTATGATTTCGAAAAAAAAACAGATTTCTAATATTTTAGCCATACATTAATATTATTTTTTTATTAAAATAAAAATATCAGAAATCTAATATTTTAGCTATACATCAATATTATTTTTATATTAAAATAAAAATATCAGAAGTCTAATATTTTAGCTATACATTAATATTATTTTTTTATTAATATAAAAATTAGTGTTTGCTTTATCCAAATACCAAATTACACCAAAAAATATCGGTAATTTTCATAAATAATTATTTAAAATATAACCCTCACCGCTCACGTACAGGTAAAAAATGCATAAGTAATTAATATTTGGCAAAAATTTTGATAAGCAATCAGTTTTTTTATATAACTGAAGGTCTACTCAGATTCATTGAAATAATTACTCTTTTACATTATGTATCGACCTAGTTATTTCACTTTTACATTATATATCGACCTCGTTATTTCACTTTTACATTATGTATCGACCTCGTTATTTCACTTTTACATTATGTATCGACCTAATTATTTCACTTTTACATTATGTATCGACCTAGTTATTTTACTTTTACATTATGTATCGACCTAGTTATTTTACTTTTATAAAAATGTAGGGTGTTGGTATTTTAATTTGTGAAAATTTATCATTTTCTGCTACGCTTATGCAGTGAATAATTTAATGATTTTTTTTAAATCTGAATCATTTCATAATCAGACAACAAGAATTAAAAAATCGTTTTGGTTTTATATTTTAAATAGTAAGTAAAAGAAAGTATTACATAGAAAAGCAATGTATTTGTGTATTTCCAAGGTAATTTATGTGTACTAATTACTTTCCAAACTTGTTAGTTTTAACAGAAACATAAGTATTTATAAACAATTAGAGAGTAGTTTCAGAGGTTGCTCATAGATGGCGCTAGATAATACTTTAAGAGGTTACCCACAGATGGAAATAGATGTCGACTTAAGTATATACTAACTAGGCATTCTGTTCTTAAAATCGATGTTAAAGCACGGCTGGGCGTGAAAGTGAATTAAATAATCCAGATATCGGAGTTTTATTGAAAAGAGTTGTGAGCACAAAAATTGGAACATATTTGAGCAATTTTGATTAAGTAAAACATGGTGTACTACAAGGAACTGTATTGGGGCCGCTAATCTTTCTAATATATATAAATGACTTAGGTAATATTAATATACCAGGTAAAATTTTCTCATTTGCTGACGATACTGCAATAACAGTTCAAGGAAAATCATTCGAAGATGTAATAAAGCTAACAAATGTATTACTATTGTCAAAGAGTGGCTAGTTAGAAACCTACTTACCCTAAATTATGATAAAACTATTTGTATTCCTTGTCCTATTCTGTTATATTATAATATAGCAAATAGAAGCTAAATTAATTGCTTTTTAAAAACTCAAAAAAAAGTAAAATAAGTTAACAGGTGGATAGGTGAATATTATACCATTCTTATTTTCCATTGATATATCATATGTGGATAGTATTAATTTATTTGTATATTTCATCAGTATCTGTCATCTTAAAGTGGTAGGTACCTACACTACCGACATGTTAAAAGCCCTCTAGGCGTTAAATAAATCAATTTACTACGTACCTCATCTTAACGTTAAGTTAATTGGATAGGTATATTCTGTTATATTATAATATAGCAAATAGAAGCTAAATTAATTGCTTTTTAAAAACTCAAAAAAAAGTAAAATAAGTTAACAGGTGGATAGGTGAATATTATACCATTCTTATTTTCCATTGATATATCATATGTGGATAGTATTAATTTATTTGTATATTTCATCAGTATCTGTCATCTTAAAGTGGTAGGTACCTACACTACCGACATGTTAAAAGCCCTCTAGGCGTTAAATAAATCAATTTACTACGTACCTCATCTTAACGTTAAGTTAATTGGATAGGTATATTCTGTTATATTATAATATAGCAAATAGAAGCTAAATTAATTGCTTTTTAAAAACTCAAAAAAAAGTAAAATAAGTTAACAGGTGGATAGGTGAATATTATACCATTCTTATTTTCCATTGATATATCATATGTGGATAGTATTAATTTATTTGTATATTTCATCAGTATCTGTCATCTTAAAGTGGTAGGTACCTACACTACCGACATGTTAAAAGCCCTCTAGGCGTTAAATAAATCAATTTACTACGTACCTCATCTTAACGTTAAGTTAATTGGATAGGTATATTCTGTTATATTATAATATAGCAAATAGAAGCTAAATTAATTGCTTTTTAAAAACTCAAAAAAAAGTAAAATAAGTTCCATGACTGATTATTTAGAGAACTTGAATATCTCCGATGAAGTAAGCGGAGATGTTCCAGCAATTTCTAAAGACTCAAACATTAAAACTCTAACCATTTTATTAGATTTAAAGAAAGCCTTTGACACAGTCAACCATAGAATTCTCTTAGAAATAATATCCAACATTGGAATTAAACATAAATGTCTCATGATGTTACAAAATTATATATTGAATCGCCAGCAATGCACAAAAATTGGAACATATTTGAGCAATTTTGATTAAGTAAAACATGGTGTACTACAAGGAACTGTATTGGGGCCGCTAATCTTTCTAATATATATAAATGATTTAGGTAATATTAATATACCAGGTAAAATTTTCTCATTTGCTGACGATACTGCAATAACAGTCCAAGGAAAATCATGCGAAGATGTAATAAAGCTAACAAATGTATTACTATTGTCAAAGAGTGGCTAGTTAGAAACCTACTTACCCTAAATTATGATAAAACTATTTGTATTCCTTGTCCTATTCTGTTATATTATAATATAGCAAATAGAAGCTAAATTAATTGCTTTTTAAAAACTCAAAAAAAAGTAAAATAAGTTAACAGGTGGATAGGTGAATATTATACCATTCTTATTTTCCATTGATATATCATATGTGGATAGTATTAATTTATTTGTATATTTCATCAGTATCTGTCATCTTAAAGTGGTAGGTACCTACACTACCGACATGTTAAAAGCCCTCTAGGCGTTAAATAAATCAATTTACTACGTACCTCATCTTAACGTTAAGTTAATTGGATAGGTATATTCTGTTATATTATAATATAGCAAATAGAAGCTAAATTAATTGCTTTTTAAAAACTCAAAAAAAAGTAAAATAAGTTAACAGGTGGATAGGTGAATATTATACCATTCTTATTTTCCATTGATATATCATATGTGGATAGTATTAATTTATTTGTATATTTCATCAGTATCTGTCATCTTAAAGTGGTAGGTACCTACACTACCGACATGTTAAAAGCCCTCTAGGCGTTAAATAAATCAATTTACTACGTACCTCATCTTAACGTTAAGTTAATTGGATAGGTATATTCTGTTATATTATAATATAGCAAATAGAAGCTAAATTAATTGCTTTTTAAAAACTCAAAAAAAAGTAAAATAAGTTAACAGGTGGATAGGTGAATATTATACCATTCTTATTTTCCATTGATATATCATATGTGGATAGTATTAATTTATTTGTATATTTCATCAGTATCTGTCATCTTAAAGTGGTAGGTACCTACACTACCGACATGTTAAAAGCCCTCTAGGCGTTAAATAAATCAATTTACTACGTACCTCATCTTAACGTTAAGTTAATTGGATAGGTATATTCTGTTATATTATAATATAGCAAATAGAAGCTAAATTAATTGCTTTTTAAAAACTCAAAAAAAAGTAAAATAAGTTAACAGGTGGATAGGTGAATATTATACCATTCTTATTTTCCATTGATATATCATATGTGGATAGTATTAATTTATTTGTATATTTCATCAGTATCTGTCATCTTAAAGTGGTAGGTACCTACACTACCGACATGTTAAAAGCCCTCTAGGCGTTAAATAAATCAATTTACTACGTACCTCATCTTAACGTTAAGTTAATTGGATAGGTATATTCTGTTATATTATAATATAGCAAATAGAAGCTAAATTAATTGCTTTTTAAAAACTCAAAAAAAAGTAAAATAAGTTCCATGACTGATTATTTAGAGAACTTGAATATCTCCGATGAAGTAAGCGGAGATGTTCCAGCAATTTCTAAAGACTCAAACATTAAAACTCTAACCATTTTATTAGATTTAAAGAAAGCCTTTGACACAGTCAACCATAGAATTCTCTTAGAAATAATATCCAACATTGGAATTAAACATAAATGTCTCATGATGTTACAAAATTATATATTGAATCGCCAGCAATGCACAAAAATTGGAACATATTTGAGCAATTTTGATTAAGTAAAACATGGTGTACTACAAGGAACTGTATTGGGGCCGCTAATCTTTCTAATATATATAAATGATTTAGGTAATATTAATATACCAGGTAAAATTTTCTCATTTGCTGACGATACTGCAATAACAGTCCAAGGAAAATCATGCGAAGATGTAATAAAGCTAACAAATGTATTACTATTGTCAAAGAGTGGCTAGTTAGAAACCTACTTACCCTAAATTATGATAAAACTATTTGTATTCCTTGTCCTATTCTGTTATATTATAATATAGCAAATAGAAGCTAAATTAATTGCTTTTTAAAAACTCAAAAAAAAGTAAAATAAGTTAACAGGTGGATAGGTGAATATTATACCATTCTTATTTTCCATTGATATATCATATGTGGATAGTATTAATTTATTTGTATATTTCATCAGTATCTGTCATCTTAAAGTGGTAGGTACCTACACTACCGACATGTTAAAAGCCCTCTAGGCGTTAAATAAATCAATTTACTACGTACCTCATCTTAACGTTAAGTTAATTGGATAGGTATATTCTGTTATATTATAATATAGCAAATAGAAGCTAAATTAATTGCTTTTTAAAAACTCAAAAAAAAGTAAAATAAGTTAACAGGTGGATAGGTGAATATTATACCATTCTTATTTTCCATTGATATATCATATGTGGATAGTATTAATTTATTTGTATATTTCATCAGTATCTGTCATCTTAAAGTGGTAGGTACCTACACTACCGACATGTTAAAAGCCCTCTAGGCGTTAAATAAATCAATTTACTACGTACCTCATCTTAACGTTAAGTTAATTGGATAGGTATATTCTGTTATATTATAATATATTTTGCTATCGTTGCAATATTGCTTTAATTGCATGATTTCATGCTTTGATTGGTTACTTTGTTACATAAGGGCGCGTGTTCATTAATTAGGTACTCAATTTTAAATTAAACATTTTTTTGCCTAGATATGTACTTTACTTATTATATATAACTACACACAATCATTTACTGTGTAGCTCATTTTTATCTTAAATTAATCATATATTATTTATTTTTAAATAAAATATGATTTTGGCATTGTGTTACTGAAACAGAATCTCTTAACTTCTATTTACTATCGTTATCCTCTCATAAGGGCTCTTTATACCTTTCGCAAATCTAATTCATCATGTTGCAGGTGTGACCTATAGAAGAGTCTGGTAAATGTGATGCGCTTTATTTAAATATGGTTTGATATGGTTTTACAGAGCTTAATAAGTATGTATTATTTATTTAATAGGTTCAATTAATTATTAAAAAAAAATTTTTTTTAAATAATAACACGTAAAGGCGCTTTCAATTATTTGCTGGGCAGTTAACTTGGTCGGTCTTGATGAGGAAACCACGGCTGATATTATTCCTGTCCAGAACTGAATAGGCATTATTCATCACATCAAGTGGAGCGCTGCGACTTCTTGTCAGAAGCCAAACGAATTCTGAAAAATAAAAGTGTTTTAGTTTATTGATTGCAATAACTCATATGTTAGGTCAAAATCTATTTACTCTCTGCGTAATTTACCCGATCCACCAGTGATTTATTTTTATAATTTATTATATGTCATCTAAGGATCATCAGAATTACTTTCACATTCTCAGAATTGACAAAATCACTCTCGCTTAACTTGTTTTATGAAAGGATAGAAGGGACACCGCATACAATTCATTTTCTTGACTAATACACAAACCACATTTGCTTCGATTTCAACCGGATTTTCGAAAAATTATTTTCACGCTTTTTTTGGACTGTCACTAAGTTAAATCATTACTTCGAGTCCTTAAAATGAGGCTCTTGACGTATTTTTAGAACAATAAATAAAATCTTACTTGTATGGAAAATTCCAAAGCCATTACATGCATATACAACGGCATACGAGGTGTAGTCAGTATCCAGAACCCAATATGGTGCCGGAATCTGCAGCGGGACGGAGGGAAACACGACCTCCAGGCGAGCTTCTAGGGGAGCGGCGCCAGCCGCTGTCTTGGCGGTGCCTTCAATGGTTGTAGGGGCACCGGTACTGTAAATACGAATATTGAGTGACGTATGGTTGGGTATCAAGAACCCAATATGTTGCCGGAATCTGCAGCGGGACGGAGGGAAACACGACCTCCGGGCGAGCTTCTAGGGGAACGGCGCCAGCCGCTGTCTTGGCGGTGCCTTCAATGGTTGTAGGGGCACCGGTACTGTAAATACGAATATTGAGTGACGTATGGTTGGGTATCAACAAATATATTAGAAGAACGAGATATGCTATGTTGGCCGCCGGACCGTAGCCGGAGTACTAACTAATTAGGGTACTTTGAACGGTATCGGGACGTGTACGCACAGAAAGCTGTTCTATGTATTGGTGCGGATACCTTAGCGATGCCTTAGCGTAAGCGAAGGTGTGCAGTAGTATTGGTGAACAAAACCCGCGACACTCGGCAAAACAATTCCACTCAGTACGAACTGCGCATAGCACATCTCGTTCTTCTAATATCTTTGGGTATCAAGAACCCAATATGTTCCCGGAATCTGCAGCGGGACGGAGGGGAACGCTATCTCCAGGCGAGCCACTAGGGGAACGGCGCCAGCCGCTGTCTTGGCGGTGCCTTCAATGGTTGTAGGGGCACCGGTACTGTAAATACATATATTGAGTGACGTGTAGATTGGGTATCAAAAACCCAATATGCTATCGAAATCTGCATGGGAATGGAGGGGAACACGACCTCCGGCAAGCCTCGCCGTTTGCTGTCTTCGGGCTGCATTCAATGGTTGTGGGAGTCGGTACTGTTAATGCAAATATTGAGAAATGTTTGGTTGGGAATCTGCACGGGGACGGAAGGGAACACAATCTCCAGGCGAGCGTCAGAGGGAGCGGCGCCAGCTGTTGTCTTGGTTGTAGGGGTCCCGGTACTGTCAATACGAATATGTTGTGAGGTTTGGGTATCAATAACCCTGTCCGACGTTGGCGGAGTTTTCAGGGAGATGGAAGGCGAGCATCGAGATAAGTGACTGGTATTCGTATTGGAATATGTAACCATTGTAACCATGTAAAACAACTGCAGGCTAGTAAATTTCAACGTGTTTTATTTTGGTTGAATAATGAAGTGTATAACTCACATGATGTGCAACTGTTTGTTCGAGACACCAATGACCCCATTGCCGGCATCGCTGTATGTTGCTGTTACGCATTTACCACCAAACTGGAAAATCGCGAAGTATTTTTCTTGCTCATACCATTTTCCAAGGTACTGAAAAAATAATTCGTTTTTAAATTTTTAAAATAAAAAAAAATAGGATTCATCATTTAGTTAATTATTTCTGTGATAGTGGTCATGTTGTTTCGACATTCAACAATGTATGAGTTTTAGGATCGAAGCTAATGTTTAGATATTCGCACTTTCATCAGAAATTGTCAACTGCGAAGGCGATGCGAATCTTGTTGTCGTGTTGGCGAGTAAAAGTGCTGTGGAACTTTTCTTATTTGTTAAAGATTATATATTGAAAATAAATGTTACTATGGTTACTAGATATGGTTAATACTTCCTTTAAAAGATATATACAACGGTTTGGCTCTTTATACTTACCCGCGTAGGGTCAAAATTTTGCATCGGCGTAATATTGGCATCGCAGTATCCAAAGAAAGGAATCTGAGCCTGGCAGTTTACTGCAAGCGCCAGTAACAGAAATCCGATGTAGAACATTTTATCTGCAAAAGGGAGGGACATCATTTATTTACAGGATCTCTAAAAATGCTTTGCAAGTATTACCACGTATTAAGCAAGTATTTGGTAAACCAGCAAAATTTGACGATAAAAATTGTAAAGTTTTTATGGAATATTGCATATTAATATACATGTATTACACATCAATCCTCATTTGTTAACCTCTCGTGCTGAAGTGTCATTTGCACAAAATAACTTTATAAATTTATTAACTTCCGTCAGTTTTTTGTGTGTAAGTTGTTGTCAGCTGTTTCGGATATCAATAATAAATTCTGGTTTAAAAATAAACAAACAAAATAGTATGATTTAAGATTTTCACACCCAAAAGTATGATAGTAATTTATTTTGGGGTATTATGCCGTGTTGAACCCAATATAACCCAAAAATAAAATACTATAGAAAAAAATATTTATAGCGTTCTTTTACCGAGAAACGACGAGAACAAAAGGCATAGCCGCTTCTATTGAGTGATTACTTACAATTAATATTTATATGTTCGTGATGTTTCTCTTATTACATTAATTTCCAATACAGATTTGAACAAATTAACAGAATTGGTTTTTTCAGAATTTTGGTTTTGTGAAGCAAAAGGTTTAAAAAAAAGTAAAAGTAATCACTAGCATGCAAGGCAATTTAAAAAATATAATCCACGAGTGCGATTTTTATTTCGTAACAAGAAGTTCGGGTGGCTTTCTCGTAGCGAATTCTGTTTCTTGGTTTTTGATCAACAGATTCAACCTGAAAATCAATCTCGCTCCTCGAACATAAGCTCACTGAATAATAGTTATAATAAAATGAACCAAAAGTATTAAGTTGAAGTATGAACGTTTAGTTTGCGTGGCGATATCTCAGTCAACCGCAACGCACTGCGCAATGCGCACTGCCGCAATGCAATGGCATAACACCAAAACCTGTCACATCATAGCCTCCGGAACTGGCTAGTGGAGATTCGCGAACTCGTGCGCCGCCGCGGCCGCCGAGCTGCTTTCAGGGACGAAGGATCCAGTTTTATAATCTTAGTTACTTAGTATTGCACATACTTATAATTCTTTTTCAAAATGTATTTCAAATTCACAGTTTAAATAAAGCACAAGCGTTTTTTTTCTTGTTCGCTATTCGATATTTAGATAGTTCTACCTTTTTCTTTTTATCGGATAGAAGAGGATAGTAAGAAAAAACGCTTGTGATATTCAAGGAATGTGAATACTGTTTAAACGGTCAACTCTATAGTCGGGTGTTGAGAACAAACCCAACTTTATTAACTAAAATAAACTCACGTTCTTTTTTAAATCATGCGGTAATGTTTTTAATCGAATTTTTATTGTTTTTAATATCAATTGTTATTCTCATTAGCAAAGTTCTAGCCGAATACAATATGTTTTCGAAATTTTTAAACTCATAAAAATTCATTCTTTGAGGAGATTGAGTCTCGATTTCATGCAAATCTTTTTCCTTACAAATAACTTCAAAGACAATTGTCTCAATGAGGTAAAATAATGACCATCACTCCACATCTTGCATCTGGCGATGGATTATCATGGACCCGAAAATAAATGCGTTACATTATAAAATGAGTTAAGTATTAAAATTGAATGAACAAACTGGCCGCAACAAGTTTGCCTCGAAACGTGTCAGTGACTAAAGTACGTTCTGCGTCTGGATGTTTATTATGACAAGATAATAACATTAGGTAGAAATATAATATTTAACCAAACGCTATTTTCGTTTTACATTATAATTTAGTTTTACATTGTAATAACATGTATAGATTGTAAATTTTAATTGTAAAAAATACAAATATAAATAATCAAAAAGAAAAATGAAATGTATATTTTACCTTTGCAAGAACTGTCGCGTGGAGAATTATTTTTCAACTTGGTTCTTTAGAAGGTTTCGTTGAACTGCGTTGCCTTTGCGAAGCACGACTATGTGTAGTCGTTATCTTGTTTGATTAGATGGCAATATGCTTCAATGCCAAATTTTTAACCGAAAAAACATTTGTTTAAACACGTTTAAAAATATATTATTAAAATAAATGCTAATTACGATACCAAATAAAAAAATAATCTTCGAAAAGATATCAGAATGTTAATTACGTATTCTTGTACCAGAATATTATTTTCGTACACGTAAGTAATATTAATTCGGGTACGCACAAAAACTTCCGTGCTGAAGAGAGCATTAAAATCTGTAATTGTATAACAAATATAAATTCTGATAATTACTGAACAATTTGCACTTCCTAAGTCAAACATAGACTACATAGACCCCAAGGAAAATTTATTTTCCTTTTTTTCGTGCTGATTTTTGTCTTTTGAAAAAGATAACTACATTTTTACATTGTTGTTGTTTAAATGTCTAACATTAAAAGGTGATTGACTTTACCACCATAGTGATTTCGTTACTTGATACGATTTCCCGGTATCTACCAGACTAAAATAAACAATTCATTAATTTAATGTATTATAAACAGGTACATATTATGTACCTATGTACACGGTGTCCGGAAACTCGTAATACAAGGGGAAACTGGTGAATCTACATCAAATAGAAAAAAGGAAACCCAAAATGCAGTAAAGTCTTCAGCACGGGAATCCCAGATATCATTAAAACACTTATTATTATTATTTTTTTTTTTTATATATTATTTTTCAATCTCAGTATTTAAACGTTATTTACTTTTTTTCGGCATCTAAAGGGTTAAAAAAAACCTCTTTGAGCTAGATTTACGCTACAGCGCATATTAAAAGACCCCCCCACCCCACCTAGCGACCGATGGTGATCAAATTTGACCTTAATAATTCCAATGCACTCATTTACTTCATTTTAATTGTTTCGGTTTGATTATTTTTCGTTTCTATGTTTCTCAAACGTTTAAAACTACATCTAAAAAAATTAAAGATTGATAAAAAAATACCTAATATAAAAGGCTTATCTTACAAGCGTCAGAGCGTTACACACTAACGCACAGGTTAATACGAGGAATTCCCTCACCCACACATTCAAATGTTCACTTTCTATGATCTTGATCAGCGAGCAAAATTAAAATGTACTTATGTGAGTTATGTAGTAAACAATAACATTTAGGTTTTTTTTCTATGTATACTTTTAAGTTAAGAAAGTGAAATGTGTTTATTTCTATTAACTTAAAATAAAAAAAAATAAAACATCAATTATGCACCGAAAACACACTCGGACTAACGGTGAATGTCGCGGCTAATTGCAAAATTCATTGTTTCGGCCTTTGAAACAATATGGCCGTGAGAAGTAAATACGAATTTGTCAAACAGATATTGATAATATTTAATTGAGTCGGTATGCTTCTTTTTGACCGATTTGTAAAATATTGAAGATACGTGTGATTAAACACGGAGCCTATAGATTCACTTTTTGCACCGAGGCCACCGAGTGCTCCTCACTCGGAACAAACTTCGTATTTGATTATTTATAACATCAAATATCATGATGACCATAAGACACGAAAGTGTGTATTATCTACATATTTAAATGAAAAATTGCGTTAAACTGTAGATCGAAGTTATAAATATGGGTTTTATTGTGTTGGTTGGTTGCGTTGGTTGGTTGGTTGGTTGTTGTATTGGTTGGTTGCGACAATACTGTTGTTGAGTGAAGACGTCTGCTCTGTGATATTCCACTATTTACTACTTTTAGTATTCACAACAATAAATTTGTACCTACTATATTACACTTTGTTTACCAGTGAGCATAAAGTCTGTGGGGTGACCATCTTTAATTTGCCAGTTGTGAGTCACATTATTATAATTATATATAATGCCTAGCAATCAGAATCTAGTGCAAACTAGATCAAAAGCATTGGATTCTCCATCTAATGAGGATCAATTTGGAAAAATTGTTAAATACATGGATAAAAAAATGGACGATTTTAAGCAACAAGTTTTTGCCAAAATTGAACTCGAATCGAGTACATTGAAAAAAAATCTTGAATCGGAGATATCCGATATGAGAAAAAGTATTGAATTTATCAGTAAACAATATGATGAAATCACTATGAATATTGGAAACATGATGCAATTAAAAAAAAATGTTGATTACTTAGAAAACGCAAATTCTATCAAAGATTTAAAAATTAAAAATTTAGAAATTCGTGTAGCTGAAATAGAACAACAAAATATAAGCTATAATTGTGCTGAATTGTCTGGGGTAGAAACTTTGATGGGAGAAAATTCTGTGGAAACCGTTGTAAGATTTATAAAACAACTTGACATTCCGATTGAACCAGCTAGAATCAATAAAATTTCTCAATATCCTGATAAATCTATCAATAAACCTGGAGCTCAGAGGATGATCATTCATTTCAAAGATGACAAGTCCCAATCTGAATTTCTTAACGCACGCAAAAAAATAAAGCAATTGAAGGACTGTAAAGTATTCATTGGTGAAGTTTTATCCTCTTATTCAAAAAACCTTCTTTGGAAAACCAAACAAAAAGCTAAAGAAGCTAATTTTCAATTTGTATGGTTTCGTAATAATAAAATTTGTGTGAAAAAGAACCCGGAACAATCCTCAAGAGTTCTAATCATTAAACACGCGGATGACTTGAATCAATTGTCTTAATCATCACTCAGAGACTGTCACTATTATTTAAAAAAAAAATTAAATGGATGATATCTACAACATAATTGATTTGGCTGACAATAATGAATCTAACATAACATTAGAAGATTCACATTCTTGCAAAAATTTTTTGAGGGATTCAAAATTTTCTTTATTATGCATGAATATTAGAAGTTTAAGCAAAAATTTTGATGAAACTGTTTCTATGCTTGATTGCATTAATCATCGTCTAGAAGTACTAGTCTTCACAGAAGCTTGGCTGGGCAGTTTGATTAATATGCCTATCATTCCTGAGTATGTAGTTTACAAAACAAAGATGAACTATTTGCAAAATGATGGAGTAGCTATCTATATAAAGCAAAACATTCAGGTAACTGTTGAGGAAATTTCTCTCCCCAATGCCAACTGCTTAAAAATACAATTTTCCAATACAATATGTTTAATAGCTATATATCGATCTCCATCTCAGATTAATATAGATAACTTTCTCGATTCATTGGATGAATTGCTTGACTCTGTATCCTTGCAATATAAGGAGATTATATTATGTGGGGACTTAAATATTGATACTCTAGATTTGAAGAACCTAAAAACACAAAAATATCTATCACTTCTAGCATTTCATGGTATTAAGCCCATCATAAACTCACCAACAAGAGTAACTCCTAACAAATTAAGCTGCATTGATCATATTATGGCGAAATCAAAATTAAAACCACAGGGAGCGGCTTTTACTACTGGCATAACAGACCATTTTGCAATTTTGATGAAGTTTATGAGCTTAACTCTTAAAAATATTTCAAATAATAATGGAAAACCAAAACTTGTTGTTGACAACAACCTTTTGAAGACCAAATTAAAGGAGGAATCCTGGGATACAGTACTATCAATTAACGACGTCAATCTGGCAACAGATAATTTCATTAAATGTTTGAAAACTCATGTGCAAAGTTGTACTTCAGTACAAATTGAGAAACATTACAGAAAATATCTAAAACCATGGATAAATGTTGGAATAATCAAATGCCTCAGAACACGTGATAAATTGCACAATAAATGTAGAAGAGAAATCTATAACAAAGAACTGTTGGAATACTATAAAAGATATCGGAATTGGTGTACAAAGATAATACGAACAACAAAACAAGCATACTACAGAAGAAAATTGGATGAAGTCAATGGAAACATTAAACAACAGTGGAAGATTATAAAGGAGGCTATCAACCTACAAAAGGAACAAACTACCATAAACAAATTGAAAATTAATAATATTATTACTTCAATGGAAGAGAGTCCAAATATAGTTACTAATCATGTAAATAATTTCTTCAGTGACATTGGTCCAAGCTTCGCTAATAAATTGTGCAGTGCTAATAAAACTAGTGAGATGTGTCTTGTGAATGATTTTAAATCTGAACTTCACGTTACAGGGGACAATTTTTATTTTAAACCAACTAGCATTTCTGAAGTCACAAATGTGATAAATGATTTAAAAATGTCTTTCTCGTGCGGTATTGATTCTTTAAGTGTTATGGTGTATAAAATGCATGTATCTGAATTAGCTGGTCCCATATCTCACCTTGTAAATATTAGCTTCAAGAGCGGGATGTTCCCTTCTCATTGTAAGAAAGCTAAAGTAATTCCCCTTTTTAAAGGTGGAGATCGTCTAGATGTAAATAATTACAGACCTATATCCTTACTCAATACTCTTTCAAAAGTAATAGAGAGATTGGCTAAGTCGAGATTGGTATCATTCTTAGAAACATATAATATACTCTCTAGCAATCAGTTTGGTTTCAGAGAGAATATAGGAACAAGTGATGCAGTGTTGAGGGTATTGTCCAAAGTCACTAGTGCGTTAGACTATGGAAACAAAGCTTTGGCTGTGTTCTTAGATCTATCAAAGGCATTTGACACGGTGTCCCATGGATTACTCCTCAAAAAATTATCCTCTCTTGGCATTCATAGTACAGCACTAGGCTGGTTCACATCCTATCTAAGTGATAGAACGCAACAAGTAGAGATAAATAATCATTTAAGCAATAGCAAACCAATCTCTTTTGGGGTTCCGCAAGGTAGTGTGCTTGGACCAATATTGTTTTTAATCTACATTAATGATTTGTGTAATTTATATATTCCAGGTAACATTGTTAGTTTCGCAGACGATACTGCTTTAATATTTGAGGGTAAAACCTGGAGAGATGCTTTTAACAAATGTGACTTAGGATTAAGAGCAGTAAAGAGTTGGCTGAATAATAACATCTTAACTTTGAATACAATAAAAACTAAATATGTGACATTCAGTATATCATCAAAAAGTCAGCCTTCTGACTCTCATAATCTAATTATACATAATTGTCTGCTAAATTGTAATTGCCACCCCTTGGAAAGTGTAGATTGTATCATGTATCTAGGTGTAAAGATTGATAAATTTTTAAGATGGAATGATCATATCGATATGTTAACAAAGAATATCAGGAGACTTACATTTATTTTTAAAGAACTTCGACACATATTGGACAAAGAGAAATTAAAAACTGTCTATTTTGCCTTAGTCCAATCTCGACTTTCTTATAACATAGTATGCTGGGGATCATGTCTAAAGTCCAATGTTGAACCACTAAATATTACTCAAAAATTGATCCTTAAAGTGATGTACAAAAAAAAATTCTGTTATCCATCCAACCTACTTTATAAGGAATGTAATGTTATGTGCATAAAACAGCTATATATCACTCAAATACTTTGTCGATTTTTTATCAATATTAAATTTGCTGAAAGAACACAACAAATGCGTACAACTAGAATTAGCTCTACATTGAACTTTGTGGCGGTACATACTAAAACTTCTTTTGGTCAAAGAAATTATTTATATCAGGCACCACTTATGTTTAATATTCTTCCAAATCATATTAAATCTACCAATTCCTTAGTTAAATTTAAAAAGTTAATTAAGGTTTATGTATTGACAGACAATTGTCTTAATATTTTTTCATCCTTGTCCTTTCTTAAATAATAAGATTTTATATAAGTCCCATTTGCTAAAAACTGAATGTCACCCTATCTGTCTTTATTATCTACTTTGCTTCTTCTTTTGAATAATGATTAGTTATGGTTCAAATATTGTTACAATATACTGTCAAATTACCCATCTGGTAACACATCTAATACTCATTTTTTCTTTAATTTTGAAATATTTTGTATTTTTATGTAAAATTACTTTATGTTTGTGATACTCTTATGTTTGCTTCACTCATATGTAAATTGTTAACCTCGATACAGGCTTAGTCCTAGTGAGGTTGATTATTATGTGAAAAAAAGTGTTTTATGTATAGTGAGATGCAATAAATAAATAAATTGTGTATCAGTGATTTATCTATTATTGTCAAATAAAAATATTGAAGATACATGTGATTAAACACGGAGCCTATAGATTCACTTTTTGCACCGAGGCCACCGAGTGCTCCTCACTCGGAACAAACTTCGTATTTGATTATTTATAACATCAAATATCATGATGACCATAAGACACGAAAGTGTGTATTATCTACATATTTAAATGAAAAATTGCGTTAAACTGTAGATCGAAGTTATAAATATGGGTTTTATTGTGTATCAGTGATTTATCTATTATTGTCAAATAAAAATATTGAAGATACATGTGATTAAACACGGAGCCTATAGATTCACTTTTTGCACCGAGGCCACCGAGTGCTCCTCACTCGGAACAAACTTCGTATTTGATTATTTATAACATCAAATATCATGATGACCATAAGACACGAAAGTGTGTATTATCTACATATTGTAAATGAAAAATTGCGTTAAACTGTAGATCGAAGTTGTAAATATGGGTTTTATTATGTATCAGTGTGTATAATTTTCAGGGTAATTATGTACCACTAGTGACATCTATGAAAGCTAAATTATGTTATTTATGAAAGGTTCTCGCCTCTGCTATTTGTATGATTAAATTCTGTCAGCAAAGACGATCTCTGTTTTGCGGCCTTTTGAATTTAAATGTCAACAGTCCTTTGTCAGGTTATAAAAAGGTGGTCTTTGCTTAAAAACGCGCTCTTACTCAAAAACAATCAAAGGTTTCACCTTTCCGAAATAACCACGGGAACTAGTCTGTACCCAGAGTATTTATTAAAAAGTGCTTAGTCATACCTGTGATAGTGGATGTTTATTGTCAAATAAAAAGTGATTCACTTTACTCTCAAAAATCTGAGTTATTATTCTAAGGACCCCAATTTAGAAAATGGTCCTAGCGATCCGGATATTGTAATCCAAGCGAGATTACAGAAATTTAAACAAAAACCAAGCGTCAAAAATATTGAAGAGATCCTTGAGAGATCAAGCTGGAAGTAGCTGGAAGTCTGAGAACCTGGAAACACGCCATCGCATCAGACAGATAAGTCCAATCCTTCCAAATCCAACTCCTATCACATCTAGAATCCCCAACATATCTTTATTATTTTATTCAAATAATAATATTAGAAATAATTTGTTACAAGATATTCCGATTTACTGTTTGTCAACATCATAAAAATTGCAAATCATAACTTAATTTTGTATGACATTTCACAATAACATTATTAGCTACGTGTTTTATGTGCAAATTTTATCGAAAATAGTAAACATTGTGAGGATTTTGTCATCATTTCTTTCAAATTGGAGTATTAATACGCGAATAATTTTTGGGGATCAATGGTGAGGCACGAAATGAAAGAAGGTTGTGAAGGTCACATATGTTTATTGGTGAGTCAGTTGCCGTGACGAGGAGATGACGTAGGACAGAAGAATACACCGGATGCTGGCTGTGATGTGCTGGTCAAGCGCGGGTCAGTGAGTCGACGCCGGGCGCTGGTGACCGGGACTCGATGGAGGTCAGGCACTGGCGAAGAACGTAGGTCTTCAGGCACTCCAGTGCTGACGAGACGGCCGAAGGTGCGGCGGACCTTGTAGGCGGTTAAACGGGAACGGCGTGACCAGTGAGGATGCTGCGTGTCCTCGTGGTGGTCATGGTAGCGTGGAAGAAGCGCTGGTCAGAGACACTGGAACCAGGGCGCTTGTAATCCGAGTAGCGCTGGCCGCGGACGTGGCCGAGGCGCTATGATGGTGTCCCGATGGAGTCCATGATGATACGGGCGAAGCCGGGTACGTGTCCTTTGCGCTAGTAAGATTAGCGCGGGTGATCACTCGTTGATCCTTGTAGACTGACGGCGAAATTATGACTGACTGACTGACTGGCTCGCTGCGTCGGGCTTATTTATACTACCCGGCCGATGGCGACAGTAGGTAGTAAATTGCAATTAAATCGAGGCCACTCGCTCGGACTGTGTGTTTCGGGAACCTTCGACATTGCGGCGATTATGCATAGGCCGTAGACTCGAACCTTCTGGCGAGTTCTCGTAGTATCCCAGACGGGCTTCAGTATTATTGTCGCGAGTAGATACTTGAAACAGGTAGGTTGCTTTGTTTTGATTTCGGCTGCAAATACGTACCTAAGTAGCAATTAGCAAGTACGTACCTAAGTAGGTCGAGCGGTTTATTATTAATCATTCAATGGATTATTCTCGACGCCACAAATTTACCAGTTTTAGTGAATTATTGTAGTGATCATTTAATTATCGGAAATTTACTGTCGCGATTCATAATACGATGGAGAAATTGAAAGGATTAGTGAACAAACGCGGAGTTTTAAGGGGAAAATTAACCAGATTCAATGATGCATTGAATACTCTTTCAGCTCACGAAATAAAACTAAGATATGACAGAATTAAATCTATAATTGATGAATTTGAAGTTATTCAGGATGAAATTGAGGAAATCTCAGATGTAAATGAAATCGAAAATGCTTCTCAGAGAGAATCATTTGAAAATCAATATTATTCATTAATGGCAACGGCCAAAGGTGCATTAGAATCCGTAGAACAATCGAGGGTAGAAATAAAATTACCTGACCTAAAGTTACAAGAATTCCACGGAGATCCGAAAAATTGGAACACCTTTGTAGAAACTTTTAAGACTTTGGTTCACAATAATAATTCGATAAATAATGTACAGAAATAATATTATTTGCAATCTTGCTTAAAGGGAGAAGCAATTAAAATCATTTCGATTTTAGAAATCTCTGATTCTGGATATCAAGGAGCATGGGAACTATTACATGAGAGATATTCTAATTTAAGGGCAACTGTACATAAGCATATTCAATTCATATTCCAAATGAAGGAAATGAAGCAGGAAGATGCAGTCGCATTGCGGCGATTGATAGATGGAACTAACGTTAACTTAAAGGCTTTACACAACTTAGGAGTTCAAGTAAATCAATGGGATGCTTTAATTATTTACATAATTTCAAACAAATTAGACGTGATTACTAGAAAACATTGGGAACAAAGCCCTATTGAAGGGAAGTTGCCAACACTGAAAGAGTTCTTGAAATGTTTAGCTTCACGAGCTCAAACTTTAGAACTTATGCAAACTACGGACAAAAAACCGCACAGCCAAATTAAATCACATTTAGGGATTAATAATAGGGAATCAACTGTGTTATTATCTGTAAAAAAGGTAAAATGCACATTCTGCGGTGAGGATCATCCGATCTTTTACTGCAAAAAATTTCTAAAATTAAAAATATCGGAAAGGATAGAAGCATGCTTCAAATGTTTGAAGCCGGGTCATCTTGCACAGGATTGCAGGATCACCTTTAAATGCAAACGATGTGACAGTAATGATCACAATACGTTGCTTCATAAAGAGGGATTCCGTGTAGAATCTCCAAATTTAGAAACTGAGGCAGAAGATGTCTCAGTTAACAATCATTCTGCCGTAGGTAAGGCAGAAAATTTAGTATTGTTGTCTACGGCGATAGTAGGTATCGTGGGTAGCGACAATAATTTATATAAGGCAAGAGTACTAATAGACTCTGGAGCACAATCCAATTTTATGAGAGAGGATTTTGTAAAAAAATTAAATTAAAAATTTAATCACATAAATAAGCCTGTATCGGGCCTATATAATAATGTTACACACATAAGGAAAAGTGTGTCGGTAGACTTTAATTCTTTAAGAACCAACTATAAAAATACAATATCTTGTCTGATATTACAGGAAATAACGACAAGTCTGCCGCAAACATCAATACCAAGAAACCAGATTAAGTTGCCTCATGGATTAGAATTGGCAGACCCGAATTTCAACATCGCAGCGCCTATCGACATCTTGTTGGGGGCTGAAGGTTTTTGGGACATCCTGACCAATGATAGAATGAAGTTGGATACCTGTCCCACACTTCAACGAACACAACTGGGATGGATCATGTCAGGACCGACCAACGTATATCCCAACCAAAGGCCAGTATCACAATTCTGTAGCTTATCCATAAATAAACTAGGCAATCAAATTGAAAAATTTTGGAAGCTTGAAGAAGTCAACCCCATGAAATATCAAAATCATGAGGAGAAAGCTTGCGAGGCTAATTTCATAGCTACTCATGCAAGAGAAGAAGACGGTAGATTTACAGTAACTTTACCACGCCGTCCTTGTATTGATCAATTAGGAAACTCATTGACAACAGCGGAGAAAAGATTCCAAAACTTAGAAAGAAAATTATCTTCAAATACAGAATTAAAATCGCAATATGTACAATTTATGCGAGAATACCAGGAACTAGGTCACATGGAGGTATGTGATAAACTAGAAGGAGATCAGAACTCCTATTTTTTACCACATCACGCCGTCATTAAGGAATCGAGCTCCACCACGAAGGTGAGGGTTGTTTTTGACGGATCAGCCAAAACTTCCAAAGGAATTTCCCTGAATGACGCCTTGATGGTAGGACCTGTCATTCAAAAGGATTTATATACCCAATTGTTACTTTTCAGAAAACACCAAAATGTCATGACAGCTGACATCGAGAAGATGTATCGGCAGATAAACGTGAGTGCAGCTGACCGCAACTTGCAGAAAATAGTCTGGCGAGAATCACCGGAAGATGAGATTCAGCATTACAAGCTGAAAACTGTAACGTACGGGTTAAGTCCTTCCTCTTTCCTAGCTACAAGATGCCTACAATAAGTTGGTATGGATAGCAAAATTACTTTTCCTAAAGCTAGTCAAGTCATAAAAAACAATTTTTACATGGATGACCTATTGACCGGAGACGATAATTTGGAATCCTGTAGAAATTTAAAAGGTCAATTAATTGACATATTGCTGTCTGCAGGCATGAGGTTAAGAAAATGGAGATCTAATATCTTGGATTTGTCATCCGAGTCGGGCCAAGCTGAAATTGCCGGACAGAACAATTGTGAAAAAATTCTATCTGACAAACCCAAGAATGAAAAAATTCTGGGCTTAATCTGGAATAATGAGTTAGATTATTTTTCTTATGTTATAACAAAACCATCAAAGCATAGTGAAAATAAACGCCAAATATTGTCAAGCATAGCATCAACATTTGACCCATTGGGGTTACTTGGACCAGTTATTGTTGTGGCGAAATTAATAATGCAAAAGTTATGGCAATCCAAGGCTTCCTGGGATGAAGTATTACCAAATGAAATACTGATGTCATGGAGAAGTTATATAAATGAATTAAACCAATTGAATGTATTGAAGATTGAAAGGAAAATTGTATGCAAGCACGCTAGTAATATTAAATTACATGGATTTTGTGATTCCTCTGAAAAGGCTTATGGAGCCTGCATTTATATCACATCAATGGATCACAATGGCAAGCAACATTCTCATTTAATAACATCCAAATCCAGAGTAGCGCCATTAAAATGCATATCATTACCCAAGCTGGAACTATGTAGCGCTGTATTACTAGCAAAACTAATAAAAAATGTCAAACAAGCATTAGGTATGATGGAAGTAGATACATATTATTGGAGTGATTCCACGATAGCGTTATGTTGGATAAAAGGTCAACCAGCACGTTGGAACACATTCGTAGCGAATCGAGTCGCTGAAATTCAAGAATTTAGTAACCCAGAACAATGGCGTCATGTGCCATCTTCTGACAATGCAGCAGATATATTATCAAGAGGAGCTACTGCTGATCAACTAGTGAATTCCTCAATATGGTGGCATGGGCCAGAGTGGTTGACTACAGAAAACAACACTTGGCCGCTATCGAAAATATCTTGTTCAAACCCTCCGGAAATTAAAGGAAAAAATGTTTTAATTGTAACTAATCCGGAAGAATGGGACATCTTTAAGAAATTCTCTTCTTTAACTAAACTAAAACGTGTAACTGCTTATGTATTAAGATTTATAAATAATTGTGATAAGTTAAAGACCAAAATATCAGGAAATTTAAACGTTGAAGAACTTGAATTAGCTTTGAAATATTTAATTGTTTTCGTCACAAAAATACAGTTTTCAGGCAGAACGAGAAGCCTTAATAAAAAATGGAAGTGTAAATAAAAATAGTTCTTTAAAGGCTCTCAACCCGTTTTTACATGACCAATTACTACGAGTTGGTGGGAGATTGTCCACAGCAACACATTTAACTTTTCAACAAAAGCATCCTATTATTTTACCTGCAAGGCATAAGTTGACAGAATTAATAATACGTCACTATCATTATGCGAATTTACATGCAGGAGCACAAGCGTTACTAGCCGAAATAAGGTTAAAATTTTGGCCGATATTCGGTAAAAACACAGTGAAACGAGTATTACATAACTGTATAATATGTTTTTAGATGCCGCCCCGTCGTAGGCCAGCAAATTATGGGTAATTTGCCTATGGACCGAATAACCCCTAGCAGGCCTTTCTCTGTAACCGGTTTGGACTACGCGGGTCCGCTCCAAATCAAAAGTGGAGTTCTGAAGAGAGCTCCTCTAATTCAATCGTATCTATGTATTTTTGTTTGTCTTATTACTAAGGCTGTCCATTTAGAGCTAGTAACAGATTTATCTAGCGAAACTTTTTTAAATTGTTTGAAACGGTTTATATCTCGCAGAGGTCAACCCAAGAAAATATATTCCGACAATGCTTCTGCTTTCAAAGGAGCATGTAATAAACTGGAGGAACTTTATGCCAGTTTGAGAAAAAATGATGACAAAATTCAGGAGTATTTAGCAAATAGGTCAATAGAATGGCATTTTATCGCTCCACGCGCACCAACGCAAGGAGGTCTGTGGGAGGCCGCAGTCAAATCTGCCAAATATCACTTGTATAGAATTACTAATTGTTCATCTTTAACTTTTGAGCTTTTTTTATACTGTACTATGTCAAGTCGAAGCCTGTCTCAACTCCAGACCCTTAACACCACTGTCTAACGATCCTAATGATTTAAATCCTCTGACTCCTAACCATTTCCTTATGGGCACAAATGCATCTGTTATTCCAAAAGAAGATGTCCGAGATGTACCATACAACAGACTAAATCAGTATCAAAAAATGACAGAACTAATTCAATCCTTTTGGTTCAGGTGGAAAAAGGATTATCTGGGAGAGCTTCAACGGAGGAACAAATGGGAAACCAGCAACCAGAGGTCCCTCCAGGAAAATGATGTAGTTATTTTGAAGGAAGATAACTTACCCTCCACTCTATGGAAAATGGCTCGTATACTATCCTGCCATCCTGGAGCTGATGGAATCACAAGGGTAGTCACCCTCCGGACATCACAAGGGACGTTCGTGCGACCAATTACCAAAATCTGTCTGCTACCCGTAGAGGACAACCTTGAACGCCAATGACTGCTTCGTTCAACAAAGGACTATATGAAGAAACACCACGATCGTGCAATTTATGTTTTTTCGTTGCACGCCACAAACTGATGTAACCAAATTGATGACCCTGGCTCAAATTGATGAATCCTCGTGCAAAACGGATGACCCCTCGTGCACAAGGTTATTCTCATGGAAATCATAACAAGGAACCCATCCAAATGGAATTAGAAGATGAAGCCAATCAAGATTTGTGTTGTGTTGTTAAAAACTGAATCCTTTATATTTTATATGTATTTTGTTTATTCTCTCAATGATTTTAGAATTTAAAGTTTTTATTTTTGTTAATATTAATGGCTTTATTATGTAGTTATATAATTTTTCTTTATTAGAAAGAACCTTAATTGGTGAATTAAGTTTCTTTCGGGGGGGTGCATGTATGATTTTCAGGGTAATTATGTACCACTAGTGACATCTATGAAAGCTAAATTATGTTATTTATGAAAGGTTCTCGCCTCTGCTATTTGTATGATTAAATTCTGTCAGCAAAGACGATCTCTGTTTTGCGGCCTTTTGAATTTAAATGTCAACAGTCCTTTGTCACGTTATAAAAAGGTGGTCTTTGCTTAAAACGCGCTCTTACTCAAAAACAATCAAAGGTTTCACCTTTCCGAAATAACCACGGGAACTAGTCTGTACCCAGAGTATTTATTAAAAAGTGCTTAGTCATACCTGTGATAGTGGATGTTTATTGTCAAATAAAAAGTGATTCACTTTACTCTCAAGAATCTGAGTTATTATTCTGCGGACCCCAATTTATAACACAGTGATTTATCTATTATTGTCAAATAAAAATATTGAAGATACATGTGATTAAAGACGGAGCCTATAGATTCACTTTTTGCACCGAGGCCACCGAGTGCTCCTCACTCGGAACAAACTTCGTATTTGATTATTTATAACATCAAATATCATGATGACCATAAGACACGAAAGTGTGTATTATCTACATATTGTAAATGAAAAATTGCGTTAAACTGTAGATCGAAGTTGTAAATATGGGTTTTATTATGTATCAGTGATTTATCTATTATTGTCAAATAAAAATATTGAAGATACATGTGATTAAACACGGAGCCTATAGATTCACTTTTTGCACCGAGGCCACCGAGTGCTCCTCACTCGGAACAAACTTCGTATTTGATTATTTATAACATCAAATATCATGATGACCATAAGACACGAAAGTGTGTATTATCTACATATTGTAAACGAAAAATTGCGTTAAACTGTAGATCGAAGTTGTAAATATGGGTTTTATTATGTATCAGTGATTTATCTATTATTGTCAAATAAAAATATTGAAGATACATGTGATTAAACACGGAGCCTATAGATTCACTTTTTGCACCGAGGCCACCGAGTGCTCCTCACTCGGAACAAACTTCGTATTTGATTATTTATAACATCAAATATCATGATGACCATAAGACACGAATGTGTGTATTATCTACATATTGTAAATGAAAAATTGCGTTAAACTGTAGATCGAAGTTGTAAATATGGGTTTTATTATGTATCAGTGATTTATCTATTATTGTCAAATAAAAAAAGTGAAAAATAATAAATTATTATAAGCAATAATTAGTCGCCTGAAATATCCATAGAAATTGAAAATTTCTCCCGAGTAAAAATAAATTCCGTCGACGGGAATTGAACCCACACCTTCTAATTGCCGGTCAGGTGCTCTGAACCACTAAGCTACGTTGGCTTATTCTCAACCCGCGGAATAATTCAATATGTACTAATACTATTGACCGGTCAGTGGTTGAGTGGGCATAGCGCTTGGGTCTCACCCGAGCGTCGCGTGTTCGATTCCTCGGCTGGCTAAGTCCTCCATCACAACACAAGCAACATTTTCGGCTTTCTGTGGTGGTAGTAGGAGATTTTCAAACATTGTTGGGTTATTCGTAACCTGGGAATGTTTGTCTTTCTTTTTAAAATTAATTAAAAATTAATTAATTAATTAAATATTTCAATCAAAAATTATACCTTAATATAAAGATATATGTTTTTTAAATAATAGTTTTTTATTTGATAATTAAAAACATCAAGTCTGGTTCTGGCATACGAATGGTAGTTTTAAACGTGTTTGATAGCTGTTTTCCATGAAATCACACAATTTTGCAAATAGTAGAGCATTAAACATTTATTTCTCGAGGAAAGATGCTTTATATTATTTTGTCGAGAATATTTTTGCGATGGCATCTTTTGTGTCAAAATTTTCTCTGAAGCCGAATCATTGATTATTTTATTTGACGTGATGTCCATAGTTAGTTGTGATTTTATAACTTTTTCAAATATTTTAGCCATGTTTCATATAACAGATATGTTACGGTAGTTTGAGATGTCGGTTGGAATTCCTGATTTGAATATCGGGGTTATTATTGTATTTTTATATATTTTTGGGAAAATTCCTTTTTGCATGGTGTTATTAATGATGTGTGCATAATAATTGTCTCATTTGTTTCAATACATTGACTGTAATGGGATCGAAATCAGGGCTCGCGGATACTCCTTACTTTAAGTTAATTATTATTTTTTTTATATTTCTACTTGTTTGCATGTTTAAAAAACTTTTGGAAAAATTTGTGCGGATGTAATTCTAGCATTTTCAGGATCGTTGGAGTCAATTGTTTTGGTTAGATTCTCTCCTACTTTAGCGAAGAAGTTATTAAAAATGTTAGCAATTTTAGCTGGTTCTTTTTTGTCTCTATTGTTGCGTTGTTATATGTTATTTTATTTATTTGTATATTTTTATTTTGCCAATGGTGTTATTGATTGTAGCTCAGATTTTTGTATAACCTTGACGACTTTCCTCTATTTTTTCTTAAAATAATAATCTTTAGATTTATTTTTTATCAAGTTTGAAAGATGGTTTCTATATGATATTGGCCGAATAAAGCGTCATCCCGTCTTGCATTTTGTTCTTATTATTTAATGAGCAGGCATATATTTATATATAGATCTTAGATGGGTCGTTCCAAGTTCCGAGCACACCTAGAAAGAAGTCAGTAAGCATACTCCCTCTCTGAAACTGGAATTTTTCACTCTCTCTCCAGAATATTCTTAGAGAATCCGGATTTCTCCCTTGTGTTGAAAACCAGTATTCTAAATGAAGCTGTCCATAATAATAAAATATAATGTAAAGAAATATGTAAAGATAAATATAATTTTCTTTAATTCAAGGCAATGCCGAGCTTGTCTCGTCATTGTGGCTGTGTGTGTCGTGGACCGTCACTGGCTGGATGTGCGCCACAGTACCTACACAGTCGATTCGATATTTCGTAATCTATGATTTAAGACATAGTAAAAATAATCTATGGATTATGACAAGGCAGATTGATGGGAATAATTTCAATAATTGGTAATTGCTATCGTGATTGTGATTAACGAATTGACATCACAATTAATGACATTAAATGTCGTTTCTTTCCTTACAGGTAATGTTTTGTAACTTAATGCTTTTCTTTATGTAAATCTTGTGAGATTAACAACATAAACCTCTTCTTTCCTTACAGAGAAACTCAATTGTGTTTTAATTGACTGTGTTGTTCAAATCACAAGGAAAATATCATTATAAAACGACATTTCTTGTCACAATATGGAAAAGTTGAATTTTAAATTTCAGTCAAAACCAACAACAGACGGAAAGTCCAATTTTATTGCCATAACCTCAATTGTTACACAAGATGACAAAATTCTCCTGATTCCTGAAGAATGAGAAGCAGCATCACTCCACAAACCTATCTACACCTCTAAGGCTTATGCTACAGTAAAAAATACATTAAAAAAAGACACCAAACCAGAAGTGTATGGATAAAAATGACAGAAGATATTTCACAAACATTAATTTTAATCACAAACATGATTTTTCAGGACCAATTTCTAGAGGAAATTACAAAAGAACAAATGTCTATTGCCGATAACAGGAGTTCAGAAGAACCTATGGTGAAAATTTTGGAAAAATTAGTTTAAAATCAGCAGAAAAACGAAAAACAAAGCATGAAAAAGTTAGCTGACAGGTTTGTACTAAATTTAATGGAAAAAATATAAGTGCATGTCACTGGATGGAAGTATTTGAAACAGAATGTGCAAGGTTTGAAATTACTAAGGACGAAGAAAAAATATAAGTGCATGTCACTGGATGGAAGTATTTGAAACAGAATGTGCAAGGTTTGACATTACTAAGGACGAAGAAAAAATTGAAATGTTCAGATTATTTTTGGACAAATCATGTACAGATTGGTATTCGTCCATGATGATAAAGCTTAGTTTACAATCAGAGTGGTTAGATTGTAAATCAAACTTTCTGCAAACCTATGGTGATAAAGGTTGGACTGCTAGCAGGTATGCTTTATCTTTCAAGTATCAATCAGGATCATTATTAGAATATGCGGTTAAAAAAGCAAGACTTTTACTTGAAGTAAGAAAAACAATTGATCAGGGGACTTTAACCGATATAATTGCTCCCGGTTTACCAGATTATATAACAGATAGAATCAACAAGGATGAGATTATGGAAACAAAAGACTTGTTTAATGAACTTGGCAAATTAGAACATTTAGTTTCGAAGAAAAAGTATATGAGAAAGAAAGATGACACTTTCAGCCGTTGAAAGAAAAATGTAGCATTTGTGAAAAATTAAATAAAGGTATGCGCTATCACTCAGAAGATTTATGTTGGTTCAGAACAAAGAATAATAATAATGACTAGCTTTTCGCCCGTTACAGGCAACTAATGGGTAAAAATTATTCGAGTAAGTGGATGTAAAAAATAAAAAATTACATGTATTTTGGTGTTGAATGTGGATTAAGCAAAGAGTGTGTTTCGACACTTTTGCTTTTTGCCGGAACTAATGGGTAAATATTTGGTGCGTGGTGTAATGTTTGAATGTTAATAAAGCCAGGAGTTTGGTACTACAAAATTTAAAAAAAGAAATGTATATTTGGAGAAAAAATGGTGCCAAGGAGCTTACTGATCATTTTTCACCGAGCCGTTCGGGTTGTGTAGGTCGAGACGCGTAATTTGATACCCATATCGTATGTACGGTTTTTGTCACCGACACTCTTGAAAAGTCCAAGGGAGTTTTATTTTGGAAAAAAACATTGCTCAATTAACACGCAAAATGTAAAAACTTTTAATTGAAAAATTTACATTAAAAAAAAACAATTAAATAAACCGTTTTTAATAGTAAATTACTTTCCCAAACTTCTGTGCTCCTGGTAGATTACAGCGTCCTGGAGGTAATTTTTGGCAGAAATGGCTTTATAAGAATTATCATTATGGAGAAAAAAAGTTGAAATTTCAAACTTAATTTTATTTTAATAAAAAATTTACGAAAAAAAATTTCATAACGCAATTAGGTACCTACTCGTTTAAAAATAATGAGATAAAAATTTTAAATATGAATGGCTCCCGGGGCGACGGTACCCATGCCCGCCTCCCAAATTTAATGATTATATTACAAACACTCAAACTGGAAAAACTTTTGATTAAAAAAATGTTTATTTTACAAAACAATTAACATCGCATCACCCTATTAACTTCTGCGATCCTGGTACAAATTATAAATTTGCGTGACGCTATTGATGTAGTTTTTCACTACGGGGCGACGGTACCCGTGCCAAATTATTTTTACCAAACTTATTTTTATTTCGTTCAAAAGCATTATCGATTGTAAAAAGATAAACCGCCAAAGTAAGTACCTACACAGTTTTTATCGTTTTTTGAATTAACATCGCTATGTAATAAAACATCTATTCGGTGCTAGTCTATGATTGGCTGATTTCCGATTGGCCAAAAGCCCGACTGTTTTAAAATGGCATTTTTTTGTTAAAATAGCTAATGTCAAACTTTAGCCGGTTATTGTGAGACATTTTGAACCGAGCGCCATTTGAAAGACGGCCGATTAACGTTCCTAAACCTTCGGACGATGATTTTTTTCGAATATTTTAACCGTAGCCTCCATTTTTTCGACGGAATTCAATCATCAGGTTGACCATGTAGATTTGATAAAAAAAAGCGAACCACGTGATTTTGAGTAACCACGTGGTGCTCTCTTGGTCGATAATACCATTGTGCAAAGAAAAACATTTCCACTTAAATTAAACCTATTTCCTTAATAATGGGGAAATTTCGTAAAACTTTTTGTGACATTTAAAAAAAAATCTACTATACCTGATTAAATCAGACCCGACGCTCGATCAAAATCAATCGTGTTTTTAATTCACGTTTGAGTAATGCGAAAAACGAAATATTTTCGAGCAAAAGTAGCACGAAATTTTTTTTTATCATTTCGCGTTCGGGGTGCGTTCGAAATTGAATAAAAATATAAACGGTGAAGGAGAAAAAGTTTTACAGATCGATGGCGATCGATGAAAACGAAACATTGCGAAAATGCATCGAAATTTTAGCCGTTTCGAAACCGTGCGTGTGGCAACACTCGCGGGGAATCGTTGATTTGTCGCCGGGAAGCTGTGCCAATTAAACGGCCACAAATCAACTTTTTGTGTGTGAGGCCATCCCGGCGGCAGAAGAGCAAACTGCAGCGCTTTCGTATGGCGCGCCTTGAGCGCTTCCAGTTTCCGCCGCCAGAGGTTCCTCAAATTTTTATCGACATCTAGCCCCGAACGAATCCGGTCGAGTTGGTCGGGGAATTATTTCCATAGAAAATCAGGCTTAATCGCCTTTGTACGGGATTTTACCTTAATTTAGTCGAATTTTTGCCAGGCCGAATTGAACCTCGGGTTCTATGCCAACAGAGAGGCGTCTCGGTCGCTTTTCGCCTCACGCGAAACAAATGAAAGGCAACTTTTTTCCGAAACTCCGCGCACGCCAAAAAAAACCTCGAGTCGTATCGACTTGAGGGGGAGAGCGGTCGCTTTTCGCCTAAATTCCCCCGAAAAAAAAACAAAGAAACTGAGTATTAATATATGTATATAATGATAAGAGGAAAATAAAGCACATTAATAATTCAGAATTATGTAAAATGCGAACTGCAATGTGAGGACCAAAAAAACTAATAGTGCCGCCATTAATTAAAGTAAAGTTAGTATTCAATAAAAATGTTGAAGTATTTGGAATCTATGACTCGGGCTCTAAAGTGTCATTAATAAACTCAAGGTTATTGAAGATAAACAATGAAAAAACAGGTTATTCGAACAATACTAACATAAAAACAATTAATGGCGTTAAAAAGGCAATTGGTATGATATCACTGGATGAAACTATTTTTAACATTGAAAAAAATATGGATGTCTTTGTAATAGACAAAGAAAATTTTGATTACGATTTTTTAATTGGACTTGATTGCGTACAAAAATTTAGCTTAACTCAACATGAAAACTTAGAAATCAGTCAGAAAGCTCCATCACAAATATATGAAATAGTTTCTAATCAAACCCAATCCAATAATTTAATAAACTTCAATGAAAATTTTACAAAAAAATACTTCATTGCTTACATAAATCATCTAGACTTTGATCAACAAACAGTGATTGATGAATTAATAGTGAAGAATAAATCTGTATTTGCAAAGGACAAATATGACATTGGAAAGGTAAAGATTATGAAGCACACATTGATTTGTTAGTGGAAAAATATGCTATAAAAGACCGTATCGTTGCACAATCGAAGATAAAAAAGAGATTGAAAAACAGATTGCAATATTACTAGAAAAAAATATAATTGAAGAATCATATAGTCCATTTGCAGCTCCAGTTACATTGGCCTATAAAAAAGATGAAAACAAAAAATCTAGATAGTGCATAGATTTCAGAGATTTAAATAAAATTGTTGTCCCTCAATCACAGCCGTTCCTGCTTATTGAAGACATGATGGTAAAAACAAGAGATTGTAAGTTTTTCTCAACACTAGACTTGAACTCAGCATTTTGGTCAATTCCTCTGCGAGTCACAGACAGGCACAAAACTGCATTCGTCACTCAAGAAGGTCATTACCAATGGTCATGTTTGCCATTCGGCTTAAAAACCGCACCAGCAATATTTCAGAGGATAATGTGTAACATAATACGGAAACACAAACTCGGAGATTTCACAGTAAATTACATAGATGACATCCTGGTTTTTCAAAAACTTTCTCAGATCATGTCAAACATCTAACACAGCTGTTTCAAGCGATTGAAAGTGAAGGCTTAAGACTGAAGTTTACAAAATGCACGTTCGCAGCTGACTCGGTTAAATACTCGGGTCATATATATATATATATATATATGACTCGATATCTATATATATAATATATTGATACGATCGTGAAACGACAGTAAACTTGATCCTGATTATGAAGACATATTTTGCATTTTCAGAGAGCATTTACAAGTAAAATTATATATCACTCTTATTATCTAATGCAAAAGAACCCCACGATTGCGAAACCCCAAAATCTTTTTTTTCGATAATTTTATCTATGTATAATTTTTCTTCATTTTCAATGACAACTCCCTTTTTTTGTATTTAATAATGACGCAATAGCTGTTACCGTAGCAAAATTGGGTTTTTATCTGTGGCTAACTTTGGTGTATCAAACTGTTAAATAGCAGTTATTTTTTCTTAAATATTGTTATTTTTTTATGATGTAATGCACCCTTTAGAACACCTTTCCACACAATTCACTCACTTTTCACGAAGAAAGTCACAATAAAACTAGAGAACTTGATTGCAAACGTATACTTATTTGTAGTCCGTAGATAATATGTTAGATAGATTCTTCACAATTTTAACAAATACAACATGTATTAGTCTAACTATTTTATTCTGATTAAATATTGCGGTTGTTTTATTTCCAACAAATATTTGAAAATTCTTTATGTAATCTTTTCATACGTTTTCTCAAAAAATGAGAAATGCAAATATTTTTCTGGTGATTTACATGGACGATATAATATATACGGCATTTCACACCTAGTGAGGATGGTCAGCATAACAAAACATAAAAATTAAAATAAAAATGTTTAACATAACGCGAATAATTAACAAGGTTCAGCCTTCAGACCTTACACCGATATTGTTATTATTCTTTACGACATAACGTGGGAAGCATACATACGAACTAACTATTCGTAGATGACTAATACGAAGGCTTAGGATCACAGGGTGGGTTTCGCTAATGTTATAATTATATTTATTAGTGACACGAAGCTCTATCTCGTACATGCAGCCTTTTAAGAGATACAGTTCAGCATATCAGTTGGGCATATGAGAATTCCCATATTTTTTTGATTTAATCTCAAAACTATTTTTTGTAGAACCCTGTGATCCTAACCCCCGAGTTATAATCATCAAAGATAGAGCAGACATGCAAGTTATTTAATTACTTTTAATTTATATTTAGAATACCCACATTATTGTATTTTCTGGCTCTTTAGTTGTTGACCTCTGACATAAATAAATCAATTTGATTGACGTCATGAAGGTCGAAACGCTTCATAGATTTTTTTGATGCAGATGAACGTCTGACCAATATAAAAATTAATTATAAAAACTCCTCTGTGTGTGTTTACCGTACAAGAGTCCCAACTGCTCGTAGGCAGATGAACTATGATATCGTCAATTTGGATATACTGTGGAGCTGAATCTACCACTCTCGTCCTGTAAAAGAATAAGCCAAATTTTGCGATTTAGTCCTCTGTACACCGCGTTTATTGTCATTACTTTTAGCAAAAACGAGCCAATGAATATAGCTTGATGTCAAGGTAAAAATTTTATTTCGAATCGACAGTGAAAAAACATAATAAGAAAATTAATATAAAGCGTGACTTTCCATTAATGTATAATGGGGTTTCTTATTTTTTAGTAATAAATGTTTTTTACACCAAAGGTGCTCGTGAAAAATAAGAAATACTTTAATGTTCTGTCAGCAATTTTGGTAAATGTGCAATACATTTTTTAAAACATTAAATAATAAATTAACAAAAAAGTGTTACGGTTTCTTTGCCGAATATGCGTTCTACTCGTATGATAGGTAGACCATAGTGAACTGATAACAGGTTTTTGGAAAACGATGGGAATCTTCTTGTCGCGTCGCGTCGTATAGAACAATGTAGAAGTACGCAGTAGAAAACTCTCCAAAGCCACTTGAACTAGTTTTTTATAAAAAATACCAACTAGTTCAACCTGGCTGTGTTGCAGATTTAGTAGACATGCAAACCTTTGCAATTAGTTGAGATATTTCATTATCATTTTTTGTTGATGTGCTTTGCTGTGTTGTTATTTTTTTACGTACTGCTTTCATTATTTTTTTCTTGTAGGTCTTTGGACTTGGCGGAATAGTTGATATTTGATGGTTGCAACAGGCGCAATTTTTTTTAGTGACGTGTTGAATATTTAGCACTACTAGTGAAGCAATGTCGGATAGTTTGCCGTTGATTTCCAATCTTGTATTTGATATTTACATATAAAATTTTCCTGAAGTCTGGAAAACCATTTCTTCTTCTTTTCTAAGTTCTTTTTTTCGGACCCTTGGTCTGGAATTTTTTGATCCAAATTCATAAGTTATATAAATATACTAAAATTTGTTTGTCAACAAAGCAAACGCCGAAGTTCTTTGAATAAATTCCGCAAATGAATTGTAAGAATTCGCAACATTGAATTAATAAAGATCACTTTTTTTTCATAAATCTTCTTAACTTTATAGATATCGAATTTAGATTCTTGAGTCAGGCCATGTCAATTTACTTTTTTGTTTTCAAAAGTCGGAAAACAAAAAGTATATATGAGACGATGTATGAATGTGAATGAGGCAAGGAGTGTGTGCCAAGACCAAGTTGGTTGGCGGTTTTCATTGGTTTTTACATTGCATTTTTTATATATTTATTCCAAAATTTATCGGGGTCAAAGAACATTCACCTTTACGTTTACGAAATTCACCTTGACTCCATTGTATTATAATATTACACAAAGTATCACGGGGTAAAGAGCACTAGCTTCGGTAGGTGATTCTACATGATTGTATATAAGTAAAAAGGATCGTCACTGCGCCTTAATTTCAAATAAGGCCGTGGAAATGTTAGATTTCGAAATAGATAACACAAGGACTTTTCACAAGGTTGAGTCACTATTTAGTAAATATTTAGGAATAATAATAGATCAATACATAAAATGGACAAAACATAACTATTAAAAGAATACGTAAACTTTTTTATATTTTCTTCAAACTAAGAAATCTTCTTCAAAAACCTATGCTACAAAAATTTTACCATGCATTAGCACAATCAAATAGTATAATAGAATATAGGCTGGGAAGAGCATGTAAAATCAAGTTAGCCCCACTGGAAGTATTCCAAAGAAGACTCAATAAAATAATTCTAAAAAAACCGCCATATTATTCAACTCGTCAATCATTCCACGAATTTAAAGTTTTAAATTTAAAGAGAATCTATCAAAAATGCATTACTTCAAATACACAAAGAAAAGCTAATAATAGAGTCATTGAGCACTAGACCGAGAACTACGGGACAAATAATATTCCCTAACACAACAACGGCAAAAATAAATACAAATACAAAAAAAATAAAAACTCACCAAAGAAATAGAGGCTGAAAAAAATGAAATTTTTAAGAATATCTTTAAAACACACTTCAAACTAATTTGGTTGTGTGGCCTAATATTGCATGCGTTTGAAGAAAGAATCAATGTTCAAAATGTATGTATATAGTATATGTACACAAGAATTGTGTGGCGTAATATTGCATGCGTTTGAAGAAAGAATCAGTGTTCAAAATGTATGTATATAGTATATGTACACAAGAATTGTGAGGCGTAATATTGCATGCGTTTGAAGAAAGAATCAGTGTTCAAAATGTATGTATATAGTATATGTACACAAGAATTGTGTGGCGTAATATTGCATGCGGTTGAAGAAAGAATCAGTCTTCAAAATGTATGTATATAGTATATGTACCTACACAAGAATTTTGTTTTAATTTAAATTTTCTGTAAAGTTATATTCTATATTTCTTTAATTTAATTTTGCAATAATTAGCTTTTAGGCATCGGTTATTGTGTACACGCATGTTTATAATTATGTGTGATATATATATTATACTACTATATATATTTTATTTATTTATTTATTTATTTATTTATTTATTTATTTATTTATTTATTTATTTATTTATTTATTTATTTATTTATCAAAAGAAAGTACATATTACATATTGGATGCTTTGCCTGTCCAACTAGGAAAGTTTCCCGTTCTAGGACAGACAAATTGTCATGTTTAGTTCATATTTTACTGAAATGTACATAATTACATAACAAAAACCAAAAAAAAAAAGTTTCATTTTTCTCTGAAACTAAGTTGTGTAATAAAGAAAATGTATATAATAAATATAAGTACACATACATTGTTTTGTGAGAAGTAGAAAAAATTAATCTGGTAGCATATATTATAATCGGATTTACCGAATTAACCTGGTAACATAAAATATTAAAATTTACAGAGTATGGGGTAAGCGTTGTAACTAGAATGTGTAATAAATTATGTGTATGATTGTTTTCACTGAATTAAAACATGAATTCAGAACAAATTATATTATACGACAATACGAATATACACCGCGCTCATTTCTTGAACTACTGCTAAAATGTAAAAACAATAACTATATATATAGATAGAAATATAAACTATGAAACATAAACTATGAATATAAATACATAGTACCTGATTTAGTGCTACTTTGGTGAAATTGGTGCATTACTTCGTGCGCCATATTGTGTTATGTATTTATTATAAATCATTACCGTAGTAGGTACCAAGTTTCACACAGAGTTAGTGTGCGACGTACAAATGTGATACGCTATACAGTAGTGATGTACCTAATGAGCAGACAGGCTTCAGGGGCGCATAACCATAAATCTTAGGTTGAAAAACATCAGAAGGTATAAAAACATCAGAATGGATGTCGAAACATTGCGGAGCAATATCAGAACTCAATGAAGTGTGGTAGGAATTTTGGTCTAGTGATCAGGAAAGTTTGGTGATTTTGTTTAACAGTTAAACAGCATACGTTCACTTTCGACTCTCCCTAAGTTTAGAATCCAATCATTGACTAATTTACGCAGGACGCTTCCACTTTTCAATTTCCAAGAACCGGGTATAAGGTTGAACATTTTTGGACCTAGGTAAGAATTTTGTCTTTGAGCAAGGGATGTCATGGTAGCAAGTGGAACTATTGGATTCCTCCCTGCATGTCGGGTGTTGTGATAATGTTCTACGGAGGGGAAGAGGTGACGATATTTTTGTGTGTATAATATAACTTTTCTTATAAATAGTTGCCTCACATCCAGAACTCCTATCTCTTTGAATAAATCATTACTGGGGTATCTAAATGGTTTTTTAAGTATGACCCTTAGTAGTGATTTTTGTGCTTTGGCTAAGGGGTCCAGAATTGATTTGGTACATCCTCCCCATCCTAAAGATGCATATTCAAGTAAAGAGTTGCACATGGCATAGTACATTAGTTTTAGATCTTTTGCGCATAGTATATTTCTAATCGCCATGAAAAGATGCGTGAGTTTTCTGACCTTTGTGGAGATTGAATAGATATGTTCATTCCATCTCAGATTCTTGTCTACAATAATTCCTAGATATTTTATGCTATCCACATACTCTAAGGTATTGCAATTGCAAGTGTTTGGGTCATTGCAATGGTGTATAATAATTCTTTGAGTTTCTCTTGGTTGTCCCGCTTGAGTTGCAATGAAGCAAATGAATTTAGTTTTGTCAGTATTGAGAGTGAGAAGATTATTATCTAGCCATTGTTTTACCTTGTTAATACCAATTTCTGCATTACTATGAACTTCATTCCAATTTTTGCCTTCAAATAATAATACTGTGTCATCGGCAAAGGTGATAATATGATCGGCAAATGAACTGTTGCATAATTCATTTATATAGATAATGAATAAAAGTGGTCCTAGAGTGCTTCCTTGAGGTACACCAAAGTTTATATCAGCCGGATCGCTTAGAGTATCGTTAATATTCACTCTTTGGCTCCTATTTTCTATATAACTACCTAACCACTTAAGTAGCTGACCCTGAATGCCGATGCGCTGTAGTTTTTTCAAGAGAATTTTGTGTGAGATAGTATCGAACGCTTTGGCTAGATCCAAAAAGAGCGCAATGCATTTTCTTCCTCTATCTATATTGTTGGAGATGATTTTCGTCAGGTTTGTAATGGCATTTTCAGTGCTCAATCCTGGTCTGAAGCCATACTGTCTATTGGAAAGGATATTGTTTTTTTCAAGGTAATGACTTAGACGATTCTTTACAATTTTCTCAATAATTTTCGAGATTGAATTGAGCAAAGAAATTGGCCGGTAATTGTGTATCTGCGATTTATCTCCATTTTTGCGAAGCAGTATAACAATAGAGTGTTTTAAATGATTTGGAAATTTTCCTGAATTGAAGCTTAGATTGGAAATATACGCGATTGGAGTTGCTATGAAGGATTTAGTAATTTTTAGCAGAATTGATGAAACGTTATCAGGACCACAAGCATTCGATGACTTAAGTTCGTCAATTATATTTATGACTTCGTTTGAAGTTGTATGGATGTTGTCTAATTTATGACCGAAATTAGAGATTTTTAACTTATCGAGATCGGATTCTGTTGTATTAAGATTGTTGAGAATTTTTTTCGCAAGTGTGACTCCCACTGACGTGAAATAATTGTTGGCAAAATTCGCAATGATTTTTGGGTCTGTGGTGTTCGCGTTATTGATGTTCAGTGATTTAATATCGGAAGATTTATTTATTTTTGTTTTAGTTATATTGCGAAATGCTTCCCATAAACGTTTTGGAGTACAGTTATTTTCGTAAATTATTTTTTTATAATAATTTTCTTTGGCCGATTTTATTAGTTTTTTGCAAAAGTTCCTATAATTTTTGTAATGAGCTTGTACTATAATATTTTCAGGGCACCTATTCGCCTTTTTATGAAGTTGGTTCCTAATGTTAATCGATTTGATAAGGCCAGGGGTGATCCATGGCGTAAGTTTTATTTGTTTATGTGGTATAAGTTTATTGCTTGTATGTTTAGAAATATATGAATGTAATTTAGTGATAAATTCATTCATCGATGAGTCGGCATCAGTTTGGTCTAGAACATTTTGCCAGTTTTCTGAGCTCAAGTCTTCAATTAAGTTATTATAGTTTATTCTTGCAACATGTTTAATTTTAGCAGGATTAGGAGGTTTGTTTTTAAGGCAGAGTGCTGTTGTATAGTGATCTGAGATTGTAGAGTGAATGACAAATGAGTCAACATGGTTAATTTTTTTGACGTTGATGTGGTCAAGACAAGATTTACTCATGCCCTGCTCACGAGTAGGGCTAATAATTGTCTGAATGAACCCATTTTCAGTTAGCAAACATAGGTAATCGTTGGATTGGCGGTGGTATTCGGTAATTGTATTGATGTTGAGGTCGCCTATAATTATTTGCCGTTCTATATTTTTTGAGCTGTTGATAATTGATTGGAGTGAATTCAGAAAAGTGTCAATATTTTGAAAAGAGGGTGATCTGTATATTGCAAAAATACATAGATTATTATTCAATACAATTTTCAGGCAGTTGGCTTGTGATAAGAAAATTTCATCAACTTGAGATTGAAGTCCGTCTCTGATGTATACAACGATCCCGCTAGACTTATTAAGATATATGTTTGTGTGGTGTTCAGAGTAATTGTGAATAACTTTTGAGGTGTAATCTTTACTAAGCCAGCATTCCGATAAAATAATAACGTCGAATTGGTAATTGAATTGATCCAGAAAAATTAAAAAATCGTCAATATTAGAAATGCTTCTTATATTTTGGTATATAATTTTAACGCCGTAAGCACACCATTTATAGTTATTTAGATTGTTCATATCATCAATGACATTCATGTTAAGATCTATGCCGGAATCATTTCCGGTATCATAATTTAATTGAATCATAAGTATGTGTTGGTTGTGTGTTGTATAGAAGTTGGTTCCCGAGTAATATATAATTAAATGCGATTCCAAATGTAGTTAAAATGGTAAATGTGCTTAATATAAATAATATAGTACAAATGTTGTAGTTAGATGTAGTACTATTAATGAGATAGCAAGAAGTAAAAACAAAATGGTAGCAAGAATTGCTTGATATCAAATGAATTAGAAAACGGTAGTAAATTATACAAATATGAGTAATATATAATAATATGGTATAAATAATGTAATTAGATATAGTACTATGAAAGAGATAGCAAGAAGACAAAACAATAATAATAATAAAAATAAGGTAGCAGGAACTGCATAACATACATAACAAATGAATTCCAGAAGGGTAGGAAATGAAACAAATATGGAGAAATATAGAGCGAGACATAAATGCACGGGTCAAGACATACCTCGAAAGAATAGCCATTAATTCAAATTTATCAAAGCGCAGCCAATATGCTTTCGTCTGAGATAACAATGGCATTAGTTCCCTCGTTTTTTACGAAGATAAATTTGCCCCCGTTTAATCCAAAAAAAGCGATATTGTTTCTCCTTCGCCGCTGATCGTGTCTTGTACCACAGCTGTTTACCGCGAAATGTTAGTTGTTCTGAAATGAAGATCGGCAAGCAGGAACCAGCTATACCGATGTTTGAGGTGTTCAATTTGTCTTCTGGATTCTGTTTGTTTTTGTTGAAAGATTTTACGTCTGTTAACAGGTTTTCTCTTGCTATGTTCGTTTTGAATTTAACAATGATTTCTCTCGGATGACTCTTGTTGTTTTTTTTTTTGCTGCGCGATGAATGGCATCAATGTCCTTTGTATCAGTGGAGGACTTTGTTGTTTTGCAGATATTGAAAAAAACGTCTTGCAGATTTTCTCCTTTGATTTCTGGGATGCCTCTTATTTCTTTGTTGTTCGCTTTGAGTTCCCTTTCCTGCATGTCCACACATTTTTCCAAGACATAAATCCAGCTTCCAGGGTTGAGTTCTTTTTAGTGAGTTCATCATTTTTTAGTTCGATGTCACGGATTCTAGCCATGAAATCCTCATATTGAGAACTCATAAATTGAATACTTTTAAGTATTTTGTTATTCTGATCTAGAATATCATTTTGTGTTTTTTCCAGATTGGACGTCTTGTTCATGACTAGATCTTGAATATCTTTAAGATTTGTCGGTGTCTGAGCGGCGAGCGCTGAACTAATATCCGTAACTTTTTTAATCTGCTCCAAAGGTTCAGTATCACTGATTGTCTGCAACGGGCTAGCAGCGCCGGGCTTGGCTGAATTGCAATGCTTGCAAACTTGTTGAGATCGCCGTTCTTGATTAAGTCGACGATATGTGTTCTCAATAATACCTCCACAAGCCAAATGAAATGCGCCTTTGCATGCGGCACACGTGAATTTTAACTCATCAGTACGTAGAGTTACTGAGCACACTCGGCAATGCATCTTGAATTAATGTTTTTTTCGTACTACCCGCGTAAAAGCAAATTGTATTGTTTATAGTTTTGCTGATTTAATTCGGGAGGAACTTTAAATCACTCGGATATTATAAAAATTATTTTAGAACTTTGTAGTACGAACACATATATATATATATATCACACATCACCACGTTTCATGGCATATAATATAATACAGGTATGGATTATTTTATAAATGTAATGAAATCACGAAAACTATTAAATACTTTTATATTGTCATCAGTACTGCAAATGTTTTTAGTGTTGGCAAGTCACCAAACTCTTTTAGTAATCTCGAATATTAAAATGTATAATACAATGAACGTAATCTAGGGGCAGGAAACTATAAAATAACAAAACAAATTGCTCCCAAAACCGATAAAAAAATCAAGTAGCGACCCTTTTACTAACGCCCGTTAACTAATCAATATACTATATTCACATACCAAATAAACCATCACACCTATAATAAAGCATTCTTTGAGTGTTTACACAATTTTACATAGCCTTGTAAACGTGGAACCATTGAACTGGTACAAACGTATGTATATTGGGGGATAACTGTAGACACGCACTTGAAATGGGTTACTCACCTAAGTAATGTTTACAGACGTCTACGAGCTATTGCGGGCTGAATTTACAGGATTTCATGCCTACGTTAAAAACACGAGTACGTTAAAGTAATCTAGTTATCACTAGCGGAAGTAACTATCAGATACGGAATAACGTCTTGGGACAACTCGTGAAGACAAATATAGGTTACATTCAAACAATCCAAAACTCTATGAGTAAGCTTTTGGCAAGCAAAAATATTTATACACAAAGAAGAGATGTAAAATTTTGATATGAGTCATTAATATATTTCCAGTTCGAGGGATATTATGGTTTAAACCTGTATGCCAAAACTTATTGTCGGATTCTATATATAAAGCAAAATTAGATCACACACGCAACACAAGATTTAGTCAGAATGTAGGTGTGTCAATACCAAAAATTATTTCCTCTTTCAAAATTCTAAAATTTTAGCCTTCTAAATGTAATAAGATGCCAATGAATGTAAAAAGCAAATCAACCTGCACAACTGAACTAAAAAATAATTAATGGATCAAGATTTCCCATACTGATATTGTTTATAAATAGATAAATAGATAGTATCCATTGATTGAATGCATGTAATTGTATAAATATGCCTATGAGAGTGTTTAAGTATGTTGTGTACCTTTGAGTGTGTGTGTGCCAATGAGTATTATATTATATTAAGACTGTATTATATCTAAATATTGAAGACAATATTAGTGATTTCTAAACGAAAATCTGAAACAGAAAAATCAGAAAAGGAAACGGTCACATCTGGGACTCGAACCCAGGACCCCTGTCTTTCCGGGACAGTGCTCTACCAACTGCGCTAATGGGACCCTATCCCCCTCGGTCACTTTTAACTGTATCATACTTCGAATAAGAACTACTAACATTATCTTCATTTTTTCACCGCACATTTTTATTGGCAACTATCTTTATGTATGATCGCAAGATTCAACCCGAACTAAATGCAATCCAGACAGCGTCTTTTAGATAAACCTATCTTATTTTTTTATTTAATGTGCGACATCTGTTGACTTTTCTGCAAGTCTAGAATGAATATTTATTTTTCGGAATAACTTTATTGAGTAAAACCTCAAATTGTAGTATTTAAATATTGAAGACAATATTAGTGATTTCTAAACGAAAATCTGAAACAGAAAAATCAGAAAAGGAAACGGTCACATCTGGGACTCGAACCCAGGACCCCTGTCTTTCCGGGACAGTGCTCTACCAACTGCGCTAATGGGACCCTATCCCCCTCGGTCACTTTTAACTGTATCATACTTCGAATAAGAACTACTAACATTGTCTTCATTTTTTCACCGCACATTTTTATTGGCAACTATCTTTATGTATGATCGCAAGATTCAACCCGAACTAAATGCAATCCAGACAGCGTCTTTTAGATATTTTAGATATAAATATTCATTCTAGACTTGCAGAAAAGTCAACAGATGTCGCACATTAAATAAAAAAATAAGATAGGTTTATCTAAAAGACGCTGTCTGGATTGCATTTAGTTCGGGTTGAATCTTGCGATCATACATAAAGATAGTTGCCAATAAAAATGTGCGGTGAAAAAATGAAGACAATGTTAGTAGTTCTTATTCGAAGTATGATACAGTTAAAAGTGACCGAGGGGGATAGGGTCCCATTAGCGCAGTTGGTAGAGCACTGTCCCGGAAAGACAGGGGTCCTGGGTTCGAGTCCCAGATGTGACCGTTTCCTTTTCTGATTTTTCTGTTTCAGATTTTCGTTTAGAAATCACTAATATTGTCTTCAATATTTAAATACTACAATTTGAGGTTTTACTCAATAAAGTTATTCCGAAAAATAAAAATGTATTATATCTATCCATCTATTTATTTTATGTCTTAGTCACTTGAATTGTTATTCTTATGTGTCTATTTTCTGTATTGTGGCTTCTCGTTATATGTGTGCTTTTATTTTACAGATAAAATTGTGAATGTAACCTACTGACAGCTATATATGTAGCTTTGGCAGTTTAGAGGGTGCTTATATTAGAGAATGAAAAAAACTTACAGGGTTAAGCAATAAGTTTTAAGAAGCTAGTTTCATTAGACGAAATAAAAACGAACTGACCACAGGTGTAACTGGTAGAGCAAGGCACTAAATAATAATTTAGCACGTTTTACACACACAGGGGAATTTTGTTCGTGTTTGTCACAAGAACAAAATCATTGTAATAATATCGCATAAAGGTACGTAAAAAGGAAATATGTACATTCAATTTCCCTGACACCATCATCCGTTTCGTTCAACATCGTGTATCCGGAAAACAAAACCGTTTCAGTTCATTGGATTTAGAAAATTTAGAGCAGTCTTTCTCAAAGTGGGCAATTACGCTCCTTGTGGGCGCTGGAGGCTTTCAGGGGGGCAATAGAAGGCTCAAAAAAATTAGGTGGCGTTTAGGAAATCTAAGAGGCGACGGTAAATAAATTCCATCGATAAAAATACGACGGAATCTAGCCGAATTAAATAATAATAATAGTTTTTTTTTACTTCCTTCAACAAAATTTGGAGAACCTCCACGATGATTTTAAGAAACGATTTCTGGACATTTTAAACATGTACGTATCAGACTGGGTCAGGATCTTTTTTCATAAGTCAACACAGCAGGATCATCCCAGTTAGAAGAACAACTTATGGAACTGACATCAAACGAAGAATTAAAAATTTAATTCAAGAATGGCTACTAAGCATTGTGGCTGCAAAAGCTAATTTCCCAACTGTACACTGGCTTATGGTTATGATCGTTTGCATAGAATTTCCATCGTCAAGCAAGCAAGTTACTGACAAGCAAGCGAGTTAAGCAAACTGTTACGGCGACTTACGGCTGTTTTTAAGTGAATTTGTGCCTGATATTAACGAACTCGTCGAAATGGGTTAGATTCATACTTCTCATCAAATAATTTTTTAATTCAAAGCCTTATTTAAAAAAAATCAAAATCTGATTGAGTATGAGTTTTATTTCCTCTCATTGAATCATTATTTGATCTCAGAAATGGGATATGTGTCACACCCTATCTATCCTATCCATATAATAAGGCATGGTCATAATTATATTTGCAATAACTAACAATAATAAATTGTATGAAAAAAAATAAATAAATAAATAAACTGTTTTTAAGATACGCAATATATGGTTATGTATCAAAGTGTGCGGTGGTCGAAATAACTTTGAAAGCCTGTGATTTAGAGCGTTGTGTCAATTTGCAACACCCGCGCCAGATTATAATACATCTGCAGCATCGACCAAACATCAATGATCTGCGAGTATAATGCAATTCGAATGTTGGAAATGGGCTTATTGTAACGGGGGTTGATATTCTTGATTTTATTTCATTGTTCCGTTGGAAGGATAAAGTACCACATTAATAGTACCACACCAGACCTAGGAATTAAAATGCAAATAAAATGTTTAATTAAATTAAATTATTGATGAAATAAATTAAAACACTTTGTTTTTACCACTATAATCTTTATTTTTTAAAAATCCACATGTTTCGAGAACGATGTTCTCTTCATCAGGACATAAATTGTACTAAAACTAATATTATCAAGTATAGAAAAGGCGTCGGTAGAAATGAAAGTAAAGGGGGGGAAGAGAGGTGGAAAGGGGAGGAGCTTAGAAGATCAAAGACAAAAAATTACAATGGAAATATGTTTAGGATAGATATTTCATAATATTTTACATTAAGATTATAGTGGTAAAAACAAAGTGTTTTAATTTATTTCATTAATAAAATGGTGCCACAAAGTGAATTTGCAAAATTTGAAGAAGAAATTAAATTGTTGTTACAAGAAGACTAATCGCAAGTTGATTGTGTTCAATACAATCAAATACCCTAGAGTATTAAAATATTCGCAGTATTTACGTCTATTTGCTGGCAACTCTGGCCAGAAAAAAAAATGATAGTGAACCAAGCCTTACAACTCGTGCCAATATGAGGCGCTAGTATAGCATACTACCATCGAAGTGTGTATGGAAAATGTCAGAAGTTGGGGGTAGTATAACTATTCTACAGTATTGGATAAAATCTTCCATTCATTTTACTCTTGTAACAATATATTTTGAACTTATGATTTGGGTGGTGGGTTATGGATAAGCAACAACCCTGGATAACCCTTTTATAGGTTACCCCAAGTGGCTCACAACGTTCGGTGAATTAGCACCATCATAACAAGTAGGATAAATAAACTCTTAAAGTTATTTTGTTGTACCAATAGTATTTGATAAAATCTTCCATTAATTTTACTCTTGTAACAATATATTTTGAACTTATGATTTGGGTGGTGGGTTATGGATAAGCAACAACCCTGGATAACCCTTTTATAGGTTACCCCAAGTGGCTCACAACGTTCGGTGAATTAGCACCATCATAACAAGTAGGATAAATAAACTCTTAAAGTTATTTTGTTGTACCAATATTTGGTGCTTTTAATTCACGCATTTAATTATTCCTCAGTTCCCGCTAGTAAATATGCCTACCGCTTCCATGCCAAGCTTTTAACAAATCTCATTACCTACGAAAGATATATTTTTTAATTACCTACACAATTTTTTATTTATTACTTGGGCATTAACTTTATAACAATTTCTAGATATTTTTTTAAATTGAGTTTTATTTTCCAATGCACATTTGTTACTTAACTTTTATAGTGATTTGTTTTTCACCAGGGCAAATGTATAATCTGACAATGATGGAATCTGCAATGGTGTCCGAAACGTTGGCTAAATAAGAAAATAGCGCAACACGGCATAATACCAAATAATACTTTTGGCCGTGAAAATCTCAAATCATACCTACTTAACTTTTGTTTACTTTGCTACCGGTTTCGACACACCCGTGTCATTAACTAGCAATCATAAAACAAACTTAAAAATTATACAAGTACAGAAAGATTAGATTTTATTAGGTGGGTGGGGTGATGTTGAGGGTGGGGAAAGGTGGCGAGAAAGGTGAGAGGAGTCAACAAAACAGGGAAACATTGTCAGTAAATGTGACTTACAGAGTGCCATTATTTTGTTAGCTAAATTATTTTTTTTAATATATTTTTTGAAATTTCTATGGTTTCTAAAACACACAAAAGGCGAAACTTAATGCTAAATCACTATTTTGATTAATCTTTATAACGAATTGGTGTACATTTTGAATACCAAAAAATATGCTTTAGATAAATTGAAGGTTTTCCTATCGTTTCGCATGAGTAGAATACAAATAAAATAATAAATTACTCAATAAAAAATATAAACGTAAACTACTAAAAAAATATTTATTCAATAGAAATGTTTGAATGCGTGAAAGAAACAACTTTTAAAAAATACAGTACTATAGCTAAGATAATCTCTGACAGTTTCAGTTGATTACATTTTTTACTTTCTTATAAAATTATTTACAAAATAAATAAAAACCAGTTTTGTGCTTGAAATCGAACGTTTCTAGAGTCCGTTTGTCAAGCGATTTTAATGCCTATTACCTACAATATACCTAAGGTATACCAAGAATATACAAATTTTAGGCTTGTAGCTTCCTCTTAACATTTAAATGTTTAAATGTAGCTTTTTCTTTGTTAAAGCTATGTCCTGTCTGTATTAATTGGTAAGCAAACTTTAATAGTTATTATTTCGTAAACAGATTTCGAGATCTCTGATTGTAGTCTTTAAATTTGTCGTAGTCGTACCTACATACTGTGCGTCCCATTCATTACATTCTTCATTTTATAACCCATTTTTTCGTAAACAGATTTCGAGATCTCTGATTGTAGTCTTTAAATTTGTCGTAGTCGTACCTACATACTGTGCGTCCCATTCATTACATTCTTAATTTTATAACCCATTTCTTTGTTAAAGCTATGTCCTGTCTGTATTAATTGGTAAGCAAACTTTAATAGTTATTATTTCGTAAACAGATTTCAAGATCTCTGATTGTAGTCTTTAAATTTGTCGTAGTCGTACCTACATACTGTGCGTCCCATTCATTACATTCTTAATTTTATAACCCATTTCTTTGTTAAAGCTATGTCCTGTCTGTATTAATTGGTAAGCAAACTTTAATAGTTATTATTTCGTAAACAGATTTCAAGATCTCTGATTGTAGTCTTTAAATTTGTCGTAGTCGTACCTACATACTGTGCGTCCCATTCATTACATTCTTAATTTTATAACCCATTTCTTTGTTAAAGCTATGTCCTGTCTGTATTAATTGGTAAGCAAACTTTAATAGTTATTATTTCGTAAACAGATTTCAAGATCTCTGATTGTAGTCTTTAAATTTGTCGTAGTCGTACCTACATACTGTGCGTCCCATTCATTACATTCTTAATTTTATAACCCATTTCTTTGTTAAAGCTATGTCCTGTCTGTATTAATTGGTAAGCAAACTTTAATAGTTATTATTTCGTAAACAGATTTCGAGATCTCTGATTGTAGTCTTTAAATTTGTCGTAGTCGTACCTACATACTGTGCGTCCCATTCATTACATTCTTAATTTTATAACCCATTTCTTTGTTAAAGCTATGTCCTGTCTGTATTAATTGGTAAGCAAACTTTAATAGTTATTATTTCGTAAACAGATTTCGAGATCTCTGATTGTAGTCTTTAAATTTGTCGTAGTCGTACCTACATACTGTGCGTCCCATTCATTACATTCTTAATTTTATAACCCATTTCTTTGTTAAAGCTATGTCCTGTCTGTATTAATTGGTAAGCAAACTTTAATAGTTATTATTTCGTAAACAGATTTCGAGATCTCTGATTGTAGTCTTTAAATTTGTCGTAGTCGTACCTACATACTGTGCGTCCCATTCATTACATTCTTAATTTTATAACCCATTTTTTCGTAAACAGATTTCGAGATCTCTGATTGTAGTCTTTAAATTTGTCGTAGTCGTACCTACATACTGTGCGTCCCATTCATTACATTCTTAATTTTATAACCCATTTCTTTGTTAAAGCTATGTCCTGTCTGTATTAATTGGTAAGCAAACTTTAATAGTTATTATTTCGTAAACAGATTTCAAGATCTCTGATTGTAGTCTTTAAATTTGTCGTAGTCGTACCTACATACTGTGCGTCCCATTCATTACATTCTTAATTTTATAACCCATTTCTTTGTTAAAGCTATGTCCTGTCTGTATTAATTGGTAAGCAAACTTTAATAGTTATTATTTCGTAAACAGATTTCGAGATCTCTGATTGTAGTCTTTAAATTTGTCGTAGTCGTACCTACATACTGTGCGTCCCATTCATTACATTCTTAATTTTATAACCCATTTCTTTGTTAAAGCTATGTCCTGTCTGTATTAATTGGTAAGCAAACTTTAATAGTTATTATTTCGTAAACAGATTTCGAGATCTCTGATTGTAGTCTTTAAATTTGTCGTAGTCGTACCTACATACTGTGCGTCCCATTCATTACATTCTTAATTTTATAACCCATTTCTTTGTTAAAGCTATGTCCTGTCTGTATTAATTGGTAAGCAAACTTTAATAGTTATTATTTCGTAAACAGATTTCGAGATCTCTGATTGTAGTCTTTAAATTTGTCGTAGTCGTACCTACATACTGTGCGTCCCATTCATTACATTCTTAATTTTATAACCCATTTTTTCGTAAACAGATTTCGAGATCTCTGATTGTAGTCTTTAAATTTGTCGTAGTCGTACCTACATACTGTGCGTCCCATTCATTACATTCTTAATTTTATAACCCATTTCTTTGTTAAAGCTATGTCCTGTCTGTATTAATTGGTAAGCAAACTTTAATAGTTATTATTTCGTAAACAGATTTCAAGATCTCTGATTGTAGTCTTTAAATTTGTCGTAGTCGTACCTACATACTGTGCGTCCCATTCATTACATTCTTAATTTTATAACCCATTTCTTTGTTAAAGCTATGTCCTGTCTGTATTAATTGGTAAGCAAACTTTAATAGTTATTATTTCGTAAACAGATTTCGAGATCTCTGATTGTAGTCTTTAAATTTGTCGTAGTCGTACCTACATACTGTGCGTCCCATTCATTACATTCTTAATTTTATAACCCATTTCTTTGTTAAAGCTATGTCCTGTCTGTATTAATTGGTAAGCAAACTTTAATAGTTATTATTTCGTAAACAGATTTCAAGATCTCTGATTGTAGTCTTTAAATTTGTCGTAGTCGTACCTACATACTGTGCGTCCCATTCATTACATTCTTAATTTTATAACCCATTTTTTTCGAATTTGTTGGAAACATCCTTGTTATTAATTAAATTTTTATTTTTGATTTAGTGTAGAAAGCTGGAGAAATATGATTTGGTAACATGTGTGATATTTTTAGGGATAAACGCGTGTAAAAATATTTTTTTTGTATATATTAGGTTGCTACTAGATTGGATGTTATTATTTCTAGTATAAATGTTCTTTTTAGTAAACAATTTAGTTTGTTTCTTATTGACTAAGCGGTTAATTATTCCGGGTTTATTTATCCGTTGTTTAGGGTTATTTGTTTTATTATATTGATTTCATTATTATAATTGTCAATGTTTAAAGGGACATTAATAGCCGGATGTATCATTGAGTTGAAAGAGGCGAGTTAATGAATAAAGGGAAGTGGATGGTATAACGCAGTCAGTTTATGTAGGTTTCCTATAAATGTTAAAAACACACTTATTATTAGTAGTCCAAAAAGTTTAAATTGTTCTTATTATGTTCAAGTGTAAATTTTATGTTTTTATGAAAGTGAGATATTAATAAAAGTGAGAAAGTTATCTGATTGTCTGTTGCTACCTGACCAAATTACAAAAATATCATCAACGTATCTTATACCAAACAAAGACATTAGATAACAGGGAAAGTCTACAATCGAATCATTTTTTTTTCAAAGGAATTCATAAATATGTATTTTGACGTTGTCAATCTATTTCCTAGCATTCCCGCTGTTGAATGTATGAACCTAATTTTTAATATTTTGAATAATTCCCATTTAAATCGTACCATTGTGAAAGAAATGTCCACATTCTTAGAAATTTTAATTGAACAAAATTACTTTACCTTTATTTAATGATAAATTACTTCACCTGTATTAAATGAAAAAATTTACAAACAACATAATGGATTCCCGATGGGTAATCCTGCTTCTCCTTTGTTTGGTGAAATATTAATGAATACCTTTGAAAACAAATAAATTAGAAAAAGCATTTTAGAATGTGTTTACGAAATAATAACTATTCCGAGTTTGCTGACCATTTAATAAAGACAGGACATAATAGCTTCAACGAAGCTAAAACTCGGAATAGTTATTATTTACGAAATAATAACTATTTCGAGTTTGCTGACCATTTAATAGAGACAGAACATAGCTTCAACGAAGAAAAAACTAAGTTTAAACGTTAATACAAATTTCAATTTGTGTGCTTTAGAAACCTTAGTAATTAAAGATAATAATTAAAATAAAATATTTTTATGCTAACAAAATAATAGCACTCTGTAAGTCACCTTTACTGATAATGTTTCCCTGTTTTGTTGACTCCTCCCACCCTTCTCGCCCCTTTTCCCCCACACCCCAAGTCCCCCCTACCCACCTAATAAAATCTAATCTTTCTGTACTTGTATAATTTTTATGTTAGGTTTATGATTGCTAGTTAATGACACGGTTGTGTCGAAACCGGTAGCAAAGTAAAGAAAATTTAAGTAACAAATGTACATTTGAAAATAAAACAAAGATATCGCTATATAATATGTACATTATAGTTGTATTGTCCATGGACACATATAATATTTTGTTCGACTGAAATCGAAATAAAATATTTCAACTTTAACCCAAACCCCCACTGACCGTTACTTGTCATTCCTTCTGACACGGTAATATTGTTTTGGATTAGGTCATATGTAAAAACTGAAACCAGTAATTACACATACCTATAAGCTGGATACACTATGTGCCTTCTATTACGTTTATTTCAAGATCCTTTTTTCCAAGTTTCGCGAGCATAATGGAAATTAAAATCTAATTTAAGTTTTTTTTAATGAGCAGGTTGAAATAGATATTTGTAATAACTAAAAGAAAACATGTATAGTTATTAATATTATTTAATGCCAGCAAACTTCTTTACAAAGGATAGGTATATTTTAATTGAAAAGACCAACACGATCATTAATGACCCTGTTCACCTCAATGGAAGAAAGTAGTGTGTTAACTTATTCTAGTAGCCTAGCTGCCTAGATAATCAGATAGCATCTAGAATCTAATGTTTATTGGCTTGCTAGCATGTGGGATCGTGGTTTATTATGCATCAACGTTTTGTGAAACAGTTGGTGGAACAGCGTCCGAAGAGGGTTTCCAGGGTGCACGAGCGATATTAATTGTCTTCTACAGATTTGAGGGATTCAGCCACAGGTTCAACTAATTTCTCGTCGTTTCCTTCTGTTTCAACATCGTTGATTCTTTGAACCAAAGCAACTGGATCTTCTCTGCTTTCGCTAATTTCATTTCCTTCCTTATTTGGGTTTGGTTCATTTAGCTCAGGAAGCGACTTAAGTTCTACTATTGGAATTGCTACTTCTAGGGCAATGGGTTCATCTACAATCTTCTTTAAGACGACATTGGATATGATGAACTCTGCTACAGGAAGGGGACCAACTGATTTTACTTGTTGTGACACCTGAAGAAAAACAAAAGCATTAATTTTTTTATTAGATCAACGTTTTTACTAACGTTTTTAAAATAAATTGATTAAATTTACAGCATGGCAACTAAAATTAAAAAGTGTCACCAGAAATAATGATTTTGTCATCGAATGATTTTGTCATGTGAATTGGTGATATTTTTAAGGGTAACGGGAGACTGTACAAGTTAGTAAGCTTTACATATATTATGTGGGTTAGTAAGCCTACATTCGTTGCACTTAATAAATAATTTGAAAGGGAAATTTCTCAAATTTTCTAAAGAAAATTCTAACTATTTTTTGTCTTCCATTGAATACTGTTATGCTTCAAATTTCAATAATTTTGCTAAACCATAGTAAAATAGCAAAATAATTGACATTTAGGGCCTTTGGTGAATTATACATTGATATGGACACACAGATACACAGGTCAGGGTCATTACAGCCAACTTCAGGGTTTATCAACATTTCTGTCAGTCGGCCCGCGTTTGTCCGATAGCCCGACCTCTTTTCAAAATGCTCGTCACAAAGTGGTGAAGAAAGTGTTTACGATAGAAAGCAAATTATACATCTTAGAGTTAGGTATAGAGTATTAAAGTTGTTCAGAGGAATCTTCCTCCGTAGACTCAACCTCGCTGAGAACTGCCTGCGTGTCCTGCGAGTCCAGCACTTCCTGCGCGTCCCGGGCAGCGGCAGCAGCGGATGGTGGCGTGGGTGCAGTCTCCGCCGCGGGTTTGAGGTCAACGGGGTCCACGGGCTCGATGGCCTGCGGCTGCACAGTGCAGTCTTCCTGACCCGTCTTTATGAAGAAAGCCCTCGAGATCTTGTATTTGTCTAGAACCCCATAGGCCCTCTGCAGCACCAGGTTGGGGGGCAGGCGATCTCTTGTCATTACCCAAGCACTTTCTGTGAATTCAAACAAAAAGGTGGACATTTTATTAAACTTTTTGGGTCAAAAACTGATTCTGACTACCTTCTTTTATACATTTTCTTAAACAGTTTTTTTTAATTTTTCCAAATTTTTTTTTACAGACAATATTTTTTTTACAGCATAGTAATATTGATTTATTATATATTAGACAAAATCTCCTGATAAAGCTGATGCATGTGCTCAGGGAAAAGAGAATTTAGATATATTACAACTATTTACTTCTGAAAAAATATAAAATTAAATAATTCAAATAGAAGTTTAAAGTTTAAAGTGAAAAGTTACGAAGCGAAATTTGATAGTAAAAGACAACAATAACAGGTACATATAACAATTTTATGCGTATAGATTGTAAGTATAGACATACATTACATAATTCAGGAGATACATATAGTACATTTCGGTTAAGTAGATACTGTAATGGTTACATCACTTTCGTTTTATTCTAAATCTCATCATGTATCGTAATTACTTTGGTTCGTAATTGCACGATTCCTATGATGTGTCGATTTTCTGTGTAATGTTTATTGTGTTTTTTAAAAAACGCCGTGTTTTTAATATAATCTTATTATTGTTACAAAAACCATTACCGCCATTGATGTATTATACTAGATTAGGCCTGACAAATTAGCTAAATTCATTTAAAAAATGACCCCACATAGCATACGTCACAAATATGGAGATGAACTTAACAACCCAACTCTGTTTAAACTCCTTGTACAAGCGTTCAAACTCGTAAGCGAAATCACGGAGGATTTGTTGTCAGAGGTGTTTTAATATGGACATAAAGAAACTAACACTTACAGCAAATTTTATGTGCTGAATAAGGGCTGAATCAGGAAAGAATTGATAAATAACACAAAATGATTTTAATTTAATTCATTTGTGTTTTTGAATTCTATACAGGTACTATAGAACCAAAAACGTTTATATTTTAATTATTGTGCATAGGTTTTTTTTAAATTTACCATAGTATTTAAATAGAATGGTATATAATTATAGAGGAAAGCAATCACTTTGTGACTTGACATCATTTAATTTAATTTGGTTTTATGCCTAGGCGGGCTTTTGCATGCATTTTAAAAGAGAATATATATAGTAAGCTATCGAAAATTATACAAAATAATAAAAGCTGATGAATATAAAATAATATTAGTAAAACATTCAACAGTAACATAAAAATTTAACAGTAACATAAAATTATAGAGACTAGAACAACACTACGTATTATTTAAAAATTATACTACTATTATTCAATTAAATGTTATTTTGTCTTCAACCACTTTGTTAGAATTAAGACATTGTGTCATTGTGTTTTGGTCAGCCAGTTTCTCAACCTTCTTCAAGATAGCATTATTGAAAACTAACCTAACTACTAAACGACTTTACATTAAATATAATGTACGATTAACATAAAGAGAGAGATAAATCATAAAATGTTGCAGATAGATAAATATGTTTGGCGTAAAAATTATGAGAGCAAACGCGGTTTCCTGCTAATGGTACCCAGTTATTGTCACTTAATTGAATCCGGATTGTTTCTAACCATTTCTCCATTTTTTCCGGTTTGTGGGGAAACCTAAGCGAAAATACACATAAAATAAATGAATTCATTAAATGACGCAAATTTATTTCCATCAATTCTTCTGCAAAAAATCGAAAAGGCGAAGCAGATATTACCCGAAAGGCAATGACGACTTAATACAACCCTGATTAGCAAAATCAGGGTTGTATTAAGTCGTAATCCTGATAATCACACACACTTGAGTTGTCGCGCGTGTCAATGCGTGTCAACGCTAGACGACTAATACATCAATAATTATCACGCATTGGTTGCGTGATATTTGTATGCTCACCACGTGATAATAATTAACATGAATCACCCTATTGGTGGATTCATTGTGGGTGTGTTATTCATGTGACGTGAGGAATTTTACCCGTCAATAAATGAATCTCTTCGAATTTTTCACATTTGTTAATACGCTGCCTTCAAGCTATCTGTAAGGTACTTATATTTTTTGTATTCAGATAGCTGATTACATTTTCTTAAATTAAGTCCGTAGTAGGTACAATCTAAAATATTTGGAACTGGGTTATTTTTGTGATTGAAAAAATGAACATGCACAGCATAGCAAAAAAACAAGATATCCATTTTATACAAAACATTATAACACCAAACCAAACATAATCATGGATGAATGTGTATGTATGTATGTATACATGTGTTTACTTATATGTGTGTATGCATGCATATATGTGTATTTATGTATGTATGTATATACATGGGTGTATGTATATATGTGCACATAAATAAATATTTTTTTTCCTTTTTCTTTAAACAACAATGTACAATAACCATAAAAAAATAAAAAAATTAAAATCCCAACTTACACTTTTATATAAGAAAATTTAGCCAATACACATAAATACATGTACCATTTAATCATAACCACGTAAACACCTCAGCACAGGTTCTCCCAGTGAGGTGTTCACGAAACATATAACATTACCCACCACAGTGTCACCTACTCAAACCTACCTCACACCCAGCATAAAAAAAAAAAAAAATTAAAAAAACACCATATTAACAACAGTTCTAAATGTATGTATTATATACAAATGTAAATATTTGGTAAACACTGTAATGTATGAATAGAAATAAATAAATAAAAAATTAAAAAAAATAGCTGACAAGCAAAATAGCTTAACTCTAGACCAACAAAAGGTAAAACGCAATACACAGTGCCCATTTCCCATTGCGACACAATGTGTGGGCTTTTTCATAAATGTGCACGTGAACCAAACCAAAATTGTATTGGGGTTATTTTTCAATGTATATGCCGTGTCTAGTCTAATTTAGTGTATGATTACCGCCGAAGCGGGGAAAAAATCTGAGGTGGTGGGTTAAATTCCAAGATGAGGATATACGGAATATATGCAAGTCTCCCTAAATGTCAAATCAACAAATTACAATCCGTTTTCAACGCCGCGGCAAGGCTTATCACCGGAGTATCTAAATACTCCCACATTTCAGAGCATCTCAAAAATCTGCACTGGCTCAAATGTCCTGAAAGAATCCAGTTCAAGGTATGCTGGATGGTATTTAAGTCACTTAACGGAATGGCTCCGGCTTATTTATCAGAATTGTGTATTCCAGAAGATTCCAATTCCCGACAGTCAACCCTTAGGTCAGCAACGTCATCAGCTATCGGAAGGTTGAAGGAACCAAAGCGCACACCAGATACTAAGTTCGGTGAGCGTGCTTTTGCCGTGTCAGGACCTAAAGCCTGGAATGGACTGCCACATGATTTGAGAATGATCGCAGACTCGACAGAATTTAGGTCTAAACTTAAAACGCACCTTTTCAGACAGTCGTATCCATAATTTCAGAAACCTCCACTTTCACAGTTGACGGCAATTTAAATTTAAATTAACAAAATGTAAAAAATACTAAAAATAAAATAAAATAAATAAAAATAATAATTAAAAATAAATAAATAAAAATGATAACAACTAACAATTTGTAGGCTTTTAAGACAGTTAAAATACATTTAAATTAAAATAAAAACTATAGCAGACTTAAAATCATGCGACGACCAGTGTTTTTTTGATATAGTGTCCTCTGCGTGCAGTTCTATCTTTCATAAGCATAAACTTTTTAATATAAGTGTGTTTGTTGGAAGTGACTTGCCAGGTAAGTATGTTTTGGTATCTTTTCTAAACAACAAATGTAGATCCTAGGAAATAAATTGTGCAGCGCCCTTGAGGTGATTTTTCACAAAAACGGCGCTCTACAAATTATCCAATTATTATTATTATTATTATGAGACCGAATCTTCTTCTGATTTGTTTCTTAAAATTTTCGTTTGAGACTCGCTAATATTGTCTCATTGGTCAAATATTACAATTTTAATGTTTTACTTAATACGTTATTCCAAAAATAAATTTAAAAAAAACATATGTATTTATTTTATATTCAGTTTCAGTTTCAGTGCCGGCAACCCGGGCGTTTATTTAAGCTTGGTTCTGTACAGATGTTTTTTTTTCATTACCCTCCTCACTAGACAAAGTCTGTTCTGAGGCTGGTAATAAACAATTTATATATAAACCAAATGTTAAGTAAAAAATAGTAAAATAAAAATAATAAGAAAAATAGTAGTAAAAAAATGAGTAATATAAAAATAGAAAAATAAGTGTAGTACTATATGTGTTGAGAAATTATGTATACAAATATGAAATGAGTATTTTGTATTATAATTAACCGTAAAATTTTGTAATTTTGATAGAATTTGTGTGCAGTATGTTTTGTAAAATGCATTAGATGTTTAGAATATTTCTAATATCTGTTCTTTCTTTTACCATCAACCAGTTTACAAATCTTTTGAACACCCAATTCAAATTATTTGGTAAGACGTAAGTTTTAGTTTGGGTTAGGAACATGTTGAATATGTGAGGAGCCAGGTAAGATTCATGTCTTTTAGCGAAATTTGATTTGATATACGGTACTTGTAATTGTTTGTGTGTAATTGCTCTCGTGTTTTGCGAGTGAGTTATGTGATGTGATAATTTTTTTATGCAGTTTTTGTAGATGATCTTCTTTATGAACAGTTTATTTATGTCTAATAAGTTATTTTCAATCATTAGCTGTTCTGTCGGATGTTGATAAGGCTTTCTAAACATAATTCGAATTATTGATTTATGATTAATTTTAAGGGATTTGAGATGAGTGTCTGCTGCTACTCCCCATACTGAAATACCATACATTAGAATACTTTGACAAAGTGCAAAGTATATATTTTTTAGCTGATTTAATGACATAATGTTTCGTATTGTTTTGAAGATGTATGATAGTTTCCGGATTTTTTTTTTGTTATTAGGTTAATTTGTAGATCCCATTTTAGATTATGGTCAACAGTTAAGCCGAGATATTTGATATTATCCGCATAATCTATTTTGTCACAAGTACAGCGTGTGTTATTTGTGAAAGTATTGGTGCAGGGGTGAAGATGTAATTGTGGGCGACTATCTGGCTGACCAGCTTTTGTTTTACTAAAAGTCAAGTATTTTGTTTTAGAAATGTTGAGTGTAAGAAGATTATTCATTAGCCATTTATTTATTTCAGTCATCCCTGCTTCTGTGTTTTTGTAGACCTTTTCCCATGATTGTGCTTTGAATAAAATTACAGTGTCATCTGCGTAACTGATTACTTTGTACTCTATTTTTCCAAGGTTTATCTCAGTAAGACTATTTATGTAGATGAGAAAAAGTATGGGACCCAAGACGCTGCCTTGCGGTACTCCATACCTGTTACCTACCTTGTCACTTTCGTGTTTATTGATTTTTACTATTTATTGTCTATTTTCAATGTAGTTGATGAACCATTTTAGTGGTGGACCGGTTATGCCGATATTTTTGAGTTTTTGTTGTAGTAATTTATGTGAGATGGTGTCGAAAGCTTTTGCTAGGTCTAAGAAAGATATTCATTTTATACTTTCAATAAGATGATCTAATAATGGAAAAATGAGCCTAGGTTAGTGACGCGCTCTACGTCCCATTAATAATATTAATTGACCGGTTTGAAGATGATGCATGTATCAACGAAGTGACGTTCAAAATGATTGGCGAATGCTTTCGCCATCGAAAAGATTACATTGAAAACAAAACAAAAAATTAGGATCGCTTTCCATCCGACGACCATTATAGTACCTTATTTTTTCCCTCACTCATAATCTTGGGAATAGATATTCTGATCTGGAGGATGGTGTATTTTTATTACCAAATTATAACTTGTTTATAAAAAAATACGCGTTCGATATGCCTACCTATTAATTATGCCTACCTATTAGGCTGATAGATTAGGCTGCCTTGTGGAACAGTTTATGTAACCAATAATAGATTTACATTAAATATAGTTGAGTAATAAAACGATTTTAAATTTTCAAAATGTTTACTAGAAAAATATTAATGTTTGGGGACTAGCTATTTAAAAGCTGAATCATTTTTCCAATGGTAGTTTAGTTTTGCATCTCGGAACAACAATAGTCCTGTGCCTGCCTTGTGCTGCGCGTTCTTGTGAAGTTGTCAGGAACATAAAATATATATTTTTTAATAATTTCCAGAATACAGATATTAACGTTCAAACGATTATGTGCTGTTATCAGCAAAGCAGTTTTCTGACTTTTGATTTAATTTATTTACAGATTTCCTAAACATAAATTTACTGACTCTAGCATATATATACTTTACTTTTATATTTGTATTATTAAGGATTATTTTGAATAAGAGCTAAAACTATACTGTGCAGGTTTTTATTCCTTCCGGAGAATCCAAAAAAAGCATAAATCAAATAATTAAAAGCATAAAAAGTTTAAATTTAAAAAAAAACGAAGGTCATTTCGTTTTTTTTTTAAATTTAAACTCTTCATTTTCGCTATATCTTGAAAGTTTATTTTTTGTAGGATTAGTGTGGCTGGGAAGGCCGGCATAAAATTTAGTTGCTTGTACAAAGAAGTCCTTTATCAACGAAATGTTGGGAGTCATTATGGATAGTTGAAATTCTTCTCCATTTAGGTGCATTTAATGCAACTTTAATGGCATTGTTTTGAATTATGACTGGAGCTGGACTGGTTGTGACTTGGAGCATCATGCTTCCAAACGGGGCAAGCGTAGGTGAAGCCTGGCCTTATAGTGGTTTTTTTATATCAGTAATTTATTGTCCGTTGATAGACGACTTTTTTTCCCATCATCGGGTAGAGTGCTGCCAGACATTTATTTGCTTTTATTTTTTCGTGAGCTTGGAGTCAAGCGTTACAGCTAGGTATTTAATCGATTTTTCCCATGGAACCTTTTCCCCAAACAGTCTAATGAATGGGAGCCGTTTTGGCCTTTAAGAAAACGGTCGCGGTGTTTTTTGTTGGATTTATTTATTTTCTCCATTTTTTACACCACTCTTCATTTGGAGTGGTTCGTCCCTGAACACGCTTTGTGGCGATGCTCTCGACGCTTGAACTAGACATGAATGATTTTAACGTTATGATCTATTGGTTTGGGAATATCGCTAGAAATAGTTGTTGTATAAGGATGGAGAGAGTTGGCTGTCTTGTGGTACTCCAGCTGATAGGGGGGGCGGATTGTGGAGAATATGTTGTCTATTTTAACTTTAAAAGATCTATCTTTTAGGTAGCTGGCTATTAGTTGAGTAAGTCTTAATGAATAACCAAGAGAGTTCATTTTAAGATGATATTGAAGCCCTCCGTGATGTGTTCCACAACACGCAGGAGTTGGTGAGAGTTAGAATTACCTCCTCTAAAACCATGTTGGAAGTCTGGCAAGAATTTACTATCCTAAGTGAAGGAATTTTTTCCAGGATTTTATCCAGGCATGGAAGGAGGCTAATTGACCGATGATTCTTCGTTAGTAATGGATCCTTGCCTGGTTTGGGAATACAAATTACGTCAGCTTCTTTAAAATCCTCTGGAAAGCAACGTAGTTGAAGTGACGCTTTGCAGATGGCTTTCATAGCGTAGATGCCTTTGGTTGACCGATATTTTAAAAATTTATTTGAAATGCCGTCAGGACCGGCCACTTTTTTTTCAGGGGATCTTCAGGGTCTAGATTTAAGATTGCTTCTACTTTTGAATCCACCTTTGCTACGAAGGTAGGGTCGTCGTAGTCAGTGTTTGGAGTGAATTGACTTTAAAGGCTATCCTGCAAAGCAGTTTTTCTCTTATCGGCGAGGTTATTCATACCTACACATAGCATACTGGTCAAAAAGGCTGATGAATATAACCTGGGATAATACCCAAAGTCTCTAAGATATAAATATCTCAGAAAGTTCTTCTGTACCTACTCTACAATTATAAAGTAAGTCAAATCCAATAGTCCCCATATTATTAAGCCGTTTTTGAAACTATGGTATATTATTTAAATGTATGAATGATGTGATACCGTTGAAGACGAAGTATTTGCGCACAAGTGCATGAAAGAATCCAGGCTAGCATAGCTATTGAAATTGGGATAGCTAACTAACCAACCAAATACCTAACCATCACTTCATTTCTCCACAGGCAAAGGGAATGTATTTGATTCTGGAATTTTAGTAAAGAAAGAATTTGAACTTCAAGAGACATGTGCGTTATTATGACATCAATTAATATTAGAGTCCCAGAACTAGAGACAGGTCATTGTTTCACATCGAATTTCTTCAGCCACTCTGTGGATAGATTATTTCTTATTAAGAACTTGCTGTCATCACTTAATATAGAGCCTTATAATAATTGAAAGCTCTTTTTAGGGAAACGAAGGAGAGTAAGTACTGGGAAGGAAAGGGGTATGAGGGGTGGGTAGGAAGGGGTATGTGGGGGGCAATGTGTCCAGGAGTGACGGATGTACGAATCCATCCCCTCTACTAAGGCGATGGGTCGAGAGAGTCCAGCTGGAGAAGTAAAAAGGTCCCCCTAAACCGGTGTCTCCCGATCCGGCCCGCCACGTAGGCACCTCATGAACCCGGGAAACATTGCTAAGTTACCAAACGTAGCAAACCACTTGTGGTGACTTATGGCCGGAGAGGTGTTGGTCATCCAATAAATGGTTACCGGGGCGGCGGTGCCCAAACCCGCCTGCCAAATTGAAAAGTTGAATTGCCATATTGTTTTTTTCAATGTTTTGGATTTCTTACAATTGATGTTTGTCTGAGTTTTCTATTATTTTTAGAATGTGCAGATTTATTTAGATAATTATCTTTATACATTAGTAATGTTGCATGGTACAAGTATAATGCATTTAGCTATCTGACTTTAAATTAGTAATGTTGCATGGTACAAATATAATTTATTTAGCTTTCTGACTTGAAATTAGTAATGTTGCAAGGTACAAGGACGAGTACAATGCATTTAGCTTTTTGACATTAAATTATTTAAACAGAAGTTCTGCTGAATATATACAGCGGCTTAAGTAGAATTGTTTTAAATATTCATTTTTGTGCTATGCAAAATGGTTGTGTGTGTTTTTTTACTAATTCCATCTCATCTTTTAAAGCCATATTGTATTATTGATTGGCAAAAGGCAATGTACGTTTATCAATATATTTTTTATTTTTTGGATGGTGTAAAGATGTGTTTTTGTTCGTAATAATTTTTTTTAAATTAAAGATGAAGTATAACATACGCATGTGGACCAGGCCGATGCTGCAGCAGGACCACATAGCGGCGAAGGTGTCGTAGTCCTTGTCGAGTTTGGAACGTGTCGTGGGGCAGCGGTAGCGAGGAGCACTTCACTTACTAGTAATTCACCGACAGCGTATTATGCTACTATCTATATGGTGTCTAACTAACCAGCTGTCTAACCATCATGTCATTTTTCCGCAAGGGTGGGATACATATATGAAGATGGAATACCAGTAAAGAAACGAGAGGAGTTGAACATACGCGTGTGGACTGGGCCGATGCCGCTGCAAGACCACATCACGGCGAAGGTGTCGTAGTCCGTGTAGAGCGGTAGCGAGGAGTACTTCACTTACTAGTACTTCACCGACAGCGTATTATGCTACTATCTATATGGTGTCTAACTAACCAGCTGTCTAACCATCATGTCATTTTTCCGCAAGGGTGGGATACAAATATGAAGATGGAATACCAGTAAAGAAACGAGAGGAGTTGAACATACGCGTGTGGACTGGGCCGATGCCGCTGCAGGACCACATCACGGCGAAGGTGTCGTAGTCCGTGTAGAGCGGTAGCGAGGAGTACTTCACTTACTAGTACTTCACCGACAGCGTATTATGCTACTATCTATATGGTGTCTAACTAACCAGCTGTCTAACCATCATGTCATTTTTCCGCAAGGGTGGGATACATATATGAAGATGGAATACCAGTAAAGAAACGAGAGGAGTTGAACATACGCGTGTGGACTGGGCCGATGCCGCTGCAAGACCACATCACGGCGAAGGTGTCGTAGTCCGTGTCCAGAATGGTGTAGTGCGTGTCGTAGGGCAGCGGCAGCGAGGAATACTTCACTGACAGCTTCCCCTCGCCGTCCCTCCCAACGTGCTGCAGCTGTCCCTCGATCACTCGTTTAAATCCAGTTCTGGAAAACAGGTACATAAAATCAATAAACATTTCAAAAGTAAGTGCACAGCGATAGAAAACACACAAAAACTCAGAAACGAGTCTCGGTACGATCACGGGACTTATATGGTGTGGGTAGCCTTCTATTCCCCATCCATGAATAAGGTTCCCGTTTTTACCTGAAGGGCGTGCTTTTGAAGATATAAGGTCTGTTTCGCTCTTCTGACCTGAATTTCTAGACCAGTCCAGAACATTTGAGAGTATTCGAGAGCATTCTACAACATTCCAGAACATTCCAGAACGTTGTTGAATGTTCAGAACATATTTGCCATTTGCTACGGATTAGAGCAATTGGTTCAGGAGCCTACAAGGGTTCCTGATGTCCAGACTCACCGCTCCAATCTGTTAGACCTATTCTTAACTACTGTGCCACACGGTTATAAGATTGACGTCACAGCGCCTCTGGGATCATCTGACCACTGCCTAGTGACGACATCAATCCCCGTTAGCCTCAGACCAACCAATGAGAGGCTGAGGAGAAAAGTGTGGCACTATAGGTCAGCAGATTGGTTCGGTATGCGGGCCCATTTCAATGCTTTTCCGTGGTCAGCTGTTTGTTTTCGGACTTCGGACCCTTCAAGATGTGCCCAGGAGATTGGTGAAGTCATCAAATCGGCGATGGATGGCTTCATACAATCGACTACTAAAGAAACTGGTGTGGGCTCAAAGCCGTGGTTCAGTCGACAATGCTCCGAAGCAGTTCGACGAAAAAACGCGGCTTACCGAGCCTACAACACATCTCGAACGCCCGAAAGCAGATCAGCATACAACAAATCGGCAAAGGAATGCAAGAGAATCATCAATAGATCAAAATTCGAACACGACCTGCAGATCAGCAAAAAGCTGGCTGCCTGCCCGCATGGCAGCAGAGCATTCTGGTCGCTTGCGGGCTCAATAGGTCGAAATTTTTGCAAACCCAGTTTGCCACCTCTTACCAGACCTGACGGCTCACTAGCAAACACCGCCACCGAAAAGGCAAACCTTTTAGGGAAAATGTTTGCGGAAAACTCGACCCTCGACGACGGGGGTGCTGTTCCGCCGTCGGTTCCTCACTGCGGCTTCTATATGAAAAAGCTGAGGATCCGGCATCGGGATGTACTCCACGTCATACGGGGGCTCGATGTAAACAAAGCTAGTGGACCTGATGGAATACCTGCCCTGGTATTGCAGAGGTGTGCTGCGGAAATAGTTCCAGTTTTGACAAAGCTCTTCAAAATGTCCCTGAAGTGTGGCACTGTGCCCTCTGGTTGGAAAAAAGCGGTAATTCACCCTATTCCCAAGAAAGGTGACCGCTCCAACCCGGCCAACTACCGCCCCATAGCGATCACATCAGTTCTGTCCAAAGTGATGGAACGTGTGATCAACGACAAACTGCTCACATACCTCGAGAAGAACAAAATTATCAACGACCGTCAATACGGATTCCGGCGGAACCGCTCGTGCGGTGATCTTCTCGCGTATGTGACGCATGTTTGGGGGCGGTGCCTGGAACGTCACGGTGAGACCCAAACGGTCGCACTAGACATATCCAAGGCCTTTGACCGGGTCTGGCACCGAGGACTTGTCAACAAATTGCATTCTTACGGACTTCCCGCATCCCTGTGTACGTGGATTGCTGACTTTTTAAGGGATAGGTCGATTCAGGCGGTTGCTGACGGTTTCACCTCTTCCTCGCACTCCATAAATGCTGGCGTCCCACAGGGATCGGTTCTGTCTCCGACTTTGTTTTTGTTGCACATCAATGACCTTTTGACATGTGCACCGATTCATTGTTACGCGGATGACAGTACAGTTCATGATAGCTTTTTGTTTGACAAGCCCCCAAAGGGCACACAAACTCCAACGGCTCGGAAGGCTTTGAAGCAGAGAATGGACGGTTATCTCGAGAGTATTTCCTCCTGGGGTAAAAATAATCTCGTCGAATTTAATGTTTCAAAGACCCAATCCTGTCTGATTACGTCTAAAAGGGATCCAAATGATAATCTAGTCTCCTTCAACGGAAGCAATCTTCCGAACAGGCCTTCCATTGATATGCTTGGTGTAACAATAAGTGACCAGCTCAGGTACGGGGGCTCCATCGAAGCCAGAGTAAAGTTGGCCTCTCAGAAGCTGGGCGTACTGTACAGGGCCCGCAGATACTTTAATAGTACACAACTGCTCACCCTGTACAAATCGCAAGTGCGCCCTACTGTCGAATTTGGCAGCCATCTCTGGTCTGGAGCCCCAAAATACCTGAAAAAAACCCTTGACTCTGTGCAGAAACGGGCGGTCCGTTTGATAGATTCCCCAATCTTAACAAACGGACTGCAATCTTTAGAGCACAGACGTCGGGTAGGTATGCTGTCCTTGTTCTATCGGTATTACAATGGAAGATGCTCTGAGGAACTAGCGTCATTGATCCCTTCGGCGCCGGTGCGTAGTCGGGATACACGCCAAACGCGCGCCCAACATTTGTACACAGTTGACACTTGTCACATGAGAACGGGTCGCTTCTACGATTCGTTCTTAAGTTCAACAGCTCGGCTGTGGAACGAACTGCCGGCCTCTGTGTTTCCTCCCTCCTACAACATGGGACTCTTCAAGACCCATGTTCACTCCTTCCTCTCCACAAAAAGACCCTCCACACAGCATCCCCAAAGATGACATAGGCCCTGAGGGAAATTATTTTCTTCAGGGCCTCCTGTGTGGAGTAAATATAAAAAAAAAAAAAAAAAAAATATATTATAATGAACTAAAAACAGGATTACAGGACTTTTCCTGATAAACTTTTAGTATATTCGTAATCGTTACAATACTTTGGTATCTCTAAATAGTATAAAACAAAATCACTATCTGCCTCTGTCTGGGCGCTTAGATCTTCTAAACGATGGAACGGAGTTTGATAGGGTTTTCATTGTCATTTAGACAATTTCTTCCGGAAATTTTTTATATATATAATACATGGAAAGTAGAGAAAAGCCGAGCAATGCCGGATACACATATTATTTTTAATTCATCTCCACCATCTTCATACTGATTGTGGGTTAAAATCTAAATTAAAAAATAAATAATTTCAATACCAGCAGTAGTATTTTATTATATTTATTGAAAGTAGAGAAAAGCCGAGCAATGCCGGATACACATATTATTTTTAATTCATCTCCACCATCTTCATACTGATTGTGGGTTAAAATCTAAATTAAAAAATAAATAATTTCAATACCAGCAGTAGTATTTTATTATATTTATTGAAAGTAGAGAAAAGCCGAGCAATGCCGGATACACATATTATTTTTAATTCATCTCCACCATCTTCATACTGATTGTGGGTTAAAATCTAAATTAAAAAATAAATAATTTCAATACCAGCAGTAGTATTTTAGCCCCTAGTTCCGGGGTGGAAGATGCTTTCAGTATGTCGGTGAGACAATAACTCTAGCGCTAAGTTTCGACTGCGTCTGCGACTGAGTCTACGACTGCGTCGAAACTTAGCGCGTGTAGGAGATATAGATTTATATTGATGCTTTAAAGGTTGACAGTGGTTGCTACTCACATAGCGCTCTTTATCTCGTTGTAAACAAAAACCCTTCCATCTGACATCTTCTCGTAGGTCGTGGTTACGCAGCGACTCCCCAGTTCCGTCACAGTGAAGTACCGCTCAGCTTCGTGCCAGGTCCCGAGGAACCGGTTCATGTCGAAGTTCGCCATGGCCTGCGAAGAATAAACATCGGTCAGTGTCCACTGGAAACTGGTGATTTGTGACGAGTGGTGGTGTCGGTGTATGCGATGGCATATCGTCTCGTGGTGATGTCACGAGTCACCGTGCTTTCGTAATGAATGCACTTGACAACCGGAATATGCATAATGCTTATGCGTAGGTATTTCTTTGCAGGTAGGTTATTGTTTATAACGGGTATGCCAGAACCAGAGTGGGACCGTATCACATTGCAGCCAATGCCAAGTTTACCAATTAACATGCCCGAGCTTTGTTTGTATTGGGTAACGCATGTTCAGCCGGTTCTTGAACCAGAATAACTTAAGATTAATAAATTCACAAGAGATTTTGATTGATTGCAGAAGTTCATTACTCTTTTGCCTTTGTTTTCCGAAGTGATTAAACAAGAAAATAGAAAAATAGAATAGCACTGCTGTCGTAACATCGATAATGAAATTGCATTAAATTTTACTTAAGATTTTTTTTTACATAATAAAATAATGTACATAATGAAAGAATAAAACTAATTTAATTTTATCTTCCTAGATGATTCTTAATGTTTTTGTAATGCGAAATAAAATTTTAAAAATAACAATCAAGTTTTAGAATGTAATTTACATCACTTGGCATTTATGAAAAATAAAATAGGTAGTATAAAACAAAGTTTTTCAAACATGAAGAATATTTGTATTTTTTTCTTTTCAGTGTCCTTTTTTTAATAAATGTTTTTTTGGTCGATTAATAGGTATTATTTCGATTATTGTCCACGAAAAATTAAATAAATAGTCATTTTTTAGTCCAGCTGGGCGAAAAAAAAACAAAATAAATAAATATGTGAAAGCCTTTGTAGGTTTATATAAATAAATAATAAGAAGACTTTTAACCATTTATAAGGCATTACAAAATTGCCCCTTGTTGATCTTTGTTCCCAATAGACAAGAGGACTAAAAAAACAATTATTTGGAATGTTCAGTAATTAATTACCTACCCAAAATAGACATACTGTGTAATACTAGCCCCCTTATATATCAGAATGTACAATATATTTTAGGTATGTTATGCAAAACCTCCACCAACATTATTAACTAATTAATTACTAATGTTTTCCTCATTCAATATATAAATCATCATTGTAATTATTACTTCCAACGGTTTCTATTTAAAAAGAACCTATGAATCTTTAATATAGGTAGAAAACTTTAATAACACATGTTTCCTCCTGATCTCTAGTGGTATGCAAAGGCAATATGAACTGTACAAATTTCTAAGATGCTATTAGATTACAAAAACGAAATAAAATTCGGTTGGTGAATATTTTCGGTAGCTAATAAAATGAATCCATAATGTTGATTTACCTGGTAATCAGGGCACCAGCCGAGAGAAGGGATCTGCGCAGAGGCCGCAGCGACCAGAGTCCACAGGAGGAGGGTGTTGGCGGTCCACATGTTGGTGCGAGCTGGTTGTCGGGTCAGGTCAGAGAGGCGGGCGACGGGAGATCGGCGTGGAATAAGCGCGCGCGGCTGGAGGCTGCGCCTTTATACCCGGGAGAGTTGCCTATCTACTGCCTACTGCCTACTGCCTACTGCACTTGAAGAAACTCGATGCTAGCCGATTCTCCTTGCGGACAATGCTCTTCTTCGTTGATCTGGTTTTCCTACAAATTAACAACTTCTTTTGCAGATGTTTATGAAGACGAATAGTTTATTACAACACATGTTCGAATTATAACTTTTGACATGTATCTTCTAAAAAGCAAACAGTGCACATTCATTGAGAGTTTTATGTTAGTTTGTCATGATGAGAGCCACAATACTAAATGTGAAGAAACTAATATAATGATGGGTACATTACTCTAATGATGTATTTGCCGTAAATACACTAAAAAACTTTTATGACATTACCTTTATTGAAAGAAAGGCTACAAACACATCATTTATTTGAGAAGATCTGAAGAAGACTTTTTTATAACTGACGAAATTTTTACAAAACTAAATTTAACCGGTGAACAAGGGAAGGGAAGTAATAATCAACCCTTATTACAGGCACTTTAGTTGTTACCTTTTTTTAATCCTTTCTTGGAGAGGAATTGGTGGTTTAAATACTAGCAAAACTGTTTGTTTATAACGTAAAAAATAAAATAGAATGTACAAAATATTGATCACTTGGACAGTGCTTCTGAATTAGATTTGTTTTCATTTATTACTAATTTATTCGTAACTTTTGGGTGTTTTAAAGTGTTAATATTATTAAAAATGGCATTAGTGATGTTGATGTTGCTGAAAATGATTTTTTATTTTTTGGAAAATTCGATTTTTTGTGTGAAGATTTTCAGGAAATCCGTGTGACGCACGTAATTTAACTGTAATTTCCTGAAAATCTTCATTAAAAAAATCTGAAATTTTCGAAAAAAATTAAAATCGTTTTCAGTTACAACAACATCAATAATGCATTTTTTTGTAATATTAGCACTATAAAACATCCAAAATTCACGAGTCGCCACTAAATATATGGACTGGTGAAAAAACAAATACAGGTTTTTACCCGATATTATTTTGTAACAACTCGTTTTAATGCGTGTTTTGTAACAGTATTAAACTACACACTGTTTTAAGAATGCTCGAATAAAGTAAGTTCATAACATAGCCTTTTTATTGTTTTATGCATATTGTACCTATGAACTAATAAAAATAAGACTTGAACATACGCCTTTCAACCCATATTGTGACTATGAACTAATGAAAATAAGACTTGAACATACGCCTTTCAACCCATATTGTGACTATGAACTAATGGAAATAAGACTTGAACATACGCCTTTCAACCCATATTGTGACTATGAACTAATGGAAATAAGACTTGAACATACGCCTTTCAACCCATATTGTGACTATGAACTAATGAAAATAAGACTTGAACATACGCCTTTCAACCCAAATTGTACCTATTATCTAATGAAATTTAGACTTGAACAAACGCCTTTCAACCCATGTTTTTGTTATTTAATTGAATAATTGAAATGTTTAACTAGTTTGCAAACAAAATTAAAATGTTTAAGAAGTATGAATCAATTCTTTATCGACATGTCAGACTAGTTTTTTTAATATTCACTGTAATTAGAGTCCCTTGTCTTTAAACTAAGATATTTACATTCTGAGTGACATTAAATTCACTGTCTTTGGTCTAATTTATATTCGGAATACCATGATTACAAAAATAATCTTTTTATAATGCACAAATGGGACATAAAAAAACAACATTTTATTGAAATCGAAGGATTGGAAAAAATGTTTTATAAACTGCAGAGATGCTGCAGTAGTTGCTGCCTCCTTTCGGAGGACCGTTTTTGGTCTTTAATATTTAAATTTAAAATTTGCCTCATAGCTAAAAAAGCGAATTTATCGTTGCTTCTCATGGACTACCCGTCCGGCGTAAAATACTTCTGAAAGGGATTTAATCAATTCCTTTATCGAAACAATGTTTTTTTTATATTTATGCTATGGCAATAAATTCTAGTCGAATAACATTTTATGTTTGATTTTGTGGTGTTTCCCCGACTAGGTGCGGCGTATCAAAATGTGAAGGTGGACTTTATTTATTGAATTGTAACCATAATAATATAATTAATTATATGTTTTTAAATGTTTTAGCGATATTTCATTGCAAAGGCGATTCACTCTGATATTTAGGAGATATTGATAGCCAAGACACTGAGAACAGAACAACTTCTGCACTTTAACGGAAAAATGGATTTGTAGGAACATAAAAAACATTCAGACTGACATCGGCCATAATCTGTATTTTTCGGTAATAATTAATTGAATATTCAAATGATGTTTCTCTAACGAATATTTAATTTTCTCCATAATTTGTTGACAAATCGTTTAAAAGCCTTTGTAGCAGACTACATTCATTATTTGGGGTAGATACCCTTCGTCAAACAAATACCCCTTCCCCAGTCTTCAGACAAAACAACAAAGTTTCTGAAATGGGAAAATCTTTTTGTTTAAGAGCACAACTATGGTATCGTTTATTGCGAAGAACGAATGCAGTACGTGAATCTTTGCAGTGATAATTTATTTATGATTATTTTTACCTGCTCCTAAAACATTAAATATAAAAGTGAGATATTATTTTTCTTAAATATCTTTACACTGCGTAATTTGCCTGTTGCGCGCTAAGAATCCGCTTTAGCTATTGCATTGGGATTTTGCTAAGGGCGCTCTAGTCAGAAGCCAATGGCCTGGGATGCCCTTCCATGGTACTAAGCATGGCAACCGACCCACACTACTATACTACCACAATACGTACCCAGCGCACTCCGCAAGTACTGTGCCCTGTACAGTTGTAAACTGCTGTATACCAGCAAGCAACTAGCTTCTAGCAACTAGCTTCTAGCTTCTAGCTGGCTTCTGGCTTCTGGCTTCTGACGTCCAGCAAAAAAAAACTGGTATCGTCACACGTGATCCTAATGGTCATCGTTGGAAAACTCACATTTTTCTTGGCAAACTAGTTGGGTAGATCCACTTTTTTAATGAAATAACAAACAAGCATTATTAGAAAAAATTCATCATGAAGAATCTTTAAGAGTTTACGTACATAGGTTAATATATACGTATGTATACATATTAAGGTTTATTTTTATTATTAAATAAATAATAGCAACCTTTGGATTGAATTCATAGACACGTTTAAAAGAAAAATCTTATACTGTAATTTATTATAAGCGCACGTAAAAACTGAACTAAAATATATTATAGTCGTTTTATGCAGCATTATAATTGTGAAAAGAGGCATACTTAAAACCCTAGTCGACTGGTGCCACTCGGGATAGTCCAGAGGAGTTCTCCGGCTGCAGTCCGCAAGTCTTAGTCCATCCAGTCCAGGTCAATCCAAGCCGCGCCAACACTGCGTCTCACTGGCGAATATGTACTGAATGCAGTTTAGCTTCAACTTCTTTAGTAAGGCTTCAATGTCGGTATGCTACTACAAGAAGAACGGATAGCTTTATTGAATTAGCAATAAATTCTTTCAATTAGTGTAAGGTTTCTAATATCTGGGACAGACTAGGCAGGTACCTAAAATGAATACATTTTTTGATGTACTTTATTACCGAGTTGCGGAATTAAAAAATACATAATATTACATTATTTCATTAGTACCTACCATATTTTTCGTAATAATAATTGTAAGCAATTATATATCTGAAGAACCAACGTCTCCCAAAATGAATAGAACCATGTTGCAAGTCCATGCAGAAACTTCGGTTATATTATGTTATTCCAGAAATTGAAGAGAGCGTGCATTTTAATACTTCGCTTACTTTCACGTGTTTGTAAAGAGTTTTGTTGTAATGAAGTGTATATTGTGAGCCGCTGACGCAAAAAGAATGACTTCAGTGATAATCTTCAGAGACTTCAAGAATGGCTCGAAGGCCGGCCCTGTTTCATTGTGTATTGACTATTTGTTAGAAATGTAGGCGCTTCGTTCAGGAGTGGTCAATGGTCAAGTCAGGTATTATTTTAGTTAACGCCTCCACCAATGAAGCCAATGTTTTAAATCCTGTCTTCCTGGCGCTGAAATTCTGGACACCGGTTCCCGAGTAGCCCGCCTGCGCCGTCACCCACCATGTCAATGTCATACCTCACCATTTGATATCCTTGTCAAGATAATAATCCTCATATGTAGTTACAGGTACAGAGCCACCTTAATTGGTAATTTACTCAAGTCCATTTTGTCAACTTTAGAAACAAAAAACTGTTGATTTTTTGAATCTGCATTATATTATGTACTAAATGGACTTTACTGATTTTACAAATTAAGGTGACGATTTATTTTTTGTTATGTTCAGCCCTAACCCTGAAGAAAAAATCATTTGACCTAGGATTGAACCTTCCTCCCCCTCAACAACTGCGCCGCTTCCCGAATGGGCAGGACCGACATGTATTACGTATATTAATTACCGTAATGTCATCCAATTTCATAATACCAAAATAATGCATTGTCATCGACAACGAGTCTATCTGCCGAGTTTCAGCTCGATCGGATATAGGGAAGTTGGTTATTTGCCACATCCAACATTCAAATACGTGTATTTAAAAAAATTATTGATAGTAATAATATATTTTTTGGAAGATTTGTTGTGTTGTTTTTGTTAAAAATCACCTCAAGTGATAAGATGTTTTATATAATGACGTCAATCATCATAACACAGCGAGATTCAGGAACATGATCAGGAGATGTTCAGGAACATAAATATTATATTTTTATAATATATAAAATAAAATAATTTTAGGCTACGTTTCTTTTTGCATAAATCGAAAAAGGCTATCTGCTTAGAAGCAATTTCAACCTGAGCCACCAGCGGAAAAGTGTGATTTTTGTTTAAATTTCAATGTATTTTACGAAGTGCTTTGACTCGTAAGCAGGTGTATCTATGTGACAACAGCTATATACACAGTAGTGCAGAGGTAGTACTGAAAAGTCTCTTCATCGAACAGGAAGGTGGTAGGCAAAGATATTAGAAGAACGAGATGTGCTATGAGCAGTTCATACTGTGTGGAATTGTTTTGCCGAGTGTCGCCGGTTTTGTTCACCAATACTACTGCACACCTTCGCTTACGCTAAGGTATCCGCACTAATACATAGAACAGATTTCTGTGCGTACACGTCCCGATACCGTTCAAAGTACCCTAATTAGGTAGTACTCCGCCTACGGTCCGGCGGCCAACATAGCATATCTCGTTCTTCTAATATATTTGGTGGTAGGCAATGCTTGGGGTCTAGGTATACTGCTGGTAGTGGCTGGTAGTCACACAAAACTATACTGCTGAGTGCACACACAATTATTTCGTGTGCACTCAGCAGTATTTTACGAAGTGCTTTGACTCGTAAGCAGGTGTATCTATGTGACAACAGCTATATACACAGTAGTGCAGAGGTAGTACTTAAAGTCTTTTCATCGAACAGGAAGGTGGTAGACAATGCTTGGGGTCCAGGTATACTGCTGGTAGTCACACAAAACTATACTGCTGAGTGCACACACAATTATTTCGTGTGCACTCAGCAGTATTTTACTAAGTGCTTTGACTCGTAAGCAGGTGTATCTATGTGACAACAGCTTTATACACAGTAGTGCAGAGGTAGTACTTAAAGTCTTTTCATCGAACAGGAAGGTGGTAGACAATGCTTGGGGTCCAGGTATACTGCTGGTAGTGGCTGGTAGTCACACAAAACTATACTGCTGAGTGCACACACAATTATTTCGTGTGCACTCAGCAGTATTTTACGAAGTGCTTTGACTCGTAAGCAGGTGTATCTATGTGACAACAGCTATATACACAGTAGTGCAGAGGTAGTACTTAAAGTCTTTTCATCGAACAGGAAGGTGGTAGACAATGCTTGGGGTCCAGGTATACTGCTGGTAGTCACACAAAACTATACTGCTGAGTGCACACACAATTATTTCGTGTGCACTCAGCAGTATTTTACTAAGTGCTTTGACTCGTAAGCAGGTGTATCCATGTGACAACAGCTATATACACAGTAGTGCAGAGGTAGTACTGAAAAGTCTCTTCATCGAACAGGAAGGTGGTAGACAATGCTTGGGGTCCAGGTATACTGCTGGTAGTCACACAAAACTATACTGCTGAGTGCACACACAATTATTTCGTGTGCACTCAGCAGTATTTTACTAAGTGCTTTGACTCGTAAGCAGGTGTATCTATGTGACAACAGCTTTATACACAGTAGTGCAGAGGTAGTACTTAAAGTCTTTTCATCGAACAGGAAGGTGGTAGACAATGCTTGGGGTCCAGGTATACTGCTGGTAGTAACACAAAACTATACTGCTGAGTGCACACACAATTATTTCGTGTGCACTCAGCAGTATTTTACTAAGTGCTTTGACTCGTAAGCAGGTGTATCTATGTGACAACAGCTTTATACACAGTAGTGCAGAGGTAGTACTTAAAGTCTTTTCATCGAACAGGAAGGTGGTAGACAATGCTTGGGGTCCAGGTATACTGCTGGTAGTCACACAAAACTATACTGCTGAGTGCACACACAATTATTTCGACCCAATCTTTTCCGTCATTTTGATTTTTTCACCCTAACCGTTTCGTAATATAACATTCTCCGCTAACCGTGTTAGGGTTTGATCAAGTGTTGATCATCCGTCAATCATATCAGACTTTGGCAATAATAATACATTCTTGACGGCAGATCAAAAACTGGTCAAATTCACACGGCCCTAAAAATGGTGCTGATCAACATGTTATTGAAAATTATAATTCTGTGTAAAATTATGTGTTTACCTTTGTAAATTCAAAATCTGCTTAAAACCTTTCAATACAAATTTTTATTTTATTTTTCTTTGTTTTAGTTTCTCAACTCTCTTTTAAATTTTTATTTTTATATATTTTGATTCTCTAGAGCATTAATTCAACAAAATCAAAACAAAATTTCATGTAATGGAGAAAAAGCAGACTTTTTTTTTTTAATATTAATTTATTTTTTAATCTTCTATCTATTTCTACTCTTCCTTTCAATTTCTTTTCCTTTTTATATATTTTTGATTCTCTGGCGCATTAATTTCACCAAATCAAAAGTAAGATTTCACGGAATGGTTGAAAAGCTTACATTCTTCTATTTTTTTTATATTTATATATACATATACTTTTTTCTTTTTGCATATTTTTTAATTCCCTATTTGTATTTTTTTTTGCTTATTTTTATTCTCTATTTTATTTTGTTCTCCTTTCTTTCTTTTATCTATTTTTGATTCTCTAGCTTATTAATTTCATTTAAATAAAAAGTAAAATTTCAATTTGATAAACTCACATGTCAATAATTTTTTACTATATTGCTATTTTTGAATTATCATATTTGAATATTCTTTTAGTCTATTCTCTACGTTTATATTATTTAAAATATATAGTTAGCAACTTCTTATATCAACCAAGAAAACTTTTAAAATTATTTATAAAGTGCAATAATTAAGTAAAAGTCAATACACTAGACAAAACAAGAATCGCATTTAATAAATCTGCCTATTTCTGACTGTTCTAAAACAGGTTAATCTCCTAGTTGGACAGCCAAAGATCACTGTAATATGTAATATGTCATGTTTTTTAAAAATTAATAAATAATAAATAAAAATAAATATCGGAAAATTAAAAAGTTTTTTACTAAAAATATTTTATTAATTTACTAAAATATAAGAACACATTTTTTTAACAAATTTTTGATATTCTATTATTTTCTAACCAATTTACATTATTTATAACACAATATATTGTACACTTTTATTTACACTGTCAACAATTTCTTTTAAGTTTAATGAAATTATACTGTTTAAACAAAATATGTACACTAACATCTTTGTTTGAAAAATATTGCCGTAAGAGGTAAGAGCTGTCACACACTTGTCACTTGGAATCTAAACGGAAGATAAAAGGTAGGGTTTATAGTTGAAGCAGGAAGCAGCCTGGTGGACACGTCCTCGTACGAGGCAAGCGTATGTGACAGTTTGGCGGCGCGCTGTGTGCGCGCATTCATACGACACGAGGCAGCCTAGTAAACGCACGTTTACCGGTGGGCTCACACGTCCATAAAGCGATTGATGCTATTCGGGCGTACGAACACCGCCTTGCACCGTCTGGACAAAGCTTCTGAAGCACTCGCGCTGAATAAGGATAAAAACCTGAGGTCCCAAGTGTGTCAGAGCCCTTAATGTATAAAAATATGTATTTAGTTAATACTAGTTAATAATATATCTGAAAATATAAGCAGCGTATATTCACTATTGAAGCGGACTCCGCTTACTGCTTACTGGTATCACATCGGTCCTTAATCATATCTCTTTATAAAACTACTTTTCTCTGGAATCGATAGAATGTTTCAAAGCATAGAAAATATTTATTTATTTGTTGTCTGCAAGTAGATTTTAAACTGATATATATTTATTTATAACGTGTTTTGTGATTAAATAACGGGTTCCAAACAGAGAAGGTAAATGGAAACGTTGTGTTTTTACGTTTTCCCTCTAAAGGCACCTTCATTTTAAATAAGGCACTCTCGTGGGTATCATTCGAAACAAGGGGACGGAAAACTGGCCCAGCTCACTTTATTAAAATTACTTCCATCTTTAACTATATATGTTTAAAATATAATATATAATAAAATATACGTACACATATTTTGTTTTAATTATCCGTTTCACCATTGCGTGTAGTATTTTCAGATAAGAGAAAACCCAAACACAAATATAGTGAAAAACCTAAGTACAGAGGTGGATTCGGTATTTTTGATTATCTGGGAACTTTCCCATTTTCGTAAAATATTATTATCAAGGCGACACACGACGGGGGTTTGTTTGCTCGGGGTTTATATTAATTAATTACGACGAATTCGTAACTATACTATCTTTTTTCAGACCCATTCCCACGAATGTAAGTTATTTATATTTTAGATTAATTAAAATATTTTACTTAAAACGGTTTGAAAAATTTTGAGCTATAAAATTTGAGAAAAGCACCAGATTTAATTTTTCTGGCCGACGAATTAGTTACTTCCCGGGATGTTCAGTTAGAAACATCTGCGATTTTAGTAAAAGAGATCACAACATCTGGGAGTTTATCAGAATTAATTTAAATAAACCCCGCAGAGAGATCAATTTTCTAGACCTGCTAAGGCAAATTCGACTGTAGGTCCGTTTAACGCGCCGAACCGCGCGTTGGATATTTTTATGCACGTTTTTCACTTACGTCGTTAAGAGGAACGGCTGCACGACCTTTTTTTATATAAAATTTTAAATTTGAGGCTAAAATACCCAACCAAACTACATAATATTTTTTTAATTAAAAGATATATCAAATATCCAGAACGGACACTTCTATTTTATTTTATTTTTGATTTAAATTATGACGCACAGGACGTTAAATAATTAAATTTGCATGATTAGAGACACAATTTAGGATATTTTTTTGTTAAGTCAATTGTAATTATCAAAAAAATAACCTTGCTTTACCTACTGTAAATACATAAAATACTGTAAATACATAAACCTACATAAAATGATAAATAAAACGTATCATAAAAGGGCATTTTTTGGGTAGAACTAACTTTGGGTTCCAACTGAAATCAATCGTTTGTAATTTAAATTTAAGTCCATCAAAATGCTTGAATTAATAATTATTTTTTTAATTTCATCATGTATTATTATTTTGTATAGTAAATAGAGTAAAATTTATTTTTTAAATAATTTTCAGTAACTCACAAATAAATATAAAATGTTGCATCCAAAATCATGAGAAATTAAATTCTTTAATGGCTAATATTTTATTATTTAAAACTCAAATACATAAATTAGCACGTATCCGGAGTAAATATAGTTTAATTAGGTATTTTGGCCTAAAATCTAAATGTATTTTTTGAATGAAAAGGGCCACGGAGCCGTTCCTTTTAATATTCCTTAGTTTATTTTAGGTTATTGTGTCGTCTTAATATAAATATATTTCCAAAATTTCCAAACGTGGTAAAATATTATTAATTGAATTATTTCATAGCCAAAATATTAAATTAATAATTACGTAAAATTTTGTTTGCTTCTTTCATCGCTAAAAATATTTTTTTAATAAAATATATGAAATTCATAAAACAATACAATTAATATCAAATGAGCTTAAACATAAAACATACAATACAATCACATTTTATAAAAGATGAACAGTTTCCGTAGATTTCATACGTAGGTAAAGATGTGGTAGGGATTTGTGATATTCGATGATTAGGCTTGGTAAAGGTTCAATAATAGAAATATGCTTAGTTTATTTTTTTTTACTTTTTTTGTACAAATTTAGCCTTGAAGTGCTTTTAAGTTTTTTTGACAAGATATTATTTAGAACACTTGTTCATTGGATTACACTTATACAAAACAAAATCTTTTTAAAATTATACCAACTTTAATCCTTCGTAAGTTATCAATGATTTTTCACTGGTATGTGCATGGTCAATAAATAAACTTTTTCAAGTGAAAGTCCCCGAAAAGTCCAATTTTGATAATAATCAATATTAACTGCTCAGTGCTAGATATTCTCTAACAATTGAAAAATCTGTTAGCAAGTTGTATTAATAATTTAACTATAGAAATTTTGCCATTATTCTGTAAGACTGTGGGAATAGTAATTATGATAATTTTACCTATGCGGGGACTAAATTATATAATTGTACAGAAAAATGATATTTTAACTTCATTTTATTACGTAATTGAACTCTAGATACACAGTTTAAAGCTTTGAAAGCACGTTATTAGATTGTAAGTATGCCAGTTAGCTAAGGCCAGTTATTCCAAAGAACTTTTACAAGTTAATTATCAAGTTCTGTGAAACAACTGGGCTTAATACTTAGTTTCGTGATTTAATTTACTTGAATATTATAAAATAACATAAATACACAATCACATCTTCGGATCTACCGGATCTGCCCTGATGATGGACACTGCAACGCTGTCCGAAACGTCGGCTAAAGAAGGAGTTAGCGCAACACGGCATAACACCCCAAAAACAAACAACATAAATACACAATAATTATTTCTTAAATAATGCAAAATCCTATGGTATTTCGCTTTTCAGGTATAAAAAACATTAACATTTCCTCGTCAACAACTAACAACATTCGTACAGATCTAAGCATTTCGTTAAAATCTTTGGTGTATATTTATTATAAATATACTGCAGGATATTAACAAATTTTGGTGAACACATTCGTATTTTATAAATAAAATTAAGATGTCGGGTTTGGGCGGGTCGCGGCAGGCGTTATTATAAACAAGAGTATACTGGCAAACCTGTCGCTACTATCACAAAGAATGTATTATTATGGAATTAACATACATAAAGACTACTGGAACAGAATAGACGTCACATACAGTCATGTTATGCAATCTCTCGCATGTTTAGACATCTTCCTACAGAATTTCAATTATTAAACATTGTACTAACGCGAAACAAACGAACGAGACCAGCTTATGGAGAGTAAATCTTAACGATTTACTAATTGTAAATTAATGGACAGTTAGTTTTCATTAAACTATTTCTTAAATATTTTCAAATAAATATCTATGAAGATGTGCAATACATTACACAAACAAAAGTTTAAAAAATATAGGAGCACACTGTATTAACATATAAACATATTAAATGTAAAAACAATCCGCCTGCCGCTGCACCAGAGGCCTCCGAACAGTAGGTGCCTACAAACTGGGCGGAGGTCTTTCTTTATAAGAGCACACCGTGAGAGGAACGTCAAGTGTCCGGAATGAGGATGGAAGCAACTACTACTGAGAGTGCAGGAGTGTATACTGCTGGCCCCTGGTGCATCCCAGCCTGTATCTTACTCTAAGCTAAATTTTACATTATTATTATCCATATCGGTGGAAGTGCGTTCGTGTTATTGGTACTTTAATCATTCTCATAATTAACATTCAAATAAATACTATCTCTGTGTCTACTGGTCCCGCTGTATAATTTTTAAACAAATTACATTTTAATTGGACCATCATCCTTTTTATTGGTTTCTGTAATAAAACGAATAAAACTATCATATTACTGCTATTATGTACATTTCTGAGGTAATTTGACAATAAATTAACCTCAAAATATCAACAGTTTAAAAAGGTCAGCCCCGCGGAGCAATCGTCTACAAGAGAGACCACTGGTCTCCGAGCTTAGTCTTCGTCACAGTCATTCGTGAAGGTTCTTACTGAGCAGTAAGTTATTGTGCGGACCAGACAAGTGTCTGATTAACTCTGGCATCGCTTCGAAAGACATTTGGCAGAAGCAACAGTTGAACCTTCCTGCCCTGTTGGAGCGACCGTCGTTCTCGCTGGAAGATATGACATTTCTGTGAACGGAACAAAGGTGTTTGAGAAGGTGCGCCTTTTGTTTGAACATGGCCACACAGAGGCGACACGCGAAAGGCTTCTCCCCGGTGTGCACCCGCAGGTGAGTCTTGAGGTTCCAAGACATGCCGAACTGCTTCCCGCAGTACTCGCAGCGGTACTCGCGCACAGGCGGCTGCTTGCTGGAGCCCTGCTCCTCGTCCGCCGGGGGGTACAGCGGGGGCACGTCGTCAACCGCCCCCACCTGCGCCTGGCACAGCGACCAGGCTCCCCACGAGCCCGCACTGGGCGGCCGGTGGTCGGGCGGCGCGGGCGCGGGGGCGGGCGACAGCCCTCGCTCGGCCAGGTGCGGCGGGGCGGACGCGCTCAGCGGGTGCGCCAACAGGCGAGGGACTCCCGCCTGCACCAGGCTCTTTCGATACCGTAAGTGTGCCATTTCCTCCAGATAGCTCGGAGAGAACGGAACGAAGGGCGGGTTTTGCGATGGAGAATTGTGGAAACCGGGTCTCCGTTTCCGATGCGGGGTTACTACATAGTTTTCTGGCGACGTTTGAACGAGGGAAATGAGATCTTGATCAGGAGGCTTCAAATGACTATAATCTTCATGCTTTAGCCCTCTAGAATCTAGATCTAACGGTTCGATATAATTAGATTTTCTTTTTACTCTTCCATGCGATCCTCCGTGTTCGTGCACTCGTGAGAGTTTTTCCGCGAGGTGCCGTCGATATAATTCTTCTACCGCATGTTCTTCTATACTGGATGATGTCGATCTTCTCCTCGATAATAAAGCCTGAAAGTAGAAATTCGAATTAACAATTGTCTATAAACATCTTAGAGAACAGATGAACAAACTAAATGAGGAGTGTCTAATTACCTTTTGTGCTGCCACAGTTTCTGCATCCATATCTCTCGAGTTGTCTGTTTCGCTTGTAAAATGTTCGGAGCTTCTAGCGAGAGATAAATTGACTGGATTCAGAGAGCTCCTTCTCCTGCTGCCTACCCTGGCACAATCCTTCATCTCCTCTCCACATTCATCATCCAATTCACCTTCCTCCTTCTCGTCAGTGCTACTCTCGTTGGAGAACACTTCGTTCTTGACCTTGACGAGGTCGTCTTGCGAGTGCGATTGCGAGTGTGACGAGCTGTGGCTGCCCTTGGGGTCCTTGCTGCAACCCGCGGGTGGCGAGGCACGCTCGCTCTCCGAGTGTGATGAAGCTCCCGCTCCCAGCGCGGCAACTCCTGCTAATTCCGCCGCTACTTTGCTGCTTTCATTACTGTTGATGTCTGTTTTGGAAGACGTTCTTGATCTATCAGATATCTTGCCATGGTGCCTTTCGTATTCGGCCGGTCTCAAATCCTTTGTTGATTTCCAAACATCCGATTTTATATCTAATAATTCGAACAACTCCCTCATGTCTTCGATTTCCCCGGACTGGAATACAATCAAATGGTTAATAAATATTCTTTCTTTTTTAAATCAAGCAATAAGTAAATTAATATACTAAAGCAATGAAATGCCTTCGTATGTTTTAATTTAGCAAAAAGGGTTAAATTAAAATTGAATAAATATATTATTTGCGAAAAATCACTCTTTAATATACTGTAGCTAAAATTAAAAAATACGGCTAAAATAATACGAATATACATAAAAATATCACAAAAATATCTATTTGTTTTTTTTTTCTGTAAGTTTATGAAGAGAAATTCTGTTACACGGAGAAATCTTACTAATATAAAATATTGCTTATTTACTATAAATCTCTTCAAACTATTCGCAATCTGGTTAAAAATGGGATTGCAGGCCTTTAGTGAATGAAATGATAGGTTTCCTAATAAACTTTTAATAAAACACAAATGTGTTATCGGGAAGTCGGTACACGTTTTCATAAAAAATCTATATTTTCACATTTCGTCATTGCACATTGTCCGGACTAACGCAGGTGCATGAACACGTATTCCGATTAATTATGAATATTCTAAAAGTTTATTAGGAAACGGCCTACAATCCTGTTTTTAACAAAAAATCAGCAAAACTCATTTTTCTTCGTGCACAAAAATAGTACAAAAAAGTTAATCATACAAACATATATTATACGGGTTACTGTAAGTAATGTGATGGGCATTTTATTATTTTTTTTAATTTAGTGAAAATAAACACTTTCATCTTAATAAACGTATTTTAAATAATACAACAACCATTTGCCATACATTAATGGTAGTTTATCGGTAGGGTAAAATTTAAAACACGGTTTTTAGTAAGGCTCTTTGTATATAACACTATTAAGAGGAAGCTAAAAGTCAAAAATATACTTTATATTGTAGGTAATAGGCATTAAAATCGCTTGACAAACGGAGTCTAGAAACGTTCGATTTCAAGTACAAAACTAGTTTTTATTTATTTTGTAAATAATTTTATAACAAAGCAAAAAAAGTTAATCATGTTGAACTGTCACAGATAATCTTAGCTATAATACTGTATTTTTTAAGTTGTTTCCTTTACGCGTTCATACATTTCTATTGAAAAAATATTTTTTTTTGTAGTTTGCATTTATATTTTTTATCGAGTAATTGATTTATTTATTTGTATTGTACTCAAGCGAAACGATAGAAAAATCTTAAATTTAAATCAATTCAATCTAAAGCATAATTTTTGGTATTCATAATGTAAACCAATTCGTTATAAAGATTAATCAAAATAGTGATTAAGCATCAAGCTTCGCCTTAAATTTAAAACAAAATAATCCACATGTTTCGAAACCAATAGCCTCTTCGTCGGGATTAACGTATACTTGTAATAAACATTCTTTTTTAGATATTAACTCTTTCAGAAAATAATCAAGTGCCGAGAAAAAGTCAAGTAGTCTATCGAAGAAACAAACCTCAATATACGCTTGTCCACTGTACAGAAAATCCAACAGATGTCGCATGAGTTTGCTTTCTATCCCCGACATGTGTATGGCAACGGGGTAATCTTGCAGGGGTGTGTCGTCCAAAATTTTCCTATTTAACAAATAAAAGAGCATTTAATTAGTATGGAATTCGAATACAGAACTATTCTATCCTAAGTTACCAGAAACAATATTAACTACTATTAGCTCAGTACATAATGCAAGGTAATTCGTTAATCAAGTTGGAAATAATTGTGATAGTTTTGATACTGTTGCTTTCGGCATTTTGATGAACAAACAACAAATATAATTTATGGAACCTCGAAGATGCGCCTCGCCATCTTGGAAAATATGACAAATAAAAACATTATGTTAGTATATTCCATAAAATTAAAGGTTCTGAAGTTATCAACATCAAAAAATCAATTGGAATCATTCAATTTCTCGATAGGTATTTATTTATCAAAAATTGTGTCTCTGCAATAAATATAACACCTATAAATTGCATAAGAACGACATTGTTACAGAACCTATGGACATGACATTTTGGAGAGTGAAGCTCACGTCATGGGGCTCGAAATCTAGAATGTTGTGTCTAACAAAATTTCTGAAAGTGTGTTTTTAATCTAAAAAGTTTATTTCTATTATTTTTTAAAATTTAGTTTATTTTTTATATTACCAAGCACAGGCAGTGGCCTTTGTGGATTCCCTTAACTTTTATTTATTTGCATTGTTTACATTTGTATTTTTTTAAGTGTAAAAAAAATGTTGGGAAAAAATGTTTGGAAAAAATAAGGGGAAAAAAAGACAAAGCTTTTACCAATGCATTCAAAGACATCAAAGGGATTTTGTCGAAAATTTTAACCAGTAGGTATGATTGAAAAAAAATATTTTCGCGGTACTAAGTTCGTGTCTTCTAAGGGCTAGAATACGGGAACGCTTTAATTTGTTAAAAAAAATAATGTGGTGGTGTATCGTTGGATTTCTTTATGAAAGTCACTCGTAGATTTACAAAATGTTTTTAGGATTTAAGATTTGACAAACTGAAACCTGGCTTGATCCTGGAATTCATACCGAGGAACTTGGATTTTCAGTTTACAACACCTACCGCCTTGATAAAAATCCAGCAACTAGTACTAAAACCAGACGAGGAGGAGTTCTCATATCTATTTCAAAATCAATGCCATCCACTCGATTACTATGTAAACATTTAGACGTGGAACAGGTAATCGTATTATTAAAAAATAAATCAAGTAAAATTCTCCTGGGATGTGTCAACATTCCTCCTGGATCCAACATCATAGTCTACAGAAACCACATTGATGACGTCGAAACCTTTAAAAATAAATATCCGAATGCCAGAACAATTTTATTTGGCGACTCTAATACCCCTAGCATTGATTGGACGAATAAAGACTCTTGTAACAACTTTAGCCTGCCAGAAAATGCTCGCGAATTAATAGATATGACGAACTTACTCTCGCTACATCAAGTCAATCAAGTCTACAATAACGATAATCGACTGTTGGATTTAGTGTTCTCCAGTGATCTCTCAATTCATGGTGTTAAATCAGTCGATGAGCTCCTCCCCCTAGACTGCCACCACCCCGCTGCAAGCATAAACATTATGACAAGTAATCACTAGACGACACAACTATTCTGCCTAACCTTACTTATAATTTGTCTAAAGCTGACTAACATAACATGAAACATTATCTTGCTAATGAAGACTGGTCATTTCTTCACCTCAACAATAACAATAATATTAATCACAATATGGAATTATTTTACACAATTATTAATAGGGCAATTGAAAAATATGTACCACTTTCACACTTCAAAGAAGCAAAGTTCCCAAAATGGTTCACTGGAGAGTTAATTAACATAGTAATATGTAAAAAAAAAATGCCCACAAAAACTTTAAAGAATCGAAATCCCTAAGCGACTACAAGATATTTCAAAACTATAGATCTTAATGTAAAAAAAATTCTAAAATATCGTATATTAATTACATAAATGAAATCAAAAAAATTCTATACCTTCCAACATTCAGAACTTTTTCAACCATGTTAACTCTCTAAGATAAAACAAACAAGGCATACCCATCTCAATGCATTTCAAAGAAAAGAGTAGTACTGATATGAAAGTAAAGGTTAACTATTTTGCGGACTACTTCAAAAGTGTTTATGACGAAGATATCCATTCCATGAAGTTATACATCCCACCTTCATCCATTAACGAGACCATACATATCCCTGCCATACATAGATATCAATATAAACGACGTTAAAACTAATATTAAATCCCTAGACAAAAACAAGAAGGCCGGACCTGATAATTTGCATCCCAGTATCCTTATAAATTGTATTGATTCACTGGCTGAGCCGATTTTCTTATTGTTTAATCATTCCCTTGATACAGGTTGCTTCCCTAATATTTGGAAACGTTGTTATCTGACACCTATATTCAAAAGGGGAATAAATGTGATATAACCAACTATAGACCAATATGTAAGCTATCCGTAATGCCGAAACTTTTTGAATTACTTACTATTACTTGATAAAATTTCACATCATATTAACCTAACCATTGTTCCGAATCAACGTGGATTTTTGTCGGGCAGATCAACTTTGACAAATCTCTCATTATATGAAAACTATATATCGAACGCATTAGCTAATAGAACACAAGTCGATTCCATATATACAGACTTTATTAAGGCATTTGACAAAGTTTGCCATTAAATTTTCCTCGTCAAACTATGTAAGCTCGGTATCGATGGTAAACTTTTAAACTGGTTTGCAAGGTATCTAACTGATAGAGTTCTACTAGTAAAAATCAATTCGTTCCTTTCGAACCAATTTATAGCTACAAGTAGTGTACCACAGGGGTCTCATTTAGGCCCAATATTGCTTTTACTGTTTATTAACGATATTGTTAATTTATTTGATAACGATATAAATGTATTACTTTTTGCAGAAGATTTAAAAATATTTTAAAAAGTAAAAACCGTTGAAGATTGTATCAGTCTACAAAATAACTTAAACAGGTTAATTAATTGGTGCACTCTAAATAAACTATATCTCAATATAAATAAGTGCCATTCAATATGATTTTACAAAATAAGTCAACCAATTATTTATTCATATGAACTTAATAACTCAACCCTTACCTTTGTCGAAGAAATTAATGACCTGGGCATCATTATTGACTCTAAATTAAACTTTATATCTCACATAAACTCAATTAACAATAATGGAATGAAAATGCTTGGATTCATTCTTCGAAACTCTAGAGGCTTCAGAAATATTTCAACCTTGAAAATTTTGTATACATCTTTAGTTCGAAGTCAAGACGAATATAACTCCTCGATCTGGTCCCCCCATTATAAAATACATTCAGATTCAATAGAAAAAAGTCAACACAAATTCCTAAGACACATTAACTTTAAACTCGGTATTCCCATTGAAATTATAAACTATAATTACTTAAAAATTAAATTTATTAAAACTCTCAGATCGAAGAATTATATCCGACATAATATTTATGTTCAAAATTGTAAATGGTAGTGTAGACAGCCTTGATTAAATTAACCCCATTGAATATCATGTACCCATAAGAGCTACTCGTTCTAAAACCCTCTTTAATTGTAACAATTCTAAGACTGAACATTTCAAACACTCGCTTGTACCTAGATTACATGAAATAGGTAATAGGTACGCAGATGTAGCGGATCTGTTTAACTGCACAGAAGCTAGGTACAAAAAGGCTTCAATATCATATCTTTTAAATCATGACCAATAAAATGTAAGTCTACTCATACTTATGTAAAAAGTCAAATAAATATGTGTATAAAATGAACTGCCTGGGGCAACTGAGGAAACTTGGGTCAGTAATAAAAACTTGGGTCAGTAATAATATTCAATTCGGTGATCCAACAGCTTGATTGGCACTTACCTACTTTCAACCAAAACGTAAATATAAATGCATACATTTTAGCTATTGTAATATATTATATCATGTATCTATACTATCATATATTTCAATCAATACTAATCTAACCTAATCTACCTATAAGTTTTGCATGTACTTGTATCTCTAACTCTTTATATCCATCTAGAGTTTCTGTTAATTGTACATTTTCTGATGTCACTGTTTATAATTTACTGTATATGGTATATTTTATACCGTTGATATTAAAATAAATAAATAAAAAAATATATATTTAACTGTAAATTCACGGAAAACAAGCGACATTTAATAAGGTTGCAGCTTTTACAAAAAATGTAGTTCCATAATAATAATAATAATAATAATACTTGGATGACTTGTATAGCGCCGTTTTTGTGCAACAACACCTCAAGGGCGCTGTACAAACTTATAATACATTTCTACAGTGATATATGTTATTACTTCTATTTATGGAGAAAATATACAGTACAATACTTACCTGGTAGGTCACTTGAGATTAACACTTAATTAACATTATCTAATTGTTTATTGGCGAAATTTAGATACAGGATTTAGGACTTAATTGAAAAATTGAATATAACTGGTTTTTCTCTTAGGATTGGTATATTTAATTTAATTTAAGGGTACGACAGCTTAAAAAGGTAAGTTTTTAGCTTAGACCTGAATTCTGTTGGACTTGTTATGGATCTTAGTTCCGGGGGGAGTTTATTCCAAGCCTTCGGCCCAGATACTCCGAAAGCGCGATCACCAAACTTAGTATTTGGCTTGCGCATAGGTTCTATCAGTCTGCCTACAGCTGCTGATGTTGCTGATCTAAGCGTTGACTGCCTCAGACCAGTGTTTTCCGGGAAGCATAGTTCAGAGATGTAGGGTGGGGCCATTTCATTGATGGATTTAAACACCATCCAGCACAGTTTGTACTGGATTCTTTCAGGGCACTTGAGCCAGTGAAGGTTACGAAGGTGTTCTGAAATGTGCGAATATTTTGAAACCCCGGTTATGAGCCGTGCTGCTGCATTAAACACTGATTGAAGTTTGTCAATTTGATATTTTGGAAGGCTGGCATAAATGCCGTTGCAGTAATCGAGACGTGAGACTACGTAAGAGTTGATAAGTAGTTTTGTTGCTTCTGAAGGAAGGTTTCTTCGGACAGACTTGTCTTATGTGAAAAAAACCGGTGCTTACAGTCCTATTTATTTGACTTTTAAACGAAAAGTCTGAATCTAAATTGACACCGAGAAGTTTGACTGTTGTTTTTGGGATGATATCGCTGCCGGAAATAGTAATAGGTGAATTTTCTATGAAATGTTGACGTTTGTTTGTGGCTGCCCAGAGAAACTCAGTCTTAGATGGATTGAGCTTCAGCTTGTTTGAAGACATCCAACGAGTTATTGCTTCTATACATTCAGTTATACGGATCTTGAGACTATTGATTTCATTTGGAGCGCAGTAGAAATAAACTAGCTGATCGTCAGCGTAGCAGTGAGACAAGAGATCAAATGACTCGATTATTTTGGCGACATCATTTGTAAAAAGGATGAAGAGAAGTGGACCCAAAACGGATCCCTGGGGTACCCCTGAAGAAAGTGTTGCGAAGTTGGACAATTTATTTCCAACCCTCACGGCTTGTAAGCGATTGGATAAATAGGATACCAGCCAATTTTTTATGTCAGAATTCAAACCAAATGTCTCCTCTAATCTCCTAATGAGGAATTCATGATCAATCGTGTCAAACGCTGCACTCATGTCTAGGAGTGAGATAAGTGATAACTTACCTGACTCTATGGCCAGAGTTATGTCTGATAGCATACGAAGTAGTCCGGTTTCAGTTGAGTGGAACTTTCTGTACGCAGATTGACGTTTTGCGAATAATTTATTTGAATTCAAGTGACTGGTTATTTGTGCGGCAGCAATTTTCTCCAGGATTTTTGAAATAAATGGTAAGTTTGAAACGGGTCGATAATTACCTAAGTTATCAGCGTCTAGTTGGGTATTTTTCAGGATTGGTGTTACTACAGCTGACTTGAGTGGTTCAGGAAAGTCACCCGTGCTAAGTGATTTATTGAAAACGTGAACTAGGAATGGAGCTAGAACATTAGAACATTGTTTTAATAACCATGTCGGTATAGGATCAAGACTGCACTGTTTATTAGGCGAGCTTGAAATAATTTTTATTACTTCTTCCAGCGTTGTGGGTTTGAATGAAGACAAAGTTTCTTTACAATTTAAAGTGAATATTGGCGGAGGGGCGTGAGATGCGGAAGCACGAATGGATTCAATTTTTTCCCGAAAAAAAATTGAGAAGGCTTCCGGTGTAATATCTATTTTCGTTGGAACAGTGACTTCGGAAATTACAGTCTTTATTGAGTTCCAAAGACGTCGCGGGTTGGTTCGCTCAGAGTTAATCTTTTCTTTCCAATACTCTGTTCTTTTGGAATTTATTTTACTCGTATACTGTTTTTGAGCAAGGATCCACTCGTCTCTTGTAGTTACAGAAAATATCTTCCATATTCTGGCGCTGACTTGACCTTTACCTATTTAGGTATTTACGTCAAAAAATCTACCACTAACAGAAATCGCTTTGAGTGTCAAATGTTATGTTTTTACATTGGGGAGTGAATAGAATGGGGAACACAAAAATCATTTCTCAAATAATTATCAATGGACCGAGTGAGATAATTATTCTGAAAGTGCACTATAAATATCTTTGGAAGATAATACAAAATGAATGAAAAATATTTACTTGTATACAGAAGGTTAAATTAGGCGGCCACTTCGATACGGTGAGCGTGTAAGGGCGGCCTGCCTCGCAGTGGAAAAGCACGTCAGCTTTGCTCTGCCATACGCTGCAGAAAGGCAGCGGGTGTATATTACCTTATGAGAGGGCTCGCAGCGGCCACCACCATGCGGTGAGCGTGCAAAGGCGGCCTGCCTCGCAGTGGAAGAGCACGTCAGCGTGCCACCCTCCGGACCACGCCGCATAAACGCAGAAATGCAGAAATGCAGAAAGGCAGAGGGGTATATATTACCTTATGAGAGGGCTGGCGGCGGCCACCACGATGCGGTGAGCGTGCAGGGGCGGCCCGCCCTCGCAGTGGAAGCGCACGTCAGCGTGCCGCCCGCCGCGCCACGCCGCGCCCACCTCGGCCGCGATGCACGCACGGTGCTTGCCGTAGCTCAGCGTCAGCAAGCCTTCGCCCATGCTGCACGTGCTGAAACCCACCATCACAGTTGCTATATTATACAAAATAGTGGAACACAATCTGAATCATCTGCCAAACAAAGCAAGGGAGACATACTGAGATAGACAGACTGAGCTGAATATACCTGCGGTTGTAGCTTCGGCCAGTACCTACCATGATTGTTTTAGCTTGACAAATATTTTTTTTATGTATGTTTTTATTTAGTTATAAAAAATTAAATTTTATATTTAGTATAAACCTTTTAACAACTTATTTCTATGACATTAAGGACACTTTACAATACTTCTAAAACTTATTTGTTATCGTATTTAAGCATAACCCACGAAAGGCATTTTTGCTTCTTTAACATCTGTAATTTAAGATAACTCATTAAAAATCTTAAATCTTTTAAAATAGAGATTATTTTGGGTTCCCGACAAATTTGTTTTAAGAAGTCTAAAATTTCCACAGTTTCGCATGGGGTAGCCTTGCATTACGACATTAAAATTGACATGCCTAATCATGTATTTCGGGAGAATCTTATTCTTTAGTTTATATATAAATAGTTGGGTATTTTAAATTATTCGCTATCTCACACTTAATATTCGTAGTTTTTTTGCATAATAATTATCTGAGAATACCTACTACAATTCAATACTACTCGCATGCCTCTAGTTTGAATTATTTGCAATTTCTTTATCTGTGTTTGATTGCATATGAAAAGGACACTAGAGCAGTAATTTAAATGAAATGCTACTATACTATTTATATACTAATTTATTGTATATTAAATTATTATAGTATAATAAATTTTTCCTTATTCTTCTTAAAAAAATTATATTCATTCACTTTATTTCCATTTCCTTAGCTACTAATTCAAAGTTAGAGTAAATTTGAGTCGATTGTCTATTGTAATGCCCAAGTATTTGATTTCCTCCACTTCCTCAATTTCTTCGTTGTCTATGATGAGTCCGTTGAATTTTTCACCTATTATAATGAATTTAGTTTTAATTTGTTTATCGTTAACCACATAGATATTTGATCGTTAAATATACAAGGTCGTACTGTATTTTGAGCATAACTTATTCAAAATAATTTCCTGTTAAATATACTACACTTGCACTTATTGCCATCTATTTCCGAGTGGTGGCAACTAGTAGATAATATTTGTAGGTAGTAGGTATTATTTAAATCTGCCAAAATTCACAATGATTTGACTTTATAAAATAATACTTTTTTTAATAATAGAGTTCACTTACATAAAAAATATTTGCTTGAACACTATTGCGAAATTGTGATGTTAGAGTTACAAATGTTGATCAAAATAACTTCTACTACTAAGTTTCACTGTTTTTGTACGGAGCAAATTGATAGCTTTTTACTGCTGTAATAACACTTGATGAATGAAATTACACGTCGTTATGTGAAAAGTTACTTTTAATTGCAAGTAATTTTCGCCCACCAAAATATGATGTTTTAAATAAATACAAAACACACTGTTTTCACCATGCACCAAGGTTTTTATCATTTTAATGAATTGATCGGTATTTAGTTTTCAACGTCTCCGTCATACTAATTTATGGTGTTACCAGTGGAGCAAAATTCCTTAATACGTTTTTTATCTGCAATGGTATTTTGTTTTATATATTTAGTTTTTACCTTTTAGTTCTGGAGCAATTTGGTTTAAGGCCAATGAATCTACCTGATGATTTCACCGTTTATTCCATATTTTTAGGTTCTACAAATTTGGCGCATTATGGCAAGCGATCGCTCAAAACGTCGTTACACACTTGGTTTTTACAAGCATTAAAATGAATCATCAACAAAAAAAAGATTTTTTTTCAACTTTAGGATTTAAAAAAAAAAAATCGCACCTTGCGCCACAATATGAAGTATGTCAAAAAATACAAATAAATAGTAGTATTATCTGTGTGTAAGGATAGAACGGCCAACCTTATGATTCCAGAGATAGCCTCATTTTTAATGTCAGCGCCATACAATTTTTTCTTAAAAAAATTATAACTCCTTCATTTGTACACGCAATTGCTTCGTACGACATTTTATAGCATAGTAATGATCAGCAGAATCCATTTCTAGCCAAAAAAAATACCCTTGAAAATTCAAGTCTCTATGTCTATGAAAGGCGATTTTCAGCCCACTGTGCGTCGGTGATGTTCATTAGCAGAGCGTATTTTTTTGAAATCTATCTGATTTAAAAACAAAATGGCGACTTGTTTGGTGACTTAGAAGGAGTGCCCGGGAGTGGTGAGGTTTGTCTAGGTCTTGGAGACTGATACGGATACATCTGTCCACCATTATGTGGAGGCCGGATTGGGAAAGACTGATTGAGGAAGACCTATGTTGACTTCTCCAGCAGAACTCTCTCGATACAACACCTTGCACTGCAGTGGTAAGGATGGAGTCATACGTCCGTTACTCCTAAACACTCTGAACCCCAGATTATTACCCGCCTCTCATACATTTTCCTTCCCAGAATTCCTCTTCTTCCTTTCCTTAAACAGATCCTCTACATAGCAATCCCATACATATATTTATTTAACTAGGGTCAAAAACCATATATACAACATTATAAAAAGAGCTTGCAGATATGAACAATAAAATATTTACAATAACAGAACAAAAGAATACATAAGGTATATTATAATGTTAATACCGATCATGCTTCAATATACTGGTATTTATTTAACCTAATGACATAATAAAATAATCAACCACTTTACAGAACTCGTTACCATATTACGTATTAATTTAGGGGACCAGAAGTAACAAACTAATTACTTAGTAATGGTTGTGAATATTATTATACTCACAGTACGAAGGATTAAAAAAAAGCGTGAAAATAAATCATTATAACTTAATTTACACACCTTTATCGAGATATTCGAAGTAGAAACATAAAGACGATCACTGAAACAAGCTCGGAATAAAATCGATGGGTTTTTTAACGACAATTTGATAATGGCTTTGAACGCCGAACCGTTACTAATTTCAATAATTATTTTTTTAATATCTTGTTATTTATTATTTGTTAAGTTTTATTATAATTAAATGTAATATTATTATTATACAATATCCAAAAAAAAACAATTATTCGTATGAATGATAGAATGAAAATTAAAAAAAAACTTGGTAGTTTAAATGGAGTTCCACAAATTAAACATTTTTTGAACATCAACTCCACACGAGAAAAATAATTTTCCCTCCGGGCGAATACCATCTTTGGTGATGCTGTGTGGAGGGTCCTGTGGAAATAGGGAGTAAACCTTGGTCCAACAGAATTCAGGTCTAAACAAAAAACTTACCTTTTTAAGTCATACTCTTAAATTAAATATACCATTCCTGAGAGTAGCATTCTTGTATTGCTACTCTCAGTGTATTATAATACACCCTACGCGCGACGCATTTCCAGGTTCCGAGCTAACTTCACTCTGGCTTCGATGGGGGCCCCGTATCTGAGCTGGGTTTATGACAATCAATAGATGGATTCAATTTATTTTTACTTTTTAAACTTTTTTATTAACAATGAATAATTAAATGATAGTGGATTACGATACGATACGAGTGTACCACCCCAGCTAGGAGCACTCCTGTCCCGGTGAGATCGGTACACCAAGGGGCACTATTTTGTTAGGACTTGGAACACTCGGAGGATGGGAAGGATGATAGAATTTAATCGACTGGTATACATGGCAAACTAATAAGTCAATTTTGGTATTTGATGGGCAGGAACAAAGGAATTGATTGAGCGTTATTGTTTATTCTTTATGACTTCATTATTTTTGCCTCTTCTTACATTTACTCGCCTCTTTTTGGCTCTACCTGATTCATCTTGTCTCTTCTTGTATCTTATTTTCTCTTCTTTTTTCTTCTAGTTTCTCTTGGCTCCTTTACCTCTTCTTGACTTGCGTTGGCTCGTATTACATATGTTTGCATCATCTCGCTCCTTCTTGACTAGTCTTGTCTCTTATATCTATTCCTACTCCTTAACACCGCTTCTCGTCCCTTATATTATATTATATTATTTTTTTAGTTCTTATAGCATCTTCTTGGCTCTTCTTGTCTCTTGCATATTTTCACTTGTTATCGCCCCTTCCTGACACTTCTAGTTTTTTCTAGTCTCTTCTTGCATATTTTCGCCACTTTTTGGCTAATATTGTCCCTTCTTTGCTCTTCTTGCCTCCCCTTGCATCTGTGTAGATCTTTTCGTCCCTTCTTATCTCTTCTTGGCTTTTCTTGTTTCTTCTTGCATTTTCTCACTCCTTATTGTTATTATTGTTTTTTGTTCAGTGTTCTTCTTCTGGAGTCTTTAAGTCTCTTCTTAGCTCTTCAAGTATCTTATTCCATCTTCTCACCTATTGTTGGCTAGTCTCGTCTCGTTTTTAAACTTCGTACTTTTTAATGCCGCTTCTCATCTCTTCTAGTCTATTTTAATCTCTTATTAGCTCTTCGTGCCACTCACTGCATCATCTCGACCTTTGTAGGTTGTTCTTGTCCTCTTATTATCTATTCTACTCTCTTCTTAGCCCTTCTAGACTCTTCTTGGATTTTCTTGTTTCTTCTTGCATTTTCTTGCATCTTCTCGCCTGTTCTTGGCTCGTTTTGCCTCTTGCTAGCTCTTCTTGTTTCTTCTTACTTTTTGCCGATCTTTCGAGTCTATTCCTATCTCTCTTAGCCGATTTCTTCTTGCTTCTTATTGCTTGTTTTAGCCTGTTTCTTACTCTTCTATTATGTGTGAAATACACAAATATAATAGAAACCTGCATAGAAGCTAGGCAACAATAACTTGGAAAATCAACTTACAATTAATCTCGATAATGTCTTAGCTGGGAGAAGTGTTCTCTCTGGGTGTGGGTTGGGAATCTAACACAAAATATTATTTCCTCAAAAAACGAATATAATCCGAAACAGTTTCATTTTGTGACTTTCACCCATCTGGCGGGTAAGATCAAATCTCTGTTCCAATACAATAAACACCAGAGCACCTTGCCCACAGATCAATCAGTTTTAATATTACTTTCACTGTCGGTTAAAGCCAATCCACAGAACTTAATAAGGTACGAATAGAAGTTAGGCACGCGCCCAACTTTACAATGAAACTGAAAGCGATAATATCCAGGTTAATGAGTACCCCCTTTTTGCCAATTCAATCCAGTTCACATAATGCAACAAGGTAATAATCCAAGCAACGAATTTAGATGACTTTTCAACGAATGTATGAGCAATACCAGTCATGATAATCTCCTCGGCCATCAGGAGCCAACTCACAGAGCATAACAAAGAAATAAAAACACTCTACGAATTTACACAACTTTACAATGCAATTGTAAGCATAACAGTCAGAATATTGTATACATCATTTGCGCCCGTCCATATAAAGCAATCAGGAAACAATCCAAGCTACGAATATTACGAATTCTGAAAACAATAACATCCAGTACAATGAGTATCTCCTTGGTCAGTAGGAGCCAATTTACAGAACTTAACATATTATAAAGAATACAATCAATTAATAAATTGACACAAGTTTGCAATGAAAAAGAAGGCGATACCAGTCAATACAAGTATTATGTCCCCAGTCACTCTGTTGACTGGAGACTTTTCGGGACTTGAGCAAAAAAGTTACGAATAATTCATGTAACTTCACAATGAAAGTGCGAGTGATTCCCGCATCCGAGCATTGTAAAATACTAATCATAGAATTGTTTCTCAGATTCGTTTGAAGAGTGACCTACTTGGAGGAATAATGTGATCTCATTCGAAGAGAAATGTAGGTGAACCTACTACCTACAGTCTACAGTACCGTATAGATATCGATTCAGCTGTCACACACAATCTGCTCACCCATTGCGTTATCAACACATGTATTTACTATTAACAATTACAAGCACAAGCACAAGCGAGGTTTTGGGATACATTGCACAACCGCCTACCTTCGAATACAACGTAGGTACATACCTACGTACATGTATATTTATGCATATACCTATATATTATACTCTAAGTTCGACACTTCAAAACCAACTTCTTAACAAGGGTATTTTCTGTGAGCATTTTATCAACAGATAAACAGATATTTTTGCCAACATCAGTTTACCGGTTTAAAAAATGCTACCAGTGAAGAAAGCTTTTTTGTTGCACTTTTTAGGACGATAAGTGAAGTCATATCGAAACGTTAAGCCTGTGCGACAAGTCTATTCTATTTTATCTAATAAAATTAATGACCAGAAAATGGCGTACTATTAAAATGAGGCGATCCATTAGAAGAGTTACCATTAGTTTATTACACTTACTCAAAGAGTATGGACAATCATAGTTATATGCTTGTACCTAACGAGCAGTAAAATAATATATTAATAGATTAAATATCTGTTGTCGATATGTAACCTACTCGATGACGTGTATGATACAAACGTTAACGAAACTCTGCCACTAGCCATGACCCACTGTAATATTTGAATCCACATATAAGTTCGTAATAATTATTTAGATGCCCTACGCAATACGGCAATTCTTTTTTCAATCAGAAGTGCACCTTCAACGTTGTCAAGAACATCATGGTGCAGGCGTAAGCAGCTATTTAACAATTCTGTTTATTGCTTCATGATAGGCATTATAACACTTGTGGATAAGGGGGGTACAAAAACTGCAACTCAAGAAACTGGAAAGAATAACAAGGCCCACGGTTTTTTTCATTGTCCAAGAAAGACAACGAAATAATCGAATCATTTGGCCATCTATCCCACTGCTACGCTGATGAATAGCAAGTTTACTTTTACTGCTTTCCAGAAGATATAGGCCAGTCTAAAAATTCGCATATCTGAGAAGAAATTACTCGCTGATAACTTCAAGTAGATTGAAGCTGAATCCGTCAAAAATTTAGTTTCTCTGGACGGCAAAAGCAGACGTCAGAATAACTATGATGACTCTCCAATAACCATTCCAGGAAGTGACATCACTCCAAAGACCTCTAAAACTCATGTGAACAGAACCACAAGCACGGGGTTCTTTCAAATGTGGCAAGTTAAAGTAGTGCGGAGAAACTTACCAACAGAGGCGACTAAATTGCTAGTCTATTTTTATTTATTTATTTTTTCATTTTTGCCCGTCGGAGTTTTACATAAACAAGTATAAAATAATTACATTGCATAGTCTCAGGCCTCAGCACGGGTAAGCCACCCAGTGAAGCCAACATTACTAAATTGTAGTAAGAAATGTAAAATATTGTTAAAAAAAAAAAATAGTGCATTCAAATGAACAAAATAATATTAAAATAAATAATAATATTCTTATAGTTTACCGTGTCGTTTGTTCAAGGAACCAGTGGTCAAATATCGATAAAAAAAACTGTTCTAATTGCTGCCCACAACACACAACACAACATGGCTTAAAGCTTATTTTGAATATGAAATCTTATTTGGATGCTCAATTTCTCAAAAACAAAAAGGGAAATGCGGAAATTGGAGAGTATTTACGGACGAAACCCGACTTTCAGCAATCGGCAAATTTGGATTGCGAAACAAAATGCTTACAAGGAAGAAGTAACGCAGAAAAAATCTTACTTTTGTTTGAACAAATTGAGTCAGAAAATGACCCTCGAAAACTGTGGCAAAATACAAAGACTTTGCCTGGGGAGAGCAACATCAAGGTTGATTCATTTTTTGAAACGGATAGTCTCGAAAAATATTATCGAAGTAAAGTTGAAAAAATTCGGGCCTTCGGTGGGGTCGAATTGCCTTTTGTCGCACCACCAAGTACGCTTTCTGGTAACTTCACTACTTTTACAGCAGTAACGGAAGAAAATGTCATACGTGCTGTGATGTGAAGTCATGCCCAAACAAGCAATGCGTTCAAGACCCCATAACCTGCCTGGCTCTTAAAACATTGTCTTCTGCATATAGCGCCTGTAATTACCGCAATTATCCAGAAGTCTCTAGTAAATCCATTGTACAGGGATCACTAAAATAATACTCCGATACTAAAAACACAAAAATTTAATACTGACAATACAGATAATTAGAGGCCAATATCTAACATACAATTCCTGACAAAACTGCTTGAGAAAATCGTTGTCAAACAATTGACTCCGCTGGTTTGTTTGCCAAAAATCAATCCGCTTATCGACGGTTTCATTCAATGGAAACTGTTCTTTTGTGGGTAATTTCAGACTTGATCATTGGGACGGAAGCAGGTGAGTTGGATTTGATATCTGTTCTTGATATGAGTGCGGCATTTGACACAGTAGATCATAATATTTTATTAAGTGTGCTTGAAACCGAATTTAGCGTTCGAGGTGATGTACTCCAATGGATGACATCGTACCTGGACGAGTAGCCTCAGTAACATTCAATAAATGTACATCACCTAAAACTCTCGTCGAGTTTGGAGTTCCCCAGTGTTCTGTCCTAGGCCCCATTCTCTTCATTCTCTATACGAATCGTCTTGAACAACTCATTCACTCAACTGGCTTTGAAACACAAGGATACGCAGATATTCGTTTAATTTTCAAGTTTTGTTTTCCGGACGAAAAAGACGTCCTTAAAAACGAGGTGGTTAGCTTCATTAATACAGTTGGAAGTCTGTCAATAAACTTAATCCGACTAAGACAGAATTTATTTGGACAGCTTCCCCTGGAAGGCAAGCCCTCCTTGTCTTCAGTCTAATCCGTATTCAGGATACGGATATAATCCCTTCTGCAGAAATATTTTTTTTAGTTTCACTATGGACAAAGTCTTTCTCTTGATCGCAAATTTCAAAAGCTATGAGTTCTGGCTTTTTCCATCTAAGGCAGATAAAATCAATCAGGAGATGCCTTCCCTCTGATGGAGCAAAATCACTCGTTCGTCGTCTCACTTATGAACTATTGCAGTAGTGCATATGTCGGCCTACTTCAAAAACAAATCAGATATATTAATAGAATCCAGTCAGTATTTAATGCTGCGGCGAGAATGATTTTTGGTGAATCTAAGTATTATCTTATAACCCCACTTCTAAGGGATCGCCTTCACTGGCTTTGATGCCCTGAAAGAATAGAGTTTAAGATCTGCTAATGACCTTCAAAGCATTGCGCTATATATGTAAATGCTGTGTTATTATTATTATTTTTGTGATTGTGTCCTACCCATCTTGCATGATGCATGCTATCCGCGAAAATGCCCAAACCGTTGCTATTTCACTCTACCTCTTCAAAATTAATAATTCCATCAAGTCAATATATCATAGACATGTTGGTGGGGAATTGGTTTTCAGTTTTAATTCAAAACTAAAGTTCAATATTAATTGTACGATATCGGAATTTATCGGTTCCATAGAAATAGCCAACACGTTACTTTAACACATCATTCAAAACTAAACTAAGAGAAGTTTCGTACTAAAAATTAAAATCAATACGATAATTATGTAATGTAGGAATTACAAAAAAAAAACCTTCACTTCATACATTTCTACAAAATTTTTGAAAATCTACGACTCGTACGTAGATCGCTTCGGTTAGCTGCTATGGGACGTAGGCTTCAGAGAGGTGTTATGGGACGTAGGCTTCAGAGAGGTGCTATGGGATGTAGGCTTCAGAGAGGTGCTACATGTTTCAACTTTGGTCCAAGAATCGGAATCAATCAGACACAGCCAGTTTAGGTAGCACTTTTAGACATTAAAAAATAACTCTTATAGATTCAGGGCTCGTAATTGTAAGTGGAGTAAAAAATGATTAAGGAAAGTGTTTTTATGTGTAAATAAAAAAGAAATCATAGACAGTTTTTCGTATTGAAATAAAGATACAATATTACTAATATTTTTTGAAAAAAATCTGCAAGTCGTATATTATTTATCAGTCACCCGTTAGCCACTAGTCTGTGGGCGCAAAGTAGAGTATTTTACCTCAACAGTTGGCCAAAACTATTGGTGAGTTTTTTCGAGTTGTTAATAAAAGTATTTCAAAAGAAAAGAGCAACATTTTCTTGATAAATTTGTAAAAAAAAATGCCCTGCTATTGCAATGATACACCTCTAGACAGACACTAATTCCATGGAAGTGTGAAGCTATTCATTATTATTTATTTACAAAAGGTTTTAGATTTTTTCTATTGCTAGCCGTCTATTTCTTTTTTTAAATAAGCTTAAATGACTGACAGTTTTCTATTTTTTTTAAATTTTTTTTTTTAAAATAAATTTAAGATAAATCAAATTTAATAATGTTATAATAATTATTAAGTTCTGCAAGTATTTCTGTTATTTTTACAGTTTTTAATGTGACAGCTGTTTCGGCTTTTGAGGCCATTATCAAACTGTGGATATGTCCACACGGCGACGATTTATTTATATGATTTTATTTATCCCCACCCATTTAAATTTCTATAATGTTCAAAAATGATTCATTAAGAATTGGAATAACCAAAATATTTGGAAATGCAGCAGTGTTTATACACCTGTTAGAATTAATGACCTAAGGGTTTTCTTAATTGTTGGTACGTGGGTGATTATGTTAAGGAATTATATTTTTTTTGGGTTTTTTGAAAATATTAAGCAGGGGAGAATTGATCATTTTTGTTTGATTATTAATTAGGGTTATGTTTGGATCATTAGTTCTTTTATTTATCTCTAATTGTTCTAGTAAATTTAGTCTAAAACCCTTTCTCTCTATGTGTAAAGGTTTAGGCTCGTTGTTGTCAAGCGGGACGTGGTTTTTCTCCAAGAGGTGAGCTGCGAATTTTGAATCAATTTTATTATTTTTATAGCAACGCATATGTTCTTTGAATCTAGTTGAAAAGGCTCTCCCAGTCTGTCCAATATAAACGGCATCACAGTCTATATGGTCGCATTTTAATTCATAAATGCCGCTATTTTTAAGTTTAGGGATTTTACTTTTAGAGTTTTTGAGGTTAGTTCCTATATTATTATTAGTTTTAAAAGCAATATTTAGACCACATTTTTTAATTTCTTTCGCTATTTTTAAAGATGATTTGATTTGAATTGATTTTATTTTTATATTTTTTCTTTCTTATAATTTTGTCGATGATATTTGTTCGGCTACGAGGCAAATAACATCGACAAAATTATTCGGCTACGAGGCAAATAACATCGACAAAATTATAAGAAAGAAAAAATATAAAAATAAAATCAATTCAATATATCCGGTACATAATAATAAGTTAGATAAATTGGCATGTTTAGAATTTTTCGGTCCAATATCTTTAAAAATAGCGAAAGAAATTAAAAATGTGGTCTAAATATTGCTTTTAAAACTAATAATAATATAGGAACTAACCTCAAAAACTCTAAAAGTAAAATCCCTAAACTTAAAAATAGCGGCATTTATGAATTAAAATGCGACCATATAGACTGTGATGCTGTTTACATTGGACAGACTGGGAGAGCCTTTTCAACTAGATTCAAAGAACATATGCGTTGCTATAAAAATAATAAAATTGATTCAAAATTCGCAGCTCACCTCTTGGAGAAAAACCACGTCCCGCTTGACAACAACGAGCCTAAACCTTTACACATAGAAAGAAAGGGTTTTAGACTAAATTTACTAGAACAATTAGAGATAAATAAAAGAACTAATGCTCCAAACATAACCCTAATTAATAATCAAACAAAAATGATCAATTCTCCCCTGCTTAATATTTTCAAAAAACCCAAAAAAAATATAATTCCTTAACATAATCACCCACGTACCAACAATTAAGAAAACCCTTAGGTCATTAATTCTAACAGGTGTATAAACACTGCTGCATTTCCAAATATTTTGGTTATTCCAATTCTTAATGAATCATTTTTGAACATTATAGAAATTTAAATGGGTGGGGATAAATAAAATCATATAAATAAATCGTCGCCGTGTGGACATATCCACAGTTTGATAATGGCCTCAAAAGCCGAAACAGCTGTCACATTAAAAACTGTAAAAATAACAGAAATACTTGCAGAACTTAATAATTATTATAACATTATTAAATTTGATTTATCTTAAATTTATTTAAAAAAATTAAATGGAGTTCTACAAATTAAACACCAAAACAATAAATAGACAGTTTTCTAAATGAACTCGATCACTTCCGGGTATTAAGTGATTTTTGAAGCCTATGTTCCAAAAATTTCATTTTTCATCAATATTTCAATTTGAATATTGTTTCATTAGCCCATAAATAGACTTTTGGGAAAACTTTACCATCTTTCCAATATTTTTTTTTAAGAAATCCTTTTTTGGACAACTGAAAGTGAAGGTAAACAAAATGATTTTGAAAAGTGTAGGTAAACAAAAATTTTCGAATTTCCAACAATTTTTTTGTAAGAAATCCCTTTTTTGACATCTGAAAGTGAAGGTAAACAAAATGGCGCAAATAAACGCAGAATTTTTTTTATTGGAACAACCAAATTTTCTGGTACCGTCAAAATTATAAGTTAACTGAACGAAATGTACATATTAAAATGCTTGTAATGATTATGCTTACGCAGATATTTTTTTAGCCCTTCATATGATTAGAAATGTAACTACACCGACTACGATATTAAAAATAAATATTCAAAAATTAAATTAAAGTGCATACTTTCTACTTTTATACCCAAAAATATATTTATTAATATAAACTATACCGATGACATCCTTTTGAGTTAACGTTAATGTAAAAAAGACAAGCGACGAGAACAAAAAAAAGAGATTCACATACCGCCTACCGTAAAACTGTTCCCCGGTAAGGTAATATGTCAGGGAGGGGGTGGAATTATTTAAATGGCCAACGGCAGTATGTGCGGCAGTTTCTTCATCCAAGGCATAAAATAATATTATGGTATACTTGCTGCACGTTCCAGAATGGAAGATACTTTCAGTTTTTAAGATTCACAATTGAAACGTTACTTGAAATGGCTTTAGCCGTATTTGGTGACCAGATCTGAACAGCCAGATTCTCCCTCGCCTTCCTTTCCAAATCTTCTTCCCTTCCACACTACCTTCAGCCTCACAAAGCAGAAAAATAAAAAAATAAAAGAGCGACGGTTGAATATAAAACGTCACAAAATCAACCCCTTCTTCAATTTATTATAATAATAATAATAATAATTGGATAATTTGTAGAGCGCCGTTTTTGTGAAAAATCACATCAAGGGCGCTGTACAATTTATTTCCTAGGATCTACATTTGTTATTTATAAAAGATACCAAAACATACTTACCTGGCAAGTCACTTCCGACAAACGCACTTATATTAAAAAGTTTATGCTTATAGAAGACAAAACTGCACGCAGAGGACACTATATCAAAAAACACTGGTCATCGCATGACCTTAAGTCTGCTATAGTTTTTATTTTAGTTTAACTGTATTTTAACTGTCTTAAAAAGCCTACAAATTGTTTATGCTTCCGATTTTGTTGTCCGGGTTAAATCTTCCCCATAGGAAAAACTAAACCCTTACACTCACTTTTCCACAAATGATCAGCTAGTCAATCAACACTATGTAAGTGCATTATATAAGTAAAATAAATACAAAACAATACAAGAACAACAACACGTCAACTCACCAGAGATCAAATGGGAAAAAAAATTCACCGACTCCAGATATTTTCATATCAGAGGGTTCGGCTCGGTAGAACTTCTAACGGGGCCTATAAATCCTACTGATCCCTCAACATAAATATTTAAAAAATCTTTCGTTATCCTACATGTATTCAAAATGACCGACTTTTGCATCTTTATATATAAATTTTTTGATAGATCTAATACGCCTAAATTTTTAATGAGAGAGCTAGGTATAATGCCAGTAGCCGAAATAACGAATGGTAATATTTTTATAGTCTGAGAATGCCAAATTCTTTTTATTTCGTTTCCTAAATCTGTGTATTTTCTTATTTTTTCATTAACAGATTTTTGAATGTTACAGGAATTTGGAATAGCGACATCAAGGATATAAGTTATTTTTTTAATTTTGTCATGTAAAACTATATCGGGTCTATTATGACTAATCGTTCGGTCTGTTAGTATAGTTTTATCATAATATATTTTATAAAATTCGTTTTCTAAAAATGAATTTGGTTCGTATTCAAAATATGGTACTATATTACGGCAGTCAATCAAGTTATGTTTAATTACCAAATTTTGGTGAATTATTTTTAAAACTTGATTGTGCCTAAATGAATACTCGGACGGTGCTAATATAGTACAACCCGATATAATATGTTCTATAGTTTCCGGAAAAGCCAAACATTTTCTACACAAATCATCAATTTGATTTGTATCTTTGATTATATGCTTTCTATAATTTTTAGTATTAATGACTCTATCCTGAATGGCAAGCATAAATCCTTCTATTTCTGCGCTCAACTCTCCAATACTCAACTATTTGTTTGACGAAAATTTGTCAACATACGTTTGGTTGAGATAATTGAAGTGTTTTGCGTGTAAAATTTTATTTGACCAGGAATCTAATAGTTCCTGGTTGGGATTTATAAAAATGTTGGCATTCTCATCGTATAAATTTAAAGGTGTAATATTTCTATCTGCCTTGCAAATTATTTTGTGCATTTCTGAGCTATGAGCTTTCCTATGGAAAAAAGATCTTAGCATTTCTACCTGATTATGTTTCAAAGAAGTTATTTTGACTATGCCTCTACCTCCTAAATTTCTAGGTAAATTAACTCGTTCTTTAGCTGAATTTGGATGATGGCAATTAAATTTTGTTGGCATAGTTCTAATTAATCTTTCTAAGTTATCTAAATCTGTATTAGACCATTTAATTATGCCAAATGAGTACGTTAATAGAGGTATTGCCCAAGTATTTATTGCTTTTACTAAATTTTTAGCAGATAGATTGCATTTTAAAATTTTCCTCATCCTAATTTGAAATTTAATCCTAAAATCATTTTTAATACCAGTATGGTCTAATCTATTTGATTGTAGGTATCCTAAATACTTATAAACCTCATCCCTTTTCATACTAGTAATTTGTAAATTTCTAAATATACTCTCGTCCCCATCTACAATTTTGCCTTTCTCTATATGGATCGTTCTACATTTATCTAAACCAAAAGTCATTTTGATATCATCTGAAAAGTTTTTAACTACCTCGATCATTTTCTCTAAATTTTGTTCAGAATTCGAAAATAATTTTATATCATCCATAAATAATAAATGCGAAATTGTACTACTCTCCCTTGTATTATGTTCAATTATTTATTTAATTAATATTTTAAATCAATTATTCAATTATTTATTTAATTATTAGTTTAATTATTATCTCCCTTAACTTTTATTCCAAACATTCTTTTAATTAACATTTTAGATAGAGGATTCAATGCTAAGCAAAACCAAAGAGGACTCAATGAGTCTCCTTGAAAAATCCCTCTTTTAATTGAAATGCCCGGTATTACTATTTTCTTACCTTTTAAATTGATAAAAAATTGGTATTCCAAAAGGACATAATATTTTCCAAAAAGCTAATAATAATGGGGTGAATTTTATATATATTTAATACTTTGATCAGCCACGAGTGCGGGACACTATCGAAAGCCTTTTGGTAGTCTATATAGCAAGTATGTAAATTACGTTTTCGAGTTTGAATCTGTTTTAGAATTACAGAATCGATAAGTAATTGTTCTTTACATCCCATATGTTTTCTGCGACAACCTTTTTGTTGTTCAGATAAAATATTTTTTTCATCTAAATGAGTATATATTAAATCTGTTAAACAAGAGGTTAAAATTTTGTATACTGTCGATAAACATGTAATGGGTCTGTACTGAGAAGGATTATTAATATTTTCGCTGATTAGTCACCGAACCTCGGTAGTGTGCAGTCGTGTTTACCAGTGCTCTGTGTTTGACGGCTTACTTTGACGGCGGCGCGGCGTACAGATAAGATTTATTTATTGTTACCTTTTCGTATTCATTATTTTTGTTTGTATTATTGGTTTGCGACGAAGTTGCGTGTATTATTTCTATCATTTATTATTTCTAAAATAATAATTATTGTTTAATTTTTTTTTTAATTTGTTGAAATGGAGGAAGATGAAAATCGACCTCCGGACCCTGAACCCATTTCTAATATTGTAGACGACTACGATACTGATGATACCCAGACTTCTGTAACCCTTCCTTCACGAAAACGACGTCCTCCGCTTTGCCTTAATGTACCTCCTAAAATTAAATCTCTTTCACAATCAAACGAAGCCCCAATCTCTCATGGAAGTTATAATGATACCATTCCTCCAGAAGCAAAAGCCATTGAGTTTATGTATTCTATTTCATCGTCAGCTCCATTTATTGTCAATGTCCAAAGGACTGAACAGGGGAAAATAATTCATCCCCTGGATTTTGGTAAATTTATTTTTAGCTCAAAACTCAATAACCTCGGTATTATAAATGGATCAATAAAACCGGAAGGTCGATACAAACTATCCATAGAATTTAAATCAGCCACATTAGCTAATGATTTTGTTAAAAAAATAGGTTCTCTTTCAAATAATAAATTTAAATCTTTCATACCTACATTCAATTTAACCAGAATGGGCAGAGTAAGAGGTATCCCAACCGATCTATCAGAAACAGAAATAGTAGATGCTCTTAATGACTCTCAATTAACTCCAAAAGTTTTAAAAGCACGTCGTTTGAATTTTAAGGATACTTCCACCGGCACCACTATATGGAAACCTTCCCAATCCGTTGTTATTACTTTCGAAGGTCAAACATTACCATCCCGTGTATTTATTTATTATAACGCTCTTCCCGTTGAAATAAACAGATTCCCGACTATCCAATGTTTCAACTGTTGCCGTTTTGGCCATTCAAAACCTTTTTGTCGTTCCCCTCCTCGTTGCTTCCATTGCGGAGAGGATCATCCCTTTGAACAGTGTCAAAATACAACGAATAACCCTATTTGTATTAATTGTAAGGGCAACCATACTGCTGCTAGTGTGGCCTGTCCAGAGTTATCTAGACAGAGAAATATCAAACAGTCAATGGCTGCAGACAATATTTCCTACTTTCAGGCCTCTAAATTATTCCCTCCTACAAAAAAATCTTTTGCAGAGATAACGTCTAACGCTTCTCTCTTTCATTTTTCTTCCCCTAAATCCCCTCTATCATCTTCCCACAAAGAAACAATTTTCAAACCGATAAAATCTAATCCAAAATTTATTCCTTCTTTCGATAAAAAACTACATAATGAACTTTTACTTAACCCGAATGGGAATAATAAATCCCAGGCTCCCAATGGGACTGCCTTAAAAAACTGTTTCACTTCCGATATCTTCCCTAAAGTCACGATTGCAAATTCTTCTTTTATTCAAACTTTAATTACCCTATTAATTACGATCCTTTCAAATAACAATAAAGTACCGTCCAACGCTGCCGATTATATGAAATCTTTACTCTCTAGCCTTCCCGATGTATCCGCAAATGAGCAAAATACTTCAATGGAATAGTAGAAGTCTATTTGCCAACAAAATTGATCTTGTACAGTTACTTGATGAACATAATATTTCAGTTGCTGCCATCTCCGAAACGTGGTTAAAACCCTCATACCAATTTAATATTCCTGGATATCATTGTCTAAGACATGATAGACTGGATGGCAAAGGTGGCACTGCTCTTATTATACATAATTCTATCCCTTTTAAACAAATTATTTTCCACACTCTCTCCAATAATTTTCAGATAGTAGCTGCTGTTATATCTGATATTACATTACTATCAATATATATCCCTCCCTCTACAATTTTTGTTGAAAACGAATGGTCAACATTTATATCCCAGATTCGTCCCCCGTATATGATACTTGGGGACTTCAATGCTCATTCTCCTTCTTGGGGCAGTGAGTTAACAAACCGTTCTGGCCATAATCTATTAGATTTTATAGATGCCTATAATTTATGTATACTAAATGATGGATCTCCAACTCGTTTCACTGCCCCTCAACATCGGAAAAGTGCAGTCGATTTATCTCTTTGCTCATCTTCGGTGATTCCCATATGTTCTTGGAACATTCTTAAAGATCCCCTTTCCAGTGACCATTTTCCTATAATAATTACCTTCCACCATCTATCTTCCACGCATTCCTTTTCGATAAACAATAGTTTTAAATTTAAAACGAAAGACGCGAATTGGAGAAATTTTTCTTCAGAATTAGACTCCATTGTTCAAGCATCTAAGTCTTCCCTTGTCAACACTAGTTTACAATGTGAATTATTTCCTAACATGATAATAAAAGCTGCAGAAAAAACACTTAAAAAACGTAATGTTAACATTAAGATAAAAAATTCCACCCCATGGTGGGATGAAGAATGCACTAGTGTCGTTAAATCCAGAAGAGAAGCAATTTCCATTTTCCGTAAATGTATGTCTTTCGAAAATTACCTTTCTGTGAAACGCGCCCAGGCAGAAGCGAAACGCGTTTTGAAAAACAAAAAGCGGTCTGGATGGCGAAAATTCTGTGAACGCTTGTCTCCTGAATCTCCCCAGTCATCCGTATGGTCCAATTTAAAAAAATTCGGTTCGTCATATACTCCGCAGCGTTCTAAACATATTCCAGAAGAAATTATTATAGGTTTTGCTGATAAGATAGCTCCTCCGTCAGTTGCCAGATGTGAGGAAATGCCTTCCGTTATTTCTTATCCATCTCACTCTAGCTGGCTGGACTCTCCTTTCTCAATAAGTGAATTAAATCGAGTAATCAATTCCCTTCCAGACTCTTCTCCTGGCCCTGATGGAATCTTATATAGTTTCATTAAAGCATTCTCAGACATGTCGGTTGAATATTTTTTATCCCTAATTAATTACATGTTCGAAACGGGATTTATTCCGGAAGTCTGGAAAGTTCAAAAAATCCTTCCGATTTTAAAACCTAGCAAAAATCCATCTGAAATCTCATCCTATCGTCCTATTGCTCTTTCGTCATGCTTAATGAAAGTAGCAGAACACTTGATAAAGAACAGATTGGAATGGTTTGTTGAAAATCACAGAATTATCTCTCCTAATCAATATGGCTTCCGGAAAAAGAAATCAACCATAGATAATTTAAGTGTGTTAACAACAGACATCCGTATATCTCAGTCCCTTAATTCTTGCACTCTGGCCACATTTCTTGATCTTTCGTCAGCTTACGACGATGTATTAATTAACATTTTGAAAGAAAAATTAATAAAAATAAAAATTCCCTTAAAACTAGTTCAATTTATTATTAATTTACTAACAGACAGATCCATTATTATCCACTTTTCCTCAAAAACTATAAATCGCAAACTATGGAAGGGGTTACCTCAGGGGTCCGTAATCAGTCCATTATTATTTAATATATATATAAGTGATTTAGACAGTGTAATTCCTTCATCTATCAAGCGACTTTATTTTGCTGATGATTTCCTTATATATTTATCACACAAAAATCTATCGCGCGCTGCAAAGGAATTGAATTTGGCTTTACATAATATTAAAGTTTGGTTGTTGACAAATGGGATGAATTTAGCTACCTCTAAAACCAAAGTAGTGGCTTTTACGCGCAAAAGAAAAATTCCCCCCTTTTCTGTCTGCTTTGATAATGTCCCTCTTCAAATCGTTAAGCAAATTAAATTTCTTGGACTACTTTTGGATCATAAACTTTCCTGGCTCCCGCAAATTCAGAACATTTCGGCTAAGTGTGAAAAGGGGCTAAATATTATGCGAGCTGTTTCCAGAGTGTGGTGGGGATCTCATCCTACTACTCTTAAATTAATGTATGGTGCTCTAGTGCGAAGCCATTTGGATTATGGAACATTTCTTTTTGATCCTCTTCCTAAATATTTGGACAAAAAACTTGAAAGAATTCAGTCCAAAGCGCTCAGAATAATTATTGGAGCGATGAAATCTTCTCCAATTAATTCTCTCCAGGTAGAATGTGTTGATCCCCCCTTAATTTTAAGGAGACAATTCCTAGCTGATAAATATATTTTTAAATCTTTTTCTATATCGCGTCACCCTTTAGAACAAAGCCTTGATTATTTGTTCAATTACTTAAATAACGAAAAAAGATCGACAGATAAAAATCGACTTCCTCTCCTTCTAAAAAGTTTTCTTTCATTCAAATCTCTGTCTTCTTCCCTCCAAAATCTACAAAAAGATCCTATCCTTCCTATTTTCACCATCCCATTTGATTCTATCAATTATATCCCCAACGTTATAACTTCAGACTTCAGACTTCCGAACTGATATTTTAACCTCATCTAATCAAAATTTTGAGGAAAAATTTAAAAATCATTACATCTTCTAAGTTTCCAGAATTTTCTCTCATTTACACAGATGGTTCTAAGTCTGATAACAAAAATTGTGGAGCTGCGGTACACATTCCCGAATTTGATTTAGATTTGTCTTATAAATTGCCTAAAGAAATTTCCATATTTACTGCAGAATGCTTCGCAATTGAACAAGCTTTGAGCCAAATCCAGCTTTTCAATATTCGACGAGCCTTACTGTGCACTGACTCACTAAGCGCAGTGTTGAAAATTTCCTCAAATATCCATAAACCAGAAGACTATATTATTTATAATATCAGAAACACCCTTAAATCTTTAAATGAATTAAATTTCGAGACAATATTGGTTTGGGTCCCTAGCCATTTAGGAATTGAGGGTAACGAGAAAGCCGATTCTCTAGCTAAACTTGGAACAATTTCTGGCTCTAATCCTTTAGATTTTAGAATTCCTATCTCTGACGTCATCCCAATTCTTAAATCCAACATGATCTGCTCCTGGGAAGAAAATTGGACTAATACGAAAACCCGAACTGGTGCTTTTTGTGCTGGAATACAAAATCATATTCCAAGTAAACCTTGGTTCCACGGCAAGAAAAAATCCAAAAGATTTATATCCTGTATCTCGAGAATGAGAATTGGTCATTGCTCCATTGCATCCCATTTGTTTAAAATCCGGGTCCTAGATAGTCCACTCTGCCAGTGCGGCATGGAAAATGAGACTCTTGATCACGTTTTCTTTAATTGTAAAAATCATTCATCCTTCAAAGGCATTTATCGTTTACTTATAAAAATCACCCACCAATCTCCCCTTAGTATTCCTTATTTACTTTCTCTCAACAATTCTCGCATTTTCTCAGTTCTATACAAGTTCATAGATTTGAATGACTTCAATATTTGAGATTTCCTATTCCCGTATAGATTTCCCATAAAATTATAACCATCTCCCTTAACTTTAACGGCACATAGCACTCTCTTTAGGGTGAATTGCCTAACACAAAAAAAAAAAATATTTTCGCTTTTGGGTAACATATAAGTAATGCCCTTAGTTAGAAAATTTGGAAAATTTTGAGGTTGACTGACAAATTTTGAAAGATTTTTTGCCAAAAGAGGATGTAAAGTAGTCAGACGTTTGTAGCAAAAATTATGTATCCAATCGCAACCCGTGGCTTTCCAATTATGAGTATTTTTAATAATTTTGGTTAACAATTCAACCGATATATTTATTCGAAAAACTCATTTGTTCAATACCTGAAAAATTGAGTTCTTAATTTTCTATCCATGGAGTTGACTCGTTATGTTTTATATCTTTACTCCAAATTTTAGTCCAAAAATCGCGCATATCTGATTCAGATGGCAACGGAATATTATTATTCGAAAAAATATTTTGTTTATCGTTAAGTTTGGAATAAAATATTTTTTCATTTTTCTGGAATAATCTATTATTATTTTTTTTATTATACGTATAATTATATCTTTTTAATCTACTAGCTTTTACGCCTAATTTTTGTTTTAATAAATCCAATAAATCATTGATTATATTTTCATTATTATGACTATCAATGTTATAACCAAATTTTCTACCAATTTCATCTACATGTCTCAAAATTTTCCTACTTCTATTTCCATTTTTATATTCTATTACTCTAGCTATGTTACTTCTTAAAAATACTACATCATTTTCTAATCTGATCTGCCATTCTGGTTTACTATAACTATATGATCTATCGTCAGAGGATGATAATTTAATTCCTAACTTATTACAAATTGTTGTTATCATTTTTATTTATTTATTTTTAATTATTATTTCTATTTATTTTATTTTATTTTTAGTATTTTTTACATTTTGTTAATTTAAATTGCCGTCGACTGTGAAAGTGGAGGTTTCTGAAATTATGGATACGATCAGATTATCTTATTAGGTATCAATTTATTATCTTATTAGGTATCAATATTTATCTTCTAAGTTTTTTATTGTTGTTTTATTATTAAAATACGGTATTTTAAAAAAATATTGTGGTTTTACCATCACCAAAAAGGCGTAAATAATTCTGGTATTCCTTAGAAATATTTGTTGACCGTGAAAAAATACCAGTAAGTTGGTTCATTTGTCATTACAGAGTCTGTAATCAGGCGGAGCTGGACAAAAATTCCAGCGCCTGTAGACTCATGTCTCTGAACGAAGTATATTCTGACAAATATAAATTCTTGTGCTCCTTTGCAAGCAACAAGCAATAAGCAACAAGCAACAATCAACAAGCAACAAGCAATAAGAAACAAGCAACAAAAGCAGCCCGCGGTGTCGGACTAGCCCTTGCTTTACTTTACTAACGATATGAGTGATACTGATAATGTTGAGTGTTGAAAAGGCAGATTAGGAGCCTGACCTTGGAGTAGTGAAGGTAAATCTATTACTTTCCCTTCCTTTTGGCTTGACCGTCCTGGCAACTGGCGCATTACTAGGTATTATGCAACTAATTCTCTTACACAATGTAGCGCCTAGTTCTGAGACCGCAAACAATCGAAATAAACAAAATAACTCACTAGTAGAAACATCCATATCCAGAACTTCACCTACTGAAAGTCACTCCTTTTCATATTGCGATTAAATTGTTCTCCACTTCACTTGTTAGTTGTCCAGTCAAGATCGCTTGTAAACTTAGTTATTTATAGTGGTGTTGCATGAATCGTGTACTCAATGACTGCTACAGTCAACCCAATTTACTATTGCATCAACAAACTAAGGCATGGGTGACCAACCTGTTGGCTCCTCTGGTCAATACACACTGAAAAATAATAATTGTATGAGATAATTTAGAAAAAACTACTAGTAGGCGTACTAAACATAGTGGGATAGAAGCTTAACGTTGAGCCTTTGAAAGGACTGCCAGAATGTCTGTTTTGATGATTTCAAAAGGTTCTCAGGAAGGCTCACTGTGTGCTACTGCTTTGCTTTCAGAAAACTACGCAGAAAGTACAGAAACAGAATACAGTAAAGTTGAACTTAATAAATTCACTTAGTACGCTGGATGGACACACCCGAACTAAACACTAATTTTACAGTCAACCTAAATGTTTATCGTTGGACTGCAAATGGTGAAAACTGAAAACTTTTCATAGCATTCAGTTTCGAGCATTCGGGGTACCTGGAATGTCTGGAGTCTAGTGGTAGACTCTGCACTTCTCACCAGAGAAACTCAGCCGCTGCGTAAGCAAGTTTTTTTTGTAAATTTATTTGTGCTATTTCATCAATAATTAATTATAAATAAAATTTATTATATTTGTGGCACTGTCAAGAGTGACATCATATATCTACAAGTATATCTCTAGTGGTCATTATTTACACGATCTGTTACTTCCCAACCACTCTCTCCTCCATTTCCCCTCTCCGCTACCTTCGGCCTCACTACGATCATTGGGACTACGGCACCATTGGATGCCATTGAGTCCCATTGGGTCTAATAAAGTTACTTAAGTATTCAAAACTGTGGCTTAGATATTATTGCCTTCCGCACTAACAATATTTTAGGATCATCTCTTAAAAATTCGAAAAGTAATGTACCGAACTCCAGTGTGATGAATGCAACGCTGTATTGGATAATCATATGTCGGACAAACTGGCCGGTCCTTTAATACTAGATTCAAAGAACACGCAATCGTTCAAAAATAATAATTAAATACAGTCACAACTTACTGAGTGTTTTTTATCTTAGAGATGTTTAGTAAGTGATAATTATAATCCAACTCAGTTACATAAACAAAACAAGGTCATTAGCTCAATCTTTTAGAGCAGCTGGAAATTATTAAAAATTGTAATAATCCCAAACCTTGTTTGATAAATGAACAAAAAAGTATAAAAAATGCTTGCCACTCCTAGATATGTTCAAGCCGAGTTCAATTATTATAATTAATTACATTGTCTGTAGGTGGCTTCACCACAGTTTGATAATGCTTTCAGAGGGCGAAACAGCTGCAACTCGTAGTAATAATTACATTGTCTGTAGGTGGCTTCACCACAGTTTGATAATGCTTTCAGAGGGCGAAACAGCTGCAACTCGTAGTAATAATTACATTGTCTGTAGGTGGCTTCACCACAGTTTGATAATGCTTTCAGAGGGCGAAACAGCTGCAACTCGTAGTAATAATTACATTGTCTGTAGGTGGCTTCACTACAGTTTGATAATGCTTTCAGAGGGCGAAACAGCTGCAACTCGTAGTAATAATTACATTGTCTGTAGGTGGCTTCACCACAGTTTGATAATGCTTTCAGAGGGCGAAACAGCTGCAACTCGTAGTAATAATTACATTATCTGTAGGTGGCTTCACCACAGTTTGATAATGCTTTCAGAGGGCGAAACAGCTGCAACTCGTAGTAATAATTACATTGTCTGTAGGTGGCTTCACCACAGTTTTATAATGCTTTCAGAGGGCGAAACAGCTGCAACTCGTAGTAATAATTACATTGTCTGTAGGTGGCTTCACCACAGTTTGATAATGCTTTCAGAGGGCGAAACAGCTGCAACTCGTAGTAATAATTACATTGTCTGTAGGTGGCTTCACCACAGTTTGATAATGCTTTCAGAGGGCGAAACAGCTGCAACTCGTAGTAATAATTACATTGTCTATAGGTGGCTTCACCACAGTTTTATAATGCTTTCAGAGAGCGAAACAGCTGCAACTCGTAGTAATAATTACACAGCAGAACTTACTTTTAAATAAATTGTTTTTTTTGTAAATTTTATAATAATTTTATTGAATATATAAAACTAAAACAAATGTGAATTTATGAAAGTATTCTAACAACTAATAGGTACGACTCATTAGATACAATCCCGTTTTACTTGCTGACGCACGCCAGCTGGATAGGATTTTAAAATTTATTTTGCATTTTTTTTTTTTTTTTTTTTTTTTTTTAATTTCTATATAATATTTACAGTGTTCACATAATTATTTATATTTTTACATGATATATTTCAAACTTATAACTATAATATGTTTTGTGTAAGGTAGGTTTGAGAAGGTGAAACTGTGGTGGGTAATGTTATATGTTTCGTGAACACCTCACTAGGAGAACCTGTGCTGAGGTGTTTACGAGGGCTTTTAGGACATTACGCTACAGTAGTCAACTAGATGGAAACACATTTACTTAACTAACTAACTTTGCCTTTCTTTCAATATAGATTTTTTTTCTATTTATTGCACCTACCAACACATTTTTATCTCTTTTCTTTGTACAATTTTCAGTCACTTTTACTATTGTTTGCTATAATGCCAATATAAATAAATTGCCTTGCACATCCCATGCACGTAGTTATTACTATTTTAATATTTATTGTTTATATCAAAGACCAAGAGGGTGTAAATAATACTACCATTAAGGCAGGTAGGCAACAAATTGAATAATAAACGGCAATGCGAGTTTTACTATCGAAAGCGAGAAAGTATTCAGGCAATTGGATAATAAGTGTTATGTAGTAAGTAGGTACATGTATATAGGCATCAGAGAGACAATCACGCTATTTCATCTTTTTGCTGTTTGGTAGTGAGACTTACACAGTTCAAGGCGAAAGAATTAAATTGTTATCCCAAATTGGACCTCGCGATTATTACGTGACATGCAACTTCTAAAGCCAAAACGAGTGGGCTACATCCTCCACTTGGAGTTCCGTCGCGAGGAGATCGACAAATCTAAATATCAACAAAACATAGACAACTAGTCGAAAGATAAAAACACGAGTTGCTTCGTGCACTTGGTGTAACATAACTAATGGTTGAAACTTATATTATGCTTACTAAGTTTCTTGTAGGAGTACAACTCAGCAGCTTAGCATGTGTGAAAGAATAGTGAGGAAATAAAACTTTTGGCCTTGAAGAAATACATTCACACTAACTACTATTTCTTCAAAGCAGGAACTGTCATACAACAAAAGATTTGGAATAATATTAAAACACGTGATTAATCGAACAAAGAGCGTTATAGAAAAGACCGCAACGAATACAGAAAAATATATTAAAAATTAAACACGAAACATTCTAAAATTCAATAATTCCAAGCAGTTGATCGTGGTTCTATTCTCGACCGTGGCGAATTTTGTATTAATATAATAATTTTGTTTCTTACTTCCAATTAAAAAAAAAAATATTTTATATCCCGTGATATTTGACAGGCCAGGAGGTCTAGCACGTATGATCGATAAAACTCTATGTCAACAAGATATTGAGTAAATTCATAATCTACGGTCAGTTAGCACCATTAGAGAAAATGCTCAAATATGGAAGAGGAGCCGGTCGTACCAAGAATCAAAAGGGGGCGAGAAGATGAAAGACGAGCTAAGAACAGACAATAAGAGGAAAGAAGATGTAAAAAGATCCAGGGCGTGCCAAGAAGAGCCAAGAAGGGGCGAGAAGAGCCAGAGCGAACCAAGAAGAACCAAGAAGGGACGAGAAGATGCAAAAAGATTCAAGGCGACCCAAAATGAGCCTGTAATAATCAAAAAGAGTCAAGAAGAGGCAAGAAGAGCCAAAAAGAGACAAAAAGGGCCAAGGAGAAACTTTTTTTGAAGAGCCAGAAAGAATCAAGAAGAAACAAATAGAGGCAAAAAGGACCAGGAAGAACCATGAAGAGCTAAAAAGATCCAAGAAGGGCCAGATGGGCGATACAAGAAAAGGCAATTAGAGTCGAGAAGAGCAAAGGCGAACCTGGGAAGAACCAATAAGGGTCGAGAAGATGCAAGATGATGAAATATGAGTCAAGGCGACCCAAAATGAGCCAAGAAGAATCAAGGAAGATAGCAAAAATAGTCAAGAAGAGCCAATAAGAATGCAGAAAAGCCAAGAGGAAGCAAGAAGAGACAAAAAGAACCAAGAAGAGACGAGTAGGAACAGGAAGAAATATGAAGAGCTAAGAAAGAGCTAAGAAGAGGCAAAAAGAAGAAATACATACAGAAAAAACAAGGCCCAATCAAATCCTTTTTTCGTGCCCCATGCTGAATTCCACAACTGGTTTATTAGGTTGCCATGTACACCGGTCGATTGAACTCCAACCTCCTTCCCGTCCTCAGAGAATGTATCCTAAAAAATCAGTGACCCAGGTATACCAGTCGCACCGGGACAGGAGTGCTCCCGGTTTCAGTAGTACAATCGTATCGTATCGTGACATCTCACCTTACCAACCCCAAAAGTATAAAGGAAGTATAGGTGTAGTATATCGTATAGCGTTCGTGCACGGCCGGAAATAGCCGAGGTTTGTCGAACGCTTCAGACTCTGCTCGGAGAACGCGGGCAGCGGGCAGTGACGAGCATTCTTCTAGATTCCTTCCTTGCAGTTAGACTGCACTGTACTTTTTAACAACTGAATTATCAATAAACTAAACTTCGTATAAAAGAACCTTTTATTTAAAACAGTAAAGAACATTACAATAAGGAAGGAAAACAGCATTCAATTTTCTAAAAGTACTATATGTTTCAAGAAATATGTCGGAATCCCCAGGTTTTGGTTTTGATTAAAAAATTCGCATATTCTTCTAATTGGATCTCTGACACCAGTATTCGTACACGGCCATCTAATGAGGAATAAGTCGTTAAACCTAATTCTGGGTGGTATTTGAAATACTATTAGTTCAAACTTAAATAGAGATACATAAATAAGCTATCGAAATATAACATCTCCATTCTCTCTAACCGGCGAACATACCTTGATCCCATGACAATGTATAAAGTCTGCAATAACGTTATCGACTGTCCTGGACTATTCAAATAAGTCAGGACAGTCGATAACGTTATTGCAAACTTTATACATTGTCATGGGATCAAGGTATGTTCGCCGGTTAGAGAGAATGGAGATGTTATATTTCGATTGCTTATTTATGTATCTCTATTTAAGTGGGTTCATTCTGAAACTGAGTTGCTACAGAAATTTCCTTTGTATGCTTTCAATTTCCTCTTTATTGATTCCGTAAAGTGGAGTCCATGTGGAGAAGTAGTATCCATGTTGCTAACGGACCAGCGTATAGAAAATGAAAGGGCAGGTTTCAGGTTTTCGAAATTCACGGCTGTTTCTGATAACAAAGCCTAGCATGCAGTTGGGTTCATAATATTCTCAATGTGTGCATCGAAATGAAGTTTGTAATCATAAAGTACGCCTCTAAGTCTCTTTTTTAAGTATACGCGCGTTCAAGTGAATAGTTTCCAATATTATTATAATTGTGTATGACGGCGTTGTGATCTTTAGTAAAGCTTATTTGCTTACATTTGTTGCAGCTTAGATACATTTTATTTTCATTGCAAGTTATTAGTAGTTGAAGTTATAAAATAATACAATCACAGATAAGGGGTTTTATTAATGTTGTACGTAAATTGATTGGACTTAATATCGTTGACATAGCTTAGTTTATAATTTTTATTGAAATAATACTTTGGCTTTTTCATGTGTACAATATAACAATGTTAGCATAAATTTATCAATAGAAGTGTACATAAGTTTGAATAAACTTACTTGTTTACAATGTTGCAATGTCATTGGTAATAAATAAAGTTAATTCTCTAACAATATTTTAAACATCAAAAATCTAGCAACAAAATTCATCTCTTTAAATTCCATCGGTTTAAATTCCTTCTTCCTATTTCTGGCCTCCGTGGTTGAGGAGTTACGATTATTGGTTAAGATCCGGAGGTCGAGGGCTCAAACCCCGGAGTGTGGAAGTAACTTTTCTTTGAATAATTTGTGTTATTTCCCAATGTATTAATTTAAAATAATGTTTACAAGGTGGTAGATACTTTCAATATCGTTCAGAATCGAAACGTGGCTTTAAATGGCTTTAGCCATATTTAATTACCAGATTTGAATGGCCAGGTACTTCTCCACTTTCCTCTTCTCCACCTCCTTCCACTCCCCACCACTTCGGTCTCACAATATTGAGCATATATCGGACGAGGCCAAAGTCTCACTGGCTCCAGACGATTAGGAGCAGTTGTGACTAAACGATATATTCTAAAATCACTTGTTTATCAAAACCCGGCTTTTATTTATTTATTTATTGTTATGTGAAATAAACTTCACATAACAATACATTACATTAAATAATTACCAAGTTGTTCGGAACGAGTGCAAACAAACTTTTTTAGCATTTACAAATTTACCTCAATCGTTCAAGTTAACCGCATTTCCCGGGACCCTTTAAATTTATCAAAGTAGCCTTGCATCATCCCATGAACGCCTGCCTGAACAGTCAGCTAAAGACTTGCAGTTTCCAGGTGGGCGTTGGACATTGCAAGCTCGTCTGGAAAGTCAGCTAAAGGAGGATACGTAACACAGCTCAATTCCCGAAAACTCAATCATGATCATTTTGATTTAGGCCGTGAATCCCGGTTAAAGCAGGTAGGTTGGAAATAATTGTCAATGGGGTATACCAATAATTTAATATGTACAGTGATTTTATTAGTAATAACTAAACTTTTGCCGCATTCGTTGTTGAGATAACTCACTTCTTTCAAAATATGGTGATATTCCACCGGAGGCTCTAAAAAGGTGAACACTGTCCCAGTTTTCACTGCTCAGTCTCTAATACATCTGCCTTCCAGATGATGTTTACGCAAGGACTATTTAAAAATAGTATGTCAGATTTCGGTTTGAGATCCGAGTTAAAATACAATATATATCCAATGTTTTTAACTTTCACCCTTTAAGAGTGTAACAGGCCATCATTTCAAATGGAGAGAGGGGAGGCGAATTTACATTGAATTTTATTTAAGTCAACCAAAACCACTATTTTGATGGGATAGCCCCTTTTTATCGAGGCATATTAGGCTCCTTTAGATTGACCAGCAATGTACCAATCTTCTGCAATCCAAAACGGCTGATGATTTAAGAAGGTGACACAATGACTCTTTAAGAACATTTAAGGTCAGCCAGGTGCAAAAGGCATCCACGATTTATTAAGATATTTGACCGCGGATGTTACGTTTTTTGTGATAATTAAAGAGCCATGTTATCGGCGTATTCAATATCTGGTACATGAGTTGGAATGGTGATATCTGCATATGGTGAATGTATTATATAGTATGGTTACAATGCAGTGCTTTAGGGTAAACTCTTCTAAAATAGATGTACTTTAAGGAGTAATATCAGGTTGCTCAATTTTTTTTATTTTTTTTTATTGTTGATACATTATTTTACAATATTTCATATTCTAATTCAGTAATGTTGGCCTCACTGGGTTGTTTACCCGTGCTGAGGCCCCCATTTTATAATATAAGAATTTATACATTTAAAAAAAAAAAAAATTTAAAAAAAAATAATTTAAAAAAAAAATTAAAAATATTCAAGATCGGACAAACATGAGAGGTGGGCCAAGTTTTTTTTTTGGGGATTGGTGTAAGCATCTTCTATGTATATACAGACTGCAAAGCTTATTTGCATACTTCAATGACTATGTTATCTTGACTAGATTTTGTTCCGAAATCCAAATTGATATTTATTTATGGTTTTTAAATAGAGATACATTGTTACATACTATGTCCAAACACAATTCTTATAAATGTATTATTTAAAAAATTGTTTTTTAGTATACTTTATAAATTATTTGATGGTATACCATTATAAAATTAGAATAAAATATAAACTAATGTAAATTAAAATTTGTTTATATTTTCCTATAATTTTATTTCCTCTTCTTTTTCTTTTCGTCTTCTCCAAATATCTGCATTTCCCTGAACATCATTTGACTCACTTTGGATTGAGATATTATTTGAGATATACAGAGAAGCTGATGGGAGGCTTTCCAGTAAATGGTGCCCTCAAGAGAAGAAGAGAGAAGTCCTTGTAATTTAGCCTCTGACCGCTCATTCGAGTGACATAAGTTGACAAAAGTATATATGCTTTGAATTTAGAAATTGATGAAATGTAAATATTTTTTTTAATGGAGGAATTTGGCAGCTGACCCCATTAGAAATTCAAATTAGATTTGTAAACGACCCTCGGCTTTTACACCTGCAGACTTAATACGATACCACTAATGACTTAATGCGACACCACTTGGCCGATGCAACATCATACACAAAAAGAAAAAAAAAAAAACCAACACAAAACTCAAACCATGGATCACTACAGGTATTCTTCACTGTATCAGAAAGCGTGACAAGATTCATAACTTCTGTAGAAAAAATCCCAACGATTATGATTCACTCATATTTTATAAACATTATAGAAACAACTGCAAAAAATTATTAACAGTGTTAAAAGAGATTACTACAAAAAACAAATCAGTGAAGCTACTGATGACAAAAAAAAAATTGGAATATCATAAAAGATATGGCCAATATTCATAAAATCGACTCACCCATTGTTAAAATTACCATAGAAGACCAAATAACTCGTCAATTCCGAACCTGAAAAAATATCCGACAATTTCAATCAATTTTTCTCCAATATCGGACATAAATTGGCAAAAAATATTCTAGACCAAAACACCGTCTCGGAGAAATATCTTGCAAAAAATATACATGTCAATAATCTCAGCTATAACCCTTTTCACTTCATTTCCACCACTGAACTAGAAATAATAGAACTTATCACATCTCTTAAAAACAGTCACTCTGCCGGGAAAAATTATTACACACATTCAAAAATTTATAGCCCCACCACTTAAACACATTATCAACTTATGCTTCAAAACTGGAATATTTCCTAACTCTTTAAAACAGGCCACAATAATCCCTATCTTCAAAACAGGTGATAAATTATCTGTTAATAATTATCGACCGATATCATTACTCAACACAATTTCTAAAATTATAGAAAAGGCGGTGAAACATAGACTCTGTAAGTTCCTTGAAAATAATAAAATATTATCGGATAACCAATATGGCTTCCGCAAAGGGAGGAATACCTCTGATGCAATAGCTGCTCTCACAAAAATTGTTTCCCAAAATCTTGACAAAGGTCGCAAACCACTTGCTGTTTTCCTTGACCTCGCAAAAGCATTTGATACGGTTTCCCATCCCTTACTTCTTCAACAGATCGGCATTACAGGGATAGCCTACATAAGGTTTAAAAACTACTTAGCAAATCGTACACAACAAACCCTTATCCACTCTGACAAAATATATATGAGCAAAAAATTATCCATGTCCTATGGGGTCCCTCAAGGTAGTGTACTAGGGCCAATTCTATTTCTCATATATATCAACACACTATGCACTATGAATATTGGAGGCAAGATAATTTCATTTGCCGATGATACAGTCTTAATATTTGAAGATGAAACATGGCAATCAGTTACAAACAAAACTAATATTGGCCTAACAAAAGTTAAGCATTGGCTAGACACAAACCTCCTCACACTTAATATCGACAAGACACAATACATGACGTTTTCCATACCCAAACATAGCTTTCCCAAAAACTGCCCCAAACCTACCATCCACTCGTGTTCACTCAACATACAGACTCCTGAAACCTCACCTAATATTCAATGCACGTTTTCAACTCTTAAATCTTCAAAGGAAGTTAAATACTTGGGAATAATAATCGATGACCAACTACGCTGGGAAACCCATATAAAAGAAACAGCAAAAAGACTTCGTAAACTCTCCCACATATTCTGCTCTCTTAGATCCATCTTAGACCTAACGACTCTAAAAAGCGTATATTTTGCCCTTTTTCAATCCATAGCGGCATATGGTATTCTGGGATGGGGTGGCTGTGCAGAATCCGTCATTAATCCAATAATTACAGTACAAAAACTAGTTCTCAGAATTATATTTAAATGTCATCCTACCTATCCCTCCAAAATACTATTTACTAAAATTAAGGTTTTAGATATTCGCCAGCTATTCATTAGACAAGCTTATGCTACATACGAAAAAATGACTTGCTAGTGGCTCCTCAACACCAAGTAAACACCCGTTTTTCATCAAATCTGGGATGCGTGGTCCCAAAAACTAGAACCACATTCGCTCAACGACAATTCTTGTTTATCGCCCCTAGAATATACAACGCGTTGGACAGGGACATAAAATCAACTAATACTATATCCCTTTTTATTATACGTGTCCAAAACTGGATATTTGAAAGGGGACGAGCCTTTTTTAAAGAATACATGAGTTCCTAACTTTTAAACCATTATAATATAATTAACCATGTATCTGTATATTTATGTATATATGTGAATACACATTACATGTGTGTGTGTTCATATATAGATGTGTATGAATGTATTTATATATGCATGTATGTATGTCTGTGTATGTATGTATGTATATGTGTATATATGTATATATGTATATACATATATATATTGACCTCTTCCCGTAGTATGTTGATCCAGTAAGAAGTTGTTAGACTAAGTTGATCCACCTTTAACACCATATAACTTGGCTATTATGGAATACATCTGTACGAATTGGCAACAGTGGTACAATAATTATCAATGTTGCCAGTTGCCAGAAAAACCATTTGATATACTGTTAATAAAATTTTCAAAATTTGTATGGAAATCGGATGCATAATTTATGTTGATCTACCCAAATTGGCATACTTATGTTGATCTCATATATATTGATCTATTCCCGTAGTATGTTGATCCAGGTAAGAAGTTATTAGACAAAGTTGATCTGTGTCCCTATATATGGTTTTACTAAATGAACCAATCCAGGGGCAATCGGTGGACTGTTCATCACAAGGTTTTATGTGATTCCTTAATCTTTTGTGATATTGAACTCAAAGTATTAGTCTCTAGAGTCGAATATCGCATGAAATGACTGTGAGATGGTACCGTTTCAAATCAAAATGACGTGTGTTGCTTGAATTGTTTATAAGAAATGTGTATGCGTATTTAGATTGAAACGAAAATTTCGCAAAAACAAATCCATAAAAAAATCATAACTTAGCAGGGGTACACGGGTTCTTGGCTGAGGTTAGTCTAGGTCCTGGCGGCGGATGCGTTTGCCCATCTACTGCGTGGCGGGCCGGATCGAAAGAAACTGGTTGAGGGATACCTTTCGACCATAAAAATCCAAAATGGCGGCAAAAGGAATAATGTTATGTAGGAAATTTTGAACCTCTATCTTTTACCATCTCTCCTGATTAAGCTTCGTGACTTAGTAGGTTCTTGGTTATAATGGGTAATCAATGGATGATTGGACGCGGTTGGAGCTAAATAAAAACTGTCCAAAGAAGCGAAGCTAGCAGTCCACAATGGAGTGCTGGTACCTACCCTAATATATGGAAATGAGGCATGGAATTGGCAGAAGAAGGCTGAAAGTAGACAGAATACTGTAGAAATGAGATCCCTGAGGCATATGTGCGGTAAAATCATGTATGACGAAATGTGCGTATGCTGTGTCTATTCTACAGGTATTTTATAAGAGCCTGTTAAAAGGAGCTAGCAGCATTGATCCCCGGTGCACTGTGCACGTGCTTGATACTCGACGGACTCAACTTGAAATATTAATATTCTGTATAAACGATTGTTACATCTTACCGGAGATGACCGGATAAATCATCAAAATGATCATTTTGTATGTCTTTATATTCAAATTCGCAAGTTTGATTTTTTTATGTGACACCTATCACAAGAGCGCCCCTGTCTTTACACTTTAAATACAGAGAAACTATGTCGCCACCCAGTTGGGCAGCGTTATAAGGCGGGTTAAGGTAGGGGCTGTAGGGATGAATTTATTAATGCGGATCTGAAAGAGGCCCGTTTTATATGGAGGAAAAAACACACACGAGCGGACTTTCGCAAAAACGAGTTGGAAAAACGACCCGTTCTCATAAAGACAACATCATAGTACGAGAGCCCACGACCAAAATTTTTGTCTCATAGCAATACGGCCAAAACCGCATCAAATCGATAGATACGATTATCTTGAACTCGAAAATACCAATATCAGACATTTTCCGCGTAGCGTTTGATCTGACCGAATTTTCAAAATTGCCAAAGAATTTTACCGAACTGCATCATAGCAATATGTCTGATTTGCAGACTGTAGTTGAATGATAGTCCTGAGATACCGGAAACATATTTTTCAGACGTTAGTGGTGTAGCGCAAACCCGTAAAATCACTTAAAAAAATTAAAAATGAGACAAAAAAAATGTCTCATAGCAATACGTCTGAAAATCTTTTTTATTAGTAAATTTTGATTATTTGATGCGAACAAAACAATTTTCAGACGGAAATGTGAACGCATTAAATTTTGAGACCGTTTTGAAAATGTTAACAAATTTTACCGATCGGTATCATAGCAATATGTCTGAAAATTGTTGGACATGATAAAATAAGTTGTCCACATGTGCAAAAAATTTATATCAGACAAATTAAGTGTAGCACCTTCTCTATCAGACAACTTTTCGATACTCAGATATCATTTAAAAATCGTATTGAGGCATCTTGAATTTTATGTTACAAACCAATGAATACGTTGCGACCCTGAATTTATTAGATGATAATTAACAAAGAATTTACCCGAAACCGTAACATTGAAGTTGAAGGACTGAAATAAATCGCACAAAAGGAAACTGGGATGAAGTTGAAAAAAAAACGGTTTATTCAAAGTTACAAAATATTCTCGTATTCAATCGCTGTCGGATTCGGAATCGTCGTCTTCGAAATCACTCTCGACGTCGCTCGGGAGATCTTCAACGTCCTCTTCTGTAAAATAATCTATCATCTGTCAAATACATATAATATCTGTCATCTGTCAAAGTACATATAATAGACAAGGGAGATTCTTGAATATCTATGAAGGCTGTAAATTTAAAAAAACTTTTAACAGAGGCGTCGGCCAGGCGACTCCGAAACGTTATTTTCGTTTTTGGGAGTATATGCTACACTTAAAGTGTCTGAAAACAGGTTTTTGGTAATCATGGCAGCAATACAAAAAGTTGAAAAAAAAATTATCCGTATTGCTATGATCCAGGTCGGCTAAATTTGTTGACATTTTCAAAAATGCGCTCAGGCTATATGCTACGCGCAAAATGTCTGAAAACAAACTTTTTCGTAATACAATTATAAAATCTATGTACATTTTCACTATCAGACGTATTGCTATAATACCGACTGTATTTTTTTTTGACACAGCAGAAATGGCCTCCCACGCAGTTGCTACACTTTCGACCGTTACTACACACCTAGTCGGGTTCAGAATCATACAATTTAACGATTTTATAGGGTTTTTGCCGTATTGCTATGTGAGACATGGTTTTGGTCGTGGGCTCTCGTACTATCAACTTTATTGTGAACGTGCGTTCCGCTCGTGTCCGTCGAGTATCAAGCACGTGCACGGTGCACCGGGGATCAATGCTGCTAGCTCCTTTTAACAGGCTCTAATAAAATACATGTAGAATAGATTTCGTCATACATGATTTTACCGCACATATGCCTCAGGGATCTCATTTCTACAGTATTCAGTCTACTTTCAGCCTTCTTCTACCAGTTCCATGCCTCACTTCTATATATTAGGGTAGGTACCAGCACTCCATTGTGGAGTTTCGCTTCTTTGGACAGTTTTTTGTTATCTCCAACCGCGTTCAATCATCCATTGATTACCCATTTTAAATAATTACCCATTATAATAAAGAACCCGGCCACCCCTACTAAGTCACGAAGCGTAATCAGGAGAGGTGGTAAGAAGTTCAAAATATACCATATAACATTATTCCTTTTGCCGCCATTTTAGATTGTTATGGCCAAAAGGTATCCCTCAACCAGTCTCTTTCGATCCGGCCCGCCACGTAGTAGCTGAGCAAACGCAACAGTGTACCCCTGCTAAGTTATGATTTTTTTATGGATTTGATTTTTGCGAATGTTTCGAATAGCTCTAAAGATGATTCTTTTAAAATCATCTCATATTTAATATTATAAAACATTACGACCGGAAGTCGGCATCTTTCTGTAAAATAAGATAAAGCATAAACTAAAAAAACATCTACAAGGTGGTTACAAATGCAATTATATTTAATCAATTTGTTCGATTATATTTTATGTGAAGTTGTTTTCACAGTGGCCCAATGAATATTATATGGGGCCAATTGAACCAATTTGACTTTAAGGTTAAACGCAACGCTTGTTATATTCTACGAGTTCATAGATGGCGTTAATTAAATAATTTTATTATAATTCGCTTTTGCAAAGTATTTCTTTACAATATTAAGAAAAATCATTTGTTTGCGCCCGTATATACGCAATATGAATATGAATCAATAGTTTTGTTCGTTTAAAAACTCAATTCTTTCGAGAAAGGCATACAAATACAATATTGTACCGATTATTGAATCCAATATTGTATTTGCATGCCTTTCTCGATAGAATTGAGTTTTTATATAGTAACAATAATTTTATATACAATTAGTAATTTTTATATTTAACACTAATTGTAAAATAGTGCAAATTAATTATAATAAAATTTATTTTGAACCCGCGACCTTCGGATGAGAGCCGAGAGAGCCACCTCAAGTAGTTTGATATGTTTGGTGACTTAGCAGGAGTGCCCGGGTTTATGGGGTGAGGTTTGTTCGGTTCTTGGCGGCGGATGCGCTTGCCTACCAAATGCGTGGTGGGCCGGATCGATTAATCCTCTTTCAACGCATCGCCTTGCAACGCAGTAGGAGAGTTGGATTCTTATGTTTATCACTCGAACACACTGACCCCCAGATTACTACCCACCCATCATACCTATTTCCTTCCCAGAACTCACTGTCCTTCCTTTCTTTCAAAATACCCCCAACACAGCATTCACAAAGATGACATGGGCCTTGAGGGTTACGATTTTCCTTAGGGCCTCCTGTGTGGAGACGATGTAAAAAAATACAAAAAATAAACAACTATCTCGCTAAATCGTTGGCGGTGACTAATGGTAGGGGTATTGGTTATCTAATAAATGGCTCCCGGGGCGGCGGAACACATAATTGTAATAATTCTCGAGAGCTCTGATGTACAGAAATTATGGCTCCTGTTGATTGACGAACATATACTAAAACATCGTTGGTTGGAATCGGTGCTTGAAATGACTTTAGCCATGTTTAATAAAAAACAAATTGGAATAAATTTTTCAGCAATTTTAATTTAAAATTTGAAAAATTAAATTCTCACCAATCTAATCGCCGCAATTTTAATAGGCACATATTATGGATATTACGCTTTGTTTCAACTTATTCATTACAAGAAACTTACGTCGGGAGAGATGGTAAAAGATACATTAAAATAAAATTTGATTTAATCAATGTTCAAAATTTTTCTTTTAAAATGACTCAATGAACCTCACCCCATGAACCCGGGCACCCCTGCTTAGTCACGAAAAGTAGTAAATGATGCATTAAAGTAACATTTTTGTTTAATCAAGTTCAAAAGATTTTTTAAGCATGGATTTAACGTTTGCGAAAGTTCCATTTCAATATAAATACGAGTGAGGCAGTCTATCCTCTTTAAGTACAAAGTCATTTTCATAGAATATGGATGTTCTAACAGAATCTAAAAAGTACCTCAACCACAGACATAGGAATTAATAGACGAGAAGATATGGGCGAGGGGTAAAATCAACTGTTGAAGAACGAGGGAACGAGGGAACGAGTGAAGCTGACTGTGATTCGTCAATAAATCAATCTGACAGTAAATAGGCATCTCGCATTATAATATCACCATTTACTTCTTTAAAGTAAAATCTGCTTTGAATGAATAGACATTTTTACATGGGAGCGCAAATTACTCGCCACGTTATGAACAAATTTGCGAAGTCCAAATTCGGCAAAGTAAGGCAGCTTTTATTTTCAGAGTCGTAGTTAGTTTCAGAGTATTTAATTAAGACACTTTTATAAATGTTCATAATTTACTTCCCAGCAACCAACCAGCTTTGTGTTTCGCGTCCAGACGTTTCTCTATGTGATAGTAACAACTGATTCATATTATACGATGTGAATATGCTTAAAATAAAGTAAAATAATGCTTATATATGGAATGTAATACGACAATTGGGTTTATTCTCTTTTTTCACATCTATTTTTACCAGTTTTCATAGTACAAGTCAAAATTTTGCCGTGTTATTTAGTAAAATGAACCGATGATGCCTCGACCATAGTTCGCACAAGAATGATGACGTCACGTTTTCAAATTTCATTTGAGGCCAAACGCGAGCCCAGCCGGCTCAATGGAACCGGTATGGGGAGTGGGGATAATACGCTTTTAATCACTTAGGGCAGGTCTACTAATATTCATATGTCTATGACCTCAACGCGCGCGAAATCGGCGGTTACAAGTTATAAACGCATGCAAGCCGTCAAGTTTGTCAGAAATATATAGATCAACAAAATAAATCGTGTAAAATGTATATGCGACCGAAAAATGGGCGTGGCTTACAGCTAAATCTCGATGACACAAGTTGATCTGGAGGGATTTACATATGTATGCCAGCTTGGGTAATGGATCAACATATCCGGGGTGGATCAACAAATGCAAACGGATCAACATATACCTGGCGTACCGTCGCGCGAGATCAACATAGTACGAGAGGGGATAAATATATATTTTTTTTATATATGGATGTATTTAAGTATGCATGTATTTTTTTATTTTTTTTTATTGTGTTTATTTCTTGCTAGAGCAATCCCGATGAGTTACAGAACTCATTTTAGGACAGGAGGAACTTACAATTCATTTAAATATTCACTTTAAATTTTAAATTCTAAAGGAATTTTGTCTTCCTTCAAACCCACAACGCTGGAAGAAGTAATAAAAATTATTTCAAGCTCGCCTAATAAACAGTGCAGTCTTGATCCCATACCGACATGGTTATTAAAACAATGTTCTACTGTTTTAGCTCCATTCCTAGTTCACGTTTTTAATAAATCACTTAGCACGGGTGACTTTCCTGAACCACTCAAGTCAGCTGTAGTTACACCAATCCTGAAAAATTCAAAACTAGACGCCGATAACTTAGGTAATTATCGTCCCGTTTCAAACTTACCATTTATTTCAAAAATCCTGGAGAAAATTGCTGCCGCACAAATAACCAGTCACTTGAATTCAAATAAATTATTCGCAAAACGTCAATCTGCGTACAGAAAGTTCCACTCAACTGAAACCGGACTACTTCGTATGCTATCAGACATAACTCTGGCCGTAGAGTCAGGTAAGTTATCACTTATCTCACTCCTAGACATGAGTGCAGCGTTTGACACGATTGATCATGAATTCCTCATTAGGAGATTAGAGGAAACATTTGGTTTGAATTCCGACATAAAAAATTGGCTGGTATCCTATTTATCCAATCGCTTACAAGCCGTGAGGGTTGGAAATAAATTGTCCAACTTCGCAACACTATCTTCAGGGGTACCCCAGGGATCCGTTTTGGGTCCACTTCTCTTCATCCTTTTTACAAATGATGTCGCCAAAATAATCGAGTCATTTGATCTCTTGTCTCACTGCTACGCTGACGATCAGCAAGTTTATTTTTACTGCGCTCCAAATGATATCAATAGTCTCAAAATCCGTATAACTGAATGTCTAGAAGCAATAACTCGTTGGATGTCTTCAAACAAGCTGAAGCTCAATCCATCTAAGACTGAGTTTCTCTGGGTAGCCACAAACAAACGTCAACATTTCATAGACAATTCACCTATTACTATTTCCGGCAGCGATATCATCCCAAAAACAACAGTCAAACTTCTCGGTGTCAATTTAGATTCAGACTTTTCGTTTAAAAGTCAAATAAATAGGACTGTGAGCACCGGTTTTTTTCACCTAAGACAACTCAAGTCTGTCCGAAGAAACCTTCCTTCAGAAGCAACAAAACTACTTATCAACTCTTACGTAGTCTCACGTCTCGATTACTGCAACGGCATTTATGCCAGCCTTCCAAAATATCAAATTGACAAACTTCAATCAGTGTTTAATGCAGCAGCACGGCTCATAACCGGGGTTTCAAAATATTCGCACATTTCAGAACACCTTCGTAACCTTCACTGGCTCAAGTGCCCTGAAAGAATCCAGTACAAACTGTGCTGGATGGTGTTTAAATCCATCAATGAAATGGCCCCACCCTACATCTCTGAACTATGCTTCCCGGAAAACACTGGTCTGAGGCAGTCAACGCTTAGATCAGCAACATCAGCAGCTGTAGGCAGACTGATAGAACCTATGCGCAAGCCAAATACTAAGTTTGGTGATCGCGCTTTCGGAGTATCTGGGCCGAAGGCTTGGAATAAACTCCCTCCGGAACTAAGATCCATAACAAGTCCAACAGAATTCAGGTCTAAATTAAAAACTTACCTTTTTAAGCTGTCGTATCCTTAAATTAAATATACCAATCCTAAGAGAAAGTCCAGTTATATTCAATTTTTCAATTAAGTCCTAAATCCTGTATCTAAATTTCGCCAATAAACAATTAGATAATGTTAATTAAGTGTTAATCTCAAGTGACCTATCAGGTAAGTATTGAACTGTATATTTTCTCCATAAATAGTTAAGTAATAACATAGACCAATGTACAAATGTATTATAAGTTTGTACAGCGCCCTTGAGGTGTTTTTGCACAAAAACGGCGCTATACAAGTCATCCAAGTATTATTATTATTATTATTATTATATGTAGGAGGTAGTAGGTACAATTTTACAACGGTATTTTGATATCAAATATAAGTTTCACATTCAATACAGCATAAAAATTAAAAATTAAAATAATGACACGTTAAGTAGAACAAACAACAATAGAAAACAAGTACAGAAAGAAAAAAAAAAAAACATGGATAAGATACAACAAGAAATGACAACACAGTTACATATTTTCATTTTTAAATGTAGTTAAAAAATATTCTTTTAAAGCATTGCTTTGCAATTTTTTATTGTGGTGGATGTGTTTGTACATATCTGGAAGCGAATTATATAGTGTATAGGCAATATAGTTCAGTGATTTTAACCCATATTTTGTAGTGTGTGTTTGAGGAATGCGGATTTTATTGTTATTTCGAGTATTGTGGTTGTGGATGTCTTGATTGTAAAGTGGCTTGATGTTGGTGTGAGTTGATTTTTGGGTAATTTGTAGGATGGTGCTTGTGATTTCATATTTAGGAAGGATTGTAATTGGAAGGATACCAGAAACTGAATAGATGTCCCTAACATGAGTGTCCCATGGAAGTTTAAACACATTTCTTTTTTAAATAACAAAATAACAAATGTAGATCCTAGGAAATAAATTGTACAGTGCCCTTGAGGTGATTTTTCACAAAAACGGCGCTCTACAAATTATCCAATTATTATTATTATTATTATTATTATTATTTCTGAGAGCTCGGTTTTGAACCACCTGCAGGTCAGTATGTTTATCTATGTATGTATGTATATGTATATATATATCTGAGCATCTATATATGTGTATGTATGTATGTTTGCATGTATGAAAAACATATATTTTGATTTATATTTTCCTTTATTATGTTTATTTTTTTTTCCTTCCACATTATGTTTTATTTTTTCTTACTACGATGGTTTTATTGTAATTTATAGCATTATGACTACCACAACACGGGCATAAGCCTAGTGTGGGAGTTATTAAGTACACACAAATTGTAATTCATAAAATTCACTGAATAAAAAAAATATATATAAAAAATACAAAGATTCTTGATATTTGATCGGAATTCCCAAGCTCAAATGGACAAATAGTTTTTGTTGCTTGGTTTTTTGGGCATACACTTTTATGTGACCCACAGGAATGAACGGAGTAGAAATTAGTTGAGGAGATTGACATAGCTCTGCTTGGGATTGAAGAAGAAACTTGGTGAAATTTAGTATGACGGATACACTGACAAATTGTTACCATCTCCAGATAGAGTCAGTGTCAGGAGTGCATCTGGAGTTTTTCCAAGGTATCAAGTAGGGACCTATAAAGGGACCTCAGAAATATGCCCATTCTTCGCGAAGTCTCTAAAACTAGAAGTGTAGTGTAGAAAGTGAAAGTTATGTAAGAACGTTTATAAATATTTGGTAAATCATTTCTAGATGACCAAAGTGGAGATGAATCCTCATGGAGCAACACACAAAACTTCTCTTTTGACGGAAAACAGAATAAAATTAGTTTAGAATTAAGAGGTAAACTTATCATACATATACGAAAGTCTAGCGATCTTTCATTTGAAAGTCAAACTAGCTCCGCAATTCTAATTATAAAAAAAAATATTATTTGAAAACTCACGTGGTTATGGTCAAATCGTTGAATGCATAGATCTGGCGTCCACCAATAGCGGGTAAAAGAAGTCCAGTTTGGTGGAAAAATCATGGAACATGGAGGTTGCCGCTCCAAAATAGGTGCATTATCATATCTGGAATGAAAAAAGGCAAATATTACTGTAAAATGTTATTTCTGTATTGTAAACAACCTAACTTTGGCTTTTACGAATTCTAAAAAGCTGGTGTTTTTAAGAAAACTACACGATCATTTGAAAATTCTCAATGAATTAAAAACTTAATAGTTTACATGACATACTCGTAGTACATAAACAATACAGCTAATGATTTTACCACGTTTGACACAATGCTCTCAGACACGAAAAGAGTGTACAGTACCTATATTTTATTCATTCTTACACAACTATATCTGTAATTGACCTCTGTTGTGTATGGTCACTTGACAAAAAAATACACCAATGGCGGCTTATCTTTCTAATCATTATGGTCGCCTCCTTCGCAGTGTCAACATATTTATCAAATTATATTGCAATCGCGGGAAAGAGGCGGCACCGCCACACGGTAAGATTCAGTTCACGTAAAGATATTAATACACCACGAGTATTGCAGAGTGCACAGCGCTCACACAGTGCACTGTGTCAATACGCCATAAAGAACACTCACAATGCGCATTTGAGCAAACAAATAAGACCACATCACTTCACTGACGACACTCTGAAATCCTGTGCACCTACCATCTATCTGTTGTACTTGTAGAACAAAACCTAAATTCCAATTGTTGGACATTTCAAAAACATTGAAAACCATAACACTTGTAATCATAGCTTTACTTCCAACCCTATAGATCTGGAGGCGAGGCTTGAAGAAAGCATCTATGGAGGTATCTTTATAGTATGGAGGTGCGATTGATTTATTTATTGAGTTAAGCATAATCTATACCAACACTATGTCGAATCCTACAAATTAGAGTAGCTTGGTAAATTAGTTTCAATGATTTCTCTTATATGTAGTGTTGGTTTAATTTCTTTTTTACTTTATGTTACTCTTAAGTTTTACTAATATTGCTTCATATTTAGTTTTTTTTAATTAGTTTTCTTTTGTTTTAATCATTTCTCAATATTTTCTCATTATACTTGTAATCACAATTTTACAACTGTGTATTTTATACCTACTTTAAAATGGATTACATCTATTTATTGTCAGTTTCTCCTGTATAATACAGATATTCTCCTATATACACTGCATCATGTAACACTTTTATGTAAAAGCCTTTTTAGGCGTATATATAAATAAATATATATACTCTCTAGCAATCAGTTCGGTTTCGGAGAAAATATAGGAACGAGTGATGCAGTGTTGAGGGTATTGTCCAAAGTCACTAGTGCCTTGGACTATGGAAACAAAGCTTTAGCTGTGTTCTTAGATCTATCAAAGGCATTTGATACGGTTTCCCATGGATTACTCCTCATTATCTTCTATTGGCATTCATAGTACAGCGCTAGGCTGGTTCACATCCTTTCTAAGTGATATGATGTGAACGCATCAGGTAGAGATAAATAATAATTTAAACAATAACCAATCTTTTTTGGGGTAACATTGTTAGTTGCGTAGACGACACTGCTTTAATATTTGAGGATAAAACCTTAAGAGATGCTTTTAACAAATGTGACTTAGGATTAAGAGCAGTAAAGAGTTGGCTGAATAATAATATCTAATTTGGAATACAATAAAAACTAAATATGTGACATTTAGTACATCAGCCTTTAAGTCAGCCTTCCGACACTCATAATCTAAATATACATAATTGTCTGCAGCATTTTAATTGCCACCCCTTGGAAAGTGTAGACTGTATCATGTATCAAGGTGTAAAGATGGAATGACCATGTCTAAATTTAAACAAAGAATATCAGGAGACTTACATTTATTTTTACAGAACTTCGACTCATATTGGACAAAGAGAAATTAAAAGTCTATTTTGTCTATTTTGCCTTAGTCCAATCTCAACTTTCTTAAAACATAGTATGCTGGGGATCATGTATAAATCCCAATGTTGAACCACTAAATATTACTCAAAAATTAATCCCATAGGTTATATACAAAAAAAAAATTCTGTTATCCATCCAACTTACTTATAAGTAATGTAAAGATATGTGTATAAAACAGCTATATATCACTCTAATACTTTTTCGTTTTTTTTATCAATATTGAATTTGAAGAAACAAACGCGTGCAACTAGTATTGGCTCTACATTGAACTTTGTGGCGGTACACACTAAAACTTATTTTGGTCAAAGAAAATATTAACATCAAGCACCACTTATGTTTAATATTTATCCAAATAATATTAAATCTGCCAATTGCTTAGTTTAATTAAAAAAGTGAGTTGAGATGTTTGTCCTGTATTAAATAATAAGATTTTATATAAGTCTCATTTGCTAAAAACTCAATGTTACCCTAGCTGTCTTTATTATCTACTTGTTTCTTCTCGGGAATAATGATTAATAGGTAGTTATGGTTGTGATTGTTACAATATATTGTCAAATTACCCATATGTTAACTCATCGAATACATATTTTTGCCTTTCTTTTGATTTAATTGAACAAATTAATTATGTTAATTTAATTAAATTACTTGATTTAATCGACTTATCTTGCCGAAGAACCTTGAGCTGTTACCTGTATACAAATTAGTTTGATTTCTCAATGGATACACCTGATTTAAAAAGTGCAGAGTTGTTCTTTGTTTATTCTTCAAAAACCAACTATTTCACTCATTCCCCAGGCCAAAGGCTTAAAAATAAATTCAGTTCTGTTGGTATTTTTCCTTGAGTAATCATCAAAATATTTTTATTCCTTACTAAAATTAAAATCCATTTAGTTTCTTTAATATCATAATAATCTGTAACTTACTTTTAATATTTATTTTTAACAAATGCCTTACTTTTCCTTTGTTTATGTTTATTTTTGATATTTACTACAGGCAGGTAGGTATCAATACTTATTCCTTTATATTCAACTGGATGCTAATTTATTAACATTTGTTTCGTGTAATGTAAATGCCCTAACATTTGTATGTACATTCTAGCATCACGTTTATCAATCAATTGCATTGTATAAGTGATCTACGAACCGGTTGGTGCAATCTGTTAGTCATAAATTGATAATAGTTAGTAATAACATAGATCATTGTAAAAATGTATTATATATTTGTACAGCGCCCTCGAGGTGATTTTGCATAAAATCATCAAATATTTTTATAATAGACAATATAAAAATATAAAAAAATATATATTTATATTAGTATATATATTTTTTATATTTTAGTATAATATAATAAAAAATATCAAGTTAAAAAATTTATAAAATGTTGTGTTATTTATCATAAATAATTTTGTATTTCATGTCAAAATATATTTAAATGTCTTTTATTTCAAGTTCATATAATAAGTTATGGTAACTTTTGATGTTTGTTTTTTTTTAAATTATGAAACATTTGATGAATGGTAATTTTGTCACTTCAAAACATTTCTTCCACTTTTAATGTGGAATTTTTACATAAAAATGAAAATTTTCCAAATTTCTCATAATATCAAAAATATATGAGTCGTTAAAAAAAATTACCGAAAAATAAAGTTTTCCAGGACCAAAAATTTCCCAGCATGAAAAATTTACAAACGTCGAATAACAAATTCAAAAAGATAGCAAACCAATTTAAACCAATTTCAAAAGTCAAAACTTCATGACGATATTCCTGTCACAGTTTTTTTTTTACATCTAGATCGACGATTAATTTTATTCATTCATTTAAGATATATTTCCAGCTAATAATAAAACTAATTTTAAAAACACCCTAATATAATAGAACTTCCTCCTTCTTCTGGCGCTTGTAAAATTAGTTTGTTAATGTTATTTTTAGTTATAAGTTTCTACATATGTAAATATATATTTTATTAATATAGTAGTTATAGGCCTTAGTCGTAAGTCATTAGATATAAGTCTTAGAGGTAAGTCACTAGTTTTAAGTCAGGAGTTCTAGTATTACCTTTTTGAGCTGTCGTACCCTTAGATTAAATATACCATTCCTAAGAGAAAGTCCAGTTATATTCAATTTTTCAATTAAGTCCTAAATCCTGTATCTAAATTTCGCCAGTAAACAATTAGATAATGTTAATTAAGTGTTAATCTCAAGTGACCTACCAGGTAAGTATTGTACTGTATATTTTCTCCATAAATAGTTAAGTCATAACATAGATCACTGTAGAAATGTATTATAAGTTTGTACAGCGCCCTTGAGGTGATTATGCACAAAAACGGCGCTATACAAGTCATCCAATTATTATTATTTTAACTATTTAAGAAATATATTTGTACAGCGCCCTTGACGTGATTTCTCACAAAAACGGCGCTATATAAATTAGCCAAATATCTTTCCGATTTTATGTCCGGGTTAAATCTTCCCCATAGGAAAAACTAACCCTTCCACACACTTTTCCACAAATGATCATCTAGTCAATCAACATTATGCAAGTGCATTATATAAGCAAAATAAATACAAAACAATACAAGAACAACACGTCAACTCACCAGAGATCAAATGGGAAAATAATTCACCGACTCCAGATATTTTCATATCAGAGGGTTCGGCTCGGTAGAACTCCTAACAGACGTCAACTCACCAGAGATCAAATGGGAAAATAATTCACCGACTCCAGATATTTTCATATCAGAGGGTTCGACTCGGTAGAACTCCTAACAGACGTCAACTCACCCGAGATCAAATGGGAAAATAATTCACCGACTCCAGATATTTTCATATCAGGGGGTTCGGCTCGGTAGAACTCCTAACAGACGTCAACTCACCAGAGATCAAATGGGAAAATAATTCACCGACTCCAGATATTTTCATATCAGGGGGTTCGGCTCGGTAGAATTCCTAACAGGGCCTATAACGCCTACTGACCCCTCAACATAAATATTTAAAAAATCTTTCGTTATCCTACATGTATTTAATGTAACTGATTTTTGGATTTTTATATATAAATTTTCTGATAGATCTAATACGCCTAAATTTTTAATGAGAGAGCTAGGTATAATGCCAGTAGCCGAAATAACGAATGGAAATATTTTTATAGTCTGAGAATGCCAAATTCTTTTTATCTCATTTTTATTATTATCTTTTAATTATCCCAGAGTGTTCTTATAAATTGATTGTTCATAAATTGCGCTTAACATATGTGTGCGCTAGGCCATCGTTGTATTATGTAGTTATAATGAAATACCGTTTGTATTAGAATTTAGTGAAGCTTTAAATTAAACTAATATTACTAAAATAAAATGGCTATTGGTGGCAAAAACCCACCCATGAAGGTAAAGTAGACGTATACACGATTCAGACATTACGGTTAAAATTTGGTATACTTACTATTACATTTTATTGGACATAATATATGGTATGCAATTATATAATAATAATAATAGTGTTTATTTCAGTTGAACAGAGCCGTAAGCGCAATACTTTGCAATATAAAAGCATACATCTATATAAATTATAATAAATCGAATATAAGTCCGGACAAGAGTGTTTTCTGATGTACGATAGGCTGATTCGTCCCGGCCACACTGTGGCACATCAACCCAAAACCCATATTGATCAAACCCGCGAACCCTGTGAGATAAATGCGTAGTTATACTGTACTCGGAGTTTGTTCATGACGCCTTATGTGTACCATGTCCATAGTTCGCAAGTTAGTGTAAAAGCTCAATAGTTGCTTCTTCACCCGGGCACTCCACTGAATCTCCTGGCGAGGAAGTTGGCTCGCACGCTTAGTACTGTTGCCGGACCCCGACAACGTGTCCCCAAAAAGATTATTTTGCTGCAGATTTTGAGAACGGCTCCGCTGACACATACAGGCCGAAAGCGGTTCTAGCGGCTAGCCGTGAGGATTAAGCACTGACCAGAGGGCAGTGAGCCAGGCTGGTCTAAGACGATAATTCAGGTCAAGGTCATCTCAGGACAAACTCTATATGAAAGTGTACAAGAACCCAAAGGAATGGTAGCAAATTTCGGAACAAAAAATGTTATTATTTCTTGTACTAATACCATAACCCAATAGGGTTGCCATAGTCCCACTAGCTCCGGGCAGTGGACACTAATATATTTTTTTATGTGAGAAATCATTTTTTTCCATTAGCCTTACACAGGAAAATAAGTAAAATAATTTCCCTCTATTTCATCTTTTGGGATGCTATGTAGAGGGTATTTTTTAAGGAAAGGAAGGAGAAGAAGTTCTGGGAAGCTTATAGGTATGAGGGTTGGGTAGGAATTAGTGTATTCAGGAGTGACGGAGATACGACTATATCCCTCCCACAGCCGCACAAGGCTATGAGTCGAGAGAGCAGTTGGTACTGCATTAGAGTCTCAACGTCTCCTAACTGCCTGGAGCCAGTGAGACTAGGGACTATGAGGGTGAAGTAGTGGGGAAAGAGTTCAGGCAGAGGAAGGAGAGGAAGTTCTGGGAAGCTTATAGGTATGAGGGTTGGGTAGGAATTAGTGTATTCAGGAGTGACGGAGATACGACTATATCCCTCCCACAGCCGCACAAGGCTATGAGTCGAGAGAGCAGTTGGTACTGCATTAGAGTCTCAACGTCTCCTAACTGCCTGGAGCCAGTGAGACTAGGGACTATGAGGGTGAAGTAGTGGGGAAAGAGTTCAGGCAGAGGAAGGAGAAGAAGTTCTGGGAAGCTTATAGGTATGAGGGTTGGGTAGGAATTAGTGTATTCAGGAGTGACGGAGATACGACTATATCCCTCCCACAGCCACACAAGGCTATGAGTCGAGAGAGCAGTTGGTACTGCATTAGAGTCTCAACGTCTCCTAACTGCCTGGAGCCAGTGAGACTAGGGACTATGAGGGTGAAGTAGTGGGGAAAGAGTTCAGGCAGAGGAAGGAGAAGAGTTCTGGGAAGCTTATAGGTATGAGGGTTGGGTAGGAATTAGTGTATTCAGGAGTGACGGAGATACGACTATATCCCTCCCACAGCCGCACAAGGCTATGAGTCGAGAGAGCAGTTGGTACTGCATTAGAGTCTCAACGTCTCCTAACTGCCTGGAGCCAGTGAGACTAGGGACTATGAGGGTGAAGTAGTGGGGAAAGAGTTCAGGCAGAGGAAGGAGAAGAAGTTCTGGGAAGCTTATAGGTATGAGGGTTGGGTAGGAATTAGTGTATTCAGGAGTGACGGAGATACAACTATATCCCTCCCAGAGCCGCACAAGGCTATGAGTCGAGAGAGCAGTTGGTACTGCATTAGAATCTCAACGTCTCCTAACTGCCTGGAGCCAGTGAGACTAGGGACTATGAGGGTGAAGTAGTGGGGAAAGAGTTCAGGCAGAGGAAGGAGAAGAAGTTCTGGGAAGCTTATAGGTATGAGGGTTTGGTAGGAATTAGTGTATTCAGGAGTGACGGAGATACGACTATATCCCTCCCACAGCCGCACAAGGCTATGAGTCGAGAGAGCAGTTGGTACTGCATTAGAGTCTCAACGTCTCCTAACTGCCTGGAGCCAGTGAGACTAGGGACTATGAGGGTGAAGTAGTGGGGAAAGAGTTCAGGCAGAGGAAGGAGAAGAAGTTCTGGGAAGCTTATAGGTATGAGGGTTGGGTAGGAATTAGTGTATTCAGGAGTGACGGAGATACAACTATATCCCTCCCACAGCCGCACAAGGCTATGAGTCGAGAGAGCAGTTGGTACTGCATTAGAGTCTCAACGTCTCCTAACTGCCTGGAGCCAGTGAGACTAGGGACTATGAGGGTGAAGTAGTGGGGAAAGAGTTCAGGCAGAGGAAGGAGAAGAGTTCTGGGAAGCTTATAGGTATGAGGGTTGGGTAGGAATTAGTGTATTCAGGAGTGACGGAGATACGACTATATCCCTCCCACAGCCGCACAAGGCTATGAGTCGAGAGAGCAGTTGGTACTGCATTAGAGTCTCAACGTCTCCTAACTGCCTGGAGCCAGTGAGACTAGGGACTATGAGGGTGAAGTAGTGGGGAAAGAGTTCAGGCAGAGGAAGGAGAAGAAGTTCTGGGAAGCTTATAGGTATGAGGGTTGGGTAGGAATTAGTGTATTCAGGAGTGACGGAGATACAACTATATCCCTCCCAGAGCCGCACAAGGCTATGAGTCGAGAGAGCAGTTGGTACTGCATTAGAATATCAACGTCTCCTAACTGCCTGGAGCCAGTGAGACTAGGGACTATGAGGGTGAAGTAGTGGGGAAAGAGTTCAGGCAGAGGAAGGAGAAGAAGTTCTGGGAAGCTTATAGGTATGAGGGTTTGGTAGGAATTAGTGTATTCAGGAGTGACGGAGATACGACTATATCCCTCCCACAGCCGCACAAGGCTATGAGTCGAGAGAGCAGTTGGTACTGCATTAGAGTCTCAACGTCTCCTAACTGCCTGGAGCCAGTGAGACTAGGGACTATGAGGGTGAAGTAGTGGGGAAAGAGTTCAGGCAGAGGAAGGAGAAGAAGTTCTGGGAAGCTTATAGGTATGAGGGTTGGGTAGGAATTAGTGTATTCAGGAGTGACGGAGATACAACTATATCCCTCCCACAGCCGCACAAGGCTATGAGTCGAGAGAGCAGTTGGTACTGCATTAGAGTCTCAACGTCTCCTAACTGCCTGGAGCCAGTGAGACTAGGGACTATGAGGGTGAAGTAGTGGGGAAAGAGTTCAGGCAGAGGAAGGAGAAGAAGTTCTGGGAAGCTTATAGGTATGAGGGTTTGGTAGGAATTAGTGTATTCAGGAGTGACGGAGATACGACTATATCCCTCCCACAGCCGCACAAGGCTATGAGTCGAGAGAGCAGTTGGTACTGCATTAGAGTCTCAACGTCTCCTAACTGCCTGGAGCCAGTGAGACTAGGGACTATGAGGGTGAAGTAGTGGGGAAAGAGTTCAGGCAGAGGAAGGAGAAGAAGTTCTGGGAAGCTTATAGGTATGAGGGTTGGGTAGGAATTAGTGTATTCAGGAGTGACGGAGATACGACTATATCCCTCCCACAGCCGCACAAGGCTATGAGTCGAGAGAGCAGTTGGTACTGCATTAGAGTCTCAACGTCTCCTAACTGCCTGGAGCCAGTGAGACTAGGGACTATGAGGGTGAAGTAGTGGGGAAAGAGTTCAGGCAGAGGAAGGAGAAGAAGTTCTGGGAAGCTTATAGGTATGAGGGTTTGGTAGGAATTAGTGTATTCAGGAGTGACGGAGATACGACTATATCCCTCCCACAGCCGCACAAGGCTATGAGTCGAGAGAGCAGTTGGTACTGCATTAGAGTCTCAACGTCTCCTAACTGCCTGGAGCCAGTGAGACTAGGGACTATGAGGGTGAAGTAGTGGGGAAAGAGTTCAGGCAGAGGAAGGTGGGGAAGTATTAGACTATTTCAGATCTAATCACCAAACACGGATAAAGTACTTTCAAGCGAACTTTCGATTCTGAATGGCGGTCTTTCACCAGTGCGATACTGAGTGTATCGACCACTAACCTTTGGCAAATATACCGTGTTATGTTATTTTTAATTAATAAATTGTGAAATAACACAAATTAATGTTTTAAAAAATTATTTCCACACGCCGGGATTTGAACCCAAGACCTACTGATTACTACTCAACCACTTTTCTGTTATGAAAATAAAAATAATCTAATAAGATAATATTATCAATTAAGATAGCAGATGCGTTACGTTGGACCATGGCCGGCCCTGAAACAGACGGCACCTGGCGCAAGTATAAATTGGACGTCCCTTGTCATAACCAGGTAGGTGATCACTGTTATCAATAATATTCGTATGATTTGTATTTTCAGGACTGTGAGTGGAGGAGCCTGCTGCTGCAGAGCAATCGGAGCGGTTTTCACGGTCCTCGGCAATGAGGCAACGACTCGACAAGAAGAAGAACCAACCTAATTTGCGTTGGACTGATGGTCGTCAAGTATCGGCGGCTTTGCATGCAGCGCAAGACTGTGAGTGGAGTCTGCTTCTTCGCAGCAATTGTAGTGGGTTTCACTATCGTCAGAAATGACGTCCATCGGACGACAAGTAATCAACGTAATATTATATTACATTACTTTGTTCGATGGGTTCAAATCGATTCTGGCGGAACATTCATGGGTGGAAGATAATATCAGTATCGCTCTGTGACTACTTTCAGCCTCAGAACGCACTCCAATAGAGAATGTCATAGTTTCACTGGCTCCAGACGGTTGGGAACAGTTGGTACTCTTGTGCGCTTTTACATTAAAAATGGTTCCCTACCATACCAATAAATTTTATATAAACATGACGATTTCGATAATTTTATTGTATTAAATAGGTACCAGTTGTTTCAGAAAATTTCATATTCCATCGACTAATACACGATGAGCTTTGGGCGGTGGCTGAACTCGCAACTTTAATACACATAAACATTTCCGATAAATGGAAATAAACTGTATCTATATAATGTGAAAATATTGCATGTATACTATTTAATTGCATGATAAACTCCAGCATACAATGATATAACGCATGTTTCTCTTTTGCTGTATTACGAATAAGGGGTGAAAATGCCAGGATATCTTTGAACCATCCATATGCAAACATAATTATGTAGTGACACAGTGAGAAGAGTCAATTTAACTCGGCCACTATTGCAGTGGGTAAAATCCAAAATAAAAGGAAGATTGTGTAGAATATGTCATTGACACCAACAAAACACAACACATACAACAGCGATTAATTAGAGTTAGTTATACAAAGACCTTAACGGAAGTAACCTAAATTAATCAAATTTCCCTGGTATAGTTACTATGATGCTCTACTCTGGTTCCAGTATTGGAATACAGAAGACATTCCATGACTTAAAAAATAATAAAAAATCATTTTCTTCTTGTATGCTGTTAAATCTTATATATGTAATAGCTGGCGTGTACATGGCGTTGTAAATGGTTTGGGATAAAGTTTTGAGGTTTTGAGGCCTTTTTAAGATATACAATTCCGAATTACAATATTTTGATGTATCTTAATAAGGTTTAGCCAGCGTTAGCAATGTAAGCACCCGGAAATATGTTTTTTACTACTTGATTACAAAACATTGACTTTTCTCTACTTTCTATAAATATAATATGCATGTATTTTATCTATAAACTTTCGGAGAGACATTTTCTAAATGATGACAAAAACCCTACCAACATTCGTTGCGTAGTTTAAAAGAACTATGCGCACAAAAGACAGACACAGATAGCGACTTTGTTTTAAACTAATTATTAGAGAGATTTTGTTTTGCTTCATAATTTCATCTGTTAAATATATGCATTGTCAAAAGTGCATATATTTAACAGATGAATAACACTGAACTGAATTTTTAAAATTTAGCGGGAAGGCGCGGGCGGCATTAAGTAAGATTCTGGAATTTTGGTGTAGGGTAGCCATGAGTAAGTTGTAAAATTTGCTGTCAACGAAGGATATGAAAATGAAGAACACACTTGTTTTTTAAAAACCTACCGATGGTAAGGCACGTAGTGTCAAAACCTGATTATTAACAATAATATTTTATCATAATAAATAGAGTTGCCTATTTTCAAAACACGTCGGGCATTTTGATTTAAATTGTGAACGTGTAGAAGTGTTGTGACTGTGTAGGTGTATTGCAGTACATAATCCTACTGGCAGAAGCGATTCATTATGAATGCGAAGTGAGGTGGGGGAGGACGATGTGTGATGTGTGAAGCGTGTGGCGGGATGGTGTGAGTGCCCAGTGTCCCATAATATGATTGCTGGGCTGCTGAATATCTACGTACATACGTACGACTGGTGAATGGTGACCCGCCGCACGTTGGTGTGAAATATATGGAAACATGGTCGATGAGTATTATTATGACTTTCATATTTTAGGATTTTGATTCTACTATGGATGCAGTATTTGAAGGCTATTTCTTTAATTTTGATGCACGTTGTGGGTATTTGTCCAAATACGTTTAGTGTAATAGAATAATATAATATAACGAAAAGTAGAGTCTTTTCACAATTGACGATACTATTAAAAACAAGTGGAAATATTTAAATTATTTCAGATTCTGATCATTTTACTAAAATTTTACATTTTTATATTTGCACACGTCCAAAATCAATTATTCCTAAATAGTCCGAGTTTAACCTATAACACGGGCATCTGATAATCCCTACTAATGTTGGCCGACGTGACGTCACGAACAAATTACACAGATACATGAATAAATCATTTTGACAGCAAATCAAAATACGCTTCATTCAATTTTTCAATGTTATATTATATATTCTGTACATATGTGTATAAATTCATTAGTGTGTGAATAGGGCTGTGGAATATTAGCTATTCGCTTAACGTGCCGATGGTTGCTAGGTTCTTCTTTTTGTAGGTAGCCCCTTTTATTAAAACACCTACTTGTCTCTATTCAGCTACATCAGCAAGTATCACAAAAAGACTCCCTTCTCAGGCTGTTAACCACTGGAACGATTTCGGTCGAAAAATCGACCATTTTTATTTTTCTGCGATTGATATCGGTCCAAAAATGGACCGATTTTTCTACCATTCGTAAAATATTTATTGTAATTATTTAAAACGTTTCCATGGCCAGCTACTTGTTTTATCGAATAGCTGATAATATATTCTCTATGTCTATGAACTTATCCGTTGTCTTTGAAGTGTTATTTAACGAGTTTTCGCGGTTTTTAACGCGTCCTGTCAGAAACAAAATAATAACTTCTCGAACATTTCACGAAATTTTGGTCTCTTCCTAAAATGCCGTAAGTAATTAATTTATTGGGTTTTTAACGCATAATTATATATCTGTGTAATCATGATTGACTTATCTATCTTTGAAATGCGTTTTTAATTAGTTTGTTTCTAATATATTGTTTTGGTTGAAGTTTTTGTGTAAGTATACGTCAACTGAAGACGTCATCTGTTTTTGATTTACAATAATGTCTTATATACTGCACTCGCGCATTTGAAATATAGATATTCCATCACAGTGATTCAAAACAAAGAGATATATATAAGTTTTATTTGAATTGGTTCATTATTAATACAGATATTTGCTAACCAATTATTTTAAGTCATATGTCAAAAAGTTGACTCTTTTTTACATGTAAAATGGTGTAAAGCCTTCGTCACACAATAAAAATTTAGTAATTTAGTTGTATAATTAATTAATTTGTTTACTTTTACCAAATTTGTGCAGAAACAGTTGTCGTCCAGGGAAAGGGAGCACTCCACGACCCAATAATTATTTTCAAATTTTATATTAGTGCAATATTTAACAAAATTTAAACATTTAAGTACTTACATTAAGTGTTTTCAATTTAAAATATATAGAGTGGTGCTGACTGCAAGAGGAGGCAGAGGAAGATGGAGAGGTGGGGTACGAGCTGGTGCCGGACTACCTGCACGTGGACGTCAACGCAGAGCTGCAATTGCAGCCTCGTCTGGAGTGTTAGTATTTTTTAATGTTTTTTTATGAAAGTACTTTGCTGTGGCCGTTGAACTCATCATATATTTGTATTTATTTAAACAGCGACCCTGCTTTGCTACTGGTGCGAGAGGATCGCGTCAAGGCCCTAAAGGCTGTTAGGGCCCTGCCTGCTTCCTTCCGGCTAGAGCTGGAAAGCCGAAAATTCAAGAAGCAGGCGGCGCGCATTTTGCTCCCTACCGCACCTCCAAGAAAAACTAAACAAAAGTAAGCAATCGTATTTAGATGCTTGATACAATATTATTGTTTTTTCCTGACAGCGTTCCACTCTTACAGTGAGAGTTGGTAAGATCAGCGCTCTGTGCATTTGGCACATTCAGTGCATATTTTACAGAGTTCTAATTTTATTGTTTATTTACATACTGTACTTACTGTTTCACACGTGAATGAGAACAATTTATATGACTTATGTAAATGTTTTCAGAATTCCATCTCCGGAGAGAACAACGTGTCCCTTTTCACAAGGGACGCCTTCACCGTTGCCACGACCCGTACCACCACCGTGGATGTCCACTCCCGCACAGACCCAATCAACGGCTCCCAATGCACCAATTATGCCTATCCATGCAGCATCTCCCGAGCCGTTACCTGGGACATCGCGGAGTAGGGAACTCTTCTCTCCGGAGGCCGGGTACCACAGCGGGCTGTGGGTGGACGTGCCATTCTACGAAGAATTGTCGGCGTTTGGGAACGGTGAGTTTATTTTTTGAAATGTCATACCAGTGGCTCAATATAAAATCAATTATCTATATTTTATATTGATATCCCTAGCACAGTTTCACTGTTGGTATATTGGCAGGAAATAAGCATAGTACTTAAAAATTCCACATAACAAACATACAAAATGTATTGTTGTTATGACGTGGATGCATCATTACACATCTTTTTTTTCTGTAACGGGTATTGCAGAGTGAGAAAGAAGACATGCCGAACTTCTTTGCGAGGATTACATTTGATTCACCGGCTTCTAAACGGTGTAATACAGCATTTTTTTTTCTTAAATTAAAAAAACACTTTCGCTTCACGGGACTCATTGTGTCGAGCTTCCTAGTCAAAAGCGAGGCTGTATTGGTAGGTGGGTTTTGTAACCGGACAAATTATCATTAAAATAGGTCGCTTTACGTAGTTGGTCACTTTAAACGGATACGTTTTCCTACTAAAAGCTATGAAACCTTACTAGAGTTTACATTATCGTCACTTAAAACAGTAGACCGTTAAATGCAAAGTCATTATATCCAAATTCTACTGTAAATTTGTGTTTTCTTTTATTTCAGAATCAGACATGGGCAGAAACAGTAACGTGGACGAGGCAGCTGTACTAGAAGAGTCTGTACTTGGAAACCGTGAGTTATAAAACTAACTAACTTACCTTCACGCCATTTCGGTAGGCAGAGAGGATGAACCACCATGCAACTCGATCTTGGCACACACACTCTTTTCTTCATTCCATACCTACCTGACTGTGCTATTCTGACTCCTGACATTGCCCGCCTCAAGTATTTGATAATACCTCACAAGAGCCTCAGCTGGAGCCAGTGAGACTATGGCATCCCCAATCGGGGTATGTTGTGAGGCTGAAGGTAGCAGGGAGGGGAAGGAGTGTGGAAGAGGGAGGTGGAAAAGTACCTGGCTATTCAGAACTGGTCACCAAACACGGCTAAAGCCATTTCAAGCAACGTTTCAATTCTGAATGGGGTCTTACACCAGGGCGATACTATGGATATCTTCCACTCTGGAACGTGCCGCAAATATAATATATATATGAAAATAACACTAATTATTCAAATATAATTTATTTGATTTGATCCCGCGACCATCGTATTGCGAGTCATAAGCCGTACCAGAGGCAGTGGGTTATCGTAATATAGACACATTAAATTAATTTGGGTTTTCTGTTGTTTCAGAAATGGATATGGACAGATCGAGCGACGAGGATGACGAAGCGAGCGACGTCGACCACGAAGAGAGCGATGAGGATACCTTCTGCATGCCACCAATACCTTATCATAATATTATCAACGTTTCACCTAACTCCGCTATGGCCATAGACTTTAGTAGACAAGACCAGGTAGATAGTGAGGCAATGCGTTCGATTCTGCCGCCTGAAGGTTACTATTTCGATTGGTCTAAAGATATCTTACGTTTTACTGGGATAAGTGAGACTTTCACAGGCACGCCAGGATCAACTTTCAATACCGACAAAATGGGCAAACCTGTGGATGCCTTTCTTAAAATCTTTGATGCAGATTTCGTTGAACTGATCGCGAGAGAGACCAACAGGTATGCAGATCAATGGATTGCGAAAAAACAATTTAAGCGTCATGCGCGTACCAATAAATGGGCTCCCACGAATAAAGAGGAAATGTATGTATTCTTGGCAATTTTAATGTATCATGGTATTAGTCCCCTTCCTGTTGAAAAAGACTACTTCTATTCAAAAAAAACTCACCGCCATGCCTTATTTCAGCCGAGCCATGGATTATAATCGTTTTCTTCTAATTAAAAAGTTCCTTCACTTCACCAACAATGAAAGTCTTTCTTCTGATGCACCATTATCTGTGCGAAGGTTACAAAAGATTCAGCCCGTCTTGGACCACCTCTCAAATAAGTTTGAGACTTTATACCTGTCCGAGCAAGACATCTCTCTGGATGAATCCAAAGGCCGTTTGGGATTCGTCCAGATGATCAAAACCAAAGCGGCCAGTGCGGGTATAAAGTCTTACGAGCTTTTTGAGTCCAAGTCTGGCTATCTTTGGAAATTCCAAATTTATACGGGGAAGACCATTTCCAGACAGGCTGAATCGACAAATCCAGACCAGGAAGATATGACGGAAGACATAACGGAAGATATGACGGACGACGTGACACAGGCCAACTTTTTGGGTGCTCACAATATCTGCCCAGTTGGGGCCACTGCAAAGATAGTATACGACCTGGCCAGCCCTCTGTTTAACAAGGGGTATACATTAATAATGGACAATTTTTATAATAGTCCATTATTGGCACGATGCCTCAAAAGAAATGGGATGGACTGCATGGGCACATTGCGGTTAAACCGAGAATTTGTGCCCTCTGCATTTAAGTCCCATCTCCGGACCAAACTGAGGGAAGGTGAGCTTGTATACTCGAACTGCGGGGACCTCAATGTAATGGTTTGGTTGGACAAAAACCTGGTAAGTATGTTGTCCACCTACCATAAGGCAGAAATCGGGGCAGTTGAAAAGTTTGGTACCTGGACTTACAAACCTCAACTCGTACTAGACTATAACAAGGTAATGGGGGGGGGTTGACCGAAAAGATCAGCTTTTGTCAGGCTTCCCCATTGAACGACAGCGAAACCTGGTCTGGTACAAGAAGCTTTTCAGGAGACTACTAAGCGTTTCGGTGCAGAATGCGTATATATTGTACGGCTCAAAGCTCCGCAAGGAAAATAAACGCATTTTGTACCGAAACTTCAGGAGTGAGGTTGCGGATGAACTCCTTCTGCTGTTCTGTCGTAGTCAAATTGACACAACTGTGCGGACCATTGGCCTAATAGCTGAAGGAAAGACTCTGCGACCTATCCTGAAAGGCAACCACTTCGTGGTCCGTAGCGGGAAAAAGGTGAAATGTGCGTGGTGCAACATAAATAACATTTTCAAAAGGACCCTTACAAAGTGTGATGTGTGTGATGTGGCATTATGCTATGATTGCATGAAGCCATATCACACTACAATATAGATTTGCTGAGGGTTTTTTTTTATTTCATTTTTTTCTTTTTTGGTTTTTTAGTTATGAAATTCTAATTTATAAATTTAATTAAATTTGTTTGAACATCAATTATGATGGCCTGGATGGCTGGACTTAATCATTTCTTTCCGCATACTCACGTCTCATGTTATGTTGTCCTCAAAGGTTCTATATGATAAGGTTCGGTGGACATTTAATATGTTTATTTCAATTCTGATCATTGAAATATGCATGTTAACAAATGCACAGGTATTCTCATTTTTCCCTGTTTATTGTACACATTAAATAACTCGTTTTATTTTTATGTCTTAATTATATTTTGTCAATTTTTCTGTAAAGATGCTTTTCCAGATCTAGTCACTAAACATAACTAAGCCAATTCAAGCAATGTTCAATTCTGAATGGTGGTCCCTCACCAGAGCGATACTCAGAATCTCACTCTATAGCGAGGCACAATGATATTATTATGTATTGATTTTCTTAAATTATGAATAAACCAATAAACTGAATACATTTTTATTATGACAAAGTGTGTAAACAATGTTTAAATCAATATACTGCTCTTTCATTGTAACCATACAACTGTAATATTGATTTAAAAGGATATTAGGGCTTAATAAATAAATCAATTATTGGTTCCATCAATTATTTTCCCTCCCCCATTTTTTTCGATACCTTTGCGTTTAGATATAAAATTATCACTATGATTTTATTTGCCATTCTACGGTCATAAAAAGGTTTGATATATATATACAAATTTATCATCATTTTACATATTCCAATTTACCCTATGTAGCTTGACCTTAAGGTAGCTGTCAGAAGTGATTTTTCGTCAAATATTGGTGAATTTCATCAACTTTCAAAGTATCCCCCTGAAATATTGGCAATGTTTATATCTATGATATATATCTCATTTTAAGCCTTATTTCCTCGTTTTGCACGTTATATAAAAACATGGTTACAAATCTCCAGTTCTAATTTACAATTATTTAAAAAGTAGCACCATGATTTTGACATCGTGAAATAGGCTCTCTGTATAATTCATCAAATGAATAAAATAAAGCCAACACGGCGACTATGCTTATTAATAATTGTAGACAGTTAATGTATCTTCCTAACGCTATACCAGTTTTTGTGGTAAATTTATTATATAGTATAATACAGTGATTTCAATTTTGACGCGTCACGCACTCAAATTTTCCAAAATTATTTTCTGACCAAACTTTTGAAGAGATCTTATCATGCAAAAAATTATTTTTTTATTATATTCTTGCATCTGTGGTTATCAAACAGGCCATAGAGAACATAAAAACGTAGAAAATATTCTATAAAGATTTTTAAAACTGCCACTGGCGGCAATTTCAAATCACAAAAACGCAAATTTCACGGATTTATAAAGTTTAAGATTTTTTAATAATTTATCTATCATTTCTAAAAATATAGAATAATTATTAAAATATAGGTGTATTCATTGGCTATATAGCACTACAATCAGTTTTATGTCTCCGTATTAAAATTCGGAGGTTTGATTTTTTTAATGTTGGCGGAAAATATTCAAAATCGTCGCCAAAAAACCGCGAGCAATCGGAGAAAAAAGTTTTTTGACGCGCGATCGTTCGAGTGGTTAAGGTATGGAGAATGATAAATGTGAAGCGAGTTGTCATTAGAAGGGTGAAATAAAAACCCTTTCGTATAATAAATAACCATCCTATTTAAATCTACTATTGATAAAAATGCCTTTAGGAGTGTGAAGAAAAATAGTTCAATTTAGTAGCTTTAAATTTTTATCGGTCCCTGATCGGCTTCCAGCTTCCTTTGGAACTTTTAGCAGTGAGATCACCCGCTCTGTGGTAATTCTCAATTAGTTTTCTCATGCAGAGCTATGGAATATTGAGCATTCTTCTGCCTTAAAAAAAATCGGCCTGGGTCTCAAAAAAACTGCTGTCGGTCACTTACAACCGTGCAGAACAGTAACTCCTCTCCTAAACTTCGCCTCTCAAATTAAAAACAAAAATCTCTTTTCCTTTTTTGATCATTCACATCAATCAATGAAATTAGATCGATCCACGAGAGCCCCAACACGCGCGGTTTTGCATTACAAAACGTAAATTACGCATTTTTTCGGAGCACCTGCCATTCAAATGCCCATTCAACAAAGACGCCATCCTCTCCGGGTGCAAGTATACATAATTAATTTATACGTTATTTGACACAAAGAATCCATCAAACGAATCGCTCCGTTTCCGAATCAAACCAATTTAACGAAAATAAATAAATTAACAAAATCAATCAAGTTTTCGAAATGTTTTGATACGCAGCCATGAGAGAAGAGAAATAAGACAATTTGAAAGTATTTGTAGCACAAAAGCGGGCGAGATTGGCTATCATTTAATTTACTAACTAACATTTCCATTAATGAATGTACAATAACCATAGGGTAAAAGTAATGAAATATTCTAAAATAAGATTATTTGCGGACGACGCGACGCATTGATATACTTTCAACAGGAAAAGATGGAAGACGTACCCAGCCGAGGAATTGAACACACTACGCCTTGTTGGGACCCAAACGCGATGTCAATTCAGCCACCGACCGGTATACACATATTGATGATTGAAGACACTACGCCTGGGTGGGACCCAAACGCGATGTCAATTCAGTCACAGACCGGTATATACATATTGATGAATTGAACACACTACGCCTGGGTGGGACCCAAAGGCGATGTCTATTTAGCCACCGACCGATATACACATATTGATGAATTGAACACACTACCCAAAGGCGATGTCTATTCAGCCACCGACCGATATACACATATTGATGATTGAAGACACTACGCCTGGGTGGGACCCAAACGCGATGTCAATTCAGTCACAGACCGGTATATACATATTGATGAATTGAACACACTACGCCTGGGTGGGACCCAAAGGCGATGTCTATTTAGCCACCGACCGATATACACATATTGATGAATTGAACACACTACCCAAAGGCGATGTCTATTCAGCCACCGACCGATATACACATATTGATGATTGAAGACACTACGCCTGGGTGGGACCCAAACGCGATGTCAATTCAGTCACAGACCGGTATATACATATTGATGAATTGAACACACTACGCCTGGGTGGGACCCAAAGGCGATGTCTATTTAGCCACCGACCGATATACACATATTGATGAATTCTTATATGTATATAATGATCTTATCATTATGAGTATATATTATTGATTTATTTATCATTTTTTTTTTTTTTTTTTTAGTTTATTAATTTTCATTTCTTTACATATATTATACATATTAATAGATAGTATATAATAACATAATAAATAATACCAAATAGTATACACAAGAAATGAAAACCCACTAAGGCACTGCCTGAGTGTGGGTAATATAAAACGATTACTATATTTCAAGTACCTAAAGTATAATATACATTAGTAGAAAAAGTTTTTTTTTGTTTATAGTTATTATAAAAAGTAAAGAGAAAACATTATGTACAATAGTTTATAAAGTTTCAGCAAGTGAGTTGTAGAAAGGATCAATAAATTTATAGTAAAAGCGTTTCAATATCTGCGTCATTCAGCCATAATTTTACCTCTTTAATATATTCTATCTTTTTATTTATCATTTGAGTTTGTAGTGGTAGAAGGTTAAATGTACGAGGACCAATGAAACTGCTATGTGTCTGCATTAATTTAGTATTGGTTTGGGTGGTGTAAAATATATTATTTGTTCTTTTGCTCATTCTGTTTTCAAATCAATTAAATTGAACATAAATTAAGCAAAATTTGCGAATATTGTTAAAAGAGTATAACAAAAAAAAACAAAAATATTAGACGGTGAAGCTTTAAAAGAAGTGTTTGACTATTATTATTGTTATTAATACTGGACTCCCAATCGACTTTCCCAAAACACGAAACAAATTTGAAAAAACTTTCTCTCTATCTGGAAGAATAGGAAGATATCTAATCACAGTGTCCAGCAAAAATCTACACCTAGCTACCATAGTTTATTACTGTAGCAGCATTTTCTTCTTAGCCAAAGATGTACATTTGAAATAAATTATAATAGTAAATGTAGTCTTGATAAATAATAGATGGTGATCTTTAATAACCAAAATAACGTTTATTGTAACAGAGCACACACATTACAGCCATTACAGAGACTTATACTTTTGACACCTACTTCCTGTGCATGTAGTGAATGTTAACCAACTGAATGTTATTTCATTGCCATATTACAACATCCTCCCTCAATGTAATAACATTCCAATAAATCGTACAAATAACTCTTTACTCAATGATTTAGTGAGAATATCCGCTGGTTGTTCGCTAGTTTTTATGTATTTTATATTTATTTTATTATTTTTCACTAGATCTTTGACAAAGTGAAAACGAATATCTACGTGCTTCAAACGTTTAATAGATTCTGTAGCTGCAGTCAAGATTGCTGACTGATTATTACAAAAAATGTTTACCGGACAAACATTTTGAAAACCAAAATCATTCAATAAGTTTATCAACCAGCAAGCCTCACCAGCAGCCATACTCATAGCCACATACTCAGATTCAGCTGACGACAGGCTCACAGATGCTTGTTTCTTAGAACTCCATAATATTAAACATTTTGAGAAAAAGAACATATTGCCAGAAGTGGACTTTCTATCATTTATATTACCACCCCAATCTGCATCGCAAAAACCCTCTAAACCTACATCTGTGCATTTGTAAATCAACTTATAATGTAATGTATACTTAACATAGCGCAATACCCTTTTTAGAGCAGCTAACAATATATTATTTGCACAATATTGATACCTACTTAGTATTGAAACAGCAAAACATAAGTCTGGTCTTGTACCTTGTACAGCATACATTAAACTTCCTATTATCTGCCTACATAATTTTTCAATGTTTTTATCTACCTTTTGATTTTGAAAGATTTTAAAATTAAAATTTTTATCCATCGGTGTAGCCACCGGTTTACAATTTTCCATTTGAAATTTTACAAGAATATTTTCTAAGTAACTTTTCTGACTTAGTTCAGTTATACCAGATTTTAAGTTCTGACTCACATTAATATCTAGAAAATCAGATATATCTACATCCCAAATCCTTCATTTTAAATTCACTATTCAAAGCCTTTAAAAAAGCTGTTTAACTTCACAGTTATTTGTTCCAAAAATTAATAGGTCATCAACATATAGCAATACAAAAATTTTATCATTTCCATTATACCTTTTGTATAAACACGAATCACAGCTTGATCTTAGAAAACCCTCTCTAGTTATGACATCATTGCACTTATTATTCCAACACTTAGGAGACATTTTTAAACCATCCAGTGATTTGTTTAATTTTACAATATTTTCATTATTAGAATAAGCTCCTTCAGGTAACTGAATTTATACCTCATCTTGGATTTCTCCATACAAAAATGCACCGGTAACATCGTTTCTATGGTATTCTTATGTGAAAAATATATCCTGTACCCTTTCATATCTTCGCTGTAACCAACCATTAGTCCTTTCTCACCCTTTTTGTTCCATTTTCTTCTTCTTTCTTTAGGAATGATAAATAATAGATGGTGATCTTTAATAACCAAAATAACGTTTATTGTAACAGAGCACACACATTACAGCCATTACAGAGACTTATACTTTTGATACCTACTTCCTGTGCATGTACGGTTACCAACTGAATGTTATTTCATTGCCATATTACAACACTAAAAAAATAGAGCTATGAGAACTATACTGAAGAAAAATAAACATTCAAGGAAATGTTAAAGGTTTTGAGTATAAATGTAGAAGAATATTTTTATTATTGTAGAAAACAATCCCTTTGTGGTTTGACATATTTAATAAAATAAAACAGCATCTTCACGGTACAAATTATTACTGATATTACTGATACAGTAATAATTTGTACCCTGAAGATGCTTTGGTAAAGCGAAACCGGTCGGTTCTAAAAGTTATTAAAAACTCGTGGTTTTAAAATAAAAAGTATTTTTTTTATTAGAATATTTTTAGATATGATTTGAGATTCTAACTGTATTTTTAAAATTACTAGCAATACATACATACATCATACATCATCTGACGATGAAAATTTGAATGGTAGCAGAAGTCGGGGACGCCCGAGGAAGACATTGCACGACCAAGTGAATCAGATACTTGAGTCGGGCCATGTCAAGAGTCAGAATATATAGAAGAGTATTTATGAAACGATGTATGAATGTGAATGAGGCAAGGAGTGTTTGCCAAGACCGAGTGGAATGAAGATAATTTGCGAATTACCAGATGAAATTCAGCTAGTATACAGGGTGTATCGGCACTAACCCGACAAACTTTAACCAGCTATTCCTTAGCACATTTGGAGTAAAAAGTGTTATGTGCACTTTGCTGTCCGGTAACGTTTTTTTTTAATAAAAAATTAATTAAACATATTTTCACCACATGTCACCACTGTTTTATCCTTTGTCAATATTTGAAAGCAACGTCGCAACTGCTCGCATGTCGCTGCGAACGAAGCCCGTATTACATAATCCAGTACCAGAAAATAAATATTTTATTTAACAATAATGATTATTCACATTTTTCGTATGCGAATCACTGATTGTCTTCTTGTATTGTACACATCAGTTTTATTTTTGTATCTAAATTGTTTCACTTCTGGAATGCTCTGGTTTCACCTCTTACGCGTTTCACGTATTAAATAGTCTAATTTTGAAACTAAGAAACTAATTAGTAGATTTCCTGAATTTATAATCGAAGTCCAATAATTCTGAGCACTTTTAAAAACAATTTTCCTCACTTAGGTACTTATCAATTATAATAATTGGATTATTTGAACAGCGCCGTTGTTTTTTAAATCACCGTAAGTGCTCTGTCAAAATATTACTTGCTAGGCTATCCTACAACGTATATTTTTAATAAATTTAATTATTTACAACTTCGCGGAATGTGATTTATGAATATTATTGCTTATGTTAAAAGCTTTCCAGAATTACCGGAATATAACGAGCAGCTTGACACACTTAAGTTTATTTCCACTAATTTGAAGGTACAAAGAATGTATAGTTTTAAAAACAATCCCGATGAATCAAAAAACGGTTCATATAAAACTGCTGCGCAACACACTCACACAAAGGAAAGCACTCACACAAACGTCATGACTGCATTGGATTGACCACCTGCAAATGAATGCTGCCAGATTGCTAATTAATTTACATAATAATTATTAAATTTTATTTAAAATATCGCAAATTTTTAAAAAAATCGACAATAAATTACAACTATAATTTAAAAAAATATTCTTAACCCCACGCTTTTTCGTAATTGATTAATTAATTCAGAATTTAAACGTTGATTGAAATGACTAGCCGTATTTGGTGACCAGATCTGAATATCCAGGTTTAGAATTTAAACGTTGCTTGAAATGACTAGCCGTATTTGGTGACCAGATCTGAATATCCAGGTTTAGAATTTAAACGTTGCTTGAAATGACTAGCCGTATTTGGTGACCAGATCTGAATATCCAGGTTTAGAATTTAAACTTTGCTTGAAATGACTAGCCGTATTTGGTGACCAGATCTGAATATCCAGGTACTTCCTCACCTTCCACTCCTTCCCTTAGCCATAAAACTTTCCCCAATTCAACATAAAAATTGTGTAGATATATCGGATGTAATGAAATGCATGATAATTAGACCCCAAAATACTTACTTATTCAGGGAAATAAACCCCTGAGTCATCAGTTGGAAATACCAACGACATTAAGTGAAATTTTAAACAATGCAATAATAGGAATTAGCAAATAATAATTTACGACAATTTACTCGGAAATCAATAAAGCCAGGATAATAAAAATAGAAAGTTATCACTTACGTCGTCTGTAAGTGGCTTCACCACAGTTTGATAATGCCGTCAGAAGGTGAAACAGCTGTCACGCGTAATAATAATTACAACTAGCAGAACTTGTTTATAAACACACTGTTTTTATAAATTTAATAATAAGACTGTTAAAAATTAAAAAAATCTCTAAATTGAAATGGAGTTCTACAAACTAAACTTAAAATCAAATAAATTTATTGCGAAGGTTCAAAGTACTGTACTGTAATATTATATTAAATAATACTTGGAAATATTTTAATAAATTTTTACGTGTTTAATTATTGTTTGAAGTCAGATTAAAGCGATTAAAAAACCCACCTGGCAATTCTTATTCGAGTTTCGTTGTATACTTACGTATTGGCGCGCTTTTACAATAACAATGGTATGGCATCATTCGTCTCATTTTTAACTATTATTATTTAGTGTGTAGGAAAGAGCGAAGATGGTTTTCGACACACTTGCTTATAACACAGCCCACACGGGACTTGAGACAGAATACGTGTGAAAGAGATGACAGTAGCGCGGCGTTGCCAAGTACTTTACCCCTATACTGACGGCAGTAACGGAGTGTGGAAATTTTATTTATTTTTTGTTTTTAAAAGCAAAAAAATGTTACCGGACAGCAAAGTGCCCATAACATTTTTTACTCCAAATGTGCTAAGGAATAGCTGGTTAAAGTTTGTCGGGTACGTGCCGATACACCCTGTATAATAAAACAAATTTTAAACAAATAAAATCAAAGTTTTGAAAACAGGTTTTACATTTGTACAAAAAAATTACTGTATCTAAAAAAAATATAAGCAAATATCAAAACGGGCAGGAAGAAATTAAAGCAAAATATAAATATTGTACCATATTTTATAATCCATCAATGTGTCAGTGTGCGTTGTGCTTGTGCTTGTGCCTACCGAACTACCGACGCCGTAGCTGTCGCGCTCGCGCTCGCGCTCGCGTACAGCCCACTATTTCAAGGTCGTGCGATCACTATTTAGAAAGTGAAGTTCTATTCAGCGCAGCGTCTGTTATAAAGCTAACTCACACATGCACACGGGCCCGCTCGGTTCAGTAGTTGGCAGTATCTGTTCCTGTTGGTGGTCTCATCGTGAGTCGAGATCGGCACATCGACATCGGCAGTGAGCTCTCATCGACTCGGTGAACATATACCTATACCAAACACGCGTCATCATTCCCAATACCGACACAAATACGTCACGCGTCGCAACGTGTCGGTGAAAAGTAACAAACGCGTCAAATTATGGCTAAGATAACAACATTGTTTTAGGAGTAAAAATTAGTCATTGTTTTTACGATCCATGTTGTTCGTCAAGTCACATCTCAATCTTAATAACATTTTTCGTTTACGTTTTAAATATTTTTTTATTGAAATTCACTGCGTAATAGTAATAAAATCGAACTACTTTATATTTTTTCTAGATGCGGATACAAAATAATGGCACTCTTTCATGATTTCGACAGGTCGCGAAATGCCTTGAAAACACTACAACTTGGTAGCTATTGTTAGCGTAGTCATCCTACACGGTTCTTAGGTGAAATTAATAAATTGTTACTTATTAACTACTTAATAAATCCTACGACCAGGGCGCAGTTCAATATGCCAATACACATAATACAAAACTTGGGAAATGTGTATTAGCACATAGATGTATGGAATATGTCACTGAGTTGTATCAGTATGTTTCCTATGTATGAAAAAATCAAATCATTTATCCATGATACAAGTTCTCACTACAGAAATTCTTGGTTAAATTTATCAAACTACATCGGCAAATTTATTAAACATATCTCTACCTATATCTTAGAAATTAAATGTATGATTCATATAAGTATTATAAACCATCATAATATGCAGTTTTATATATTTGAAAAAAATTTCATCATTATAAATTAACTTATATAAAATACCAAAATCCAAATCGAACATTTCCGAACTCCTACAACTAGCTATTTCCCCGATACAGCGGTTTCGTACTATGCGAAACCAATACCGAACCAATACCGTAACAATAATGTTGTAATTCTCTGATCACGGTACTTTAAATTTTTGTTGCCGTAATTTTATATCATGTATGTATTTTTTTCTCATCGTAACTTTATTGTTATTATTTTTCACTGTACTTTAAATTTTTATTGCTTTTATTTTTAATTCATGTATGTATGTATATTTCTTTCTCATGTTAAGTTGTACTGCCTTTATGTATATATGTAAAAGCCCTCTGGGCGTAAAATAGAATAAATAAATCTCACCTGCCAACTTTTAAAAATTACCGCAATTAATTTGAATTAAAATTCGGGGATGACTCCGGTACTAACCTATAGGATTTGTAAGTCCTTGACTTGCCAACAGCAAGTTACCAATAAGAAACGGAATGTTGCAGGGGGGTGTATAATATTCTGCGTACATACGAGTGTGTCATTTTATATTCGAGGATGACTCCGGTACTAACCTATAAGGATTTGTAAGTCCTTGACTAGCCAACAGCAAGTTACCAATAAGAAACGGAATGTTGCAGGGGGTGTGTAATATTCTGCGTACATACGAGTGTGTCATTTTAAATTCGAGGATGACTCCGGTACTAACCTATAAGGATTTGTAAGTCCTTGACTTGCCAACAGCAAGTTACCAATAAGAAACGGAATGTTGCAGGGGGTGTATAATATTCTGCGTACATACGAGTGTGTCATTTTAAATTCGAGGATGACTCCGGTACTAACCTATAAGGATTTGTAAGTCCTTGACTAGCCAACAGCAAGTTACCAATAAGAAACGGAATGTTGCAGGGGGTGTGTAATATTCTGCGTACATACGAGTGTGTCATTTTAAATTCGAGGATGACTCCGGTACTAACCTATAAGGATTTGTAAGTCCTTGACTTGCCAACAGCAAGTTACCAATAAGAAACGGAATGTTGCAGGGGGTGTATAATATTCTGCGTACATACGAGTGTGTCATTTTAAATTCGAGGATGACTCCGGTACTAACCTATAAGGATTTGTAAGTCCTTGACTTGCCAACACCAAGTTACCAATAAGAAACGGAATGTTGCAGGGGGGTGTATAATATTCTGCGTACATACGAGTGTCATTTTAAAAAGTGTAACTTATAAATAATTATATGAAAATAAAATACCGGGTATTCACCACCTGTATTCAATTATTTTCTACATGTTTCAAAATCAATGGTTTCTTCGTCAGGAGAATCAAAATTAACGATTTTAAAAATAGACAAGCATAGACAAATAAGTATATGTAGAAAAATATTAAAATGAGAGGTGATTAATTAGCTATTATTATAAAAAATAAATTAAATTATCATAAAAGAGTCAATTATTACATTTATGAATATAGCAAACTAAAAAAAATACAAAGGCGATTATGTTTGAATCGAAAACTTTTATAAATATACATAAAAAAATCAAGAAGTAACTAAGATGTATAAATAACAAAAATAAAAATACAAAAACAAAACTATTATCAATATAGGATAGGTATTAAAGCGATATGCCTATTACTATATAATATGTGATAGGTATTAAAGCGATATGATTATAACTATATAATGTTTGGTTATTAATAATATGTAAGTGACTATTGACACTTTTTAAAATTATCTAATTATACTCCCATTGTATTCGTACTTAAAATTATACACCTTTTTTATATCAACAAAAATTATATGTTGGGACCCAAACGCGATGTCAACTCAGCCACCGACCGGTCAAAACATAATTGTTTTAATTTGTTATTAGAATAAAAAGCTGATTGGATAAAGATAAAGCTGATGGATTGGTCTTTGGGATTTTATCTATTATTAAATTTTAAGTATGATTATTTAAAAATACAAATTTACTCCACTTCTTAACATTGTCCACTGTGTGTGGATAAACATTAGATCTAAAAAACCTCTTCTTTTATTTTTTTAATAATAACTGTTACATATATTTTTTATATTTATTTATTACTTGTAAATTATTTAACATTACAAATGACAACACTATGCAGACTTATATACATTTTTTTGTTATTATTTTACTACTCCATAAGTTGAGCTCCAGGAGTTCGTGTTTATGGGAGGAGTATTTACCTTTAGAGTAAAAATAATGTTCTCAAACTTATGATATAAATACAAACATAATATTAACATAGGTACACAAATTAGAAAAGTGTTGTTTTTAAAGACAATTAAAATAATATATCTTTTTACAGATTAAGTAAGCGTAAGGAAATTAAGGGTACAATATATCAGGTACACAAATTTAGAAAAATAGTTTTTTAAAGACAATTAAAATAATATATCTTATTACAGATTAAGTAAGCGTAAGAAAATTAAGGGTACAATATATCAGGTACCTACACAAATTAGATTTTTTTTTTAAAGACAATTAAAAATATATGTGTATTTTTTTGCAGATTGGGTAAGCGTAAGAAAATTAGGGGTACAATATATCATTATCCAATTTTAGGGACTTAATTAACTTTTTGAGGTGTTCATAATTCACAGTATCGGTTACACTAATTTTATTTTCGGACAATAATATATTGTACCATCTCACACATAAATACAAATAGTGGTGCTGAGCCGTAGTCGTTCTAAGCATAGGAATGGCTATTAAGCCATTAGTTTTGAATCTATTGCTTATGCTATCTGAGGGGTGAATTTTATATATAAAATATTCTTTATGAATTTGATATAAGGCGATTCTCTTATACAATTCTGTGATAGATGGTACATTAAATTCCCGAAATATTTCTAAAGTAGGGAAGTCATATGGTTTCCTAAGGATGATTTTTATAATTATTTTTTGAATTGTAATTATGGGCGTAAGGAAGCCTTAAAAGCCCCTCCCCACCCAATAATCCCATACTGCAATATGGACTGAATTAATGCATAGTAAACAATTTTGATAGTTTTCTTATTTAAAATATTTCGTATACTATAGAAAATATAGATAAGTTTTCTTATTCTTTCAACAGTGAGATTAATATGGTATTTCCATTTAACATTTTTATCTATTACATAAGATTCCAAGATATTTTATATTAAAAAAAAAAAATAATAATAATAATAATAATTAATTATTAGTATTAATTAATTATTTTAGTATTATCAATATAGTACAAGAGTTGCTTTTTTACGATCTTTTCGAAAAATTTTGCAATGTTTGAGACAAGAGATATAGGTCGATAATTTGATATTTCTTCAGGGTTGCCAAATTTAAAAACGGTTGTTACAATAGATTTTTTATAATAGAACTACTGTGACTCCATCAAACCCTGGTGCAGATTCACCTTTTAATTCACTAATAATATTTTTTATGTCATCTGTTGTTACCGGTTGGAAAACTGACAGATTATTTTGTTTAAGACAGTCCTTTTCGAAATTATCTATTTTATAATTTTCATCGATCCGTGTAGCTAAATTTTGACCGACGTAAGCGAAATATTTATTGAAGGCATTAGCACATTTTATCGGTTCCATTACGGCATTAATAGTATTTTTTCCGATACAGTTTTTTTTAAATTGAGTTTTTTTGTTTTTTCTACTATTTATTTCATTTATTGTTTTCCATTTTGTTTAGCCACATCAATTTCATTTTTGTAAAAGTTTTCTTTAGTTGTTTTTAGTATACATGTTAATTTGTTCCTAAATTTTTTATAATATGTGTATATTTTTTTATCTAAGAGAAATTTCTTTGTCGAGCGATATAACTCTTCTTTTTTTCTAATAGACACGACTAAGCCATGTGAAATCCAAGGTTTTATTTTTTTGAATTTTGCTTTCATTTTTATAGTTTTAACATTTAATATTAACTGTTATTGATTGCAATTTGTTTAGTGATATTTAATTCTGGATTTAAATTATTTAAATATAAGGGATCAACTCTAATCTACTTAGCATAAGCTGATCACTTTTGAGTATATGGATGGTTCGATGTTTCATGTATAACAATTATGTTTATTTTAAATTCAAATTTATTTTTGACAGTGGAAATACTCAAATCTATAATATATCTTTAAATTTCTGAGATAAAAAAAAATTAAAATTTTGAAAAGCTGTATCTTGGAAACTATTGAGTCTACAGAGACGGTTCTAAGCTCAAACTATAGCAAACTTAGTCTACTTTGAAACCGTTTGAAATTGTTAATAGTAATAATAATAATAATATTTGGCTGATTTATATAGCGCCGTTTTCGTGAGAAATCACCTCAAGGGCGCTGTACAAATATATTTCTTAAATAGTTAATACGAGAACTACTGACTTATCTCTGAGACTTATATCTAGTGACTTACGACTAAGTCCTATAACTACTATCTTAACCACATATATACGAGTATTTACATATTTAGCAACTTACAGCTAAAGTTAATATAAACAATCTAATCTTACTAACGCCAGAAGAAGAAGGAAGTTCTATTATACTACGGTGTTTTTATTGTTAGCTGGATATATATGTTAAATGAATGAATAAAATCAATCGTCAATCTTAAACGCATCTAGATGATTCATATGCCAACAATTAAACCGATTACTTGTTATGTTCCCGCTGATATTGTCATTGGTAGGCAATTCAATAGCAAAATTGAATGAACGGAATCGCTAGATAATGTAACAATTACGGTATAAAAAAAATGAAAAAAAAGAAATATTTGGATAGAATGACGGATTTATGGAAATGAGTGTCTGAAAAAGTGAGTTTTTAGTTTGGATCTAAATTCTGTTGGGCTGGTTATACATCTCAATTCCATAGGAAGTTTATTCCAAGCCTTAGGGCCGGATACTCCGAATGCACGATCACCAAACTTAGTGTTCGGATTTCGCTTAGGCTCTTTCAACCTTCCAATTGCAGATGTCGCTGATCTAAGAGTTGACTGCCTTAGACCAGTATTTTCCGGAATGCATAGCTCAGTAATATACGGTGGCGCCATTTCGTTGATAGCTTTAAACACCATCCAGCATAGCTTGTATTGGATCCTTTCAGGACACTTCAGCCAGTGAAGATTTCGGAGGTGTTCCGAAATGTGCGAAAACTTGGGTACCCCGGTGATAAGCCTTGCTGCGGCGTTGAACACTGATTGTAGTTTATCAGTTTCGCATTTAGGAAGATTTGCATAAATGCCGTTGCAATAGTCAAGGCGTGATACTATATATGAGTTCACAAGTAATTTAGTTGCCTCTCTTGAAAGTTATGTTCGAAAACTAGTAATTCAGGGTTGAAATTGCAAAAAACTGAAAAAAGATTGAAAATTTCGTTTTTTTTTTTTTGATAATGTTGTGCACGTCAATCGAGGTCGGAAACATGGATTAATCATTGGGCCAATAACATAACCAACTCACCAAAAGTCAGAACTACCAGATCTGACGCAAGGTCGGATGTACACGGTTATTGTACTAAAATAGACAGGTCTTAATTTTCCATGTTTACTACATGTCTGGGATCTTTAAAAATATAGCTAAGCCTCCTAATTTTATTTACTAACATTTCGACATGATCATTCCATCTCAAAAATGATCTATATCTACAGCTAGTTATATTATAGTTATTATAGTTATACGTCTGTCTCGACACAGGTTTATCCTAGTGAGACAGACATCGAAAAAAAAACCTGTAAAAAAACTTTATATTGATAATAAAAAAAAAATTAAAAAAAATAGATGTTGTCTTCATTTTCATGAAATACTTAACGTAATGTTTTTGGTGTTTTGTTAAATGTTAGAATACTTTTATTCAGATAACTATTTACTACTATTAAACCTGCATCACATTTTTCAAAAGTTTCACCCCAAGTTTTACCCTCAAATATTAAGGCAGTATCATCTACAAAACTGACAATATTACCTGGAATATTAAGGCAGTATCATGTGCAAAACAGATAATATTACCTGGAATATTCAGGCAGTATCATCTGCAAAACTAAAAATATTACCTGGAATATTAAGGCAGTATCATCTGCAAAACTAACAATATTACCTGGAATATTAAGGCAGTATTATCTGAAAAACTAAAAATATTACCTGGAATATTAAGGTAGTATCATCTGCAAAACTAACAATATTATCTGGAATATTAGGACAGTATCATCTGCAAAACTAACAATATTACCTGTGATATTTAGATTGCAGAACTTGAGGATTTTTTTTGTTTTTAAATAAATTTACAATAATCTCACTGGTGCATGTTTTTAAAGCATTTATAATTTGTTGTTGACATTTATTTATTGATTCAAAATTTTCACTTTAGTCAACTTTATCCAAAAAAACTTATTATAAGCAATAATTAGTCGCCTGTAATATCAATACCATTAGATATTATCATAACAAATATGTCTGTAAAATCTCCAAACCTAAATACCACATCGTATTATTTCTCCAAAGCCGAATACCATAATATTATTGAGTACCTTACCTCGGTAGATTGGGCATTTTTAGACAACGAAAATAATTTAAATAATCAATTAGAACAATTTTACTCAATTTTAAATACCTCGATAGAACGCTTTGTTCCTAGGGTCAACTTCACACCATCTAACTATCCCAAATGGTTTACGAGGGAATTAAAAAAATATATTAATTATAAAAAACATATCCATAGAATATAATTATAAACAAACCAGAAATCCTAATGATTACATAACTTTTACTAAATTACGTAAGCAGTGTAAAGAATTATCAATAAAATGCTATAGTGATTATGTAAGCCTAATAGAAAAAGAGGTACACCAAAATGTTAAAAAATTATGGAGTTTTTCTAAAAGTCAACAAAAAAATGATTGTGGATTTCCCAATAACATGTACTTGTTAAAATATATAATAAATATAAAAATGTGCCGACAGTATCGAAGGTATAGTTAATATATTTGCCGATTCATTTAAAAGTGTTTACGATATTCGTGTGAATACGATTCCCGATATTTCAGTGGAAGAGGTATTAAATCTAAGCCAATGTTTCATCAAAAAAGAATCTATAGAAAAAGTCATAAAAGAATTAGATAGCAATAAATCTGCTGGACCGGATGGTATTCCTACAATATTTTTCAAAACCTGTGTTAGTAGTCTGATATATCCTCTTTATAAACTCTTTAACAATTCTTTAAGTTCTTTTCCAGCTCAGTGGAAAAAGAGTTATTTAACCCCTATTCATAAAAAAAGAGATAAAAGCGATATATCAAACTATAGACCAATTTTTATAATGTCTGCTTTACCGAAAGTTTTTGAGAAATTAGTCCTAGATATCATTGTAAAACCTATCAACAACACTATTGTTCCTAACCAACATGGCTTCATCACATGTCGCTCTACCTTAACTAATTTAATGATTTATGAAAATTACATATCTGAATCTCTGGGTGTCAAACAAAAAGTGGACAGTATATACACTGACTTTAGTAAAGCTTTTGATAAGGTTCGACATCACATACTTATTTATAAACTTCGATTGTTGAGCATCAAAGGTAAATTATTGAGTTGGATTGTTAGTTATCTTAGCCATGGGGTGCTTAGTGTAAAGATTAATTCTGTACAATCTTATATATTCGAGGCCACAAGTGGGGTTCCTCAAGAGTCCCACCTCGGCCCAATATTTTTCTTATTATTCATCAATGACATTGTTGACCAATTTAATGATGTAGAAGTTCTGCTATTTGCTGACGACTTAAAAATATATAAAAGAATACGAAATGTATACGATTGTCAAATTTTACAGAGTAATTTAGAACAACTTCATCAATCCTTTATTTTTGAACATTCAGAAATGTCAAGTAATACGATTTTCCAAAACTCGTTATAATATATTACATGAATATACATTAAATAATATTAAATTAATACCAGTATCACATAATCGTGACTTGGGTGTAATATTCGATGAAAACTTGTCATTCATTGAACACATCAACTATATAACTAATAAGGCTTTAAAGATGCTTGGCTTCCTTTGCAGAACTTTAACTGATTTTAAGTCCATAGATTGTATGAGAACCCTCTATATTTCATTAGTCAGAAGTCAATTGGAGTATAATTCACCTATTTGGTCCCCTTTATATAAAGTTCACTCCAATAATATAGAAAGAGTTCAGCACAAATTTCTTAAGTACGTAAATTTTAAGCTCGGAATTCCTATTGATTACATTAATTATGTCAGTTTGATGAATCAATTGCATCTAATAACACTGTCTGACAGGAGAATTATTTCAGACCTGGTTGTGTTACACAGAGTCATTGACAACTTAATTGATAGTCCTGCCATCCTTCCACTATTAAACTACATGTGCCGACTAGGAATACAAGACAAAATATAACATTCTTCTGTAATACATACTCGACCAACTATCAGGGCAACAAGTATGGGGGTGCTATTGATTTATTTATTGACTCCATATATAGAATTAAGCATAATCTACACCAACACTTTGTTGATTCCTACAAATTAGAGTAGCGATGGTAAATTAGTTTTAATGATTTGTCTTATATGTAGTGTTGTTGTAATTTCTTTTTTACTTTATGTTACTCTTACGTTTTACTAATATTGCTTCATATTTTTTAATATTTTCTGATTATACTTGTAATCACAATTTTACAAGTGTGTATTTTTTACCTTCTTTAAAATGGATTACATCGATTTACTGTCAATATCTCCTGTATAATACATATTCTCTTATTGTACTGCATCATGTATCACTTCTATGTAAAAGCCTTTTTAGGCGTATATATAAATAAATAAATAAGTAAATACAAAATTGAAAATATCTTTCTAGTAAAAATAAATGACGTCGACGGGAATTGAACCCGTGCGTTCTGATGTCCGGTCAGATGCTCTGGACCACTGAGCCACGTCGGCTTATTTCCAACCCGCCAAATATATGATATTACAGGCGACTAATAATTATTATAATAATTTATTATCCTTTGTGCTATACATAAAAAAACCATGTCTTATAAACATTAGTTTATCATTAAAAAAAATAATAATTTATCCAAAATAATTAAAGAATTTCCTTTGACAGCCTTTGTAACGATCAGGTTTTTTTTCAGGTGTAATCTTTGATATATTAACGACATGTTTCTTTTCGTCGTTTTGTTTTTGGTTTACATTATAATGATTAGATTTTATGTTTTAAAAACAATCTTTAAAATCCAGATAAGCGATAAGATAGACTACCTACCCATAATTTATTTTATTTTATTATTTAACTATAATATACTATGTAATATGCATCCGTGTGGTCTACTTTTGCAGACCATTTAGTGCAACAATCCTACCGTAATGTGTCTTATATGTTAGTCTAAAAGCATGCTAAGATTTTGTACAAGATTACTTATAAAGACTTATAAAAATGCGTGGAATTAAATTTCAACCCTCAAAACATTTTCTATTATCATAATACATCTAACTGTGCCAAATCCCGATTGGGTAGGGCCAACATTTATTATGTATAACAACAGCTGTAATGTTATATATTTTGTGGAAATACGTGTCGACGTGTGATACTAAAATTTAATATAATGCATTGTCATCAATGACGAGTCAGATGTCGAGAAGTGGGTTAATATGGAAAACAAAAGTGAAATTGAGAATTAATTATAAAATAAAATTATTATAAAATAGCTGTACCCCGCCACGCGTTGCTGTGGCTCATTCTATCTGTGCAGATAGAAAACTAATAGCGCCTGTTGCTTTTACGTCCAACAGATGGTGCTATAAAAAAGCATGTTTGTTTACATCAAACAGATGGCGTAGTTGACATGTATATAATACTAGTTGTGGTGAACGTATGTCTGTCGGTATGAAAGAGACAGGCATATCTGAGTGAGACAGCATGACCGAGACGTATAAAAAGGCGTGTCTGTTGTAACTCGTCCTCTCTTTGCAACAACATCTCGAATACTGTACATTAGTAATAACACTAAATAAACCAAATAGTATGGAGTATCCAAACGATTATTATTTACATCTTATCTGAGTGATCGACACGGTAGATCACCACAGTTGGCGCAGCCGAAAAAGGAAGCTGAACGGCCGCAAAATTCTTCCTGGAGGAAGAACCGTAGCCGCAGCTGAAAGAACTACAGTTGGAGCAGCCGAAAAAGGAATCTGAACAGCTATTAAATTCTTCCTGGAGGAAGAACTACAGTTGGAGCAGCCGAAAAAGGAAGCTGATCAGCCATTAAATTCTTCCTGGAGGAAGAACCACAGTAGGCGCAGCTGAAAGAACCATAGTTTGGTTATAATCCCACCGAGCACCGCGGAAGGGATTATTGTCGCATAAAAAAATAAAATAATTTGGGGGCAGCTTCACGGACAGTATCGGACATTGAAGGAGCATCAAGGCAAGGAACTGGTGAGGAGATTCAAGGCGCTGAGCTCAAGGAATCAGCAGCCGAGAAACCGGATGAAAAACGGATCCAGGCAGCTTGTACGGGGACCCGACACGGGAAGGCGTGGCGGTGGTGACCGGACGAGAAGGACGACCAGGAATCCGGACGGAGCCAGAAGACGGTCGGACGCGGAAGGGCGGCGATCGGCGGCAGCATCAATCATCAGATTCGTGAGTTGAGTGCTGTTTGTTGTTGTTTTTTCTGATTATTGGTAATCTGTGTGGAAATGGAGGGAGTGGGTTTACCCAGGTTTTGTCACCTTAGGGACGGGCTGGAGACGTTCGTGCTACAGTTTGAGCAGTTGATCCTCGTCAATGATGACAAATTTAAATCCGAGGATAAAAAGAGGGCGGTTTTAATATCCCACCTACACACAGACACGATTAATCTACTGATAGATTTATGTTTTCCAAAAAAAATAACAGATTTATCGGTTGAAAATATATTTTTGTTATTAGGAAACCACATTGGTGTTTCAAAGAATGTGTTTAAGGAACGTGGAAATTTTTTTGCGGCGAAACAAAAAGTTGGGGAATCTATAAATGATTATATAGCTAGGTTACGTTGTCTAACAAGATTCTGCAAATTTGAAAGCAGACTGGAAGAAAACTTAAAAGATATTTTTGTGACTGGTTTATTAGAAGGTCGTATTAAAGAAAAAATGTTTTTAGATGCAGAGAAGCTGACTTTAAAAAGTACATTAGAGTGCGCATCGGGAATGGATTCATTTCATAAAAATATTACGTGTATTAAATCCGAGAGTGTCGGGCTCATTTCTAGAAGTAAGAAAAATTTTAATAGTAGTGCAGGTAGGAATTATTCTACTTCACCGGCGCGGGCGAAAGACAAAAATGTTACAATTCCCAGAAAGAAATCAGTAGAACGTATACAACAGTTGAAGTGCAAATATTGTAATTTAAATAATCATGATTCCAGTAATTGTAGATTAAAAAACGTGACGTGTTTTAATTGCAAAAACAAGGGACATTTTAGTAAAAATTGTCGCGAAAAAAAACGGGAGGAAGTTTCATCTGTGTTTGTGAATTCAAGTGAAATAAATTCAAGGTTAACAAGAAATACCGATCCCATTTATTTATCGTTAAATGTTAATAACGGTATCATCATAAAAGGATTATTTGACACGGGTGCAGGAATATCGATCCTATCGGATAAAGATTATTGGGAACATTTTAAAGATGTACAATTGAAGCCGAAGAATTTAACCCTGAAGGGTTACAATAATTGTAAGTTACAGTTACTTGGATGTTTAATTTTGTCAATTAATTTCAATGGTATTACTAAAATAATGGAATTTTGTGTTGTAAAGGATGGTTCAACCACTGTGCTAGGTAGAGACTTCGTAAAAGAATTTAACATTGGTTTTACGGGTTTCGAGACGGTTTCTTCACAGTTGAAAAGTGAAATACTCACGCATAATATTCACGACGTAAACAATAATAGTGTCGATACGTTAGTGCGTAAATATCCGGAGGTATTTTCAAGTAAACTAGGTAGATTCAATAAATTTAAAGTTCATTTAAAATTGAAAGGAAATGCAGAACCGAAATTCTGCAATCCGAGAAGTATTCCTTTCGCTTTGAAAGCGAAAGTTGAAACGGAATTGAACCGTTTACAGGAAGAGGGAATTTTAGTTCCGATTAGTTATAGCAAGTTTGCATCTCCTATCGTGCCCGTAGTTAAAAGCGATGGAAGCATTAGAATTTGCGGGGATTATAAATGTACTGTGAACCCACAATTGATTGTTGACAAATATCCCATGCCGAAGATAGAAGTTTTATTATCACAAATTTCGGGCGGAATAATATTTTCAAAAATTGATTTACGTCAAGCTTATTTACAGTTGGAACTAGACGAAGAAAGTATGGAATATACTACGATTTCTACACATTTAGGATTATTTAAATTCACTAGGCTAGTGTTTGGGATTAACAGTGCACCGGCAATATTTTGTAGAACTATAGCTTCATGTCTACAAGGTTTGAAGAAAACAGCGGTTTTCCTGGATGATATTATGGTTACAGGAGAAACGATAGAGGAACATAATGCTAATTTAAATGCAGTTCTTAATAGGTTAAAAGATTGCGGTTTGTGCGTAAATATTCAAAAGTGCAATTTTAACGCTTCATCGGTATGTTTCTTAGGGTTTGAAATCTCGAAGGAAGGGATTAAACCTATGGAAGATAAAACGAACGCAATTAGTAAAGTCGCGCAACCAAAAGATTTATCAGAGCTACGCAGTTTTTTAGGAATGGTAAATTTTTACCGATCTTTTGTGCCAAATATGTCTATGTTATTAGATCCTTTGCACAAATTATTGAAAAAAAATACGAATTTTGATTTTAATCAAGATTGCGTAAAAGTTTTTAATAAAATAAAATTAATTTTATGTGATAATCGAGTGTTAGCACATTACGATCCAAATGTTACTTTGAAGGTAGTTACGGACGCCTCAACGAAAGGTTTGGGTGCAACATTGTTACATGTGTATGAAAATAATTTACAAAGACCTATTTCTTTTGTTTCTCGTAAACTGACAGAAGCGGAAAAGAAATATTCAATTTTAGACCTCGAGGCTTGTGCAATTGTGTTTGCTTTTAAGAAGTTTTTCGAGTACATTTACGGAAGGGAATTCATTCTAGAAATAGATAATGAACCTTTATGTAGAATTTTTGGTGAAAAAAAAGGAATTCCTGTTTTAACTTGTAATAGATTACAACGTTATGGTGTAATTCTCTCATCTTTCAATTATAAAGTTCAATACGTAAAATCAACATTAAATTGTTCGGATTACTTATCTCGCGTACCTGTAGGAGATCCTGTTGAGGAAAATAATAACTTTGATTCAAGAATTTTGTGTTTATTCAAAAATAATAGCGAGATGCCAATAGATGTTGAGGAAGTTAAAGCAGAATCTAATACGGATAAATTATTATTAGAGATAAAAAATTATCTTAGAACAGGGTGGCCAAATAAAGTCAATAAGGATGATTGCAAATGGATTTATTGGATAAAAAGGAACGATTTATCAATAATTGATGATTGTATTTTCTGGAACCATAGGTTAGTAATTCCAATAAGTTTAAGGGATAAGATATTAAGCTTATTGCATAGATCTCATCTAGGGATTGCCAAGATGAAAGGGCTAGCTAGAGGCTATTTTTGGTGGCCAGGGATTGACAGTCAAATTGAATTTTTAGTTAGAGAGTGCGGAATTTGTGCGGAAATTCAACCATCACAACCCAAGAGTGAGTTAACTCCATGGCCGATAACGGAAGAAATTTGGAGTAGGATTCATATAGATTACGTAGGGCCTATCGGAAATAAATATTTTTTGGTAATCATAGATTCAACCTCAAAATGGTTGGATTGCGTGGAAGTAAATTCACCTAACTCAGATAATACCATTAAAATCTTAAAGAGATTATTCAGTTATTTCGGTAGTGTACAAACCTTAGTTTCTGATAATGGAGCAGCATTCATGTCAGCAGACTTTAAACAGTTTTGCGAGAGAAATGGCATTAAACATTTAACAACACCTATAAATCATCCTCAATCAAATGGATTGGCAGAGAATGCAGTCAAAACGTGTAAAAATTTTTTAAAGAAAATATTGTTAGAAAAAAAATTTCAGTCAGGTTATAATGAGAAGTTAGAATGTTTTCTCATAGATTATAGGAATGCACCACACTGTACAACAGGGTTAGAGCCAGCAGTTGTAATGTTTGGTAGAAGGTTAAGGTCAAATTTGAATAATTTTATACCTAAAGGGGGGAAGGTAAAGGAAAATGTGATTGATAAAGATACCAAAATGAAAATGTCAAAATGTCAGGAAAATCAGAAATTCTATTATAAAAGGAATAACAAAGTATCTACGAATTTTAAGATTAATCAGAAAGTTATGGTTAGGGATTTTAGAGACCAAAACAATGATAAGTGGGTACCAGGGAAAGTACATAAACGTTTGGGAAATAAACTATATTTAATTGAGGTTAAATTGAATGATAAAATCATGTACTGGAAAAGACATTTTGATCAATTATCCAAACTGTGTGTATCATGGGAAAAGAACCCTAGTATTTTAATCCCTGAGTCTGAGACGAGGAGGCTATCGTTCGATGAGTACGATGTCTCCGACTTTGTTTCGGATGACAATCTAACGGGTGACCCTCTTTTTCCTTCCAGCTCCAGTGAACCCGTGGCGTCAACGTCGGGGAACTGGAAGGAGCGCCTTCGACCAAGGACAGAGAAATCAAAATAAGCAGCAGTCAACTCTCCGAATCAACATGGTTATAAATAAAAAAGAAAATGTTGTAAAATAATAATTAAATATGTGTATGTATGTTTTATAATTATTATTATGATAATCATGTTGTGTTACTGTCTGCTGATTTAAGTGTGGAGGGATGTGGTGAACGTATGTCTGTCGGTATGAAAGAGACAGGCATATCTGAGTGAGACAGCATGACCGAGACGTATAAAAAGGCGTGTCTGTTGTAACTCGTCCTCTCTTTGCAACAACATCTCGAATACTGTACATTAGTAATAACACTAAATAAACCAAATAGTATGGAGTATCCAAACGATTATTATTTACATCTTATCTGAGTGATCGACACGGTAGATCACCACACTAGTGATCACCCGCAATGCTTTGCTATTGGGCCTATCTATATGTTTTTTTGGGCGTCTGTGACTTCTTCCACCATTCACTACTCTATACCAAAATATTACTGTTAAGAAACTACATTACATCGACTTCGTATCTCATAACGGTGCAGAGATTATTGCGTTAAGTATTCCTGGGGTGTCCCCGACTTCTTCTACCATTCACTACTCTATACCAAAATATTACTGTTAAGAAACTACATTACATCGACTTTAAATCGACTTCGTATCTCATTACGGTGCAGAGATTATTGCGTTAAGTATTCCTGGGGTGTCCCCGACTTCTTCTAAAATTCACTACTCTATACCAAAATATTACTGTTAAGAAACTACATTACATCGACTTCGTATCTCATTACGGTGCAGAGATTATTGCGTTAAGTATTCCTGGGGTGTCCCCGACTTCTTCTACCATTCACTACTCTATACCAAAATATTACTGTTAAGAAACTACATTACATCGACTTCGTATCTCATTACGGTGCAGAGATTATTGCGTTAAGTATTCCTGGGGTGTCCCCGACTTCTTCTACCATTCACTACTCTATACCAAAATATTACTGTTAAGAAACTACATTACATCGACTTCGTATCTCATTACGGTGCAGAGATTATTGCGTTAAGTATTCCTGGGGTGTCCCCGACTTCTTCTAAAATTCACTACTCTATACCAAAATATTACTGTTAAGAAACTACATTACATCGACTTAGTATCTCATTACGGTGCAGAGATTATTGCGTTAAGTATTCCTGGGGTGTCCCCGACTTCTTCTACCATGCACTACTCTATACCAAAATATTACTGTTAAGAAACTACATTACATCGACTTTAAATCGACTTCGTATCTCATTACGGTGCAGAGATTATTGCGTTAAGTATTCCTGGGGTGTCCCCGACTTCTTCTACCATTCACTACTCTATACCAAAATATTACTGTTAAGAAACTACATTACATCGACTTCGTATCTCATTACGGTGCAGAGATTATTGCGTTAAGTATTCCTGGGGTGTCCCCGACTTCTTCTACCATTCACTACTCTATACCAAAATATTACTGTTAAGAAACTACATTACATCGACTTCGTATCTCATTACGGTGCAGAGATTATTGCGTTAAGTATTCCTGGGGTGTCCCCGACTTCTTCTACCATTCACTACTCTATACCAAAATATTACTGTTAAGAAACTACATTACATCGACTTCGTATCTCATTACGGTGCAGAGATTATTGCGTTAAGTATTCCTGGGGTGTCCCCGACTTCTTCTAAAATTCACTACTCTATACCAAAATATTACTGTTAAGAAACTACATTACATCGACTTAGTATCTCATTACGGTGCAGAGATTATTGCGTTAAGTATTCCTGGGGTGTCCCCGACTTCTTCTACCATGCACTACTCTATACCAAAATATTACTGTTAAGAAACTACATTACATCGACTTTAAATCGACTTCGTATCTCATTACGGTGCAGAGATTATTGCGTTAAGTATTCCTGGGGTGTCCCCGACTTCTTCTACCATTCACTACTCTATACCAAAATATTACTGTTAAGAAACTACATTACATCGACTTCGTATCTCATTACGGTGCAGAGATTATTGCGTTAAGTATTCCTGGGGTGTCCCCGACTTCTTCTAAAATTCACTACTCTATACCAAAATATTACTGTTAAGAAACTAAATTACATCGACTTCGTATCTCATTACGGTGCAGAGATTATTGCGTTAAGTATTCCTGGGGTGTCCCCGACTTCTTCTACCATTCACTACTCTATACCAAAATATTACTGTTTAGAAACTACATTACATCGACTTTAAATCGACTTCGTATCTCATTACGGTGCAGAGATTATTGCGTTAAGTATTCCTGGGGTGTCCCCGACTTCTTCTACCATTCACTACTCTATACCAAAATATTACTGTTAAGAAACTACATTACATCGACTTCGTATCTCATTACGGTGCAGAGATTATTGCGTTAAGTATTCCTGGGGTGTCCCCGACTTCTTCTAAAATTCACTACTCTATACCAAAATATTACTGTTAAGAAACTACATTACATCGACTTTAAATCGACTTCGTATCTCATTACGGTGCAGAGATTATTGCGTTTAGTATTTCTGGGGTGTCCCCGACTTCTTCTAAAATTCACTACTCTATACCAAAATATTACTGTTAAGAAACTACATTACATCGACTTAGTATCTCATTACGGTGCAGAGATTATTGCGTTAAGTATTCCTGGGGTGTCCCCGACTTCTTCTACCATGCACTACTCTATACCAAAATATTACTGTTAAGAAACTACATTACATCGACTTTAAATCGACTTCGTATCTCATTACGGTGCAGAGATTATTGCGTTAAGTATTCCTGGGGTGTCCCCGACTTCTTCTAAAATTCACTACTCTATACCAAAATATTACTGTTAAGAAACTACATTACATCGACTTCGTATCTCATTACGGTGCAGAGATTATTGCGTTAAGTATTCCTGGGGTGTCCCCGACTTCTTCTAAAATTCACTACTCTATACCAAAATATTACTGTTAAGAAACTACATTACATCGACTTAGTATCTCATTACGGTGCAGAGATTATTGCGTTAAGTATTCCTGGGGTGTCCCCGACTTCTTCTACCATGCACTACTCTATACCAAAATATTACTGTTAAGAAACTACATTACATCGACTTTAAATCGACTTCGTATCTCATTACGGTGCAGAGATTATTGCGTTAAGTATTCCTGGGGTGTCCCCGACTTCTTCTACCATTCACTACTCTATACCAAAATATTACTGTTAAGAAACTACATTACATCGACTTCGTATCTCATTACGGTGCAGAGATTATTGCGTTAAGTATTCCTGGGGTGTCCCCGACTTCTTCTACCATTCACTACTCTATACCAAAATATTACTGTTAAGAAACTACATTACATCGACTTCGTATCTCATTACGGTGCAGAGATTATTGCGTTAAGTATTCCTGGGGTGTCCCCGACTTCTTCTACCATTTACTACTCTATACCAAAATATTACTGTTAAGAAACTACATTACATCGACTTCGTATCTCATTACGGTGCAGAGATTATTGCGTTAAGTATTCCTGGGGTGTCCCCGACTTCTTCTACCATTCACTACTCTATACCAAAATATTACTGTTAAGAAACTACATTACATCGACTTCGTATCTCATTACGGTGCAGAGATTATTGCGTTAAGTATTCCTGGGGTGTCCCCGACTTCTTCTACCATTCACTACTCTATACCAAAATATTACTGTTAAGAAACTACATTACATCGACTTCGTATCTCATTACGGTGCAGAGATTATTGCGTTAAGTATTCCTGGGGTGTCCCCGACTTCTTCTACCATTCACTACTCTATACCAAAATATTACTGTTAAGAAACTACATTACATCGACTTCGTATCTCATTACGGTGCAGAGATTATTGCGTTAAGTATTCCTGGGGTGTCCCCGACTTCTTCTACCATTTACTACTCTATACCAAAATATTACTGTTAAGAAACTACATTACATCGACTTCGTATCTCATTACGGTGCAGAGATTATTGCGTTAAGTATTCCTGGGGTGTCCCCGACTTCTTCTACCATTCACTACTCTATACCAAAATATTACTGTTAAGAAACTACATTACATCGACTTCGTATCTCATTACGGTGCAGAGATTATTGCGTTAAGTATTCCTGGGGTGTCCCCGACTTCTTCTACCATTCACTACTCTATACCAAAATATTACTGTTAAGAAACTACATTACATCGACTTCGTATCTCATTACGGTGCAGATATTATTGCGTTAAGTATTCCTGGGGTGTCCCCGACTTCTTCTACCATGCACTACTCTATACCAAAATATTACTGTTAAGAAACTACATTACATCGACTTCGTATCTCATTACGGTGCAGAGATTATTGCGTTAAGTATTCCTGGGGTGTCCCCGACTTCTTCTACCATTCACTACTCTATACCAAAATATTACTGTTAAGAAACTACATTACATCGACTTCGTATCTCATTACGGTGCAGAGATTATTGCGTTAAGTATTCCTGGAGTGTCCCCGACTTCTTCTACCATTCACTACTCTATACCAAAATATTACTGTTAAGAAACTACATTACATCGACTTCGTATCTCATTACGGTGCAGATATTATTGCGTTAAGTATTCCTGGGGTGTCCCCGACTTCTTCTACCATGCACTACTCTATACCAAAATATTACTGTTAAGAAACTACATTACATCGACTTCGTATCTCATTACGGTGCAGATATTATTGCGTTAAGTATTCCTGGGGTGTCCCCGACTTCTTCTACCATTTAATCTCTAAACACTCCTGGCATTAATAACAACAAACTTGGTCGACTGCTTTTCGAGTATATTAATTTAACTCAACCATTTGAAATGCATTTAATAATATAAGACGCTGTCCTGCCACAGACCGCCTTCTATGTAGGGAAGTTAAAATTTGTGGTTGCTTATATTTTTGTATAAGAATTCTGAAAAAAATATTGAATTTTTTTTTATATTTCGACAACAGCGCAACCTTATTGGGTCCAATACTTTCCTAAATTTCAAGCTGGAACCAACCATACATATTCACAAAACTTCATTGAAATCGGTTGGGCGTTTCCGGAGATTAGGGTATACGATCACGTGATTTTTATATATATTATTAAGATAAGATAGGGATATAAAAAAACACAAGTATTCGAATGCGACGCTGTGTCAAAATTTGAAAGCAATCGGTGAAGAACTTTCGGAGGTTTAAGATTTTGAACGAACGAACATTAAATTTTCGTATTTGTAAAAAGCATTAACTTTGTGGCTTGTCATAATTTACAATAAAGACACAAAAAAATTGTTATTGACCACTTTAATTGTATTAATAATCTACCCGTTTCGGAAGAACCCTTCCTTAAGGAAGGAAGATAATTAAATAATTCTCCTGATTAATCAGGAGAATTTTTAAAAATAATGTAAGATACAAAATATTGACAGATTTTTGCAAAAAAATAACTAAATTAACTAACCATCACGCCGTTGCGCCGCAGGGATAGGCAGAGAGGACGGACCGCCAAACAACTTGGTCTGGGTACACACTTTTTGCCTCTTTTACTTTCATACATCGTCTCATTAAGTACCACTTAATTTTTTTTTTGTTTCAAAAATAATAATTTATTCCCGAATCCTGAACACAACACTGCATGGCAAATATTGTACGAAAACATTGATTTCGCAGACTCATTTGTTATACACACAACAATTTCAGATCATTATACCACAGCGCTCGGCCTAAGAAATAAACCTTCCTCTCCTCCTAAAAACAAACATATTTCTAAAATAAATTATCACGCACTAATTGAGGAGCTGACAACAGAAAAGTGGCAAAACGTAATAAACTAGACTGACACTGAGCAAGCAATGCAGCAATTTATCACTGAATTACAATACTACATATCTAATCACACTACTAATAAAGTTATACCGAACAAACAATTTAAACTCATGCCATGGATCACCCCTGGCCTAGTCAAATCCATCCACAGACGTAATCAAATGCATAAAAATGCTAAAAGACAACCAGATAATATTCTAGTTCAAGAACAATATAAGAAATATAGAAACATATGTAAAAAACTAATTATTTCCACTAAAGAAAATTTCTACAAAAAACATATATACGAAAACACCATAACTCCAAAACGTTTCTGGGAAATATTTCGTCAAATTACCAAAACAAAAAACAGCAAATCGTCTTTCATACAATCATTTGATATGAAAAACACAAGTACTACTAACCCCAAATTGATGGCTAATTTTGCTAATCAATATTTCACTTCAGTAGGAGCCTCTCTCGCAAATAAAATCCTTGAAAAATGTAAGAAAACTGAATCTGAACTAGCCAACATACCTTCAACTGATCTTAATCTTAAAACAGACGAGATTCAAACAACGATTAATGAAGTCATGAAAATGATAGATGAGCTGAAGCCATCGAATGCTTGTGGGCCAGACAAAATTTCCTCAAATCTGCTGAAAGTATTGAAACCACTTATAGCGAGTCCCATTGCATACGTTTGTAATCTTAGTTTCAAGACAGGCACATTCCCAAACCACTTAAAACAATCAGTTGTTATATTGATTCATAAAAATGGAAACAAATCGGATATACATAATTATCGGCCAATATCTCTACTCAACTCATTCTCAAAAATTATCGAGAAAATCGTAAAAAATCGTCTCACCCTCTATCTTGAAAGACATAAAATCTTATCTAATAACCAGTTCGGCTTTCGTCCAGGTCTAGGAACAGAAAATGCTATTGCTAAGCGGGCGGATATTATTTCCAATAATATTGACCCGGGTAATAAATCCATCGCTCTCTTTTTAGATCTTGCCAAAGCTTTTGATACCATCTCGCATAAAATACTTCTAAAAAAACTAAAGGCTATAGGTGTTCAGGGACTGCTATACAAATGGATGGATAGTTACTTAACTAACAGATACCAACAAGTTAAAATTAATGATAATGTTAGCGATCCAGCCCTTGTAGAATTTGGTGTACCCCAAGGGAGTACCTTAGGACCTATTTTGTTCAGTATTTATATCAATGATCTGTGTAACAGCAATTTTTCCAATCATATTATAACATTTGCAGATGATACTGTCCTAATATTTGAAGGAAAAACATGGAATGATGTACACTGCAAAGCAGAAAGTGGATTAAAACAGCTAAAACTTTGGTTAGACTATAATCTGCTGACACTCAATTCGGAAAAAACTAAATTTATACGATTTAGTGCGACAGAAGCGGGCCAACCCGAGGAAGCACATAATATTTTTATACATAAATGCATTGACTCCACTAACTGTAATTGCTATAAATTGGAATGCGTAGACAGTATAAAATACCTTGGTGTTATATTAGACAAATATCTTAGATGGGACGGACAAATAGATCTAGTTGCCACAAAGGTTAGAAAGCTTACGTACATGTTTATGACAGTCAGAAATATCTTACGTAAAAAAGAATTGAAACTCATCTATGATGCTATGTGTGGGTCACTTCTAGACTATGCATCCTTAGGTTGGGGTGGGTGTGCAAAAACTGTTTTGGACAAATTAGCAAAAGCTCAAAAATCACTACTAAGGGTAATCCTCAAAAAACCATTTAGATATCATAGCGATGCACTATTTGAAGAATTCCGAGTTCTGGATGTTAGACAACTATACATGAGAAAATTAATTTTAAACACCCATCAAAAACGCCACCTCTACCCATCTATTAACCTCTCTCACGACACCCGCCACTCACGGAGAAATCCAATTGTACCACTCACAACTAAAACATCTCTCGCTCAAAGACACTTCTCATTCTTAGGTCCAAAACTATACAACTTCATGCCCGATGCTTGGAAAAAGGAAAACACAGCTATTCTTCATAAATTGACCACTAATTGGTTTCATCAATTAGGTAGAAAGGAGAGTGAACTTTTACTACACAAAAAATGAAATCAAACACAAACCAAAAACAACAACAAAAACTCCAACAAAACAGTAAAAGATACGTTTATGTTATAATCTTTATCATTATATGTATATATGTACTTACCTAATACTTTTAAATTAGAATGCTACCCAAGCAGCAGTTAATCTTATGTTTAATGTAATATTTTAGTAGGCTTAGGCACCAGTTAAAAGTACAAATACCTATTATTTCATTATTATTGTAATACTATACTTATCAAACAACTTATCAAAATGTTACTCGTAATACTCATACTAATTTGACTGTCCTAAAACGGGAATCCTCCTAGTCGGGCAGTCAAAACATTTCTTAAATAATGTATTTAAATGTATAATCTTTTACTAAATAAAAAAAAAATAAAATAAAATAAAAAAAATAAAAAAATAAAATCTATATTGAGTTACACATGACTCATCATTTATGGTAGGTAGGTACATAATTCTTTTTATTTATTTAATGTTTACACACATAGATGCCCAAAAACACAAAGCATTTTTTTTAATTTAAATTTATCCTCGATGCCGGGACTTTAAGGCGAAGCTTAATGCCAAATCACTATTTTGATTCATCTTTATAACGAATTGGTGTACATTATGAATACCAAAAAATATGCTTTAGATAAATTGAAGGTTTTCCTATCGTTTCGCTTGAGTAGAATACAAATAAAACAATAAATTACTCAATAAAAAATATAAATGCAAACTACAAAAAAAAATATTTTTTCAATGGAAATGTATGAACGCATAAAGGATTTTTTTTTTAAATATAGTATTATAGCTAAGATTATCTGTGACAGTTTCACTTGATTAACTTTTTTGCTTTCTTATAAAATTATTTACAAAATAAATAAAAAATTGGTTTTGTGCTTGAAATCGAACGTTTCTAGACTCCGTTTGTCAAGCAATATTAATGCCTATTACCTACAATATAAGGTATACCAAGAATATATACATTTTTGGCTGGTAGCTTCCTCTTAATCTAGTTTTCAACAAATTGGCCTACGATCAACTTCTGTATTCCATCGTCATAAAAATATCATTGCCAATCACTGCGACAACCGTTTTAACGTCGTCATCTGTGTCGTGGTAGCCAGTAGTGACCGCTAAGGGGCTTCTTGCAGGAAGCCAGGAACATGTAGTCATAAGTCATCCGTCATCACCGGGTGAGGGGCGGCTGATCAAGTTTTTCGCAGCTATATGATCTTGGGTTCGATGAGCCACGTGCGGAACTTCCGCAACCTCCTGCACCAGGTCATCATTGGTGAGAGATGGTCGCACATTTTGTCTATTTTCTTGCCCATTTGTACGGCAACCTTCATAATATGTTCTAACCCATTAATGCCATGTGGGCGTGTTTCGTGATCCACAAGTCTGACCAATCTTTGCTTAAATTTCATAAACATTTTACCATCGAAATTCAAATAGAACCAAAACGTACTAAGTTAGTGTCTACTTTGGTATCTTTCAAATCCATATGGAAGACATTTGTAGTTTTCCTCTTTATTCCAAGCGTGTACCACAGTGTAATTCTGATTCCAGAGTTGATATAATATTAGTAGGTATTTACATACAAACGAATTTATTGCGAACCATTCTGAATTCGGCATTTCTTTCTTTATTTACACATCTGTGGATGTAATAACGTGTCAAAATGTATACACAGTAAGCACTAATATAGATGATGGAGTATTCGTTGATCAAATAATTCGTGTCGGCACGTGTAGGAACCTATTTAGCTTGAAGTAAGTCATGATGAATTGGACAAAACAAATACTGCTCTTTTATTGTTTGGTATTCATAGACAAAACATATCTTTATAATGTTACCAATCAATAGAAAATCTTGCCGTTAAGTGATTTTAATAATATTCCATGGACTTATTTAGTAGATATTAAATTTTAGGAAACACCTCTCTGGTAAAAATCACAAATGCGAAATAGGTAGACTTGACCTGAAATTTGGCATTTTTGAGGCCACTTTTAGACGTATGGACACTTTTCTAGAAAAAAACACAAATTGATTTCGAAAGATCGTTATTTTATCTAGTAAATTAAGATGTTTAATTTTGAAAAATAATATTATTTTCATATTATAATAAAGTGTTCCCGTTGGACGATGCGCAGATTTGTAGCATTTTCAAAGGTGAATTTGTATAATACAACAATATTTCAAATCATATAATAATACAGTATAAACAATCAATAAATTATCTACCAGAAGTATGTATAAGAATTTTGTTTTTATTTCAAATAAAATTACTAATAAATAAATCCGAGCACGCGTTTTGTGACGAAAATCCCTCAATTGGACAATTTATTTATGGTCTTACAAATTGGTATAGTTCAGATTTTTTTACAAAAATAATTTACCAAAGCATTATTGAAACATTAGAAATAATTTATGACCAAAAAATATATTCTTAAAGTATATAATAGTAATTAATTTCGATTCGCGTTTGTGCATTTTTATTAACTCGGCACAAGACAAAATGTTGTCAGTCTCCGCCGCGACCGGGCGGCGAGCGGGCGTTTAATCTAAGCCAGTCTAGTTAATGACATTTTAAAGAAATTCCTCGCTTAAAAATAGGGAGGAAAATACCCTTGGAATTTTTTTATTAGAAAACACAAATTACGACATCAAAAACGTACGTGGGAGATATATTTTCAGAAAAAACAAAGGTTTGTGATATTTAATTATCCGTGTACATTGTACGTACTTATATGCTACAGGGTCGTTCGAAAGAATCAGTCAGAATAAGCACATATTTTTTTTAACATTTGGCGATAATTTTGTGTTGTTTAATTTCCAGGGAAAAGAATCAACTATGGACTATCAGGAGTTTATATCTGACATCGATGTTTCATGTATAAATGTTAAAACTTATGCCAAAGTACGTGAAACTGTTTGTGATTGGTGGTCAAAAAGTGCCAGGAACCAAATGAATTTTGATTCGTGATGTGCGATTCAAATAATTTTTTTGTTTATAATTTCTATTTTATTGTCCAATTCACTATTACATTGGTATAATTCAACATATTTAATATTTTTTGTGTTACTTTTTGTCAGTTTCATAATGTCATATTGTGAATTGAGCTTCTTGTTTTAGGAAAAAACATGAGGTTATTTTTGACATACTAACCTATGATTTTTTAATCGAAATTTACCTCGTGAATTTAATAACATTTCGACATTAGACGAGTCAGGTCGCTCCGTTAACTATGAAAACAAATACATGAAAGCGATACAATATTATGCAATCGCATAACTACATATGTAGGTAGGTACCGTAGAAAATAGTTGGAAATAAAACCTAGTTTTAATATATATACTACTTCAGTTGTAAGGAATAAACCCTATTTTCAATGTCATACATATCAAATCAAGTAATACTATAATAAACATAAAAAAATAAAATCATGGATCACGCGTGGATTGATAATTGCAAGCCAACACAGGAATAAACTGTACAAAATTTACAAAAATCATGAGAACTATTGTATGGCAAAAAATATTCCACCTAACGGAAATTTACGACAGCAATACATCACTTATAGAAATTTTTTTCAATATTCTTATAAAAAAATGTAAACATGAGTACTATATTAAACAATTACAAAAAGCTGATAAAGATTCTAAAAAAACCTGGCAAGTCATAAATGAAATAACAAATAAAAAACATAAAGTAAAAACATTCCCTGAAAAAATTGTTACAGATGATAAAATAGTCATAACGGATATAAGAAATATTGCAAATAAATTCAATGATTTTTTTACAAATGTTGCCTCAAATATATATATATATATTTTTTGTAATTATTTTTTATTTTTAATAATATGTTTACATGGTACATAATTCATTTTACATCTTGGGTCTTTTTACTACTCTTCCATTGAAAGCATTTGCTTGTGTATGGAAGGGGAGTGTACATAAATGTTGTTGTTAGTTAGTACTTAAATAATTCATTGTACATAAATGTATGTTTGCTGTAGTATTTTTTTTGATCGTAGTGAAGGATAATATAGTAATATAATAAATTTAAAAAAAGAAAGGAAGTTATGGAAAACTAAGGATATTTGTGAGATTAATTAAGTGACAGTAGTTTTTTTTTTCAGAATATTTTTAAAGTGTCTCTTGACAGAGAGCAGTATTCGGGTTTTATCATTAATGCTTCTGATTTCTTCTGGTAGACGATTGAAAAAAGTTCTTCCCTGGTAAGTATAATGATGTTGTGCAAAAGACGTATTTAGTTTTGGGCATAGAAAAATATGTCTAAGTCGCGTTCTGTTTTAATTTAAAAATTGATATTTATCTTTTTCTTTTATAATTTGGATTAATGAGTTTTTAATATATAGGTCTTTAAATGTAGGTACTTGAAATTCTTCAAACAGGCGTTCTGTTGGGTAGTCAAAGGATTTTTTTTAATATAATTTTAATAATTGTTCTTTGTATAATTTCAATTGGAAGAAGGTTACATTTATACGCGGATCCCCAACTAATAATAGCGTATTGTAAAGTGGATTGAACTAAGGTATGATAAATTAAATATAGATTTTTTATCGACAGAAAGTTTCTAATTCTTAAAAATATATATATTATAATAAAAACACATAAATTTGTTTTTGACCACGATAGTATATATATATTAATTTTCTAATTTTGTTTACTACTTGACATATTTGTCCTTTGTTCCTTCCATTTCAGATTTTTATCAATAATTACTCCTAGATATTTAATTTTATTTGTTTTTTTAGTACTGTACAGTTTGATTTGCAATAGTGTTGGCTGTGAATTTTAGTATTATTATGTATGACAATGTTAAAATTTTTTGGAGTATCATTTGTATGGATTGCAAATGGAATTACAAATGTCTTTTCATTATTAAGTGACAGTAAATTAGTGTCGAAAAAATTCTTGAGCGTGTTGATGTCTTCTGTGGCCTTTAATTCTACTTTTTCCCAAGTCTTCTCACTTATTATTAATACTGTATCATCTGCGTATGACGTAATTTGACCATGTAAAGGTTGAAAAAAAATATCGTTTACATATATAGTAAATAGAATTGGTCCAAGCACTGTACCTTGGGGGATTCCAAAGCTTGTTATCTCTTGATCACTATTAACACGATTGATTTTTACCACTTGAGGACGGTTTTTTAAGTAGTCCGTGATCCATTTAATCGCGTTGCCCTTTATGCCGATATTATTCATTTTTTTTAATAGCATCTCATGGGATATGCTATCGAATGCCTTTCTAAAGTCAATAAATATACCCGCACATTTTTTACCTTTATCTAATGATTGGTGAATGTATGAAGTTACGTTAGCAATAGCATCTTGTGTGCTGAGTGATTTTATAAAGCCAAACTGGTTTTTGTGTAATATTTTATTATTATCTAGAAAATTTGCCAATTGTTTTTTTACTATTTTTTCAAAGATCTTTCCTATATTAGAAATTAGACATATTGGGCGATAATTCGTTGCTTGATGTGGATCTCCAGATTTGTAAATAGGTGAGATTATTGTGGTTTTCTAGTTCATTGGAAAAATTCCATTTGTTAAACTTAAGTTTATTAAATGAGTGATAGGTTTTATTAAGTGAGGTTTCATAGTTTTTAACATGTGTGTCGTAATAGAATCAAAACCGGGAGATGAACCTCCTTTCATATTTTCTATTATTTTCGAGATTTCACATTCTGTTGTTGTTTCAAACATTGAAAGTATATTACGTTTCTGTATATTTTTATTTTTATGGTTTTCTTGGTTTGAAGGCTTATGGATATTTTTCGCAAGATTTTTCCCAACATTTGCAAAGAAGGTTTAGATGTTTTTACTAGTTTGAAGGTAAAACAGATTCTAAAGGACTCTCAATATCAGAAGGTTGTTTTTAATAAAAGAATATTGAAATTCACGGAGTTTATTTGAACACATTGTTATACGCGACAATAAATTTTACATGGACGATTCTAGAATGTAGACGGTATTCCAAAGGGCACAACCAGTCGGGACAAGGGAGAAATCAAGAATGAAATCATAATGAAATGGTCAGCGGACTGACGGACCGTTGTGTTGGAAACGTAATGTTGCCATAATAAGGAAATTAACTTTATGGCTTTATCGCTGGTAGGTACCGTCTACATAGGAATTAAATATGTTTGCACATTGTTTAGGCTGTATATTGGCATCTTTAATTTTTTTATCATGTTCAATGTACTTGATGTTTTGTGTTTTTTTTGTATTTTCTATGGAGAAATTAACAGTTTTCCACATTTGTTTATGGTTATTTTCTGAAGTAAATATTTTATTTTTAAAATACTCTTCTTTACTTTTTTAATATAAGATGTTAATTTATTTTTATATTTTTTAAAGAAAATATATGCTTTTTCATCTTGGGGATTTTTTAAAGTTTTTCTTTATTTCTGATAGATATAATAAGTCCTTTGGTAATCCAAGGCTTTAAACATGTTAATTTTGATTTTATGTGTATTGTTATCTCAGTTGTCGAATTTTTAATGTGTTGTGATCAAATAACATATGAATATTAGTAGACCTGCCCTAAGTAATTAAAAGCGTATTATCCCCACTCCCCATACCGGTTCCATTGGAGCCGGCTGTGCTCGCGTATGGCCTCAAGTGAAATTTGAAAACGTGACGTCATCATTCTTGTGCGAACTATGGTCGAGACATCATCGGTTCATTTTACGAAATAACACGGAAAAATGTTGACTTGTGCTATGAAAACTTGTAAAAATAGATGTGAAAAAGAGAATAAACCCAATTGTCGTATTACATTCCATATTTAAGCATTATTTTACTTTATTTTAAGCATATTCACATCGTATAATATGGATCAGTTGTAGAAACATGTCTGGACGCGAAACACAAAGCTGGTTGGTTGCTGGGAAGTAAATTATGAACATTTATAAAAGTGTCTTAACTAAATACTTAAACGAAATATTCGACTCTGAAAATAGAACCGAATTTTTTTGCCGAATTTGGACTTCGCAAAAATTTGTTCATAACGTGGCGAGTAATTTGCGCTCCCATGTAAAAATGTCTATTCATTCAAAAGCAGATTTTACTTTTAAGAAGTAAATGGTGATATTATAATGCGAGATGCCTATTTACTGTCAGATTGATTTATTGACGAATCACAGTCAGCTTCACCCCCTTCGTTCTTCAACAGTTGATTTTACCCCTCGCCATTATCTTCTCGTCTATTAATTCCTATGTCTGTGGTTGTGATATAATATTTTCGAAGTTAGTCGAACAAATTTCAGTATCATCACTGTTTAAAACATTATTCCAATCCTGCTTTTTTAATTTTTCAGAGAGAATAGTCATATCTATTGTTGATTTTTTGGTTATTAAATTATGTTTTTTTATGTTTAATATTATTATTATACAGAAGTAAGCATGAGTGATGATCAGTTATGTTAGTTTTCCAAACAATTGATTTTATTTTGTGAAGATCTTTAATATTTACATTTGTCCAAATGTGGTCTAAACAAGATGGAGTATATTCTTTTATTTCCCTAGTATTTTTATTTATGCAAGATATAAAATTTTGTTCAGTCATACAATTGATGTATTCATTTTTGTTATTATTTTCTATTTTTTCATTAATATTAACGTTAAAATCTCCTACGACGAAGCAAAGTTTATTTTTTAATTTTAATAATATGTATTTGAGGTCATTAATAAATGTAATAATACTCGAGCCGATATAATAAATAACAATCCCGCATTTCAAAACCATATACATCAACCCACTCAAATGGACGAACACTCTGAAAATTGTCCTAAATTATCTCAATTTAAACGTGTTACCGAATCTGAAATAATAAAACACATTGACAATCTTAACACAAATACAGCCAATGGTCCAGATGAATTGAGCGCCATCGCTATCAAGTCTACTAAACAATACATTTCGAAGCCCTTGCAACACATTTTTAATTCTTGCTTTGAAAAAAAACGTTTTCCCAGACGCATTTAAACTCTCCAATATTGTACCAATACATAAATCTGGATCAATCTCTAAACTAGACAATTACAGACCAATATCGCTAATATCCCAACTAGCAAAGATATTAGAAAAAATATTAAAATACAAGTACTAGAGTTTTTAGAATCAAATGCACTTTTGTCCACAAATCAATATGGTTTCAGAACAGGTCTTAGTACAGATGATGCTTTATTTAATCTAACAAAAAATATATGCACCAATCTTGACTTAAATATGAAAAGTTTAACAATCTTTTTAGACCTGAAAAAAGCGTTTGATACAGTTAATCATAATAAACTGATTAGAAAACTCAATAATACAGGAATTAAAAATAATTGTCTGTCACTTTTAACAAATTATTTACTTGATCGCAGACAATGCACAAAAATTGGTGATATTATTAGTAAACCAGAATCTGTGAGATATGGGGTTCCACAAGGAACAGTTATCGGTCCGTTATTGTTCCTAATCTATATCAATGATCTGTGTAATATCAGTATTCCGGGAAAACTATTCTCGTAAGCTGATGATACTGCAATCACAGTCGATGGTAAATCTTGGAAAGAAGTCTCTGAAAATGCAAATAAGTGCACATCCATTGTCAAAGAATGGCTAAACCAAAACCTTCTAACTCTGAACTGTGAAAAAACTATTTATATTCCATTTTATAATACCAAAAGGACGGCACCCTTAACTCACCTAAATATAAGGTTTCACAACAATACTTGCAACCCTGTCTCGTGTTCTAACTGTAGAAATGAATTCGGGGAACACAGTTAAATACCTAGGAATTACTATAGACAGCCAACTAAAATGGACAAATCACGTAGAAAAGCTTATAAATAAACTTAAGTATTTAACTTACATTTTTAAACGATTAAATAACATAGTTGATATCAAAAGAATGAAACTGATTTATCATGCATTGGTACAATCATCAATATCTTATGGAATAATTGGATGGGGTATATAACCACATTAAGCCGCTAGAAATAGCTCAAAAATTAATACTAAAAATAATGTTGCAAAAAGATGTTACCTACCCCTTCTTGCCATTATTTCAAGAAGCTAAACTCTTAGATATAAGAAAAATTTACTTTATGCAATGTCTGAAATATATATTTTCACGAAATGTACATTTTACAAAAAACGAAAATCGTTCTAGCAGTAGAGTAAATAATGCATATGAGGTTCCACTGTGCAAAACTAGGCTTGCGCAGAGACATGCTTTTTTCACTGCCTCAAAAATCTACAATGCACTCTATCAGACTATAGAAATTAGATCTAAAAATATATCGTCTTACAGCATATACAAAAATTTAATAAAGACTTATCACTACCATTGACACAAATACTTACCTGCTATAACATCCTACCTTTTGTAAATTTACAAATCCTTAATTTTTCTATTTTTTAACCTTTTTTCTTAATTATAATTTTGTAAAGACGGAATTAAACTTATTAGAAATAAAACTTACCGGTAATACCTTTAGGACAAACGAATAAATAAGTAAAACAAAAGATTTTTACTCACCTTTGGAAAACTCATGTAAAATATTTAAAAAAAACAAATATTTAAAAAAAATTTAAATGTATATTCATATACCTACATATTTTATATCTACCATGTCAACAAACTGCATTTGTATTAATTTATGTTTACGCACTCCGACGTATAATTTACAAATATGTATGTAACTACATATTAGGAAGAAAGCTACAACCGAGAATTCAACAACAATAATTGTTATTTCATCGGAACCATGCTGTAGTTTTCATCAGCCGCCCGACTGTACAGTGTACAGTGTACGGGTCGCAGTGGAATGAATTCGGTATTTCTGTCTCGTTCTAAAAAACCGTCCGATCGCGAGACCGTCTTTTAACGAAATTTGAATTCTCGTCCGCTGGTTAAAACGCCATGGATTTTTATTTGTGCAATATTGTAAGTATGATATTGTGACTTTTAATGCCCATCTATGTTATATCTATCTATATTATTATTTTATATAAAGGAGAGTGTCTGTGGCAGCCAAGTGGCAGCCGTGTTGCGGACACCGGGCGATCGGCGTTTGTTTAATTTGTATACAAATCTACAGTTTCATTCTGTGATTGATCTTGATTGATTGATTGATTGAGAAAATCTCCTACTAGGAGGACTTAGCCAGTCGAGGAATTGAACCCACTACGCCTGGGTGGGACCCAAACGCGATGTCAACTCAGCCATCGACTGATAATTATATTTATCTCTATTATACTAAAATAAAGTCCTTCTCCTCGTCTGTCTTTTTTGTGCGCTTAGTTCTTTTATCTTCACTATAATGTAGAGAATTTATTCAGTCCACAGTCCACAATGGAGTGCTGGTACCTACCCTGATGTATGGAAGCGAGGCATGGAACTGGCAAAGAAAGGATGAAAGTAGATTGAATGCTGTTGAAATGAGATCCCTGAGGCGTATGTGTGGTAAAACCACTATCTCGTGAGGAATGTGGAGATCCGCAAAGAGTGCAAGGCGGATGTAAGCGTACTGAGTAAGATTAAGAAAGGGACGCTTAGATGGTTTGGACATATAGAATCAATGAGCGAAGAAATTAGTGTAAGGAGGATACATGATGCAAATGCGAATGGTAGCAGAAGAAGTGAATCAGATACTCGAGTCGGGCCATGTCTGATACTTGGTCAGAATAATAGAAGAGTATGTATGAGACGATGTGCGAATGTGCATGAGGCAGGCGGTCCGTCCTCTCCGTCTGGTTAGTTAGTTAGTTAGTTAGTTAGGTTTATGTACACATATAATATTATATTTATAGAAAGTAGACAAAAGAAAAGCAACGCCGGGTACACGGCAGCTAGTTATTACTAAATGTAATGGACAATGTAAGAAATGAGTGTAAGGAGGATACATGATGCAAATGCGAATGGTAGCAGAAGAAGTGAATCAGATACTCGAGTCGGGCCATGTCTGATACTTGGTCAGAATAATAGAAGAGTATGTATGAGACGATGTGCGAATGTGCATGAGGCGGCGGTCCGTCCTCTCCGTCTACCCGTGCGGCGCAACGGCGTGAAATTTTACTGCTTATACTTTTCTATTCATCTTATATCTGGGAGAAGGATGTTAAGGACGTTTGTTGTATAATAAATGTAATTTCTTTGTCCGAATGTGGTTTTATAACTCGGAATGTTTTTTATGTAGTTTCGATTCGATCTAAGTAAGTCAGTAAAGGATGTCTATGTTCTTAGTACCTACGTACCATGTATCCCAGGTTGTCTATGTACTTAGTACGTACCATGTATCCCAGGTTGTCTATGTACTTAGTACGTACCATGTATCCCAGGTTGTCTATGTTCTTAGTACCTACGTACCATGTATCCCAGGTTGTCTATGTACTTAGTACGTACCATGTATCCCAGGTTGTCTATGTTCTTAGTACCTACGTACCATGTATCCCAGGTGGTCTATGTACTTAGTACGTACCATGGATCCCAGGTTGTCTATGTTCTTAGTACCTACGTACCATGTATCCCAGGTTGTCAATGTTCTTAGTACCTACGTACCATGTATCCCAGGTTGTCTATGTACTTAGTACGTACCATGTATCCCTGGTTGTCTATGTTCTTAGTACCTACGTACCATGTATCTCAGGTTGTCTATGTACTTAGTACGTACCATGTATCCCAGGTTGTCTATGTTCTTACCACCTACGTACCATGTATCCCAGGTTGTCTATGTTCTTAGTACCTACGTACCATGTATCCCAGGTTGTCTATGTACTTAGTACGTACCATGTATCCCAGGTTGTCTATGTATTTAGTACGTACCATGTATCCCAGGTTGTCTATGTACTTAGTACGTACCATGTATCCCAGGTTGTCTATGTATTTAGTACGTACCATGTATCCCAGGTTGTCTATGTACTTAGTACGTACCATGTATCCCAGGTTGTCTATGTACTTAGTACGTACCATGTATCCCAGGTTGTATATGTACTTAGTACGTACCATGTATCCCAGGTTGTCTATGTTCTTAGTACCTACGTTTTTTTTTTTTTTTTTTTTATATTAACTCCACACAGGAAGCCCTGAAGAAAATAATTTCCCTCAGGGCCTATGTCATCTTTGGGGATGCTGTGTGGAGGGTCTTTTTGTGGAGAGGAAGGAGTGAACATGGGTCTTGAAGAGTCCCATGTTGTAGGAGGGAGGAAACACAGAGGCCGGCAGTTCGTTCCATAGCCGAGCTGTTGAACTTAAGAACGAATCGTAGAAGCGACCCGTTCTCATGTGACAAGTGTCAACCGTGTACAAATGTTGGGCACGCGTTTGGCGTGTATCCCGACTACGCACCGGTGCCGAAGGGATCAATGACGCTAGTTCCTCAGAGCATCTTCCATTGTAATACCGATAGAACAAGGACAGCATACCTACCTGACGCCTGTGCTCTAAAGATTGCAGTCCGTTTGTTAAGATGGGGGAATCTATCCAACGGACCGCCCGTTTTTGTACACAGATTGCACGTACCATGTATCCCAGGTTGTCTATGTTCTTAGTACGTGCCATGTATCCCAGGTTGTCTATGTTCTTAGTACGTACCATGTTTCACAGGTTGTCTATGTACTTAGTACGTACCATGTATCCCAGGTTGTCTATGTTCTTAGTACCTACGTACCATGTATCCCAGGTTGTCTATGTACTTAGTACGTACCATGTATCCCAGGTTGTCTATGTTCTTAGTACCTACGTACCATGTATCCCAGGTTGTCTATGTAATTAGTACGTACCATGTATCCCAGGTTGTCTATGTTCTTAGTACCTACGTACCATGTATCCCAGGTTGTCTATGTACTTAGTACGTACCATGTATCCCAGGTTGTCTATGTACTTAGTACGTACCATGTATCCCAGGTTGTCTATGTACTTAGTACGTATCATGTATCCAAGGTTGTCTATGTACTTAGTACGTACCATGTATCCCAGGTTGTCTATGTTCTTAGTACCTACGTACCATGTATCCCAGGTTGTCTATGTACTTAGTACGTACCATGTATCCCTGGTTGTCTATGTTCTTAGTACCTACGTACCATGTATCTCAGGTTGTCTATGTTCTTAGTACCTACGTACCATGTATCCCAGGTTGTCTATGTTCTTAGTACCTACGTACCATGTATCCCAGGTTGTCTATGTACTTAGTACGTACCATGTATCCCAGGTTGTCTATGTACTTAGTACGTACCATGTATCCCAGGTTGTCTATGTACTTAGTACGTACCATGTATCCAAGGTTGTCTATGTACTTAGTACGTACCATGTATCCCAGGTTGTCTATGTTCTTAGTACGTACCATGTATCCCAGGTTGTCTATGTTCTTAGTACCTACGTACCATGTATCCCAGGTTTTCTATTTACTTAGTACGTACCATGTATCCCAGGTTGTCTATGTTCTTAGTACCTACGTACCATGTATCCCAGGTTTTCTATTTACTTAGTACGTACCATGTATCCCAGGTTGTCTATGTACTTAGTACGTACCATGTATCCCTGGTTGTCTATGTTCTTAGTACCTACGTACCATGTATCCCAGGTTGTCTATGTACTTAGTACGTACCATGTATCCCTGGTTGTCTATGTTCTTAGTACCTACGTACCATGTATCTCAGGTTGTCTATGTTCTTAGTACCTACGTACCATGTATCCCAGGTTGTCTATGTTCTTAGTACCTACGTACCATGTATCCCAGGTTGTCTATGTACTTAGTACGTACCATGTATCCCAGGTTGTCTATGTACTTAGTACGTACCATGTATCCCAGGTTGTCTATGTACTTAGTACGTACCATGTATCCAAGGTTGTCTATGTACTTAGTACGTACCATGTATCCCAGGTTGTCTATGTTCTTAGTACGTACCATGTATCCCAGGTTGTCTATGTTCTTAGTACCTACGTACCATGTATCCCAGGTTTTCTATTTACTTAGTACGTACCATGTATCCCAGGTTGTCTATGTTCTTAGTACCTACGTACCATGTATCCCAGGTTTTCTATTTACTTAGTACGTACCATGTATCCCAGGTTGTCTATGTACTTAGTACGTACCATGTATCCCTGGTTGTCTATGTTCTTAGTACCTACGTACCATGTATCCCAGGTTGTCTATGTTCTTAGTACCTACGTACCATGTATCCCAGGTTGTCTATGTTCTTAGTACCTACGTACCATGTATCCCAGGTTGTCTATGTTCTTAGTACCTACGTACCATGTATCCCAGGTTGTCTATGTACTTAGTACGTACCATGTATCCCAGGTTGTCTATGTTCTTAGTACCTACGTACCATGTATCCCAGGTTGTCTATGTTCTCAGTACCTACGTACCATGTATCCCAGGTTGTCTATGTTCTTAGTACCTACGTACCATGTATCCCAGGTTGTCTATGTTCTTAGTACCTACGTACCATGTATCCCAGGTTGTCTATGTTCTTAGTACCTACGTACCATGTATCCCAGGTTGTCTATGTTCTTAGTACCTACGTACCATGTATCCCAGGTTGTCTATGTACTTAGTACGTACCATGTATCCCAGGTTGTCTATGTTCTTAGTACCTACGTACCATGTATCCCAGGTTGTCTATGTACTTAGTACGTACCATGTATCCCAGGTTGTCTATGTATTTAGTACGTACCATGTATCCCAGGTTGTCTATGTACTTAGTACGTGCCATGTATCCCAGGTTGTCTATGTACTTAGTACGTACCATGTATCCCAGGTTGTCTATGTTCTTAGTACGTACCATGTATCCCAGGTTGTCTATGTACTTAGTACGTACCATGTATCCCAGGTTGTCTATGTACTTAGTACGTACCATGTATCCCAGGTTGTCTATGTACTTAGTACGTACCATGTATCCCAGGTTGTCTATGTACTTAGTACGTACCATGTATCCCAGGTTGTCTATGTTCTTAGTACGTGCCATGTATCCCAGGTTGTCTATGTACTTAGTAAGTACCATGTATCCCAGGTTGTCTATGTACTTAGTACGTACCATGTATCCCAGGTTGTCTATGTACTTCGTACGTACCATGTATCCCAGGTTGTCTATGTTTTTAGTACCTACGTACCATGTATCCCAGGTTGTCTATGTTCTTAGTACCTACGTACCATGTATCCCAGGTTGTCTATGTTCTTAGTACCTACGTACCATGTATCCCAGGTTGTCTATGTACTTAGTACGTACCATGTATCCCAGGTTGTCTATGTTCTTAGTACCTACGTACCATGTATCCCAGGTTGTCTATGTACTTAGTACGTACCATGTATCCCAGGTTGTCTATGTATTTAGTACGTACCATGTATCCCAGGTTGTCTATGTACTTAGTACGTGCCATGTATCCCAGGTTGTCTATGTACTTAGTACGTACCATGTATCCCAGGTTGTCTATGTTCTTAGTACGTACCATGTATCCCAGGTTGTCTATGTACTTAGTACGTACCATGTATCCCAGGTTGTCTATGTACTTAGTACGTACCATGTATCCCAGGTTGTCTATGTACTTAGTACGTACCATGTATCCCAGGTTGTCTATGTACTTAGTACGTACCATGTATCCCAGGTTGTCTATGTTCTTAGTACGTGCCATGTATCCCAGGTTGTCTATGTACTTAGTAAGTACCATGTATCCCAGGTTGTCTATGTACTTAGTACGTACCATGTATCCCAGGTTGTCTATGTACTTCGTACGTACCATGTATCCCAGGTTGTCTATGTTTTTAGTACCTACGTACCATGTATCCCAGGTTGTCTATGTTCTTAGTACCTACGTACCATGTATCCCAGGTTGTCTATGTTCTTAGTACCTACGTACCATGTATCCCAGGTTGTCTATGTATTTAGTACGTACCATGTATCACAGGTTGTCTATGTACTTAGTACGTACCATGTATCCAAGGTTGTCTATGTACTTAGTACGTACGATGTTTCCCAGGTTGTCTATGTTCTTAGTACCTACGTACCATGTATCCCAGGTTGTCTATGTTCTTAGTAATAATAAATAATAATAATAATACCTGGATGACTTTTATAGCGCCGTTTTTGTGCAAAAACACCTCAAGGGCGCTGTGTGACCTACGTACCATGTATCCCAGGTTGTCTATGTTCTAAGTACCTACGTACCATGTATCCCAGGTTGTCTATGTACTTAGTACGTACCATGTATCCCAGGTTGTCTATGTACTTAGTACGTACCATGTATCCCAGGTTGTCTATGTTCTTAGTACCTACGTACCATGTATCCCAGGTTGTCTATGTACTTAGTACGTACCATGTATCCCTGGTTGTCTATGTTCTTAGTACCTACGTACCATGTATCCCAGGTTGTCTATGTTCTTAGTAATAATAAATAATAATAATAATACCTGGATGACTTTTATAGCGCCGTTTTTGTGCAAAAACACCTCAAGGGCGCTGTGTGACCTACGTACCATGTATCCCAGGTTGTCTATGTTCTTAGTACCTACGTACCATGTATCCCAGGTTGTCTATGTACTTAGTACGTACCATGTATCCCTGGTTGTCTATGTTCTTAGTACCTACGTACCATGTATCCCAGGTTGTCTATGTATTTAGTACGTACCATGTATCACAGGTTGTCTATGTACTTAGTACGTACCATGTATCCAAGGTTGTCTATGTACTTAGTACGTACGATGTTTCCCAGGTTGTCTATGTTCTTAGTACCTACGTACCATGTATCCCAGGTTGTCTATGTACTTAGTACGTACCATGTATCCCAGGTTGTCTATGTACTTAGTACGTACCATGTATCCCAGGTTGTCTATGTACTTAGTACGTACCATGTATCCCAGGTTGTCTATGTACTTAGTACGTACCATGTATCCCAGGTTGTCTATGTACTTAGTACGTATCATGTATCCAAGGTTGTCTATGTACTTAGTACGTACCATGTATCCCAGGTTGTCTATGTACTTAGTACGTACCATGTATCCCATGTTGTCTATGTACTTAGTACGTACTATGTATCGCAGGCTGTCTATGTACTTAGATGTAGTAGATATCCATCATATAATTCCATGTTCGATTCGAGAATGCCACTGAGAATGAGAATGACTTTTTAATATCCTTTTTATTCACCATGTTTTCCGTAAAACCGTTGACTTATTTATTTATTGATTGCCCGTAAAATATAATACAAGTCGAAATTCCCATACAAATACTTCACCAACTTATGTAGATATAATGTCTCGACGCCATCTAGTAGGAAATTCCCATACAAATACTTCACCAACTTATGTAGATATAATGTCTCGACGCCATCTAGTAGGAAATTCAGCACTAACAAAGCCTTTTCTACAAAAATAAAGTTCGTTGTTTATAGGTGAAAAAAATTGTAATAAGCAAGGATTGTTTATGAAATACTAGTAAATATTTAATTATTATTAATAATAATAATGCGACGTAGCTTAGTGCTTTAGAGCAGCTGACCGGCAATCAGAAGTCTCCGAGTTCATTTGCCAGAGCATTTATTCAATTTGTATGTTTGCATGTGTATTTCAGGCAAATAATTATTGCTTATAATAATATGAAATACGAGTACTTTCCATGTTAGTTACGGTGTCGTATAATTTACATAAAGAGGTATATTATAAATCAGCTCTATGTGAAAACAAAAACTTTGAAGAAGAATTGCTGCAATAATATGATAGGTACCTACTGTCTTGTATCTGTCCTGCAGGTAACATGGAACCAAATTTGATTGAGCAACTCAGGGGTATTCAATCATAATTCTCCGTTCCGATAATTTTAATAAATTTGCTGAGTAAAGTAGGTAGCCGTAACCGAGGCATTCTCTAGGAATACCTACTCTATATACTACCTATTCAATATAATACTACTCTATATAATACCTATTCAATTTAATATCTACTCTATATAATACCTACCTATACAATACCTACACTATTTAATACCTACTCTATATAATAACTGCTCTATATAATACCTACTCTACTGAGGCGGCTCCAGGGGTCCAGAAGAGAATAATGAATATGAGATGTTAATAAGTATGGCTAATGAGTAATGGATATTATAATAACGCAAATCTATGTAATTAATCTGCCGGTAGCCACCTATTTTGAAGCTGGTAGTACAATATTGTTTAATTTAAGATTATGTATTTACACATATAACTAATTAATGTTTTATTTTTATTTTAAAGATCTTTTCCTATTAATTTTTTTAATTTGTAACTATAAACTCAGTCCATTGTTTATCAGTAGACTTAAAATTAAACAATGAAAAAAGTACCTAAACGTTTTATTTGAATACGTTTATCAGATTCAATGATTTTTTTTCGATTTTTATCGATATGCTATCCACAGAATTTGACATTTTAAATTATTCCATGCAAATTACTTCAACAATGGATAAACAATTTCGCTAATAATAATAACTAATATACAAGTTCAAGATGGCTACCATTTAAAACACAAACAACTTACGACTGACATTTTTTTAACATCTCCCTTTAATACCTTAAAATATCCTAGGCTATCTCACCGCAGTCATGCCCCAAAATCCCTTTAAAATAATGTTTGTATGATACTCAGCATACGTCAGACGTGATAGTGTTTTCCTACTTTGTCCGTATGGCAAAAGGAAAGAAAGGAGATAGCTTGAGGACAAAACGTGACCCACGCTAGGTACATACAGCAACTTCTTATTTGGACGCCAGATGGCACTGGAACTCGGTATTACCGTACGAATGTTAAAAATAAAGTAATAATCGGGTAGTTTTTTAAATCCCTTTCTTTATATTAATACTATTGCAGTATGTTTTGGGAAGTAATTGACCAAAAGACCTCCGTAGACGAGCCTCCACTGCTACTCTGTATAATATCTACTCTATATAATACCTACTCTACCTGGTGGTTTAGGTCCCATCTAAGATGTTTATCAATTACTAATTCTATAACTGGGCAGTGACATTTAATATTATTTTTATGACACTCGTGTGATTTTAGTTCTAGTGGTTTTGAGTTGAAGGGTGCCCACGTACGCCCGGTACGAAGCCCTGCAATTGCAAGTTTGAGGTGTACGTAGTTTTTTCATCAAATATTACGTCTACTAGTTAATTGAAGACAAAAATGGCATCTTATCAAGTATAGTATTGACTACATTTTGGTTTCTACCAATTTATCTGTTTATCAAAGGTTTAATTTAAACAAATATATTTGTGAATTGTGAATATTCTCAATATCACCTATAATCAACGTAATCTTTAGTTTTCTTACTTAGGCAGTGACATTTTATTCCCGCGGATTCGACCCTTTTCAATGTTTCCCGCCAATTACATTGTGTTAAACAGTTTTCTAAATAATTTTTATTTGAATAATGTATTGTATGTACAAACTATAAAAAAATCTGAATGTTTAGTCACCCTATTGTATACAGACAATGCGCGCATTGATAGTGTGCGTGTGTGGCGTGGGTAATCAATATAATTAATTATAGGCAGAAAAATTAGCTTATCTAATATGTTACTTTATTTATTTATTGTTTCTTTACATTGTATCTTTTGTTTGCGTTAAAATTTTAAACCTGTTCTAGAACAAGCCTGTGTTGAGGTTAATAATTTTACAAAATAATAAAAGAAAAAATAGCACAAATATTAATTAGAGATAGATCAAAGATATTAAAAGAACAATATTGTTACATTAAAGTTTCTACGAATTGGGTACCTACATGGTACCTATTAATCTAATTCCAACCAAGTCATTACAGTATAATGTAGTTAACGTGTAGGGTGACCATGATATACATTGATATTTAATATTGTTACATTAACGCTTCTACGAATTGGGTACCTACATGGTACCTATTAATCTAATACCAACCAATTCATTACAGTATAATGTAGTTAACGTGTAGGGTGACCATGATATACATTGATATTTAATATTGTTACATTAACGCTTCTACGAATTGGGTACCTACATGGTACCTATTAATCTAATACCAACCAATTCATTACAGTATAATGTAGTTAACGTGTAGGGTGACCATGATATACATTGATATTTAATATTGTTACATTAACGCTTCTACGAATTGGGTACCTACATGGTACCTATTAATCTAATTCCAACCAAGTCATTACAGTATAATGTAGTTAACGTGTAGGGTGACCATGATATACATTGATATTTAATATTGTTACATTAACGCTTCTACGAATTGGGTACCTACATGGTACCTATTAATCTAATACCAACCAATTCATTACAGTATAATGTAGTTAACGTGTAGGGTGACCATGATATACATTGATATTTAATATTGTTACATTAACGCTTCTACGAATTGGGTACCTACATGGTACCTATTAATCTAATTCCAACCAAGTCATTACAGTATAATGTAGTTAACGTGTAGGGTGACCATGATATACATTGATATTTAATATTGTTACATTAACGCTTCTATGAATTGGGTACCTACATGGTACCTATTAATCTAATTCCAACCAAGTCATTACGGTATAATGTAGTTAACGTGTAGGGTGACCATGATATACATTGATATTTAATATTGTTACATTAACTCTTCTATGAATTGGGTACCTACATGGTACCTATTAATCTAATTCCAACCAAGTCATTACGGTATAATGTAGTTAACGTGTAGGGTGACCATGATATACATTGATTTTTAATTGCCAGAAAAAATATAATAAGCTATTATTTTGTTAAAAAGAGAAGAAAGGAAGAGGAAAAAAAATTGCATTATAAAAGGAAAAGGATGAAAAAATATACATGTTCAATATTATTATGCCACAATTTAAAAGGTCAAAGCTGAAAGAATATGTTGGAAATCCTCTGATAGAACAAATAATTTAACATTCTTTAAGAATTTAAACAAGGAATTTGACGACTTTATGTGATCTGGAAGGATTAAAGTACATTCTTGGGCGTCGCGATTGTGGTGTAAGAATTCAACTTTATACACAAACGGCGAATGATATCTTATATATTGTATAACATTTTGTTTTTAAATTAGCTATAAAACATACTTTATTTAACTAATCACATATTTTAATAAAATCAAAATGTTTAACCTTTTTTGGAATAATTTAATGAGTAAAACCACAAATTGTAATTGAGGCGAGTGTCTTGGGTTCAAGTACTAGATGTGACCATATATATCTTTTTCTGATTGTTCTATTTCAAATTTTCGTTTAATAATCGCTAATATTGTCTTCAATAAATAAAAAAGTTTACGTTTATTTTATATTTTTTTCCTTATTTTAATGATAGCGGTTTAATAACAAGAAAGCGGTTCCAAGGAAAGAGCAAACTAAGTTTCTTCCCAACCCCTACAAGTTGCCGTTTTCTCAGGCTCTATGGTGCTAAATGGACTGAAATTTTAGATAATTTACGTAGGTACTACAAATTATATTCTAAGGTGAACTATATTTATTTTGGTCCTCAGAGGAAAATAAATGATTCGTGTAATTCGAAAAAATCAGTTTAGGCAAAATATGAAGAAAAAAAATGTACTACATCATATGCCATCAAAAAAATTTCACAAAAAAGTTCCTTAATAAAAATGGTGTATCCATTTAATGAAAGTATTTTTATGCAGATACTCCATATTCATATTACAATCTTATCTCCAAATTCCCTATAATATTAACAAAAAGGTCCAACCCCAGTGAAATAGTGGCAATTTAACAACTCTAGCCGCTGGAGAGAGCTAGTGTAGCATGTCGATTATGACATTCCTTTCATTTGTGGTATATTGAATTTATGTATTATTTGCTCTTTTGCTCTTTCTAATTTATATTTTGATTTTAAAAAGAGTTTAACGAAAATTGGTCCGTGATTCAGTTTACGAAAAAATAGGAAAACATTCCCAAGTCGTTTTTCAGGATGCCAAAAAACATTGACACGTTGTATTTGGTGAAATGATTTTATTAAATCCTAGCAAATAAAATGTTCTTAATACAGCAGAGCTGTGTTAGCATTATGTATTCAAGTTGATGTTCAAAACACATTTTGTATCTAACACCTCACAAGAGCGCCCCTGTCTGTACAGTGTAAAGCCAATGTCACCAGGTTGGGAAGCCTTGTGAGGCAGGTTAAGGTAGGGCTTGTAGAAAAGAATTTATTCATGCGAGGCCCTGGTTATATGAAGGAAGAAAAACAGAATTTTGTATGTGTTTTGAATTATCGAATACATAAAATATATTAATATATAATATTAATGAATTACATTTTTTTATTCATTCATATTATGAAATTGATTGATATCTTTAAAAATTATAAAATGTCTCACCATAAGTATTTCAATACCTTTCTAAACCATTAAAAACTGAGTTAAAAGCCGGTTTAATATTTTTTAATGTATTCGCAAAAAGGTCAAAAGCAGTGAGGTCGTATGTGAAATATCTAATTATAATTTATCGTCGTAAAATAAAGAGTATAATTTCCCATCAAATCCATTAAAATGTATGAGAGAAAACCAGAGCCCACAACTAGGGGGCGCTAGTGTAGCAGGTTAAGGTATGGGAAACGTCAGAATTATTATTAATATTATAAGGTATTTGGATGAGAGATATCAAAGCCTTTTTCAACATTTTTCATTGTTGTAGCCGGAAGTAGTGTCCCTGTTATTTTCAAAAATATAAAATTTCTCAAAATTTATAAATTCCAAACTTTACGTAAATTAAAAAGATAAATGTTTTTATAAAACCGACGAGGACGAAAACCGTCCTCCTGACCCCGAGTCCATATTTAATATTGCAGACGGCTATGAATCTGATGCTAGCGTGTTTCTACAACACTTCCTTCCAGAAACCGTCCTCCTGACCCCGAGTCCATATTTAATATTGCAGACGGCTATGAATCTGATGCTAGCGTGTTTCTACAACACTTCCTTCCAGAAACCGTCCTCCTGACCCCGAGTCCATATTTAATATTGCAGACGGCTATGAATCTGATGCTAGTCGTGTTTCTACAACACTTCCTTCCGGAAACCGTCCTCCTGACCCCGAGTCCATATTTAATATTGCAGACGGCTATGAATCTGATGCTAGCGTGTTTCTACAACACTTCCTTCCGGAAACCGTCCTCCTGACCCCGAGTCCATATTTAATATTGCAGACGGCTATGAATCTGATGCTAGCGTGTTTCTACAACACTTCCTTCCAGAAACCGTCCTCCTGACCCCGAGTCCATATTTAATATTGCAGACGGCTATGAATCTGATGCTAGTCGTGTTTCTACAACACTTCCTTCCAGAAACCGTCCTCCTGACCCCGAGTCCATATTTAATATTGCAGACGGCTATGAATCTGATGCTAGTCGTGTTTCTACAACACTTCCTTCCAGAAAACGAAGACCATCGCTATGTCTCGATGTACCACCCAAAATGAAATCTCTTTCTCAATCCAATGAAACCTCACATTCTCAGGGAAGTCGTAAGGACTCATTATACCAGAAACTAAATGGACTGAACTAACTTATTATCTGTCCCCCTCGGCTCCGTTTATTGTCAACTGACTCCAACCAACTGAACAAGGGAAATCATTCATCCTCTGGATTTCGGGAAATTCATTTTTACTTCTAAAAACAGTAAACTTGGCATAAGTTATGAATTATCCAAAGAAATTAAATCCGCTTCCTTTGGAAATGAATTTGTCAAAAAAATACATGCACTATCAAACCGTATTTTAAATCTTTTATTCCGACATACAACCTTACAAGAATGGGCCGAGTGAGAGGTATTCCAACCGATCTCTCAGCGTCTGAAATCTGTAGATGCTCTTAATGATTCTCAAATGACCCCTGAGGTATTGAAAACAAGTCGATTAAATTACAAAAGATACAACTTTACCGAACCACTACAGGGAAACCTTCACAATCGGTTATTATTACCTACTTTTGAAGACCAAACTTTGCTGTTTCGGGTACTTATTTATTACAACGCACTCCCTGTGGAAGTATATACATTCCCGACGACTCAATGTTTTAACTGTTGCCATTTTGAACATACGAAACCCATATCTCGTTGCCCTCTACGTAGTTTTCATTACGGAGATGACCTGATACTGCGGTTAGTGTGGCCTGTCCAGAATTGACCAGACAAAAAAATATGAAACAATAAATGGCTTCAGACAAAATTTCCTAATTCAGACATCAAAATTATTCCCACTTGCAAAAAAATCATTTGCAGAGGTAACATCTACCTCAATTCCTTTCAATATACCTTCCTCTAAACCTCCTCCATTATCTTCTTACAGGGAAACAATTTTTAAACCACTAATATCAAAAATCAAAATTGGTTGCTTCTATTGATAAAAATCATCAAAATAATATTTTGTTTAACTCGAATGGGAATTATAAATTTCAGACACTCAATGGGAGTGCATTAAATAGTTCCTCCTCTTCCCCTATTTTCCCTTAAGTGGCGAATGAAAATTCTGCTTTTACTCAGACTTTAATTACCCTGTTAATTTCTATTCTTTCAACCAACAATAATGTACCGTCCAACGCTGTTGATTGTATTAAATCTTTATTATCCCAAAGTTGTCTTCCCAAAGTCTCCTAATGAAATTTTCGGCCGGCTAGTTTTGCCACAGCAAAAAAAAAACTAGTGTCGTACATTCAAGATTTCTAGTGTAAAAAATAGTGTTGCCCAACGGAAGAAAATTAAAGATATACACAATTTATTTAATAAAATTAAAATCATAATGTTTTATGTATACTATACAATATGTACAGTATGTGTATGCACCAACTATGTGCACTAGCTATAGAGATAAAACACCTGTCAATGCGCGAGGCTATCGTCTGCCGTCTGCCCCTCGCCGCATCCACCGGAGTTGCAGGGAGATGTACGATTGAGGAATAAGACATCTGACCCCTTATCAACGCGAATGTGTGCCGCGCTCCTCCTGTGCGTGCAAGTACCTAGCATACGGCGCTACATACTGTACAATATGTACAGTATGTGTATGCACCAACTATGTGCACTAGCTATAGAGATAAAACACCTGTCAATGCGCGAGGCTATCGTCTGCCGTCTGCCCCTCGCCGCATCCACTGGAGTTGCAGGGAGATGTACGATTGAGGAATAAGACATCTGACCCCTTATCAACGCGAATGTGTGCCGCGCTCCTCCTGTGCGTGCAAGTACCTAGCATACGGCGCTACATACTGTACAATATGTACAGTATGTGTATGCACCAACTATGTGCACTAGCTATAGAGATAAAACACCTGTCAATGCGCGAGGCTATCGTCTGCCGTCTGCCCCTCGCCGCAGCCACCGGAGTTGCAGGGAGATGTACGATTGAGGAATAAGACATCTGACCCCTTATCAACGCGAATGTGTGCCGCGCTCCTCCTGTGCGTGCAAGTACCTAGCATACGGCGCTACATACTGTACAATATGTACAGTATGTGTATGCACCAACTATGTGCACTAGCTATAGAGATAAAACACCTGTCAATGCGCGAGGCTATCGTCTGCCGTCTGCCCCTCGCCGCATCCACCGGAGTTGCAGGGAGATGTACGATTGAGGAATAAGACATCTGACCCCTTATCAACGCGAATGTGTGCCGCGCTCCTCCTGTGCCTGCAAGTACCTAGCATACGGCGCTACACACTGTACACTACTCCGCACCGAGTCCGACACTATATCTACCTAGCTACACGACGGCAACAGTCTCTGCTGCCAATACTGACCCGCGCAATGCGCCTTATCTACCGAAATACTCAGCGTTCGCGAAACTGACCTACGGCACTCATCGCCGCGGGGAGACCCACGCCGTAAACACAACACTGGCACGACGGGAAAACGCTCCAAGAAACACGTGCCCCACGTGCCCCACGTGCCGCACGTGCCCAGTGCCCACGCCAATAGGCATTGCTCTGCAACTAAACAGAACATAATAGAACATAGCACAAGCCATCTACCCAATAAAGCAGTATGCAAGTTCGCATACCGAGATTCAGATCGCACCGTTCACACTGCTGAATGTGATATTCCTAAAACAAATACTAATAGTTACTAGTTTTACTAATATACTAAAATATTCCACACCACAACTGGCAGTAGGTTTGCCTTAAGTTTCATGACAATCGTCTGATTCACATCAGAGAAGCGTTTACAGAATAATCGGTAATCATGTATTCAATGTAATACTTACTGTGGTACGCGAAAATGTTATTTTGGAATAATTGTGGTAACTTTTCAACGAGCAAACTGACTCGCGTAGTAGCGAGTTAGAGCGTCGGGCGTTTGTATTTCCTCGGGGAATCACAGCGATTAAATTGAATGGTGACTTTTGACTAAAACTTTTGGATTAGTCATGGTGGCTCGTGATTTTTGAGTGATGAATTGACCTAAGATTATTTAAAATTTAAATTTGAAACCGCGCAAGAGTGAGACTGTAGCATCCCCAATCGGGGTATATTGTGAGGCTGAAGGTACTGGGGAGGGGAAGGGGAAGGACTGATCTGGCTATGGAGATCTGGTATTACGCCAGGACGATGCGATATGACAACATCTTTCACTTCGGAACGTGTCGCGAGTATTCTACATATTATTTTAAATGAGTAATTGATAAAATGATAAAATTTACTTGCGCACGCCGGGTTATGAACTCGTGATCTGCAGCTTGCTAGTCGAGATGCTTACCCTTTGAATACGGAGGCCGTCAATCAATGATTCAGAAAATACGAGATTTTGTTTTAGCCCGATTATTTTCCAGCTCCGATTTCATGAAAATCTACCTACAAAAAACTGAATTTTAGAAAAAATATTACAGTGTTTTTAACAAAACAAAAAGAGTCGTATTTTTCAATTTTAGCCAGGGCTTGCATAACTTCGCAGCAACTTGCATACTCTCTAGCTCGCATGTGTCGATTGTAATAAATATCAAATCTTGTTTCAACCCTCTCTAGCTCGCATGTGTCGATTATAATAAATATCACATCTTGTTTCAACCCTCTCTAGCTCGCATGTGTCGATTATAATAAATATCACATCTTGTTTCAACCCTCTCTAGCTCGCATGTGTCGATTGTAATAAATATCACATCTTGTTTCAACCCTCTCTAGCTCGCATCTGTCGATTATAATAAATATCACATCTTGTTTCAACCCTTTCTAGCTCGCATGTGTCGATTATAATAAATATCACATCTTGTTTCAACCCTCTCTAGCTCGCATGTGTCGATTATAATAAATATCACATCTTGTTTCAACCCTTTCTAGCTCGCATCTGTCGATTATAATAAATATCACATCTTGTTTCAACCCTCTCTAGCTCGCATCTGTCGATTATAATAAATATCACATCTTGTTTCAACCCTCTCTAGCTCGCATGTGTCGATTATAATAAATATCACATCTTGTTTCAACCCTCTCTAGCTCGCATGTGTCGATTATAATAAATATCACATCTTGTTTCAACCCTTTCTAGCTCGCATCTGTCGATTATAATAAATATCACATCTTGTTTCAACCCTCTCTAGCTCACATGTGTCGATTATAATAAATATCACATCTTGTTTCAACCCTCTCTAGCTCGCATGTGTCGATTATAATAAATATCACATCTTGTTTCAACCCTCTCTAGCTCGCATGTGTCGATCGTAATAAATATCACATCTTGTTTCAACCCTCTCTAGCTCGCATGTGTCGATTATAATAAATATCACATCTTGTTTCAACCCTCTCTAGCTCGCATGTGTCGATCGTAATAAATATCACATCTTGTTTCAACCCTCTCTAGCTCGCATGTGTCGATTGTAATAAATATCACATCTTGTTTCAACCCTCTCTAGCTCGCATGTGTCGATTATAATAAATATCACATCTTGTTTCAACCCTCTCTAGCTCGCATGTGTCGATTATAATAAATATCACATCTTGTTTCAACCCTCTCTAGCTCGCATGTGTCGATTATAATAAATATCACATCTTGTTTCAACCCTCTCTAGCTCGCATCTGTCGATTATAATAAATATCACATCTTGTTTCAACCCTCTCTAGCTCGCATGTGTCGATTATAATAAATATCACATCTTGTTTCAACCCTTTCTAGCTCGCATCTGTCGATTATAATAAATATCACATCTTGTTTCAACCCTCTCTAGCTCGCATCTGTCGATTATAATAAATATCACATCTTGTTTCAACCCTCTCTAGCTCGCATGTGTCGATTATAATAAATATCACATCTTGTTTCAACCCTCTCTAGCTCGCATGTGTCGATTATAATAAATATCACATCTTGTTTCAACCCTTTCTAGCTCGCATGTGTCGATTATAATAAATATCACATCTTGTTTCAACCCTCTCTAGCTCACATGTGTCGATTATAATAAATATCACATCTTGTTTCAACCCTCTCTAGCTCGCATGTGTCGATTATAATAAATATCACATCTTGTTTCAACCCTCTCTAGCTCGCATGTGTCGATCGTAATAAATATCACATCTTGTTTCAACCCTCTCTAGCTCGCATGTGTCGATTATAATAAATATCACATCTTGTTTCAACCCTCTCTAGCTCGCATGTGTCGATCGTAATAAATATCACATCTTGTTTCAACCCTCTCTAGCTCGCATGTGTCGATTGTAATAAATATCACATCTTGTTTCAACGCTCTCTAGCTCGCATGTGTCGATTATAATAAATATCACATCTTGTTTCAACCCTCTCTAGCTCGCATGTGTCGATTATAATAAATATCACATCTTGTTTCAACCCTCTCTAGCTCGCATGTGTCGATTGTAATAAATATCACATCTTGTTTCAACCCTCTCTAGCTCGCATGTGTAGATTATAATAAATATCACATCTTGTTTCAACCCTCTCTAGCTCGCATCTGTCGATTATAATAAATATCACATCTTGTTTCAACCCTTTCTAGCTCGCATGTGTCGATTATAATAAATATCACATCTTGTTTCAACCCTCTCTAGCTCGCATGTGTCTAATATAATAAATATCACATCTTGTTTCAACCCTTTCTAGCTCGCATCTGTCGATTATAATAAATATCACATCTTGTTTCAACCCTCTCTAGCTCGCATGTGTCGATTATAATAAATATCACATCTTGTTTCAACCCTCTCTAGCTCGCATGTGTCGATTATAATAAATATCACATCTTGTTTCAACCCTCTCTAGCTCGCATCTGTCGATTATAATAAATATCACATCTTGTTTCAACCCTTTCTAGCTCGCATGTGTCGATTATAATAAATATCACATCTTGTTTCAACCCTCTCTAGCTCGCATGTGTCTAATATAATAAATATCACATCTTGTTTCAACCCTTTCTAGCTCGCATCTGTCGATTATAATAAATATCACATCTTGTTTCAACCCTCTCTAGCTCGCATGTGTCGATTATAATAAATATCACATCTTGTTTCAACCCTTTCTAGCTCGCATGTGTCGATTATAATAAATATCACATCTTGTTTCAACCCTCTCCAGCTCGCATGTGTCGATTATAATAAATATCACATCTTGTTTCAACCCTCTCCAGCTCGCATGTGTCGATTGAAATAAATATCACATCTTTTTTCAACCCTCTCTAGCTCGCATGTGTCGATTATATTACGAAAACGATTTGAACAATTAAATTGATATTTTCTCTGACTAATTATTAATCATTAATCAACCATATTATTCGAATTGTTTATTTGTCTTCAAATAAACAATCAGTAAATAAGAATACAAATATTGTAGGTTTATGGTGTTTCAACGAAAGATGTTTGTTGAGTAGAGGCGAAAAACATTAGTTATTGCATAACCCAAACATAACTGTTTGTTTGTAATGAATGGTAGTTGACGTTATTTTCAGAGTTAATGAGTGTGTGTAATATGCACTGTGGAGTGTGTTGCGTATAGTGTGTACCCTCACATACCCAAACGAGCGACAAACATAACTTTGTGTTTGTAATGAATGGTAGTTGACGTGATTTTCAGAGTTAATGATTGTGTGTAATATGCACTGTGGAGTGTGTTGCGTATAGTGTGTACCCTCACATACCCAAACGAGCGACAAACATAACTTTGTGTTTGTAATGAATGGTAGTTGACGTGATTTTCAGAGTTAATGAGTGTGTGTAATATGCACTGTGGAGTGTGTTGCGTATAGTGTGTACCCTCACATACCCAAACGAGCGACAAACATAACTTTGTGTTTTTAATGAATGGTAGTTGACGTGATTTTCAGAGTTAATGAGTGTGTGTAATATGCACTGTGGAGTGTGTTGCGTATAGTGTGTACCCTCACATACCCAAACGAGCGACAAACATAACTTTGTGTTTGTAATGAATGGTAGTTGACGTGATTTACAGAGTTAATGAGTGTGTGTAATATGCACTGTGGAGTGTGTTGCGTATAGTGTGTACCCTCACATACCCAAACGATCGACAAACATAACTTTGTGTTTGTAATGAATGGTAGTTGACGTGATTTTCAGAGTTAATGAGTGTGTGTAATATGCACTGTGGAGTGTGTTGCGTATAGTGTATAGTGGGTACATTCCTCGCAACACAATTACCATCCGTGACTATCATTACGACTTTATCTCCGACACAAGTCGAAGGTTGGGTCTATTTCGTTTATTTTGCTGTGAGGCAATTCATGACTGGAGAGGTAATTAAAAGCGGTTTGCTATATCACGAAAACGCTTAATACAATTTATTTTCTATGAATCCATAAAAATGTGCAAGATCCTTATGCAATAAATTCTTGGAATTATACAATTTATTCTAATAAGAATTAACATCTAAAATGATTCAACTGCTTTGTTATATGTGCGGCATGATCCTATACATGATTTAGTAGTGGAGGTCTGTCAATACTTTGCTGTTTTCACAGTGCGTTGAATACAAATTGTCTTCATAGCTTTTCTTACGTAGGTAGTTATTCGTTCAGCATTATTTCATCGGGGCGGTTGGAAATAGTTACGGCGAGAGTTGCCGGTCTTATTGTTAACGTAATAATGAAGTGTATTGGGACTTCATCACCGAAATTAGAATAGACTTTCATATTAGCAATATCACTCAGAACACTATTGTAACATTTTGCTTTTTTTAGAATTATTTCTAGCGCAACCTACTTTATCACTTGTCTGAATTATGGTTCACACAAGCACTTTCAATTTTATAAATGATATTTAAACGCACAGCAAATATGAGTTCAAGGAACGTGAAAAATTTCAAGCAGGCATAACGCACATCATAGATAACTGAAATCATTATGTTTGATGCTGCGAATACGCGATACAGCACTAAAAACTGTGATAGATTGCCCGGAATTACTAGAAAGAATTCAATTAAGAGTACCCATCAGACAAACCAGACAAAATCACACATTAAACATCCCTCAATGTAACACGAACTCAAAACAAAATGCTTTTATTCACCGTGCTTCAAACAATTTTAATACTTCATACAGTGAATTAGACTTATTTAACTCAGCACCCCACAATTTCAAAACTAAAATCAATAAATAATTATATTATCATTATTATTTTTTATTAATACACATACGTACATGCTACACATTACACAGACTAGATCCATCCCATCCCCCTCCCTTCCGCCATCCCATCCCTATAGGCTAATGTAACTCTTTTTCTTACATAAATATTATATATATTCACTAAATAATTAAAATACCTAAGTGAAAACCTATTATTGGTTAAATAATTAACACTTACCACACCATACCTTGTAATAATTATAACTGTTGGTTTTCCAAATAAAATAAAAATAATAAAATACCTATAGTACCTACCTACGTGTATGTTGTAAATGACAAACACCAATGAGCGAAAACACTTTCTCTTACCAGAAAAACAGGTAGGTGTTATTAATTGAGAGTCATATTTTGTTAACCTTGATTATTTTCATAGTGTGGAAAAATAACACCGGAAGTGTTTATGAATTGAATAATCAAACGCCTTATCTACTATTATTCAATGACGTATCTGAAAACTGGACATAAATTAAAAACACAAATAACTATACCAATTTAAACCCGCACATCAAACAAAATAAATGCAGGGAGATTTTCCTAATGCATGTGAATGCGAACCTAAACGATTCTTGGATTTTAGCTTCAATTAGAGCAACGGTTCCCAACCATATTATATATAATTATTACAGATATTTAGGTACTATTGTGAAATTTAATTTCCAGCCGTGGATAAGAAAAAAAATATCCTGGTCGTAGAGACAGCGATTACCTAAATTTGTGTCGTATCCGAATAATGTTTCTATTGGTTCATTATCATCATCCGGATGCGGAAAATTAATTATTATAATGTTTGGAATCTATTTACCTAACGTAAAAGCGGTTGTACCAATTTATGCATCAGAGGGTAGCTACTGTAGCTACCTATTAATTCTCAGGCTGCTATTGGATGGATCACAAACGCAGAGTATCTGTGGCAGTGGGCACCGGGCATAAATCTGATGAATTGGCAGCCTGTTAACTTCTAATCTTTCTGTATGAAGAAAAATGTTAATTAATGTTCATTTGTTCAAAATCTCAAGTTCAGGTCAAAACGTCTTCACCGATTGCTTTGAAGTTTTGACACAACATTCGAATATGCGTATGTTTTTAAAATACCTATATTATATTAATTTTACCTGCGACAGATTTCATCTGTTGGACAAACATGCTTTTTTAAACAGAGCCATTTTTCGGACGTAAAAGCAAAACGCGCTATTGTTTTTCTATCTGCTCAGATAGACTGAGTCATAGCAACGCGTGGAGGTACAGCTAGTATATTTTTAAAAATGCAAATAACATTTCCGATGCGTTTTTATTCGTCGGATAACGCGGAAAGATCTAACATTCTATGTGTGATTCTACATCGTTTACACTGATGAATTCTTATAATGATTTATATTATTTCTTATAATGATCTTATAATAGTTGGTATTCCAAAAATACCTTTTGTGAATTTTGCAAATAATTATTATTTCCATATTGTAAATTTACAACCAAAATAAATCCTGTTAAATTGGTTTTGCTAGATCTGTACTTATCTGTTAACGGGTCAAAGTTTTTAATATGAAAAAAACTACTCATATGTCTATGACGCCTTCCAATAAGATTCTTATTAGAAGAAGAAAAGGTAGCTCCATCCCACAAAAAGGTTGGAAACCCTTGATTTCAACATTGATTCGTATCTACTGCTGCAACCAGACCTCTGCCGCAATTAAATCATGGATAATTCACAAAACTGCATTCTGGTGACTAATAAATAATAATAACGTTATATAGAATTTTGTAGAGCTTCAAATATCGTTATCCCAGTTAGTTATTACTTAATATTTAGTCGGTTGAAAGGTTACTCCTCCCTGTATTATGTGTTGGTTGCTGCTGGCGAAGTGGAGTGTTGAGCAACTCCCGCCGCAGGAAGCCGAGCCTCTCTCTTCACGAGGAAAGACCTTGGCTCAGAATGCCGCAACTGCTCGTAGCGAGCGACTCTACCGTACACTGCCATACTACCGTCACACACACACATACACAACACACTATCCGATATACATAACCTACAGTGTCCACCAAATCTGTCATCGGCAAAACAATTTATATATTCAGTGCTTAGTATTAAGCTTTAAGCATAAGCTATAGGTCAAAAACCATTGTCTACGGATGTAAACTCTGCTCAAGTCAAATTTGCGTGTAGCGGGCTTTGTCATGTCCCGCGATTTATATTGGTTTTTTCAGTCACGTGGTGTAGAATAATAGAAAATTATATTTTTTGGCAATAAAATTTATTAATTAACTTAAATTTAGTCAGTTAAATACATCTGTCGAACCTGCATTGTTTTAGTTCATTATTTAGATTAAAAGGAAGGGTGTTTTAACCATTTGCTCAATTCTACATTCAACTAAACAAAGCCTGAATAATATACAATTTTAAGTAAGAATGTAGGCTTAATTGTGCAGTGTGTCTTAAATAGCTTTAATTATATATATATATTTGAAAATATGCAGTTATTGCACAAATTCGAACCAACATCGAAAAAAATCAAGTTTAACCCAAAGGAGTTTTGTTGAACATATTTCATTTCATTGTAATGGTTGCAGGTTAATTATGTAATAATCTCTGAATACGAGTAAAGAAGTTTCGTTGAACATATGTCATTTCATTGAAATGGCATATGTAATATATGGTTAGTTATGTAATAATCTCTGAATACGAGTAAAGGAGTTTTGTTGAACATATTTCATTTCATTGTAATGGTTGCAGGTTAATTATGTAATAATCTCTGAATACGAGTAAAGAAGTTTCGTTGAACATATGTCATTTCATTGAAATGGCATATGTAATATATGGTTAGTTATGTAATAATCTCTGAATACGAGTAAAGGAGTTTTGTTGAACATATTTCATTTCATTGTAATGGTTGCAGGTTAATTATGTAATAATCTCTGAATACGAGTAAAGAAGTTTCGTTGAACATATGTCATTTCATTGAAATGGCATATGTAATATATGGTTAGTTATGTAATAATCTCTGAATACGAGTAAAGGAGTTTTGTTGAACATATTTCATTTCATTGTAATGGTTGCAGGTTAATTATGTAATAATCTCTGAATACGAGTAAAGAAGTTTCGTTGAACATATGTCATTTCATTGAAATGGCATATGTAATATATGGTTAGTTATGTAATAATCTCTGAATACGAGTAAAGGAGTTTTGTGGAACATATTTCATTTCATTGTAATCTTTGCAGGTTAGTTATGTAATAATATCTGAATACGAGTAAAGGAGTTTTGTTGAACATATTTCATTTCATTGAAATGGTTGCAGGTTAGTTATGTAATAATCTCTGAATACGAGTAAAGGAGTTTTGTTGAACATATTTCATTTCATTGTAATGGTTGCAGGTTAGTTATGTAATAATCTCTGAATACGAGTAAAGGAGTTTTGTTGAACATATTTCATTTCATTGTAATGGTTGCAGGTTAGTTAAGTAATGATCTCTGAATACGAGTAAAGGAGTTTTGTTGAACATATTTCATTTCATTGTAATGGTTGCAGGTTAGTTAAGTAATGATCTCTGAATACGAGTAAAGGAGTTTTGTTGAACATATTTCATTTCATTGTAATGGTTGCAGGTTAGTTATGTAATAATCTCTGAATACGAGTCTAAAGGAATTTGGTTGAACATATTTCATTTATTTTTTCAATCAACACAAAAACAATTAATAAATAATACAAGGTGTCAGGGGGTAAAGTTCTCTAACTTCGGGGGGTGATTCTACACGATGGTAGAAGCAAAAAAGAGGGATAACTTTTATCGAATTTCAAACGTTTTAATTTAGTTTTTAGGCCAAAACCTGTTAAAAATTATAAAAAAAAACAATTGAAATTAAATATTCTTATATGGAATTTTTTTATGAGAAAACAAACATTGGAATATCTAAAAGTAGCTATTTATATTTTTAGCTTCTACCATCATGTAAAATCACCTCCCGAAGTTAGCCCACTTTACCCGGATACCTTGTACAAAATAAAAATAAATTCAAATGGATTTCCATAAATCAAACTAACCTTAAAAAAAAATTATTGGTGGAAACGGTAAAGTAAATTTTGAGACAAAGGGGATTTATAATAAATGCAATCTATATAAGGTAATGTCCTGTCCACTAGGCGCGGTGTCTCTTCAGCTTTCTAACGAAGTTTTTTATGTAAAGTTTTTACTGTTAAATGTATATATTTTTATAAATAACAAAAATTTGCACTTTGTTTCAATGACTTGAATTTTTTTAATACACTTATTTTTAAATTACCCACTATCGAACAAAATCGTTACAAGCCTCTGCAAGCGCGTGAGAAGTGAGGACCCACAATGACTAACAAGACATTAGCCTACTCAGGTATCCTGATATCCTGCGTAAGAGTATCTCAACAACGGTTTAGATTTTAGGGTTTATGCATGATAGCAACATCTGTGCCTGCAGTCTAACCCTACAAGTCCTTTTCCCATACAACTTGCTTTATGGACCATAGTAATGTTAATACAAGTTTACTAAAACAAAACGATTGTGTAATGTGGTTAACCGGTCAGTGGCTGAATTTGCATCGCGTTTGGGTCCCACCCAGGCGTAGTGTGTTCTATTCCTTGGCTGTCTCTCCAAGTCCTCCATCACAACACAAGCAACATTTTCCATTTTCAAATATTCGCATGATATTCGTAACCCGGCAATGTATGTCTTTTTTTAAAAAATATACTTATATATCTTAATATAAATATATATACAATGTATTGTATTATATAAATATGTACACGCTAATCTCCGAAACCGCAAAACCGATTTCAATGAAATTTTTGAATGTATATGGGATTTTTGGACCCTGTAGTGGTGGCGCTGTAATCGAGATATAAAAAAATATTCAATGATTTTTTGTTTTTCAGATTTCTTATTAAAAATACACACAACCACTAATTTTAACTTCCCTACATAGAAGTCTATGGTAGGACAACGTCTTATTTTATAAAATGCATTCCAAATGGTTGAGTTAAATTCTATCTGGTTTCTAACCTCTTCTGAGATAGGTTCAAACTGATCCGAAACCGGTTTGTTTTTAAATACTGGATAAAGGTGTGTTAAAAAAAGTATTAATTTTATCCAAATTATAAAAAATAATAAAATATTATTTCTGAAACTAGAAAAAAAGATTTACCATAAGGATTAAAATTACATAGTAGATAATTTTATTAAAATTAAGTTTTCATCAAAAAATGTCATCACATTTGGTGGCGAAGTGAGAAATTAAAGGTACAATACATGACCACGTGTTTTTTAAGGAAATGTTCACTAGTTATCTCGTACCGAAACTATGATAAGAGTACTCTATTTCAACATATATAAGTAAACTCACACACACACAATATGTGCGTGCAAGTAGTTTACACTCGAACTTTTCGTAAATTTATTGAAATAAACAAACATGATAAGAAACCAATGAATGAAGCTCGGTTTCCCGCAAAGCAGTGGGAAAAGGAATTGATACGCCAGCCAACTAATGGCCTGAATAAGTAACGCTGCCGGCGATGTAAAACAGGGGTGTACTGGACGTGTGACTGACGTGTAGAGTATTACTTTATTACGTACGCCCGGGCCCGTGCCATACCTATAGTACATAACGCTACGAAGGAAAGGATTACATAGTGACGGGAAGTGTTTCGAATGGTTTCCTTTGATTGATTTCCACTGATTGGTTTCCTTCGATTTGTTTACCACTCGAATAAACACAACATTTGAGCATACAATGTCAGTACTATAGTGCTCATTCCAGTGCCTCGCTTGCAGATTAATCGCGAGGGCCGAACACGGTGATGGTCGAGAGGCCCCAACGCGGTAATACTCGCGAACCGCGAACGAGGTGAAACTCGCGATTGCACCGCAAGTTTCAGACCGTGAGTTAGTTGGATAAGTATGAATCGTAATTTCACAGCGCTTAAATTATTTCAGCGCTTAGATTTTGACGTGAAGACGTCTTTAATCGATGCCGGGTTTGGGAGGCAATTATGCTCAAATGAGCGACAGTTTCTGTCGGGGTAATTTCAAACTCAATAACTGGGCTAAAAATAGACGAAATTCCGCCATCTTGGTCTCATTTCAAAGAGAAAATTTTGTGCCAGTACCACCCATAAAAGCGATCTTATGTCAGAGACAATTTATCAGATCCGAATGAACCAAGTGTTGTTTTGAAGAAGAGTGTGTATATATATATGTTACAACGTTATTCAGGGCTTCAAGTATGTATACCAAAAAGCGGAAAAGGGTAAGAGGCCGCGAATTTGTAAGAGTTAGAAAATATCGAAATTTTCTTAAAATGTCGAAATATATAAGGCAAAGTCCGATTTTTTATGTCGCGATGTATGAGAGCAAAGAATAACCAGAATAATAAAAATCGGGCACAGAAGTGCAGAACGCAAAAATTCAAAGAAATTGACACCGAAAACATTTATACCTAGGCAACGTAAGTTCTCTCTGACAACTGTGGATGTGGATTTCATTGCTGATGAGATGAAAAGTGTAATGTTGATAATGTTTAAGGCGAAGCTTAATGCTAAATCACTATTTTGATTATACACATTTTTGGCTTGTAGCTTCCTCTTCAGAGGTATTCAAATCATTTTAAAGCCGTATAATATTCTACTTCTTACACCGAGTACTCAATTAACGAAAGTTGCAAATGAATTGTAGAACTCGAAACTAAAATATTAGGTAGAAGTAAAGTATAAACAATTGTTTTCAGGTAAATAACCGCGACCGTGTCTAGCACTAACTACTATCTATAAGTTATTTACAAATCGTGTGCGCTACCCGACTCACTAGACCAGTGTGCTGTGCCGGTGTACCGTGCACTGGTGTACCGTGGTCATCACCATCAGTTGGTATTGTGAAGATAATAAGAAAGCTAATAGGAGCAGATGAGAGATAATATCAGTCACTTCTGTTTCATACAGAAGTACGATGGCTTTCTTGTGGAAAAGTGCTATTTCGGATTTACGAGCTAAAAAATGAGTCCCAGACGTTTTTAGAGACCCAGAACTTGCATATCTGGCGGACATATTCGCTCATTTAAATGAGCTCAACAGAAAAATGCAAGGCAGGAATTCATATATTTTAACGTCTTCGGACAAAATTGAGAGCTTTCGCGCTAAGTTGGTATTATGGATGGTAACCGGATAAATTGTTTCAATGATAATTCATCACATCTTTCAAAAGTTATAAAAAGTCATGGAAAGTGATGAAACAAAAACTTTATTAACTGGGTTATGTAGGTTAGATAAAAAAAATAATTTTTCATTGTTTCTAATGACTTTATATCACTTTTTAAAAGTGTGTTGAATTGTCACTGTGTTGAGTTATCATGGAACCATTATGGATCAGCCACGCTGTCAATGGTAGTAGTGAATTGTTTCCAAATGTCATGGCTGCCGATTCTGAAACAAAGTGCAGGCTTTGATAGTGAAACACTTGGAGCTATTAGCAGAAAAATGAACTGTTATTTTCCTAAGTGTGACCTACAACCTATGGGTTGAGTACGAAATCCACTCTCAGATAACATTTCCCTTGGACACTTGCCGATAAACGAGCAGGAAGAATTTATAGAGTTAAAAACTGATCGGACATTAAAACTAAAATTTTCCAAAGTAGAGCTAGCACATTTTTGGCTACATATAAAAAATGAGTATCCACTGCTTTCAAAGCATGCTGTTAAAATATATATCCATTTGCCACAACCTAATTATGCGAATTGGGATTTTCAACTCTCACTACTATTAAATCGTAAAAAAGAGAACGCCTGAGGACGATCAATGAAGAGATGAGAGCAGCTTTATTAACGATTGCTCCAAATGTTGATCGTCTGTGCTCAGTTACAAGCTCACATTACTCACTAAACATCTTTTCTTATTAGGTATATTGATTTTAGTAATAAATAAATATTACATAAACATTCCTATTTTCTTTGGTGTACCACTAAAATTTCTTGATTTGATAGGTGTACCTTGAACACAAAAAGTTTGCGGAACACTGCATTAGACAATATCTGTTCTGAGCCGGGTAGCATTATCATTACATACATTTTGTAGACAAATCAGGGCTTAATAAAAAATACAAAAGAATGTTTTAATGTTGTCATTGTCCTCGACCATTGTACTCTCTATTCTGTGTCATTTGGATAATCACTATATTTCCAGCGATTTATGAGATAATAATATTCTCCAACAACCCTGTATTAAGTGTGCATAATATGCTGTCATGTCATGATTTGGTAGTAACGCAGTACTGAAAATATTGCACTCATAGAATATATCTATGTACTAGCCACATATGTTAAGTGCAAGATGAAAATTCAATTTATAAGAATAATCGAGGTTAATTATAAAATGTAAAACTACAAAATTATTGGGAATATCCTCTTTTGGTGGAGGTTTGTGTGGAGGAGACCTCGAGCCGCCTCTGAGCAGAGCCACGGCAATCGGCCCGTACGCGTAACGTTACTCCATCGGCCAAGGGTACGATGTGTGCGTGAGCGTGTGCGTGTGTGTCCTGCTCGTATGCTCCAAATAGTTAACTTGTCTATTGCGTTATATAAATATGGCGTAATAATATCCCTTATCTTACTGTCTATAACTACGGCTTGCCAAATACCGATACGACCACTATTGATGGGTGTCGTTTAGGTACGTGATTACCACTACACACTACACAAACACAACCCAACACAGGCGCACTTTGTTTTTCACAAGGTGCGAGCTTCTTGCAAGATACAGATTGTTGTATCAAACAAACACACTTTTATCTTGATTGAATATTTTATATTTTTCCCTCGCATTGGGTGGAATAGGTTGAAATGCTTGTTGTTTAGATACTTGACAGTATTACTGAATAAGCAGAGAAAATAATATTACCTATACATTAGTGGATAGGTAACGACTGATACATTGAACACATTCTTATAACGAGGCTACATTTCAATTAACTGAAAGTTGATAGCGGCTCTGCCAGCAAGAGCGACGTTATTTAATCCATTTTACTCCACGTTCAATTATTGCGTTTATTATCCTGGTCGGGGACGAAGTATTTATTATTATTCATTATTGTACAGGATGGTAGTATTACGGTAAAGGGAATAAAAGTGTTACTTACATTATGTGAGTGTTTAATCCTTATATAAAATCCAGAGGCAGATGAGATTCACTTCTTTAGTAGTTCACTGTGCAATCAATAACTGGAAATAGATTTTCACCAATTCACTTAAAATGTAAAACCATCACTTATTGTTTTATTTGCGAGAAATCAATTTTAACTCGTTTAAATCGTTTTATTTTGGTATCTTTGGTTAAAATACCTTTTTAATATTAATAGCACCAGGCCCACTTATTTATTCAACAATAATATCCATCGAGTTCCAAGAATAAAAGTTTTTTGTTTAAAGCACGACGATTTTCTTGTTAGGCACATAATATTTTAAATTCTCCAAAAAAAGATATAAATAAATGACTGAAACATTACAATGAAAGGTTCGAGTTTAAATTAAAATACTGAAAGTATTTTTTAATAAATGTCGGTAAAATCTGTATGAAAAGAAACGTAAACACGCACAGAAATACTGGCCACCTGGTTTGGTCGAGTTTCGCAACTCGGTCCGAAAGTAACTAATATTTCGACATGCGACGCCGAGCGACTCCGCGGGCGAGTGGCGAGTAGCGAGTAGCGAGTAGCGAGCAGCGAGCAGCGAGTAGCGAACAGCCAGACTAGCGAGCGCGGCCGTGCGAGCGACCGTCAACAGAACTCACAGTCAGCACGACACGGGCACAACTCTGGCTGGCCGGAATGGCCGTATACTTTGGACGTTCTCCTTCGCGCGGAACATCGGCGAGACTGGCGGACGGCGGGCGGCGGACGGCGAACTGGCCCTGCACATTGTCTGTTGTATGTGGGCCAATATGCGATCCTGGTGAACCAGATTTTTTTTGTTTTCTCGTTTCATCTGAGTGGGAATAGCTCAGCTGAAAGAAATAACACCGCCTTGCACAATGTGTTTATTATTCAACTCCGGGAATTTAGATGTTTCTGGTTGGAACTTTCCTGCCGGCTGAGTGCCGAGTAGGTTCCGAGTTAATATTCCTGCTGTTATATATCCACACATAACTGCTAAGGATTACCGATCCGTCCACCGCGATACGGTCAGCTACATATGTACCTACCTTATAATTTTATTTTATGCCGATAAAGTGAAAGTGCGCTGATAATCAATAAAAAATAACTATGTGGTCTTGTCGGTATCAAAGATGAAGGGTGGTCAATTTAATAACTATATGGTATTGTCGGTATCACAGAGAGAGGCCAATTTAATAACTATATGGTATTGTCGGTATCACAGAGGAGGTCAATTTAATAACTATATGGTATTGTCGGTATCACAGAGAGAGGTCAATTTAATAACTATATGGTATTGTCGGTATCACAGAGGAGGTCAATTTAATAACTATATGGTATTGTCGGTATCACAGAGGAGGTCAATTTAATAACTATATATATGATCATGTCGGTATCAAAGATGAAGGGAGGTTAATTTAATTACCATATGGTCGTGTCGGTATCAAAGATGAAGGGAGTTCAATTTAATAACTATATGGTGTGGTCGGTATCACAGAGAGAGGTCAATTTAATAACTATGTGGTCATGTCGGTATCAAAGATGAAGGGAGGTCAATTTAATAACTATATGGTATTGTCGGTATCACAGAGAGAGGTCAATTTAATAACTATATGGTATTGTCGGTATCACAGAGAGAGGTCAATTTAATAACTATATGGTATTGTCGGTATCACAGAGGAGGTCAATTTAATAACTATATGGTATTGTCGGTATCACAGAGGAGGTCAATTTAATAACTATATGGTATTGTCGGTATCAAAGATGAAGGGAGGTTAATTTAATTACCATATGGTCGTGTCGGTATCAAAGATGAAGGGAGTTCAATTTAATAACTATATGGTGTGGTCGGTATCACAGAGAGAGGTCAATTTAATAACTATGTGGTCATGTCGGTATCAAAGATGAAGGGAGGTCAATTTAATAACTATATGGTATTGTCGGTATCACAGAGAGAGGTCAATTTAATAACTATATGGTATTGTCGGTATCACAGAGAGAGGTCAATTTAATAACTATATGGTATTGTCGGTATCAGAGAGAGAGGTCAATTTAATAACTATATGGTATTGTCGGTATCACAGAGGAGGTCAATTTAATAACTATATGGTATTGTCGGTATCACAGAGGAGGTCAATTTAATAACTATATATATGATCATGTCGGTATCAAAGATGAAGGGAGGTTAATTTAATTACCATATGGTCGTGTCGGTATCAAAGATGAAGGGAGTTCAATTTAATAACTATATGGTGTGGTCGGTATCACAGAGAGAGGTCAATTTAATAACTATGTGGTCATGTCGGTATCAAAGATGAAGGGAGGTCAATTTAATAACTATATGGTATTGTCGGTATCACAGAGAGAGGTCAATTTAATAACTATATGGTATTGTCGGTATCACAGAGAGAGGTCAATTTAATCAAATAAGATTTTGATTATTTCAATTGCATCGTTTTGTGAAAAAACATCTCGATGTAACCGATTGTAATTAGGTAATAAATAGAAAATATCTTAATTAAATAGTATATATTAGGATAAAATAATCCACTCAGAATTGAAACGTTGCCGTGTTTGGTGGTGACCAGATCTGAACAGCCAGGTACTTCCCTACCTTCCTCTCTCATCTCCTTCCCCTTCCCACTACCTTCAGTCTCACAACGTACCCCAATCGGGTATGCCATATTCTCACTGGCTCCAGATGGTTGGGAGCAGTTGGGACTCTTGAACGGTTTCACATAAAAAATATACCTAATATTACGTATGTATAAAGAAAACTTTTTAAACTGTTGAACAGTAGGCTATTTTCACAAACTATGAAGAACAAATGTGCGAAAGATTTATTTTTCTGATTTTCATTATCATACTAAGAATTTGTAATTTTAATAAATAACGGTTCCAATTGGCTACAACTTCATTATGAAGTAGAAAACGCTAAAACGGCTGTCACAAAACATGTCATTTTGGCGGCAAATCAAATGTGGCATTCGTTTATACAAATATGGTTTATACGAGTATAGATGTTAAATAATCGGTCCATGATCTGATTGAGCCTTAGATTTCCGATCAGTCAAGCGAATACAGCCGAGCGGATATAGGATACAGTGATACAGTGTTACGGTGATAGAGTGACACAGTTGTATGCATTGTAACGGATCACATGGGAGGGATGCATGTAGTGTGTTATGTAGCATGTACGTAGCGAGTAGCGTAGTATAGCATGGCATAGAATGTACCGGGTACGTGTTTATAATAGCGCGCGGCGGGAATATGTGTCAGCGGTGAGGCGTACCCAGAAGTCCCGCCAAGGACGATGGCATGGCACCGGGCTGCTGGGCTCTTACAGCAAACAGTTATACCTATAGATTATCTGGCTAGTGGCACAGTGCACAGTGACTCCTGCTAACTTGCATTACATCGCACTTGTTACAGCAATCTGTACCGGCTTAATGTACGAGTATATAAAAAGTCAAGTTGAATTATTATAAAGAATGTTTTACGCAGCAACTCGCTCTAATCCTCCTCATGCTAACATTTATTATAAATGTTCCAACGAGTGTGTATTCGCTCGCTGACATTTTCAGTCGTGAAGGAAAATTGCCTGTAACCTCACGGCTAATTGAATGGATGATGTAGGTACCTAAATAAGAAGGAGTGTAGAATAATTGGCAGCTAAAATTGTATGCACGGTTGAGAGAACATGACATCATCGCTCTATTGTGAGGTTTTATTTATCCGCGAGATCTAAAAATCATGCTACAAAATATTACTCATAATATATTGAAACAATTCGTTTTTTTCTTTTCAATCAAAATACAAGTTCCCATTAATTTCCTTTTTAAAAATTGACGTTTTATTTTTTTGAATTTGTTCTTATTTCTCAATGTATTTTTGCTGGTATGGGGCTCATACAGCTTATGCGTACTCAATTTTAGAGGTTATAATGCAATTATACATAACGATCATTGCTTCGGGATTTGAAAACTGTTTGCTACATTTTATTACAAACCCTATAAGCTTGTAGCATGAAGAAATATATGGGCTGAAAACATAAATTTTCGATAAAAGACTACTCCTAGGTCCTTGATGGATTTTATTGGTGACAAAATATTATATTGTTTAATACAATAATCAAATTTGATGGGCTTTCTCGAATGTTTCTATGATATAGTGACACATTTTTGTATTATTTTTTTTATCTTCATCAGCCCATGATGAATTTGAATCCTAATCGATTTGTAATTTAATACAATCTTGCCCGTCACAAATCTTTAAAAGTAATTTGAGATCATCAGCAAAAAGCAGGCAGGTGGTGTATTTGATGCATTCTTGATGTCATCAATTAAAAATAAATATAAGAGGCCCCAGGTTTGACCCCTGTGGTACTCCAGAAAATGCAGAGAATTCCCTAGACTACTGTCTCCTTTTCTTCAAATAGGTGGCAAAAAATTTAGAAGAGGTTTGTCGAAACCTATTCGCAGTTTTGGTAACGGTACATCGTGATCAACTCGGTCAAACGCCTTGGCGAAGTCCTAGTAGATCACATTGGTTTGACGTTGCGCATTTAATTCTCATGCCACTCTCTGCGAGAGTTCGAAAAGATTACAGACGGTGGACTTCTTTAGTAAAAATCCATGTTGATTTCCCCAGAGATACGGTTTAATTCGTTTGTTCAAGTTTAAGCAAATTATTATTTAAAATATTTTTGGAAGTATTGACAGTACCGCTATTGATCTATAGTTCTGGACATCTGTTTTACTCCCTGATTTGTTGATCGGGCTACCATAGTTAGTTTCCAGGATTGAGGAAAAGTGGAAGTGGAAATACTGAGGTTGAAGATAAAACATATTGGATTGAACAATTTTTCTTCCAACTTGGTAATAGTATGAGGTAGGATTCCATCTGGCCCCGTGGTCTTGTTGGGCTTCTGTTCCCGAATGCGTACTTTGACATCCTTGGGCTTAATTTGTTAGAGAATAATGAAATATAATAAAATAATCTATATATTAATAAAACATCAATACAAATTAGACAAATGTTATGACGGTTCGTGACGCATGTTTTGTATGGTATACAAAATATAATAAAAAATTGGACTTGAGAAAAGAAATGCAAAATGCATAATGCATGATGAATGAGATGAAAGGTCAAAATATAGGAAATGTAAAAGGTTAAAGGTTTTCTTACTAATAAGAAACTTGTAAATAAAACTCTTCCATTAAGTGTGTGCATTAGAATACATGTTATCGGTTTGATCCACGTTATTAAGTGTGTGCATTAGAATACATGTTGTCGGTTTGATCCACGTTATTAAGTGTGTGCATTAGAATACATGTTGTCGGTTTGATCCACGTTATTAATCACAAGAAGTGCCAATCAATAAATAAACTATCTGTGAACGCACACCTATAAACTTGTAATTAACATTTTGCATTTTTCAAAGACATGGAATTACTTTCTTGCCAAGGCCAAAATCCATTTATATATTCATTTTAAATAAAAATAGTCGTGAAAACCAGAAATATTATGTTGGATAACAAAACCGGAAATGGTGGTATTATTTTAATCCACTTGCAAAATTACAAACTGGTTATATGCTTTCAGTTTGGTAAGACAGTAAGTCATGGAGGTATGTACATAACATCATCGTTGTTCATCAACTCTGCCTACAAGCTATGATTAATTAATTGCACCGATAGTTGACCGTAACGAGATACCAACAAGTAAATAATAACACTTCAACCCCGTGTGATACCCTACCTAAGGCCGATTAACGGCTTTGGCGCTATATACTCGTACGTGCATTAATATGGGACGGCATCCTGTTCATCTCCGATGCGCTTATAGATGATGAGGATTGATTGCTACCCGGTTTGTAATTTGTTATTTTATTATTAATATCGATTGTAAATGAGGTACGAAATAGGAAATCATTATGGTGATCAAATGCAGAGAGCGTGCAATCCTACTCATTAATAACACATAATGGCATTACAGTAATTATATTGCATGCTGTACGTAAAAGTAGTTAACCTTGAATGTTGACTGGTATTTCTAATAATGGAAGACTGACGATACATTATAATATGTATGCATTGAGAAGCTTGAGTGCCCATGTCAAAGAAAAAGGTTTACTTTAAGATCAGTAGGTTAGCAGTGTTTCTCTCGCGGACATGAGCACGGAGCCAAGAGCTTGTAGCATGAAGCCAGCTGCATGTAAAAGTTAGTTGCAATATGCCTTACTACTACCAAAGCAGCTAACGACTCCCACTACTCTATTGCTCCACTTCTGCATGATGTTGAACTGAAAGTGAATTGAATACACACGGCAATACTTTAATGAGGTCGGCGGCAAGTTGTAACATATTTTTTGTACCGAGCAATTCCACAATTTTGCACAATTTATTGTTTCGAAGGCGCCTTGCACAAAGCGCTACTCGGTTGCATTAGCTTTAGAAACCGTGGCGTTTCCTTTGAACGCCGATTAGAAAACAGTATCTACCAAATATCTGTGCGCGAATGGTTATCCTCCCGATCGCAATTTGCAACGGCTGGTTGCTGGCTTTACCAGTTTAGCCGATTTAAGTAGAGCCCAGTATGTTGTGCCCATAGTGTATACAGATCAACAACAATCCCAAAGAATCGCCGGCTCACTCTCAAGTTGACAATATGAACAACAATAGTATCTACCTACGTCAGGAGAATTCCACAAATTTTGACACATTTAATGCAGGTGATAATAGGCTCTCAGCTAACATTAACCAGCTAAGTTACTGCAATACAAACACAATATAACATTGCGTACATATCACAATGCGGCCGTTCTCATTAGGGCACGGCCGGGCTGGCCGAACTATGAAGCCAGGGCGCTCTAGCACTGTGAAGACAGTTGGTAGTTGTTGTTGCCCAACTTCTTCTCCAATTGAAAAGGGCACCCACTGAGGTCGATCCAGGGGGAGGGGGGGGGGTATATCCATTTGGCATATTACTTATAGGATATCGGGGAGTTAAATTTTTGAGTCGTCCAGTACAAATATACAACTTTTGGAATAGGTTATTAACAGAGTAGGTACACCTCAATTAGATACGCAACACACCTTTGACTGAATGCCGAGTAAGTTCGGCAAATATACGTTAAGGCTTCACTAACACTGCACTGCAATCCGAGTGGGGTGCGAGGCGCGGGGAGTGGGGCACTCGCGGGGGGCGCGGGAGCAGGCCTGGCAGCAGACGCTAAGGCTAAGACAGACGGCCTACGGAGGCAGGCAGAGAGAAGTGAGCGAGAGCACTGAGCGAGAGCACTGAACAAGAAGGGGGCGGCCCATGCGAGAGGCGCGCGGCTCGGGGCTCGGGCGCGCGCGGACTGCGGCCCGCTGCGCCGCCGGACCCCGCCATGAAAGTAAAAGTGACTGCTCTCAACGGCGGGAGGGGGAGGGCGTGGGGCGGGCTGCGGGGAGCGCTCCCCTCCCCCTCTCCCGAGACATTTCTCCCACTTTCGTCTCTTTCTCCATCCACCCCGGTTTCAAGGTCGGCGCTTACCGCTCACCGCTCCTCACCTTTCGCTTTCAGTCTCCTCTCCCCGCGCCCGCTCCGCCCCGGCCCCCCGTCCGCCCGACAACACTGCAACACAACACGACACGCTGAGGATGTTGCGACAGTGTCCGGAACCGGGTCACGCATAAATCGCCTCGCGTTACGCAAAGAGCGCTTTCGTCACTCGTGAAGCGCCACCGGTGATCCCGCCCGCCGGTGATCGGCGTGATGCGGCAGACCCCCACTATTCGGTCCTCTTGCTCTCCCGGCTTCCATTCCAGTAGAATCCTCTAATCCTTCTTTCATCATCATCACACTCACTCTAAGCTAGATCAAAATGCCGTTTAAATTACATAGTTGGTACGAAAGAATTAAATTGGCGTCGGGGTGGCGGGCGATGCCAGGAACCGATTTTTGTATTATATATTATTATCAACTCCACTGGCCCCGATGGGAAATAACTTCCTTAAGGGGTTACACCACGTTAGCACTCGGAAAAATGGGTAAAAAAAAACAATTTTTACGGAGCTATTAAATATATAAAATATTTTTTACTATACACATATACACAGTAGTTTTATGAATAATTTGAAATAATAACAGAGATATGAACCATCAAGTAAGACCCTCTTTTGAAAATCTTTGCTGGTGGTGTGAAAAAAAAATCTGATTTTATCGAAATTTGGAGTTTAAAAAATGTTTAACTTGTGAACGTGGCATCAATTAAAAAAACGACATCTTAGATAATATTTATTTATTTAACGCCCAGAGGGCTTTTACATGTGGGTGGTACAAATTCCTGGTCTTGTTGGACAATAAATTTAATAGTCTACATTCGTCCGATAGCTACCTGAGTTTAGCGCCGACTCTACTGCGCTCACTTCTAAATGCTACAACTTCGGAAATGATTTTTTAAATGGTTAAACGTTTCAAATAATCTTTAAAATATAAACATTTTATCTAGCAAATAAAAACTAGTTCAATTTTTTTTAAATCTCTAGGTGGTGTAACCCCTTAAGGCATAATACATATGTCGTGCGTGAGGATGCTGTGAAAATGGGTGGTACACATTGAGGACACAGGAATCGGAAAATAATATATCATATTTTCCGTAGAGCCGTTCTTCTAATATCTTTGGTAGAGCCCCAACGTCGGAGGTGGCCCCGGCTTAAAGTTACAAAATGATACACATTGAGGACACAGAACTTAGAGAGAAAAAAATCACTTTCATGTGTAAGTGGAAAATATTGCATGTGCAATGATGGAGAACTTAGCTAACAGTGGTTTGAAGTCGCGACGCCTGGGTGGGAATTCGATGCATGCGTTTTTCATCTCACCGAAGTTATGCTCCCTCAACTATTCCAGGTTTACCCAAACACTGGCATTGCTTTTGTGTGATTTTTTTTGTTAAATATCTTTTAACTTCTTCTTTTTAACTACATTCGTTTCTATTTTTTGTTAATTTCTTTCTCTCCATCGTAAGTTTGTTTGTTTGTTTTTATTTTTATTTTTATTTTTTTTTATTGACCAATATACATATAATACATAATATATAATATATAATATTAGTGGTAACAATACCTCCCTAATTGAGAAATTCTCGTGTTTAGGGAGGGAGCACTATCAAATTGACAGTACTATACATACTTATCAGTTGTTACAATTTGGATGCATGAAGGACTACTTTTTTTATACATAATGAAAATATAAGTTGCAATTTTTTTTTTTTGTAAATAATGAAAAAAAAATTTTATACATAATGAAAAATATAAGATGGCATTTGTTTTGTGATATGTTTAGTTAATTGTGACTTTACGACTTTTTCAAATATTTTTGCTACGTTAGATACAATAGATATGGGACGGTAGTTCGAGACGTCAGATGTAATTCCTGATTTGAAGATCGGGGTTATTATTGTATTTTTATATATTTTTGGGTAGATTCCTTGCTGTATACTGTTATTAATGATATGTGCAATTGGTTTTGATATTAATTGTCTCATTTGTTTTAATACATTTACTGTGATATTATCAAAACCAGGGCTCGCGGACACTCGTAGGTTCATTATAATTTTTTCTATTTCTATTTGGGTGCATTTTTCAAATTTCTCGAAAATATTTTGGCAAGTTTGTGTGGATGTATTGGTAGTATTTTTAGGTTGGAACGAGTCGATTTTTTTGGCTAGTTTCTCTCCGACTTTAGCGAAGTAGTTGTTGAAAATATTTGCAATTTTAGTTGGTTCTTTTATTGAGTCTATTGTTTCGTTGTCATAAGTTATTTTATTTATTTGTTTATTTTTATTACCGTTGCCGATAATGTTGTTAATTGTAGCCCAGACTTTTTTGTTATCTTTACCACTATCTTCAATTTTTACCTTGAAGTAATTTTCTTTTGTTTTTTTAATTAAATTTGTAAGATTGTTTCTGTATTTTTTATATAATTCTAATAAAGTTAAGTCATTAGGTTGTTTTCGGGTTTGATAAAATAGTTTTTCTTTATTCCTAATTGAGGTAACTATTCCATGGGTGATCCAGGGCTTAATTTTTCTATGTTTTGATTTAGGTTTAACGTTTTTATGTATAGTTGCATTTATTATGTGTTCGCGAAGTGTTTTTTCGAATATAATTGAAGATTTTTCGGCATCTTCGGTGTTTAATGTTTCTTCCCATTTTTCCAATTTCAATTTTTGTTCAAGAAGTTGTATGTTTAAGGTTTTTATGTTATACTGTTTTAATGCAGTTTTGGAAAAGGACATATTTTTTTTTAAATGAAGAATTAAAAAACACGTGTAGTGATCGGTAATGCTTGTTTTCCAAATGACAGGTGTTAATTGTGTAGTTGTGTCAGCCTTAGTCCAGATATGATCAATACATGATGGGTTTTGTCGGGGCACAACTCTAGTGTAATCGTTTATACATGAAATGAAGTTAAGCTCAGCCATCGTATTAAGTAAATCATTTTATTCGACGCTGTTTGAATTTAGACCTATATTTATATTGAAGTCACCCGTCACTATAGTATTTTGACATTTTGTTTTGTTAATTACATCTTTGAGGTTCTCTATAAATTGTTGAGTTTTTGATCCGTGGGTTCGGTAAACAGCAATAACTTGATAAATCTGATTATTTACTTTTAATTGTAATGCTACGCAGTTCGTGAGGGTCATGTTTATTTCTTTATAAGATATATCTTGGTGTTTTTGGTTAACGTAAATAACTATGCCACTATTTTTGTTAATGTGTGTTTTCGTCGAAATACAAGTATAGTTCGGTAATTGTGGTATATTATCTATATTTACTGTATTAAGGTGTGCCTCTGTCAAAACAATACAGTCGAGTTCAGTTTTTAAAAGACTAAGGGTGCATAATATTTCATTAATGTTTTTGTAAATGCTCCTAATATTTAAGTGCATAATTACTAATGAGTTTGTCATATTTTTGAAAACTAGGTTACATTCATCGACATTATTACATACTTTTTCTGTTATATTATAAGTGCTATCTAGTTCATCCGTAATAATATTATTCATCAGAATTTGAAAACGTTTTTTTTTTTTTTTTTTTTTTATATTAACTCCACACAGGAGGCCCTGAAGAAAATAATTTCCCTCAGGGCCTATGTCATCTTTGGGGATGCTGTGTGGAGGGTCTTTTTGTGGAGAGGAAGGAGTGAACATGGGTCTTGAAGAGTCCCATGTTGTAGGAGGGAGGAAACACAGAGGCCGGCAGTTCGTGTGTCTTATGTAAGAGTAGTTGCGAATATATAGCATAAGCTTATAAATAATATATGACATAAGCATGAAAAGTATGTAGAGTTTAGGTATATAAATAATATAAGACATAATGTTATAAAGAAGATAAAACATAAGCATATAGAGAATGTAAAACGTAAGCTTTAGCATATAAGATATACGAGAGATATAAGTGTTTAGTTGGTGCCAATATTTAACATAAGCATATACAATATATATGGCATAAGAATAGGTATATAAAGTGTAAATATAATTGTTGCAAATATAAGACCTAAGCATGTAAAGAATATAAAGTATAATCATATTAAGAAAGTAAAACATGAGCTTATAAAGATTATAAAGCATAAACATATAAAGAATATGAAACGAAAACATAAGCATATAAAGTATACAAGAGATATAAGTTAGTATAATCATATTAAGAAAGTAAGACATGAGCTTGTAATATTATAAAACATAAGTATATAAAGAATAAGAAACGAAAACATAAGCATGTGAAGTACATAAGAGATATAAGTTAGTATAACCATATTAAGTAGGTAAAACATGAGCTTACAAAGATTATAAAACATAAGCATATAAGGAATATGAAACGAAAATATAAGCATGTAAAGTATACAACAGATATAAGGATTTGGTTGTTGTGAATGTTTTACATAACGATATAAAGTATATATAATAAAATCATAAGTATAGCGAGTATATATATAGTTGCTGCGAATATATAACATAAGCATATAAAGGATATAGAGCATGAGTATGTTAAAACACAACATATACTTATACTTCTTGATTCTGTGTTTTACATAGAGATTTATGTGAAAAAGTATAAACATATGAGAGTAAGTTATATGAGTATATCTAAACGAGCTTTGTTTATTGGTTATTGATTGAGGGAGACAAAATGTTTTTGTTTGTTTCGTTAATAATAATAGCAGGTGTTCCGTTGTCTTTGCGGACAAATACTTGACCTCCCTTTGTCCAGGCGAACTTAAACCGATTTTCGTGTGTAGCTTTTCTCGCGAGAAACCATAAATGTTTTGCGCGAAAAGTCAGGTGTTCCGAGATGTAAATTTGCAAACTTGGTCCTGCCATTCCGATAAGGGCGGTGTTAAGTTTGTCTTCACGGTTCGGGGCTTGTTTGTTGTAGTTTTTAATGTCTCTCAGGAAATCATCACGGTCGACACTGGTTTTGAATTTCACTACGATTGGCCTGCGTTGATCTTTTTTGGACTTTTGGTTGATACGGTAAGCTGCATCGATATTATTGGATTCGTTATTGGATTTGGTTATTTTTTTAATGTTAAAAATGTAGTTATTTAAGTTTTCCCCATTAATTTCGGGGATCCCCCTAATTTCTATATTTTTTGACTTATTTTGCCTGTCAATTTGTTCCATTTGGTTTTCTAGGACGTCGATTCTCGTTTCAAGCTCAGTGTTCCTTTTTTCAAGTTTGCTGTTTGTGGCTTCTAGATCGTGTACACGATGTAAGATGTCCTCATACTGTTTACTCATAGCAGCCAAAGTGGCGAGAATTTGGGTATTTTGCTCGAGCAACTTGGAAAGTAGTTCAGTGTCCACAAGGGCACTACCACTTGCTTGCTTAGATAGTGGGCACAGCACATAAGCATTTAGAACATTTTAACTGTGTGCGTCGCTCCTTGCTGAGGCGACGGTATGAGCTTTCTGTTACCCCACCACAGAGCAAATGATATGTTCCTTTGCAAAGTGTACATATAAAAACGGACTCGTCTGAGAGGGTAGGCTCAGAACAGGCTTGGCAATTCATCTTCAGGATCAATCAACTGCAATGGTTTCACTCCCCTGAAAGTTGGTTTACTCCGAGTACCTATGTAATATTTCTATGAGTACTTATGTAGGCAATACACTGCGAGACAGTAAGTTTGACAATGCAGGTAGCAATAATAATCTTCCAGATATTGGCACTGAGACACTTTTTAATTATTATTTTGTTTTCACTTTTGACACTTTAAAATCACTTTTTTTAGAGATGTAAGACCAGTTACACTTGTGGGCAATTGAAGCCACGTTTTAGTATACTTTTCACTGCTTTTGAGTATAGAAATTCACTGGTTTTCTGTTAATTTGTATAGAGCGAATATTTAATGTGCTCACTGTGTCACTGTTGTTATTGTTCATTTTTTTCCTACTCTTGTCGCTAAAAGATAAAGCTTGTGTCATTATAATTGTATTCTATAAATAAATGTACTTATGTACGTAACAAAAATGTATTAATAAAAAATACTAAAAAGGCGATTTATAATGACGGTCAGTGAAGAGTTGGAATCGCGTCTGGGTCCCACCAGGCGTCATGAATTCAATTCCTTGGCTGGCTAAGTCCTCCATCACAACACAAGCAACATTTTCAGACTTCCGTAACCCGGCAATGTTTATCTTTATTTTTAAATATATTAACCTAAGTCTACGGCTTGTTATGTACCATGCGCCATGTGCAACATGCAGCGGGAAACCAACAAACTGATGGATGCAAAGCATGTTCTAAATTGTATTCTAACTCTAACTCATTGAGGGACGGTATTTCAGATGCTTTTTAAGTTCTGCTTTAGAAATATATATCTTAGTCATGTCTTAGTAAGTAGCTCTGGTAGGAATACAGACAATTCAATCCAATTCGGAACATTCCTGAGTAGGTATACTGGAAAACCATTAGATCGAATTTACATTAAATAGACGCATCATTGTTAGAAGATAAAATGGGGTTTTGCATCAGTCCCAAGATTGTACTTTTCGTTTAGCAGACCTGCTTGCATGTTTAAAATAATTAGCTAATGAATATTATCAAATTGGTTACCCTCGTCATATTTAACGTTATTTTTATTTATGTAAAAAGTGGTTTATTACTCTATTTTCATTTGTGTATTTTGTGGTTTATTACTCCGTATGTTTACTTATGTATTATATGGTTTATTACTTTCTATTTTTATTTATGTATTATGTGGTTTATTACTCCGTATTTTTTAAGTATCGTTTTTCAACTTCCCGTGAGCGTCTTCGAACCTACAATAATGATTGGACTTCTTTTTCCAACTCAATGATACAGTATAGCTACCTGCCGCCATGAACCATTGGCCATGCAAAGTGTTTCTTTCTTAGGTAATGAATGAAGCGATATGTGGATGAAGCAGTCTCCGTCTTCAACTGAGGGAAGTGGAAGAGCAGAGGTAGAGACAGAACAGTACCAGTATTTATCGCGTATCTTCATTGTCAAGATCTGAATTTGAGATCACCTTGGAATATGGTGGAAGTCATCCATTATCTCGAGGTTTATTAGCCGCATTCAGCGTTCAGCGTACAAAACTCCACACCGCTCGCTGTGGTTAGAAGGCGTTTATTGTATGCAAATCAGTTTGATTTGCAATCAAATTATAGCCTGCTGCCAGATACCAACTATTTATACCCAAGATCAATCAATACGTATTACAGCATACTTAAGACAAACTACCTGCCTTTTTCGCATTCTATTAAAACTATATTTTAATATTCGTATGCTTAAATTGTAACTAATGTAAAAGATAGTTTTAGCTGATTTTATATGATTAATTATATCTCACGCACAGATGAAATATTATGCAATCAAGATTTAAATATCACGCTTATAAATAGTGTTTATAACATATTTCCTTTTGTATTTATTCATGTCACTGTATACTTATAAATAGTGTTTATAACAGATTTCCTTTTATTATTTCAATCCTTTTGTATGTATTCATGTCACTGTATACTTATAAATAGTGTTTATAACAGATTTCCTTTTATTATTTCAATCCTTTTGTATGTATTCATGTCACTGTATACTTGTAAATGGTGTTTATAACATATTTTATTTTATTATTTCAATCCTTTTGTATGTATTCATGTCACTGTATACTTGTAAATGGTGTTTATAACATATTTTATTTTATTATTTCAATCCTTTTGTATGTATTCATGTCACTGTATACTTATAAATAGTGTTTATAACAGATTTCCTTTTATTATTTCAATCCTTTTGTATGTATTCATGTCACTGTATACTTGTAAATGGTGTTTATAACATATTTTATTTTATTATTTCAATCCTTTTGTATGTATTCATGTCACTGTATACTTGTAAATGGTGTTTATAACATATTTTATTTTATTATTTCAATCCTTTTGTATTTATTCATGTCACTTTAAACTCATTCTTTCTTTGTTAAAACAGTTTAATATTATATTTTTCTTTCTATATTTTGTAAATCTTACTATATCACTGTACGTACAGTTTCCTTTCCTAAAACACAAACGCCAGCTTAAATTAGTAAAGAATATAATAACGCACAAAACAATTATACACTACAAAATCGAGTAATATTATATTTGCGGTTTAGGTTTACACACATACCATATGTACTTAGATCCCTAAAACGAAACCTTTCCGAAGCCTACTATAAAATATATGTACATTTCGGTTTTCGTTAATTAATAATAACTAATTTAAAAATAATACGTATTATTAACAAGCGTCCTTGAGATGATAAGTCTTCAGTTATCAGGCACCTACTAACATTAAAATTACCTACTAGTGTTGGTATCAGAAACTTGTTGATACTTTTCGTATACCAACATGCAGAAATATTTAATAACCTTGTTGAATTATTTCGTCGGTATTTTGAACTGTGTATTTGTGAATATCATAAAATCAATTCGCTTAGATCTTGAAGATACCTCCTAGAGAATGGCTACTGATACAGATGGAGCGTTAGTTAATAAACTCGGTCTATTTTAGAATATTAGCGGAATACAATAATGATAAAAAGAAGTGCGCTAATTACTAACGTGATTTTATGTATATTTGAATTTTGTCCACCGGGAAATAATGCGTTATTATTTATCAACTACACACAGCAGCTTGCACTGGTAATAAACACCACTACATACAGCTAGTACATTATTAGGCAACATCACGTCGAAGGATATCTTTTCATAGCGTCAATAAAATTAACAAACGTTTTATAAACAAGAGCTGAACTAGGAGTGCAATGAAGTTCTTAAATGTAGGTAATGTGCAGGGGACCTATTTAAAAAGTTTCTACGGAATCATAAAGAATGTAAGTAATTTATATGTTAATGTAAGCATCGTACCAAAAGCAAAATAATTGTCTCCTTTGATTTAATGAAACAATTAGAAGGAATTTAATCTTCCATTAAAAAATACTTCACACAAGTACACAAGTAGTTTTTCACTTTCCCGATGGCGTTTAGAGAAAACGTAATGCCGAGCCCGTCAGAACTTTTATTTTATTAAGAAGGAATCTATTTAAATGATTCTAGACCCTCGACTTTCCCTGTGTAGCAATTAGTTTGGTTACTACAGACACAATCACAAATAAGACAGGCGACTGTTATTTATTGTTCTTATAATTATAACATCTACAAATTATAATTACACTTTTTCCATGCGGGGGTTAGCGACCTATTTCATATGAAGCAGTAACCACCTCAAACCTGATGAAATGGAAAAGGAATAAATATTATCGAGGACAGAAACCACCATCCCATACCGAGGCAGTCCCACCGGGGAGGGGCGAAGCGTGGTTTCCAGCATCGGACACTCTTCCAGAGGCAAAGGTGCAGGAAAGGGGAGAGACCATAGAGATGAGAAGAAATTGTGGTGTGTTGTTAGGCTTATGGTAGTGGGGAAAGGAACAACATCAGCAAGGACTGGGCTATTCACATCTGGTCACCAAAAACGGCTAAAGCCATGTCAAGCAACGTTTCGATTTGAATTAATGCCTACCTATTTCATAATGTCGCATATTCTATCGACATCAACTTTTAAATAACGAATAAGTCTTTGACCAAAATAAAATCTATTGTAATTTACGGTCAGTGGCTGAGTTGGCATCGCGTTTAGGTCCCACCCAGGCGTAGTTTGCTCAATTCCTCGGCTGGCTAAGTCTTCCATCACTACCGAGCTGTTTCTTCTTCAGAGATGGTGTTGAACTGACTTGACATGACTTTTGATTTAATTTATTTAGAGAGTTCCTGAACATGAGTTTACTGATTCTAGTATAATTATATTGGATTATCTACAAATACTTTACTTTTATATTTTTATTATTAACAATTGGTTTGAATGAGAGCTAATCTAATCTAATGAGAGACGTGACGTCATCAGTTCGGGATCGTGCAGTACTACCTTGCGAGTGGTGATTCTTCAGGCATTCGCGGCATAAATTTGGTGTACGTACGGTCTCCCATCGGAGATTGAAGCTTTTGGCGGCCAATTCTTTGCATTCTTTAGTTTAGTGGTCGAAGCCGCAATGGGAGCAATTCCCACTGGTTGATTTGATGATTGACTGGTTGGATGATTCGGTTGCCTTGCGCTTGAGTGCGCTGGACTCTTCCTCCGGATCATCTTGTTCCTGGTACCCGGCATGAAGTTGGTCTCGACGAGGGTGCGGCTGCGTACGGTCCAGCATCCCGCTGTTTGGGATTGCGTTGGTTATTTCCTTCATGAATGCAGCGAGCTGGGTTATGGTGGCCGAGTGCGATGCCCAAGTTCCATCAGCCAGGTTATCCATAGTCAATGTGTCGAATTTGGTAATTTGTCGGTGATATCGCGCAGCAGTACACAGGGTTGTTAAAAACCTTAAGGTGGTCATCGGTTTTCAGGATCCGGAGGGAGGCCACCAGGATTTGTTCTGTCCCGGAGAAGTCTGCTAGGTCCTCGAGTGATACGTCGGTCGTGAGGTAAGGCAATTTTTTCACCTTCTCGAGGATAAATTTGGCTATGGCGCCAGCGTTAAAAATCTGAAGATTTCGGAGTCAGAGTGTTTTACGTTTTTTTAAATATTGCAAATTGTTGTCAATCATTCCGTTTACGACTTAATTAGGTGAGCGTTGAAATTCTTTTAAAAATTTAGTTAAGTTAATAATTCTTCGCTTTGTACATTATGGATGTACAGAGAATTTAATATGAATAGTGTGGATTTGAAAGAAAAACACTTGTTATTCATTAATTTGTATAAATAAGTTGCGACACCGCCAAAGCACCAAAGAACCAAAGAACTAAAATAACCCAATCAAACCATATACAGTTTTATGATAGTCTATCAGTTACATTGCGCTGTACAGTACATGACCATTACTTATCTGTGACCCACATTCAATGGAAAGGAAGATATTTAGGGCCAGAATAATTGCATCACGATAATTTACTTACACTGGCTGCGTGTTCAGAGTACGTGCGGTGCTGTGTGCTGTGTGTTGTGTGCTGTGATGCAATCCGAGCGTGAGCTGAACACACACCGAGCGTACTAGCCAAGTACTTACACACACACACACACTATAGGTACTTCCCAACCTTCCTTTATTTATATCCTCAAATATTATTACTTTATATGTATGTGTTTCATAATACGTATGTGGAGTCATGTTGACTATTATTGCCGGAGAGACTTTTTTTCGTAGACTATTCCCACGAAGAGTTTTCATTGAATAAAAAATGACCGAAAGGAAGTGAGTTGCAGTTCGAGCGCAATGTCACCTTGAAGCTGATGATCTCAACCAACACAACACTTATTTTAATTCGAAAAAGAAACCAGTAAAATAATCATTTCTGATTAATTTCATTGTACAACCATTCGGGCAGTGCTTGTTAATATTTTATTCTAGTGTTTTTATTTCTTCAAAGTTACCGTGAAGGTACTTAGCGAGAATATTTCTTACAACATTAAAATGTATTATTTATTAAAACAATGTTCTGAAAAGAAAAACACTCATATGAATATGTAGGTGTCAAATTGTGTAGGTATGATTACAGAGGTTTTAATTTAGGTACCTATAAACATAATATTATAAAATTTTGAAATGCCTTTAAACAAAATTGAAAAGAGAGCATTTACTTGAAACATATTATTTTTTTATAATAAACTAGCTGACGTGTACCCGACGTTGAAGGGGTTACGAATGGTTTGTAGTAAAGTTTTTTAGTTGTGAATTCTGGTGTACCTGAAAACTGGGTATTTATTGAAAGTGTAAATAATAATGTTCTAAATAATTGAATCAGTTTACTTTTTAAGTATTTGTTTGACTTGGTTGGACCACGTATTCCTCGGGCGTACTCGACCTCTTCTACCATTCACTTCCATGTCATACATTCTACTTACACACCTTTATTCATTCATCCTCATCACATATGCCACATTTTACCGCACATAAGTAATTGATTTATTTGATCGTGCCACGTCTTCCTCAGGAGTCCCTGACTTTTTCTACCATCCACTTCATGTATTATCATGAAATCCATATTGGTTATATTTAAAAAAACACACATTATTTCGACTTTAATTCGACTGCGTTAAGTCTTCCTCGAGCGTTCCCGACTTTTTCTACCATTCGAACCACTCTCGAAAACACTCTTGAAACTAATAAGAACAAAGTTTGAAATTTTCGGCTAAATCGGTCCAGTGCTTTTTGAGTAAAGACTAAACTTTGTTTAACTATCAAAACTAACATTCTTTAATTCATTAGGTAAGCAAAAATCTTAATTAATTTAAGAACTCCAATTTATGTAATTTTTATTGTTTATAATATTTAATAATAATTATTTAAAAATTTCAAAAGTTTACTTATTATCATTTCGAAGTCCTTTTTAAAATGTGGTGAAGCCAGTAATTGACGAACAGATCGTCTGTTGATCGTAAATAGATAAAACCGCAAAGAAAAAATTAAAGCAGTTTATTTATCAATAAAGTTGAAAGAACCGTAAGTTTATTATAAAAGTTTTAATAAAGTTGCACTCACCTAGAAAATAAACAGTTGATTTGCCTTTTATTTTCAAGGAGTGGACTTGCAAAGGGATATTATAGTACATGTATGTTGTAGATGTAGGTATCAGTAGTATCAGTACTGTGTGTACATTTATGTATCAGTACTGTGTTTAGATGTAGGTATCAGTTGTTCAGTACTGTGTGTAAATGTAAGAATCAGTAGTTCCGAACTGTGTGTTGATGAATGTATTAGTAGTTCAGTACTGTGTGTGTGTGTAGATGTAGGTATCAGTAGTTCAGTACTGTGTGTAGACTTAAGTATCAGTAGTTCAGTACTGTGTGTAGATGTAGGTATCAGTAGTTCAGTGCTGTGTGTAGATGTAAGAATCAGTAGTTCAGAACTGTGTGTAGATGTAGGTATCAGTAGTTGTATACTGTGTACTGTGTATACACTGCACAAGTCGTTGCTTTCTATTCGTCGTTTGCAAGTTGGTTAATGTTGCTGGTATTTTTTGAATGGGATTTTATGAATTTGGTTCAATGAAATTTCTTCATACGTATCGCTGTTTGAACATTTGAATCTCTTTGGTATCTAGAGTCGTCAATACTTTAAGAAGTATCATTTTATTAACCTTTCCACCCATTAACCAACTACTTCATAGTACTTTATTGGGACTTTTCCTTTTTCTAGTATTACTTCTTATGTGTAATATTGTAGTAAGTTGAAAATAAAAATTTCTTAAATTGCAAAATAATCAAAGTATTAACTTCCGATTAATTACAAAATAACCTATTAGTGAATGTCATTTATCTAGCATGCACCCCCTGTGAATAATCTTACGAACGTCTCTTCCATGTTAGTCACAAGCACCTGTTATGAGATTATGCACTCTAATATATGTATCTGGAATGATTTAATAATAATAGTTTGTTTTGTACAGCATCATTTAGTAAGCGATGGCGCTGAAATATTATCGGTAAAAGAATAAGCACTTTTTAATTCTTCCCCTACGAATAAATAAAATTTAGCAACCGAGAACACCTGATTGGAATGTATGTATGTGTTTAGTAATAATCTTTTTATTGTGATTATTATATAATATAATTCAACCAAGTATAAGTAGACGTTTATTTATCCATTGTATCCGTGTTACGAACAAAAATATACACAGCCGTAAAAAAACATGAAGAGGTTATCATGACGGACGCGTTGATTGCTTTTTCGTCATTTCGTTCACTCGCACGCTAGATCAGATGATTACATAATTACCGTATTGTGCAAAAAACTTGGATTTTCAATAGAAAAAGCGTCCTTTGTTCATCCATCAACCTTGAAAATGCGCAAACTATCATTTCCTTCTGTTAATTTGTACAAATTTGAAGAAACCAATTGAATATTCTTAGCTAGCGGCTAGCGACATGTCCAGTCAGTGCGGTGTTCACGTCCAGAGGCCAGTGACAAAGTACAATTGTTCTCATTGAATGGACGCATGGCGCATTGGATGGAGGTCGTTTCGTCATTTGCTGAGAACACCCATAAAGAGAATACACCGTCTTTAGCAATGGTGCTATCAACTATCATCATTCAGTAGAATCAGTAGGGACTAATATTATTGGCTAGCGGCTAGCGACATGTCCAGTCAGTGCGGTGTTCACGTCCAGAGGCCAGTGACAAAGTACAATTGTTCTCATTTAATGGACGCATGGCGCATTGGATGGAGGTCGTTTCGTCATTTGATGAGAACACCCATAAAGAGAATACACCGTCTTTAGCAATGGTGCTATCAACTATCATCATTCAGTAGAATCAGTAGGGACTAATATTAGTGGCTAGCGGCTAGCGACATGTCCAGTCAGTGCGGTGTTCATGTCCAGAGGCCAGTGACAAAGTACAATTGTTCTCATTGAATGGAGGCATGGCGCATTGGATGGAGGTCGTTTCGTCATTTGATGAGAACACCCATAAAGAGAATACACCGTCTTTAGCAATGGTGCTATCAACTATCATCATTCAGTAGAATCAGTAGGGACTAATATTAGTGGCTAGCGACATGTCCAGTCAGTGCGGTGTTCACGTCCAGAGGCCAGTGACAAAGTACAATTGTTCTCATTGAATGGACGCATGGCGCATTGGATGGAGGTCGTTTCGTCATTTGATGAGAACACCCACAACAAGAATACACCCAATGATGCTATCAACTATAGATGCTGACTCGGTACTACGTACTAGATTCAAGACTGTATTCCCATCCAACTGACTGAGAATATAAAAAAGTTAAAATTATGCATTACTTCTATCACATCTATCTGCTTTACCTCTATTCAGTATTAACCTTAAGATTAACTGTAAGACCAACCAACCAATTGGGGCCTAGACAGATTGGTTCCACATAAACATATACGTACTACAATACATAATAATTTAAAAAGCATCGTAATGCTTGTGAAGGCCTACAAATCCACGATCATAGTTCATATAGATGTCACAACAGAAAGGATCCCCTGGTCCCGAGAAGTAATACAGTAAATAGTACCTACAAAGTAAAACAAGGTGATGATATCAACTATACCTGCATAATGAAATGTAGGTATGACCTAGTGTAATTCCCAAAAATTATTCATGTACTATGAACTTTTTTTTACAAATGGAACTGACTGTGGGAACCAAGCGATAAAAGTTACAAATGTTATTTTACTCATACTTAAACTATATTGAAGTGAAACTTCTTTACGCGCGTCATGCAATTTCGAGGACCGGAGTAAAACCGACTCATGACCGTCACGAAAAACCGTGATCATTTCGCTATAGGAGCCTAGCTAATATTATATACCTAGTTTAGGTCACTCTCCAAACTCAGCTTCGCGGTCTAGAGGCAGAGCGCTCGACTGTTGTCGTGAAGAACCGAGGTTCGATCCCCGCTTTAACTAATTTATTTTTTTCTTTTTGTGATTTTTTTAATACGAGGAAAAGTGATAAAATGCTGCGACTTTTAGATATTTTGACTATATGATATTTTGGTCGAATACGTAATAACCGCGGTCTAGAGGCAGAGCGTTCGACACTCTTTATGCAGGACCCGGGTTCGAATCCCATATTTTTATAACTTTTAATTTTTTTATCAACGATTTGTGATAATGTAGTAAAAAACTTTAACTTTACTTTACTTTACGGTACCTATATGATATTTTGGTCGAAATATAGCTTACAAATCGAGCCGGTAGAGTCGCTCGGTATTTTGATTAATTATTTTTATTTATCAACGATTTGTAATAATGTAGTAAAAAATTACATAAATTTGGTAATTTACCTTTACTTTAATTTACGGTACCTATATGATATTTTGATCGAAATATAGCATACAAATCGAGCCGGTAGAGTCGCTCGGTGTTTTGATTAATTATTTTTATTTATCAACGATTTGTAATAATGTAGTAAAAAATAGAGGCAGAGCGTTCGACACTCGTTATGCAGGACCCGGGTTCGAATCCCATATTTTTATAACTTTTTTTATCACATGCTACTTATAAATATGTCAATAGACAAAAAAAAAGAGAGAGAATGAAATGAAAAGAGAGAGAGAAGAATAGTAAAAGTTTCACTTCCGTCGTGCGTAGGCTTGCCACACACTGTATTTTTTTTAAATGTGTGTTTCTTTTATTAAAATTTTTGACAGATCCAAATCTGAATCACTGATGATTTTTAAAGTTTACTAACGGTGTTCATTCTAAAGGAAATTCTGATCAACTCTCTAATAATTTATATCCTCCCCATATTTTTTTTTTTAAATCAAACTCGTTCACGGCAAATTTTTTTATAAATGCTTTCATCTTTAAAAATCCTACAATTGCTTTTATAATATCCCGTGATTTTCACAGGTCTGTACTAGTTATATAATAAAATGGTAAAAGTGTTAGAAAAAGTGGTCTCGTTAAATAATGTTACACTTAGACCTAAAAAACAATAATAATTACAGAATAAACACATCACGCATAATCAGAGCATTTGGTTTTTTAGAACTGTCAATCTTCCGACCAATCTGATGAGAACTAATATCGACCTGTCAAGACATAGAAACACTAGAACGCATCTTCAACACAAGCAACGTGCGGGCCATGGACCGCAGACCACGAGCCGCGGACCACGGTTTTAAACACAAGCAACGTGCGGGCCACGGAACACAGACCACCAGCCGAGGACCACGATTTTAAACACAAGCAACGTGCGGGCCACGTGCGGGCCACGTGCGGGCAACGTGCGGGCCACGGACCGCAGAACACGAGCCGCGGACCACGGTTTTCGTGCTTTTCCTGCTGCCGCCGCGAGTCTTTACTAGGTAACTAATTACCTATCCACGAAACTGGAAGCTGGAAACGATCCGCATTTCGCAACTCAAAGAAAAAAGTGTTGGAACGGTGATTCCGACTATGGAAGTTATTAGGTGGTGCGCCTTAGTCAGTAGTGTTAGCTTGCTTTTCGAATTTACGAAAGGTTGATCCTTTGGGAATCCATTCGACTTGCTCTACTCGGTGACCTGTTGAAATAATTATTGTTAACGGACTACCTTACGTCGACGGCCGTGAGAGAAATGAGTGTTTTTCACTAACTACATTTAAACCATCCGCTAAATTTAGTACTATAATATATACTTTAGTACGAGACTAACATTCAATTACAACACTGCCATCAGATGAAGCATCCTTGGTTATTCGCGAAACCAGATTTCCCACTAAACTAATTTGGTGTAGTTACAAGCCGTATTATTTGTTCGTTATTTAAAATACTGTTGTATTTTTTGCCAAAAAAACAGCAAAACCTATATTAGTTTGAATTTTTCAGAATATCCCTCCGTAAATTTTTCTTCAATGAAGTCAACGCAAATATTTTCAAATGTGTCCGATATTTGGGAGATCATATGCAAAATCTAGCACTGAATTATATCGTTCGGCGTTTACTATCAGGCTTTATGTGGTTCAATTACTAAAGTTAATATTTTTATGTTTTAGGCAATTAATAAATCATGGAAAGAAAAACGAGTAATTATTAGGAACGTCTGAGGATTCAACTCCTTGATGCCAAGTGGCAACTACGTTCTACAGACAGAGTTTGCCGTGAAGAGTGAACATGAATGTCGCGTGTTTGAAAATAATAATTGTTGCCTTAGATTTTACCGAATATATTTTTGTGGCACTATCCTAACATCAGAAATAATAACTCTGAGAGAACTTTGAATCATAAAACCCGATCTCCATACAATACTCTGGATTTTATTGGATCTGTCACCGAAAAAGATGGTGCAACCCTTTATTGCTACCACTGCAACGTGCATTGTTCTTCAAGTTGTTTTGTATCCACCATTCGAGCCATAAACCTTGTTACTCTATTTTTTGCACCAATAGAATTCTTAGAGTCTGACGGAGTAGTATGTAAATTTATATTGCTTTCCTCGTGTTTCCTAGAAGTCCTCAGAATCTAAATCAATTTCAAACATCATATTATTCTCTCGGAAAACAAAAAATGGGTTCGTTTATTACCACGTGAAATGTTCATTTTAGAATTTTTTCATCTACACGTTGACTTCTCGAAGGACGTTCCGAAATCCGGAGTTAGCTATACTTTTTGTTCGAGGGAAGAATTGTTTCATAAAACATGAAATATATCAACGATGGACATGGAAAAGTCATAACAGGATTCGCAGGAGGACGCAGGACCGACTTTAAATCCAATATCTATGGAACATGGATCGCTGCGGTTGCCTCAACGATTTTTAAAGTCAGCATTTGACATAGCACGTATCCTGCAGCGCGCATTGGACGTGGATGTGGAGAATTGGGAAACCCAGAGAACAACATTAGCCTGGCGTTTGTTTTGCAATGCGCGCGAGTGAGTGTACGCAACACGTGTGACGTGTCGCGTCCTGGAAACAAACTACACGCACTGTAGTGTAGGGTGAGAATGAGAATGTCTTTCAATCACTTTTCAATAAAACCTACCAACTGCAACGTATCGTTTTCGGACAGTCAAGTCAAATGAAGAAAGCAAATCGGCGTAAACTTTTGTATGCCTTTGAATTTGTACATATTTTATCATCTATGTGATGGGTAGGATTGCACCAACCTCCCTATTAAATAGCAAATTAAATTACCAAACCCAACGAAACGACCAAGAAAAGGGTTGATAATTAATGTATGAAGATGGTTACATATTCCAGTGAAACTTCTAAATAAGCATTCGGTTTACGTAGATATTATTATGTATAATCTCAATGAAAGGAAATCAATACCGACTACCGACGACAAAGGTGTAGAAGCAGACACAATACTCGTATCTCTTGTTCCTTCTAGGAATGATCCAAAGTATGCACGCAATTTACAAAAGGCATAAAACGATAGAATAGGTCGAATTCCAACTTGGAGACCGAAAGAGTTCAAAAACTTTATGATCTCATTAAAATCAGGCAATGGCGGGTGGTTTCCATTTCGAGGAAGGTCAGTTTTTGCTACCTTTTTTAATAGTGTTACATGTAGCTACATATTATACCCTGTTGCGCAAACACTAAACATAAAGAAACGAAACGATTTTATTTCGGCGTTTTTGGACACTAATAATAATATTATGCAATTGTCTGAAGTAATATGTTTCACTAGAAATGTTTCCTTCCAAACAATTAATGACTACAAATACATCTACAAACTTTCTCAAAAAACATATCGTAGCCTGGATAAAAAATCAAGATATTCACTTTATTCAAAAGATTATAATTCCAAACCAAACATTACCAAAATATAATAAGTAAAATTAAATATTTTACACGTTCTTCAAGAATTATCCAAAAATACATACACTCACATATAAATGTGGGTTTTCATGTTTCAGTATAGGTATGCCTGTGAAAAAAAAAACTTTATACTACAACACATAAATACCTGTCACACTTAATCACAAACACGTTAACACCTCAGCACAGGTTCTCCTAGTGAGGTTTTCACATAACATACAATATCACCCACACACAGTTTTACCTATGTTCTTTATTTTTTATACCTTTTTTCTGTACTTTTTTCTCTGTACTACAATATAAACCACTGTAATCATTTGTAAAATGTGTATTCAAGAATAGACATAAATTAATAAATAAAAATAAATAAACAAGCTTGCGTTTGTTTACACTTACATTAGGTTCACCATTAAAAAATATCATGAACGTGTCTCATTGCCAGACTATTTAAGCAACATTGATTTATGTTTTCATCCGCCTGATTCTTTTTATAATCTTTAACATCAATAACTCCAGAAAATGTATCGGTGATAAATACTACCTATGACTCGAGTTTGAATAAAAGGTAACTAATTATAAATGAACGTAGTAGAGGCACTAAAGAAAAAAAAACGAATAAACCGTCTATAAAATGTCTGTAAATGTATTGCGCAGTCTGTTGTAGCGAAGGTGGAAGAAAGGACAAGGAATGTCAGTCAGTTTCAAGGTCACTCACACACACTCACCCCAGGCTGATCGGACTCGCTATTTACATACACAATTAAACATCGCCATCATACCGTACCTAGTAGCTACTGTGATACCTAGTCAATACTTCTCCTGCTCCATTGCCACTGCATGCTTCATACTCCTACCTTTTAGTGCCTAGTGCCTAGTAAGTGCCTAGCAAGTACCGCAACGAGCAAGTTATCTATCTGTTCTGTGCAGTGCGCACTGTATACAATATACTTGGTTACCTATCTCCATTCACACCGGTACTAGACCTACTAATTTAATTTAATTAATAGGTAATTTCTAATTTAATTTAACTGTTCATGAAACAGAATAAATATCATTATTTAACCTTTTCTAGCCGTAGGTACTTCTTGAACTGAAACATTTCTTAACCCTGTCTCTTATGTCCGTATTATCTGTTTCGTGGGCTTAACTGCCTTTGCATTTGCACAGATTGTGACATTTGCACACGGCTGGTGTAGAGGGCAGTTAATACGTAGGTTATACGATCATATTATTATACGGCACTAGCGCCCGAATCTACGAATTAATAGTTGTTCAATTCTACAAAAATATACATGTCATGTTCGTCGTCTTCTCTAATGCTTTGTAAAGCATTGAAGCGCGAGCCGACCCACGAATTATGGGAAAGCAACGAAGCAACCGCAAGCAGCATTTCGTACCGTTTCGCGCCGGTGGCGGTTGTTTTGTTCCATTCCCATAATTCGCAGTTCGGCTCGCACTTCGGCTCGCAAGTGTATACGTAGCACAACGAATCAAAGTTTATGCCAATAATGGAGCATTATAAGACAACAATAATAATAAATTATGTGCATCAAAACAACTGGTCTTATTATTAATTTATTTGAAATGTACCGCGAAATAGCAGGGCTGCGAGCGGTGGCGGCGAGTAAAGAGCAGCGACATCTATTGTCTCTAATAGAAGCTTTCATTCACAAGTGAATACGATTCGCTGCGTCAATTTAAATAATGTCCATGCGTGCCTTAGAATAAACGAGATGGCACTATGTCTTTTGTCTAAATAAAAATTAGGTAGCGAAGAAAGCTTAGGGACGCTTAGGTCATGGTCGTGAGGGAGACAGCACGATGAATATCATATGTTTTGAAGAGATGATAACATAAACATATGTCAGTTTTTCATTTTACACGTTTTTCGTGTGTGGAACAATGGTTGTTTTTCAATTGGACAGTTCGGGAAAGGTTTGGAAAAACAAGATCACTGTCAAATAGAAGTCTAAATTTAAATGGAACTGTTAAACGTCGCGTCGCTTCGCAACATGGAACCACCATTATCTTCGCTTAGTATCTTTAATTACCGCGGACGGGCGTTAAAATACCTATTTTGTTTATTTTATGGTGTGCACAACTACATTAAAACGTATCCCCTTTAAAATAATTTGCCATAAATACATGGATTGTGTAGTTATTTCCAATTGACTAAAATAACATAATACGTATTTTGAGTCGCAGACTACCTACAAACTGATATAGATAATAATATATGGGAATTTTCACAATATGAAATAAAGATTATTCACACATTTTTTTCAAATTACCTACCTCGCCTGGATCCCTAACATAAACCTTCTTACAACATTCTACCTTCTACCATTCTGATAACTTTTCACAAAATATTTTACACACAGTATACGTGTTTATTCTAATTACATGATTCACCTTTGCACTCAGCGGAGAAAAACTGCAATTAAAAACTAATTAGAAAATATTTAATCCACATATTTTCCGGTTATTGAATACCTGTTCGATAAAAAAACGAGAGCTATTAATAGTTCTCCATTAGGTTTCCGTGCAAACAAACAATTGTATGGAATCGCACGAACTCTGATGCCTAACTAGAAAACGTACTATTGTGCGCTTGCGATTAATTCCACTGTGATGAACTAATGCAGAAATGTTTTGTTTGCTTCGCAGCAGGGCTGCCCGAACTAAGGTTCGTCAAGGCGTGGAATTCAGATACGATCATTAAACTAACACACGGGTGCTTATTCATTTGCTGTAATTCAATTTAGTTCATGTTCAATTCTTCCTATTCATTGAAAACCCATAATATCTATGATAGAAATAGCAATGGTTGAAACGTAATGAGTGTATACATTGAGAAGCACGGTCACGGTCTTGAGGTATATCATATGTATTAGGTATAGCGTTTAGCGTATAGGAGAGAGATGGAGGACCTTGACTAGCTAATGTCCGGGGATATAGAGGTGCCCTCTGGCGCGTTTGTTGCTACCTTTTCATGATATCCCCCCTCCCTACCCCATAGATACCAGATGCCTGCAATACCAGCAATACCAGCATCCATGTCAGTATTCGTTATCTATTATCTGTGCATCTATATCTATGGCATCCACTTTGTATGAGAATGGCTCGTACTGCTAGAGGCCTGAACCTCTAGCCAAAGAGATAACACTGGGTTGGTACCTACCTATTTGTTAATATTTTTGAGGGGCCCCATTTTAACGAGAGGTCACTATTTTAAACCTGCATCGCATATTAAGGCGTGCATGCCTTCTCTATTATGTTATACCTATTCATTAATTCGTGGATGTATTTGAGGATTGTTATAATTTACTTACTGATTCATTCAGAAATGGCCTGGTGAAAAACTTTAATTTAAACAAAAAAATCCTGGTGTCTAAACAATTGTACGTAGTAGGTACCTACTTACACGATGTACCTATACAAACAAAACTTTTCATGGAGGATCGTTCAACAGGATCGTGTATTAGAATAATGTTATCGGGCTGATCGGTAGATTTTTATAATCGTACCTACCGATGGTATCCGGGGTGATGTGTTAACTTTTTAGAATTTCCAAAGTTGTAAGGAAGTTTTATATATTTCTGAATTATTGAAATAATAAAATAATTGTTTTAGTTTAAAAAATAACAAGACTTTCATTTCACTTCCTTCTATCAATTTCAATTTCACACCTCCAGGCGTCCCGTGACAGCTATTTTTAAATTCACTTTTGTTTTTGAGAATGAATGCAAATCTTGAAAGTGGAAATGAACCCATTGCTCGACATTCGATCGATCTGAATCTCGGCAGAGAGACTTGTTGTGGATGATAATGCATTCTATCAACCTTTGGTAGCAATTACGCCTACACACACTAATTGGATTACAGTATTACAGCAGTTATTTTACGAAATAATTGTCGGTCGCACGCAATTCGGATTTGGTCAGTCGTTAGCGCTGTTGACTCCAGCCCCTGGGGAGAATACTTCAATCCTCGGTCAAACAATTTAATTTTTTTAAATACATTTGGTTCATAGCAGTTAAGAGCTGGGGAGAACGTTCAATCCTCAATAAATAAAAATACAAATATTATAGAGAAAAAGTAAAGAACGAGTTATTTTTTACTTCTACCTTCATGTAGAATCGCCATCTGAGGTTAGTGCACTCTAAACCCGAACAGTCTGTATATGTGTATAATAATAATAATAATATTGGCAATTTTTATAGCGCCGCTTTTGTGAGTTATCACCTCAGGGGCGCTTATAACTAGTGTGGTAAAAATAACTTAACTACAAAACAAATATTATAAGTATTGGTAGGTGTTTATCCTACGATATATCATTCACCGATACACAAATGAAACATACCTGCCAGCTATTCAGGTATGTACCTAATATTTTTCTTAGTAAGTGATATCAACGAACGTATATTTTCACGATAAAAACCAAAGCCGGTTTTTATAGTAAGGAAAACACTGATTTGGCGGGTTATTTGTGGTAGAGGAACAACGATACTACATATGCTTAAAGAGGAAATAACAAACTGCAGTTGCCTACTTATCTGTGCACAGTCCACTAGTGAATGGTCTAATTTCTTCAGGAGGTCCCCTCAACAGTCAGCATTCCTTGGTCTTGTTCATACACTATTCAGCGAAAGAATCGTCACATAAGCACACCGTCACAATGACACACTGTCGCACTGTCACATCGTCACACCCGTTACACCGTCATAATGACACACTCAATAACTTTTACATCATCACAGTCGTCATACAATCACACCGTCACAATGATACACTGTCACACCTTCACAATTATCACACCTTCACAATGTCACACTCACGCATTTGTAAACTGTCCCTCGCCGCACAATTACACCATCACAATGTCACACTGTCGCACTATCTCACTGTCACTACGTTACAGCGTCACAATCGTCACACCTTCACACCGCCACAATGTCACACTCGCACACTGTTACATGTCACACCATCTGATCACGCTGTCACACCTCAAACCGACTCAAGAAGCTGGAATGGTTTGGAAAAAAAGTAGGAATTTTTCGGGTATTATTATTCGACTCACCTTGAAAGCTGCACACTACGCACACAAACTAGCACGCGGCCTGAGAAAAGGTGAACAAAAGAATTAGCCTTATACGATAGCCACCGCGCGCCCTTCTCTCCGACTTTGTCGCTACTCTCAGCCATCAGCCATCATCAATCGCCAACTTCGCTTCCGACCTTTATCCTGTGATTTCGAGTAAACTGGTAGAACCTACCCACTTCTTCGATAATATATTTCTTATTATCGAATTAATGTAGGTGATTAGATAACTAATATATATATGGTGTTAACACCCTGTATTTGTGCATGATGTGAAGTAGTTAAGTTTATTTTGAATACATACTTTTGAGTACTTATAGTGCGACACTTTCAGTGATTATGTATGCCAGCCTGGATTTGGTAACTGGTAACTAGGTAACTGGGAAAGATCGGAAACAAGCGCAGATCGCGCAGAGTTCGTTCAATGCGGTATAATAAAGGTAAGAATAATGTTTCACAAATGGAGAATTAAGTTATGCAACGAACGCGCTCCGTTACAGGCGGGCGAAAGTCCATTTCTCCGTCGACAAACAGCAAACTAACTTTTACTCTCGGTTCGAGCTGTAGACCTTTCTTTTTCCGTCCCAATTTACACAAAAACTTTACTATCTACCTAAGAATAATAATAATTAGTAATACTTCTCTTATGACATAATCTCTCTCTGGAGATGGCGAAAGTAAATACTACATCGGTATTATTAAAGTATATATTTATTTATAAAATTTGGACTAAGAGGAGGTAAAACGATATAAAAAGATATATCGTTTACAGTTGTCGTTTACAATCGTAGATCGTCAACAAAAGAATTGCCTTAGTTGGTAACTACCCTTCTGAAACTATAATCCATCGCCTGGATAATATGCTCTACCTAAGTCTTGATAATATGCTCTACCTAAAGCACTCAAGCAAATTATTACATTGGGGTTATTTGTATTCAAAGCAATATTATTATTAGTAGCGCAGATCCGCAGAAAATCACGGGATAATCTCAATTTTCGAAAAATTAGTTCCTATTTTGAAAATGGCAATAAAAATAATCTGCTATTAAAAATATTATAGGTACGAGTAGGTGGGTACTTTATCGCTGGTCTGAATTCTTCAAACAAACAGTTCCAATTTTGAAAATGAAACTTAAATTCAAAGCAAATCCAGCTCTAGAATTCATTGAACCAAAGCTACGAAGAACAGACACAACCGAAATGAGTATTTTTGAATATAGGAAGAACAAAGGTTCGGTAATATCGCATTGTGGAAAAGTAACATCGTGACCACTGTAAAGAACGAGAAATACTAAACACAAATAGAGTAATTTACCTGTATCGGTAAGAATCGTAAGGAACCAGGTTAACTAGAACACGTGGCTGTGGCTACCCGTGGCATCCGTGCGTTATCTTCTAATATGCAGCTATCTCTGTCCCGCTCTCATGTGTACATGTATCCTGGTGCCTAGAGATGAACGCGTAAAAAAACGAAAGTAGTAACACGTGTTCTAGACTGGAGGGAAAAGTGAAATAGGATAAATACCTTCTTTCTCAGATCGGGGCAGGGGTCGAGGGTCTCAATCCCTACCCTAGCCAGCCGAGCTAGACCCACCACTCGGAGCTTCCCAACAATTATAATATTATCTACCTTGTGACAACGCACACCCATTAAGGATTATTATTAAATACTCATTCTACTTAAATTGTTTGTAAGGGTATCTATAAATTGCAGGTAAAAGTTCTTCCGCCGATCAATCAAACATTTGTCTCCCTTCAACGGTGATGGTCCGTTCTATTTTTACGCGTTTTCCTTTTTTCAACGACCTCCTGTTTTGTGTATCTCGTACCTATTTGTCTGTCTTTGTTTCACGTCTGAATAATTAGCATACATTATTTAAATTTATTGATTTAAATGTTGTCCAATGATCTTCTTCCTTCCCCTGTATGCATTTGGTACGATTATTCAAAAATATAACACAGTCCCCTTCAAAACAATTCGATCGATAATAACAGTAAGATCTGTATTGGGTAAGGCGCACTGTAGGAATAATTTAATGAACATGACCACTAATACTAAATTACCGTTTTAAGTTTGTTTAGTAAAGCGCACTTGAAGTGAAATGATACTAAACTGACCTACATAAATGCTATGTTATTATTATTATTGATCGCAATGTTTATTTTTTATTTATTCACATAAATATGTATTTTTAAATAAATGAAAAAAAAAACATTTTGAATAAAAATATTATTAACATGTTTCAAAAGCAAAGGTTTCTTTGCTAGGTTCCAAAGTAAAATAAAATGAAGAAATAAGAATTAAATAACAAAATGTTCTATCCCGTGATCTTCACGGGTCTGCGTTAGTTATTATATATATTCTGCTCTGAAATTTTAACGTACCTGCATAATAATGTTTCCACCTCTCGACGTTAGAAGCAATTTTTCTATTTTGAAAACCAGGGTCAAGATAAATATAGTAGAGCGCCCTTAAGATGATATTTCAGAACGCTCCAGGGTTAAAATTAGTTACGTTTTATCAGATAACGTTATATTCCAGGTTTGTAGAGCGCCCTTGAGATGATATTTCTCAATGCTCCAGTGTTGAAATTAGTTAAGTTTTATTAGGACTTTGAAACTGGCACTTTAGACTAACCACGCTGTTCTTGGAGTCGGTATTTCAGTATACTAAGGAAAGTTATCAGTCGGCTTATCTTGTCAGAGTATCTACCTTTCTTCAAAATATAACGTTCTTAAGCCGAGCTTAAAAACCAACTGAAATTTCGGGCCTAAGACTTGTAGCAAGCTACCACAAAATGCCATAAGCGTTGTGGCCTTGTATAGATTTTAAATAAATTAATTTTTTTCTTCAATAATTGCACATTCTCTTTGTGACTTCGTTTTGGTAAAGAAATAATTATTGAAATATTCTTCAATAATAGCAAATTTAGTTAGTAACTAAACTTCGTTTAAACCACTATGTTAATAAAACTTATCTACATGTTTCAAAAGCATATTTTTCTTCATCTGGTACAAGTACACTGAAAATGGTTATTAATTTATGTTCTCGCGTTGGTCGTTTTCAAAGTTACAGAACCGTCAGTAAATTGGGTTCGGTTAGCCGACGAAATTGAAAGTGAACAAAAAATATGGGCGATCGTCGGAATCTTGTAGGAATAGCGGGGAGCCTTTGTGACTACAGAGAAGTGCGGGGACGGGGGCCCCTCTCTCCCTACGCCTCTCCGAGCTCCACTCACAGTGCAGTCCGCGGCAGCAGGTATAAAAATATACTATTCGAATCAGTACGTCCGAAAACATCATTTATCTATTGCATCGGATTCAGTCGTAGAAGTGGAATTATAAAACTAAATCAATTGATCACGATTACGCGGATATATTATTATTTTATAATATATAGCGAAATTTACCTCAATGGCGCTTTCATTTACTATGCATAATATAATAATAATAATATTTGGCTAATTTATACATTAGCCTGTACAGCTTTCGTGAGAAATCACCTCAAGGGCGCTGTACAAATATATTTCTTAAATAGTTAACACTAGAACTACTGACTTAAAACTACTTACGTCTGAGACTTATATCTAGAGACTTACGACTAAGGCCTATAACTACTATCTAAAATATATATTTACATATGAAGAAACTAAAATTTACATTAACAATCTAATTATACAAGCGCCAGAAGAAGGAGGAAGTTCTATTATATTAGGGTGTTTATAAAATTAGTTCTACAGTAATATCTTCAATTCATTTTATTCATGACTTATTTGTTTTTCGAAATGCAGACAAAATACAGTAAAGAGTGATGCAGATATATAAATAAAAACATAACAAAGACAACAATTTGGATAATTTGTATAGCGTCGTTTTTGTGAATAATCAGCTGTCCTAATTATTTGATGGCGCTGTACAGATATACAGTACATTTCTAATATCTTATTATTAACTACAGACTAGACCAGACAAACCATCAAAACAACTTACGGCTCACAGATCAATAACACAAAACTATACCTACGTACGTTTGACCAGTGATTGTGATGATGCGTTAGAATGTTCATATATTATTATTTATTTATATTCTGTTCGGGCAGGTAATATATATGACCATAAACAAAGTCCTTGGCTCTTATTATTTTATAATATTTCTACGCAATTTTTCTTTTTGTGTTTTTATTTGGGTTTAAATTGTATAACATTCGTACTGTACTGCACGGTCAAATTTGAATGATAAAATTATAATGATTAAATCCACAGAATATTTTTAACGACACCTTCGTATTAAACGCCTGTTCAACTCACTACAAGTTAGGATGAAGTAATAATCCAATCAACATAATAACGAATAAAATATGTTCGAAGCAGATCAGTCTGCTAGGTACTAGGTACTATCATGAAACATGGTGAGTACATTTTTTTTCTTGTTTATTCCATATCTCGGGGAGGGTGGTGACATCCCACGAGCATGTGTTGCTGGCAGGTATTTATAAAATTCAGATATTTATAAATTTTCAACAATTTCATAAAGGAATCGATTAATTATATATATATAAATAAAGAAATAACCAGTATTCACTTATAAATAAGTTAAAAAGTAACATTTTCAATAGCACTTTACAATTTAAGTTAGTAGATAACAAACTTGAATGGTTTATAGGTTGAGAACCAGCGCTTGCCTTTTACCTGGTGAAAGATGCGAGCTGTCTTTTTGTTATGAAAGTCGAAGCGTGGGACTCGTGGGATATAACGCAATTCTCATTCTGTAAGAAGCGGCTCGTTATACTCGACTGCTCAGTGCTCACTGTTCTGTGCTCGAACTGGGCCGCTGGGCCGCCGGGCCGCCGAGAAACGGAAAAGAAAGCTTTCGAACAAAGGGACAGGAAGTTCATTGGCATACACTTAAATAACCTTTTTTACCAAGGGAATCGCTATAGTGCATTACGCAAGGGGCATCAACTGTTATAAATTTCTACAGAATTACTCGTAGTTTGATGTAGATAAGTTCTCATGTCATGAGTTCAATGTTGTATTATTATGCTCCTAACAAAACTTAAGAAACCGTGACACTAAAAATAAATTATGCTTATTTGTAATAAAGAGAAGTTCTACAAAATTAACAGAAAAACTGTGGAATCGATCACATTTTCTTATTTAATTATATATGTGCAAATCAATTTAATTAATTAATGCACGTGACGACCAAGTATACCGGTTAATTGAGGCAGGCCAGGGATATTTACTGTATGCTTTTGAATTCCTGTATTCTCTATTGTATATATGTAAACTCTTGTATCGCAACTTGTCAACACGGCTTTATCTCCGGCAGATCAACTTTGACTAACCTAACATTATATGAAAATTTCATTTATAATGCACTTGCCAACAAACAACAAGTTGTTTCTATATATACCGACTTCAGTAAGGCGTTTGATAAGGTCTGTCATAAAATCATCATTAATAAACTTTTGAAAGTCGGCATTAATGGAAACCTTTTATCTTGGTTTAAGAGTTACTTACTTAGGCGTCAGTTAACTGTCTGTATTAATAATCACTTATCCTACATGTTCGAAGCTACCAGTGGCGTACCCCAGGGTTCGCATCTTGGTCCTTTACTTTTTAATTTATTCATTAACGACGTAACAAACATATTCAACCGTGTTCTCATTCTAATGTTCGCTGATGATATGAAGATATATAGAATTATTGACAATATCGAGGACTGTCTAACACTTTAATCTAATATTAATAGCTTTTACGATTGGTGTCTTAAAAATAAATTAACTCTTAATGTAAAAAAATGTCAACTTATGAGATTCCACAGAAAATAAAACCCATTGTTGTTCACCTACTTTCTCAATAATCACACCTTATTATCTGTTGATGAAATAAGAGACCTTGGTATAACCTTTGACACTAAATTGACATTCATTAAACATATTAATAATATAACCAGTAAAGCAATGCAAATGTTAGGATTTGTCTTACGGATTTTAAAAATTTAAAAACTGTCAAATTGCTTTACACTTCACTTGTTAGAAGCCAACTAGAATTTTACACCACCATTTGGAGTCCTTACTACAGTGTACATGAGAATTCCCTTGAGTGAGTCCAAACATAAATTTTTACGTTATATTAATTTGAAATTGGGAATATTCATCGAAAACATTAATTACCCCTCTCTGTTACAATTATTGGGACTCGATACATTAAAAGAAACAAGAATTTGTTTTGACCTATTTTATTTATTTAAAATCGTTACCAACCTGTTGAACTCCCCTGAACTTCTTTCGTTAATATGTTTCCATGTACTTAGTAGATCAGTTCGTTTACTCTCAAAATCAATCAGCTCGTTCAAATTACTCTATCATTGCAACAATACAGGATCTAACGCCGAACTCAATTCCATAATGAATCACCTACATTTTTGTTATTTGTTTTTGGGGTGTTATGCCGTGTTTCGCTAATTCCTTCTTTAGCCAACGTTTCGGACAGCATTGCAGTGTCCATCATCAGGGCAGATGTGTTATTTGAGGTTGTATTTTTATTTTTTTTTTATTTTCTAGATTCTTATATTCAATGAAGTGGTGAATCATTTAAATTTACTGAATTTAAAGTTAATGTTCTTTATACAAATAGAACGGCGTCATATGCGCCTCACAATTTTTACCTCATATGGGTTTATTCAAATATTACCTGGCTTTTATAGACTTAGAGGTCTTGTATTTGCTCGGTAGGGAAAAAATTTGTTACCTAAAAACCCTACTAAAATTGCATGTGTCATTCAGCATCAGCACCAGCGGCGACCTACAGCGGCCATATACTACATACGTGTCTGTTTGTGTTGTGTTGGGATGGGGGGGGAATTTCGGCTGCGTCCTATTGTGGGTATCCTTCCGCATTTGCGTAATAGAGTAAGGGAAACCGCAGAAAACCTTACCCGGAAGGAGCGGCCGAACGTCAACTTGAAACGTATGCGGCCTTCAGTAACATCGGTATATGATGTCCTGCATTTTTGAAATGTGTGTGTGTGTCTGTTTTTATGTTAATATATACTTATGGGAAGATAGAAAATAAACATACATATACATACAAATTATAAAATATTATATAAATATATAAATAGATATATAAACATTATATATTTAGGAGGAAAGTCGGGAGTTTAGGAAATACCTACTGCTCGCTATTCGTCCGCGTCTGATTCTGGTATGTACCATATGTGGTCATGGTCCATGAGGATGTGTTTAGGTAGACTGTGTGAATATTTGAATGTCAGGTCGCTCGGAGCATTGTATTGTCCTATGTCTCGTATGAGTGGATTTTTACTAAGTGTAAGTGATTTGTAAAAGCGTTCAGTCAGTCTGTGTGTGAATTCGTATAGAGTTGGAATTTGTTCTCGTTCGTGTAATCTCTTCAAGTTTGTTCTGAGTCTCGTGTTGTATGTGATTTTAATGCAGAGATTTTGAAGTGTCTGTAGTTTCTTGTAGTCTGTGTGTGAGATGCTGCTCCATACGGGAATCGCATACGAGAGTACCGGAGGAATGAGCGAGTAGTAGACGAGGAGTTTGGTTTTGGGAAGTAGCGGACTCCGTCTATTGAAAATTGGCTTCATCATGCCGATCGCTTGTCGTGTGCGCGCGTGCATCTTTGCTTGTTGAGATTTCCAGTTGAGGCGGGAGTCCATGGTCAGGCCGAGATATGTAACTTCATCTTTCCATTCAATGCTGTGTCCTCCCATTTCGATGTTGAAGTCAGGTGTTCTATTTATACGTTTTCTCGTGAACATGATGGCTTCCGTTTTCGCCTCGTTCAGTTTCAGGCGCCATTTCTTGTAGTATTCTACGAGCGCGTCGAGCGCCCTCTGTAGGTAAATCGCGGCCATGTTCGCTTTCAGCGAGGAAACGTATAGTTTGACGTCATCTGCGTAGATAGACAGATTGCATCTCTCGTCTCGGGGGATGTCGTAGGTGAACAGAATGAAGAGAAATGGTCCCAGTAAACTTCCTTGCGGCACGCCTTTTGGAATCTCACGCATTGAAGATAACACGTTCCTTATGAACACTCTGAACTATCTATTCTTTAGGTATTCCTGTATCAGCCTCGTTAGGTATATGGGCGTGTTAGTGCGGTGCAGCTTATGCACGAGCCCGTCTATCCATACGGTGTCGAATGCCTTCTCTAGGTCGATGAGCGCAGCAGCGGTGAAGCGATGTTCGTTAAATTTTCTTGCGATGTATTCCGCTACTCTGGTGAGTTGATGGGTCGTGGAGTGCCTCTTTCTGAAGCCGAACTGCTCGTCTGGCAAAGTCTTGTGTTCGTCGTGGTGTGGGACAAGCCTGTTGAGTATAATTTGTTCAAATACCTTGCTCAACTTAGATAGTAGGCTAATCGGCCGGTAACTTGTCGGCTGCGTTCTATCTTTATTCGGCTTTGCGAATGGCAGCACGGTCGCCGATTTCCAAATCTGGGGAAAATGCCCAGTCATGAGGCAGGCATTGAACAATTTTGTAGTGTAGATGATGGCTTTTTGAGGGAGATGTTTGAGTAAAATGTTGTGAATTTGATCGCTTCCCGGCGCCTTGTTCGTTCTGAGTCGCTTGATTGTGACCGCAATCTCGCTCGGCGTTGTGAAATGAATATCTTCAGCGTTTGTCTGCTCTGCTTCGTTCAAATCTCGTAGAGAGTCAGCTACGATCCGGTCCGTAGCCGGGTCGGAAAGGCCGTCTGTAGCGGCGTAGGCTCTCTCGAAGCCGTCGGCGAGTGTGTCAGCTTTTTCTTGTAGCGACAAAGCCGTCCCAGGGCCGTTCAATTTCTGTAGCGGGGTGATTGTGAAATCTTTATGTCTCAGCGCGCTAGCCATTTTCCATAGGGAATTATCCTTCGGCGTGAGCGACGCGACTTTTTTGTCCCAAAGTTCGCGCTTGAGTTCTGCGATTTCGGTCTTGATTTCCCTCTGCAGGCTGTTGTACGCTGTCTTGAAGTATTCGTCACGCGTGCGGTGGTACATGCGTCGCAGGCGATTTTTGTCCTTGATGAGCGATAGAACGTGCTCGGGAAGCTTGATCGTGTATGAATGTACTTCTTTGAGAGGAATGTGTGTATCTTGTGCTGTTTGAAGAATCTCTGTGAGAGTGCTTGTAGCTGCGTCGATTTCTTGTGGCGAGCGCAGAGTTCCCGAAGTGAGATGAATTCGTTCGTTGACTTCCTTTTTGAATCCTTCCCAGTCCGCATCCTTATAATTGCGCTGTTTTCTGGGGGTCCTTGAAGTTGTGCCGCCTATGGTGAAGCACACGGGCAGGTGGTCCGATGACAGCTCGTCTAATGTGCGCAGTGGAGATATTGTCTTAACATTTTTCTCGAGTACTATATCCAATGTACTCGGATATCTAGAACGTTGCGAGTAGTACGTAGGTCTATCTGGCGCCATTATCAAATAGGTATTTGTCTGCATGTGTGTAAAGAGCGTATTTCCGTTCGCATTACCTCTGTAGTTATTCCAGTAGTTGTGTTTGGCGTTCAAATCGCCTCCCATCACAACAATTGGTCCCAGATTGAGCAATTTATTGAGATCTTCTCTCACTAGGTTACTTTGGGTGCAGTATACGGAGATGATGGTATGCGCTCTACCCTCTATGGTGACCTCGATAATCGTGGCTTCAGCGTGCTTCAACTTCGGAGTGGGTATTCTTGTGGACGTCATAGATTGTCGAACGAATATTGCGGTTCCTCCGCCTGATCTTCCCTGTCGGTCGTCTCGGTGAATCTCGAAACCTTGCACTCTCAGCGGTACGCTTGGATTCAAGTGGGATTCTGATAAGAGAATAATGTCGGTGTTTAATTCATTTGCCAAAGCGAGCAGTTCGTCTGTCTTGTTGCGCACGCTAAATGCGTTCCATACGAGGACTCTCACCTTCTCGGGATTAGACATCGAGGGTGGTCGTGAGGAGCTCCATCAGGACGACGAGCTTCTCTGCTCTTGATGTGCAGCGGACGAGCTGCGATCGCATCCTCAGGAGGCCTTGGAGCAGGGCCATGATGTCCAGGTTGTCCTCTGTAGTGGTGGGCGCACGCACGGGCTCCTGCTGTGGGCGGGGCTGGGGGCGGGGCTGTGGGGGCGGCGCGGACTCGCGCTGCTGTTGGGCGGGGGCGGTGCCTCCGGCTACGTTGGCCCATGTGCGTCCATCCATCCTCGGCTGAGGAGGTGGCCTGCTCGGGTTCTGTTCTGCCGGCGGGCGTTGGGTCCTTCTGGCAGGTCGCTGCTGTATTGAGGCGACGTACTCTACCCGCTTGGGGCAGCCTCTGTAGTTGGCGGGATGCGGGCCTGAGCAGTTGCAGCATGCGGCGGGCTCGTCTCTCGTCTTCTTGGGGCATTCTGCCGAAGCATGCTCCAGTAAGCATTTTACACACCTTGCTGTGTGCGAGCAGTTTCGGGACCCATGCCCGAAGTCTTGACATCTGTAGCACTGGGTGCCGTGCTGAAGGTGATTGCTCCTGTGCTTCTGGAGTCGAATGCGGCAGTGGCACAGGTATTTGACGGCCGCACGCAGCTGTCCCATGTTGACTTCCTTATTGAAGTGTGCTAAGTATATGGGATACTCAATTGAGGCGGTCATCTTGACCACCTTCACAGCTGGGAATCCCTGCGATTCCAGATCCGCTGCGATGTCTTCTACTTCTACGAGTGGCAGGCCCTTGATCACGGCCTTTTTCATTTTTTCGGCTTCGGCCGTGAATGTGTGGAAGCCGCGCGCCTCCGCTCGCAGTCCGTTGGTAAGGACGCGATGGTCCTCCATCGAGCGCACGAAGATGTTAGCCGTGCCGCCCCTGTTATATTTAAAGGTAAAGAGCTTACCAGCCTCCAGATGTCCTTGGACCGTGGCTGTGATCTGGGAGTGCGTCATGCTCCCCAGGGTCATCACAACCGGGGGAACACGGTCTCTCCTGCCGGTACCTGCGGGGGAGAAAGAATGATTAGTATTGGCACGCAGTGTTCTGAGATCCTTTTGGAGATAGTCCGCTCTGTCTGGCCTACATAGACCTTGTCACATCCAGAACAGCTGAGGTTATACATTCCATCTGTTTCCAGAGGAAACTTAGTCTTTGCAGACCTCAGTAAGTCCTGTATCTTTGTCGTTGTTCCGAAGACAGTCTTCCGACAGTATCCCGTTTTGAGGCAGTGTTCAAAAAGTTTACAAGCGTAACGGAGCGTAACGGTTACCCAGCAAGTCAGACAAGGCAAATCATAAGAGCCAAATCTGCACCAAACGCAGACAGAATTGAACAAGAGTCGAAAGGCTGTGCCTTCCTGCCTTATGTGCACAATGTGACAGATTGTGACAGAATTCTAATTACATAATATCCGGGATTTATAATATGTTGTATTGTATTTATAATAACCTACTCATTGTACTTTTTTATGTTCATACTACTATTTCTATTGTTCTCTTTTATGTATTTTATATTTATATTTTTTTTATCTATTATTACGTAATACAGTCACCCTATAAATTAAAAGGATGGTTACCCTACATTAAAAAGGGCTTGGTCACCCCGCTCTGGCAGACCACGCGACCAGATGGTCAAATCACGTGACAACCGCTAGCGGCTCTCACACACCCGCCGCGTGCCGCAGTCCTAATCCTTCGCTTGCCTCGGACACAGGGCAGTCGTAAATCACCCAGCTTTGCGCGAACAGTGTCCCGTCCGGAACAAACTGCAACGCTCGCAAAAACATGACGCGCGATCACACATTATTAGACACGGGCACGTTCCGGAATATAACTAAATAGTTCGCGCTGCCAATTCACAAAACATGTTTCGACACCTCAACTCAAACTTTACTCGTTGGAGTCTCGCTTTCGGTGAATCCCTAAGTGCGTCACAATACCAACTTAACCGCAGCTACCCTCGGAAGCGCGGGCCATTTCCAGCTCGCTACGTCATGCCCGCTCATCAAGGAGAACCTGGTAACCAGTAAGCTTCTTCGGTATACCCTTTTCTTGTGTTCAAATCGTTAAATTCATGTAAAATCCCCGTTTCACCCGGTCGTCCTAGAGAGAGAGAGTAGAGATTTCAATTTAACCATGTGTTTCTTTAGAGGATGTTAAATATACCTGTGCCTTTTACTCATGAGTGATTATTGTGTTAACCTGCTCCAATCCCTGACCGATGGACGAAGAGATGAATTAAGAAGTTCCCCACCCCTGATTGAATTCGAGTTTCATCTGCCTACCCTTTTACTGAGATAACCAATTTATAACCCTGGTTCAACTCCAGGTGTTGGGTTTAACCATTTTGTAGCACTATGTATATTCTGTATTCATATGTAAAACAATTGTTATTCTTTTGTAAAAGCCGTTATAATCGGCGTTAATAAATAAATAAATATTCTCAACTTTACTAACCAACTGACATTTCGGGACTGTGCTCTTTACCACAATTACCTCGCGTTGTTTTTACAAAGGTTGTACTATACATCCTAGTTATTATTTATAAACTTTATGCGAACCAGATTAGAGATAATTTTTCGTGTTCTACACTTTCTTTTTATGTATTTAAGGGGGGTACTTCACCATCCTCTCGATGGCTAATCCACAGGATATGGTATATTTTATATATTTAAGTGGGTACTTCACCATTTTCTCGATGGGTAATCCACAGGATATGGTATATTTTATATATTTAAGTGGGTACTTCACCATCCTCTCGATGGCTAATCCACAGGATATGGTATATTTTATATATTTAAGTGGGTACTTCACCATCCTCTCGACGGCTACTCCTCAGGATAGGGTATATTTTATATATTTAAGTGGGTACTTCACCATCCTCTCGATGGCTAATCCACAGGATATGGTATATTTTATATATTTAAGTGGGTACTTCACCATCCTCTCGATGGCTAATCCACAGGATTATTTTATATATTTAAATGGGCACTTTACCATCCTTTCGACGGCTAATCCACAGGATAGAGTAAATTTTATATATTTAAGTGGGTACTTCACCATCCTCTCGACGGCTAATCCTCAGGATAGGGTATATTTTATATATTTATGTGGGTACTTCACCATCCTCTCGATGGTTAATCCACAGGATTATTTCATATATTTAAGTGGGTACTTTACCATCCTCTCGACAGCTAATCCACAGGATAGGGTAAATTTTATATATTTAAGTGGGTACTTCACCATCCTCTCGATGGCTAATCCACAGGATAGGGTATATTTGATATATTTATGTGGGTACTTCACCATCCTCTCGAAGGCTAATCTATAGATAGGGTATATTTTCAATTTGCCATTTATTTATTTATACTACATAAAATGTAATTATATATTATTTAATGACAAATATTAAGTAGTATTTATTTCTTGTTATAATTATATAATATGTGCCGATACACCCTGTATATATATACAGGGTGTATCGGCACATACCAGAGAAACTTTAACCAGCTATTCCTTAGCACATTTGGAGTAAAAAATGATATGGGCACTTTGCTGTCCGGTAACATTTTTTTTAATAAAAAATTTACTATTCATATTTTCACCACATGTCACCAATGTTTTATCCTTTGTCAAAGTTTGAAAACCCGTCTGGTAATATTTAGTTCGAGTTTCGTTGAATAATGTACGTACGTACCTACGTTGGCGCGCTTTTACAATCACAACGAAATGGCACGGCACCATTCGTCTCATTTTTAACTATTATTATTTAGTGTGTACGAAAGAGCGAGGACACTTTTTCACACACTTGCTAATAACAGCTGTTGAACACGAAAAACAATTCAAATGACAGTGACGGAGTGTGGATTTTTTATTTTTTTTTTTGTTTTTAATGGAAAAAAAATGTTACCGGACAGCAAAGCGCCTATTACATTTTTTACTCCAAATGTGCTGAGGAATAGCTGGTTAAAGTTTTTCGGGTACTTGCCGATACACCCTGTATATATATATATATAATTATATATATATATATATATATATATATATATATATATATATATCCCGCTACATTTGATACGTCCGACCCCTAAAAACTCCATAGCATTATAGCGTCCACCGACTTACAGCGTCCGATATACGGACGCTACAATGTTTTGACGTCAAAATTGGCCAGAACGATGCCTACCCCATGTAAAATCGTATGGCGAAAATTTTTGTGGAAGCAAAAAATGTCTCAGAATGTCTGAAAACGAATATTGAACGTTTGAAATTTTGCAAAAAGTTATAAATAATACCAAGGAATAATAGTTAGTTATAAATAATACCAAGGAACGATAAGCAGAAACATAATATGTGGAGTTTATTAAGCAGAATTGATTTGAAAGTACCTACACGGCACACACGCTCATGTAATCTATTTAAAGAAAAACACTGTAAAACCAATTCAAATAAAAATGCTTGTCTTAGATTTGTAACATTATCTCTGATTCTATCTTCAATGTAACCAAAATAAATATAAAAACTCAATTTAAATGTAACCAAAATAAATATAGAAACTCAATTTAAAATGTATTAAACGTGTACCAAACTGCATAAAATGTAATTATATTATGTAATGACTAATGACATATATTATGTAGTATTATGTTATAATAATCTTCGGTTTTAATAATCTCCTGTTATAATAATCTCCAGTTATAATAATCTCATGTTATAATAATCTCCCTCTTTAATAACGTTATATTTTTTACAAAATAAAACCGTACTTTGTTTTAAACCACTTTATATTTATTTAACACAATATTTGGGTTCAATCCAAACCGGTCAACGAAATATAAATTAAAATAAAGTGGTTTAAATCAAAGTATTTGTTTCATTTTGTATAATGTCAAGCCATAAAGTGTTTGCTATCTTCGATAAATTTAATATTTTTTAGTTCTTGTAAGTATAGTGTTTAAATTTTTAGATACATAATAGAATAGTATATTGAGGAAATCTGTAATTGGTTTCTCAGTTAGGTAAATTACACATGTATAAATTAACCACATTGTAAACAACATTGAAATAAAATAAATAAATAAATAACATCAAACAATAAGAAAAGTTATGAGGTGGTATTAGAGAATTTTAAATCGATTTTCTTTGCAATTAAATAATAACTTTGTAATAATTTAACAATAACTTTGTAAACATCACTTTTATTTTTTATACTTTGTGCCGACTGGGTTTCGCTACCACCGAATGTTCTTCTTAAAAAAACAATATGGTTTCGTTCTTCGTTCGATAATGATTACAATGTAAAATAGTGTGCTTGTGTAAACTCCGCTCATACGAGTTTTGAAAACATAGTGTAGAGATATAATATAAAATAATAATCATCGTAGACTTGAAGAAAAGTCAATAGGTGTCGCATATTAAATAAAAATTGATAAAATTATTCAAGACACTATCTAGATAGCATTTAGTTCGAGTTGAATCCTGCAATCATACATAAAGATAGCAGCCAATAAAAATATGCGTTAAGAAAATTAAGATTATGTTTTATTTTTATTTTTATAGTGAATATCTCACAAGAGTCCCAACTGCTCCGCTTTGGAGCCAGTGAGACTATGGCATCCTCAATTGGGGCATATTGTGAGGCTGTAGGTAAGTGGGGAAGGAGAAGAAAAGGGGAAGAGAAAGGTGGGGAAGTAACTGGCTATTCAGATCTAGTTACTAAACACGGCTAAAGCCACCTGGAGCAACGTTTCAATTCTGAATGGTGGTCTTACACCAGGGCGATACTGGGAGTAACTTCCACTCTGTTGGTAATTCTTAGTCGAAGTATATTACAGTAAATATGACCGAATCGGATAGGGACACATTATGTCAGTTGGTAGAGTCACGGCCCGGAAAACCAAAGGTCCTGGGTTCGAGTCCCAAATGTGACAGTGCTTTTTTCAGATTTTTCTGTTCAGATGTTCGATTGAGTTTCCCTAATATTGTCTTCATTAATTAAAAATAATACCTACTCTAGATTGGCCACAGGTTCGCAATACTATCGATGTAATGCGTGGATACAGCACTACCATCGATATGTATTAAAAATAATATCTATTCGTGAACGGACGCAATACTACAACGTAATGCGCAAACGCAGCACGATCGTCGTTATGCATTAAAAACCACGCAGAATACTTCTTAGTTCTGAGTGTCAAGCGGCATCGTTGTAAATTAACCCAATGTTGCCAAATCTGATGATTTACTCAACCAAACGCTCAAATAATGTATAACAATGTACTCGTGAATGGCCACGGGGACGCAGTACTATCGAAGTAATGCATAGACGCAGCAAGAGCATCGTTATGTATTCATAATAATATTTCAGCGTGATCGGCCACGGGACGCAATACTATCAAAGTAATGCGTGGATGCAGCATGACCGTCGTTGTATATTCAAAATAATATCTACTCGTGATCGTTCACTGGGACGCAATACTATCGACGTGATGCATGGAAGCAGCACGATTGTCATTATGTGTTAAAAATAGTATATTCTAATGAGCGGCTACGGGGACGCAGTACTATCGACGTAATGCGTTGACGCAGCACGACCGTCGTTATGTATATAAAATAATACCTACTCGTAATCGGTCTCGAGGACGCAATACTATCGACGTAATGCGTAAACGCATCACCATCGTCGTTATGTATCGAAAATTATATTACTTCGTGGACGCGGCAAGATCGTAGAAATGAATAAAAACATACACTGCTCGATATATACATCTTGTAGCGAACCTGTCGGCAAAATGTCAAACGTTCAATATTCGTTTCCAGACATTCTGAGAAATTATTTGCTTCCACAAAATTTTTTGCCATACGATTCTACATGGGGTAAGCATCGTTCTGGCCAATTTTGACGTCAAAAAATTGTAGCGTCCTTATATCGGACGCTGTAAGTCGGTGGACGCTACAATGCTATGGAATTTTTAGGGGTCTGACGTAACAAATGTAGCGGGATATATATGTATATTTATTTCATTCTTTCATTCATTAATACATAATGTATAAGTATAATGAGAAAATCTATAATTGGTTTCTCATTTAAGTAAGTTGCACATGCATAAACCAATCATATTTTAACTTTTGATTTCCCTGAAATGAAACAAATACTATTCAGTACTCGAAGCTGCTAATAGTAGCTTTTTACCGGATAAGTTAGCCACTAATGGTGGCTATATATATAGAATAAGTTGGCCGCTAATAATGGCTATATACCGGTTAACTTAGCCACTAACAGTGCCTATATACCGAATAAGTCAGCCATTAATAGTGACTATGTACCGGATAAGTTAGCCGCTAAAAGTGTCTATATACCGGTCAACTAGCCACTAATAATGACTATATACCGGATAATATGATTTAAGATTTTCACGGCCAAAAGTATATTTGTTTTTGGGGTTTTTGCCGTGTTGCGCTAACTCCTTCTTTAGCCAACGTTTCGGACAGCATTGCAGTGTCCATCATCAGGGCAGATGTGTTATTATGTATGTTTTTATTCAAATAACATATCTGCCCTGATGATGGACACTGTAATACTGTCCGAAACGTTGGCTAAAGAAGGAGTTGGTGCAACACGGCATAACACCCCAAAAACAAATAACAAAAATATACCGGATAAGTTTGTTATTTTCGTGAAAAATTCCGAAAGCGAAGTAGGTACCTAGCTACCTATAGTATAATACTCAACCCGAAATAAGAATTATACATCCATATATTCGAAAATATCAGATCAATAGAAAACGATAACCACCTACTAAAAGCAATTAAAGAGAAGTTCAATGTAAAAATACCAAAATGATGAAACTATCTTTGCAATTAATTATAAATTTTAATATTCATATTTACAAACACTAAATATTCTTCATCTTGATACTCACCACTCTTCTAAACCCAAGCTCCAGCTTCTATAGAAGAGGAACATTAAAAAATCAAAAGCGGTGAAAACTAATTGTATGAATTATTTTAGTTAACCTTTTTGATCATACTCTCTGAATTCATTAATTATTTAATAAATATATTTAAAGTATAAAATATGTGTATATATAATTTACTCAAAACTAAATAAGAATCATTCATCCATATAATTCTATAATTCTTATTCATAATTCATATAATTCATCCATATATATGGATGTATAATTCTTAATATGTAAAATATTCGCGCCTTTTAAACAATTATCGTCAATTTATTGACAGTACAATTATCAGTTTTGAATCTGAATTTACTTGTCAAGATTAATCCCTTTAAATTTTAACATGATTTCATATAATATATAGAATAGAAAATAAAATAATACTGATAGGTACTTGTATAAATTCTTTACGCAGTAGTCGGTTTCAAAATGAAACCTAAATACAAAGCACATTTGAGTTCATTGAACCAGATTTCACGCAGGACAACCGAAATAAGTATTATATTAGTTTTATATATTTCTTTTACATTAGCTCCACACAGATGGCCATGAGGAAAATCATTTAATAAGTCGTAATTGGGGTTGCTGTGTGGTGGGTCTTTTTAATGAAAGGAAGGGAGGAAGATCTGGGAATGAAAAAGGTAAGAGGGGTTGTTAGCAATATGGGCTTCAGTGGTTCAATGAGTTCCCAGGGCGGCGGTACCCTAATTGTTAGCAATCTGGGCTTCAGTGGTTCAATGAGTTCCCAGGGCGGCGGTACCCTAATTGATTATTGATGGGATACCATATCAAATGCATTATTTGAGTACTGTACGAAACAATATACCGTCCGTACAATAACTGTAGATACGAAGGTAGCTGGGTACACTTTTCAGCGTTTTCAGTCTTGGTAGATGTTGTGGAGCTTTTGTGGTGGAGTTTAATGCCAGGATCAGAGAGGAATTTATTCCAGATCTGGACTGATGAAAAGAATTTATTACTGGCAATAAAACTGAATTTACTACTGAATAAAACACATGAAAATATTTCTTGAGACTTTGGAGATGGTTCTTCAGGAGAGAGGATTCTCTTTCAGAGGTAGTTGTTGAACTGATTTTGTATGGAATTCGGTTCTCTATTTATAGAACGTTTTCAAATCGGGCCCTCTCGGGGGAGGTTTCACCCCTTTCGTGAGGGGTGAGTTGGTTAGGTATTTTTCCTCTTCGCAATTAATTTGTTAAGAGGAAAGTTATATTTTAATATGATACCTTTAACCGAGTCAGTTCAATCTACCCAAACCATCTCCTCCAGTCCCGTTTATTTATTTTATAATAAATTATACAAAGTTTCATATTGGGGTTGAAGTCAAATATCTTTGGTTTGAACATTTCCCAAAGAGTAAAAAAACATATTTAGGTACAATTCTTTAAGTTATTATGTTAGCATATAATCATTTCTTGATGTTGATATTTATCATGTGGTCGTATCTTCTGATATTTTCCTGTAAATTGAGTCTGATGTTATCACAAGTGGTCGCATCAAATTTCGTTATCAATGTTTGATAAGAACCCCAATGGAGTATGCTGAGCTGTGATTGGTTGAAAACTCGGCGGCCATCATGGAATTCCTTCCGGGTAGTATGGAGGGGGGGTCAAGTAAATACTGGGTCGCTTTCTTAGCGGAGCTCATTCCGTGGGTTGGTGGCTCCGAGTGAGGTGATGGATGGTTATTTTCAGATGTGTTTCAGGTTCTGCTGTTATATTTCTATGTAATTATCTTGATTAATCACATATAGCACATAATTTATTTGAGAAATTATGATTTGAAGATTTCCAATTGTGTCGGCGACACGGTATCGAGCGGTTTCGGGGTCTGAGTGTTCTTGTAATTTTTACGTAAATATGAATTCCTCTGAAAGATTCTGGAGGTCCGGATACGTATGATACACTCCCCCCGTACAGTCTTGCCTGTACTCAGCTACTTCATCAGACGTATCTTCTTTTGATGTTTCCGCAGGCTGTTATGTCCTGGTAATGAGGGATAGCCGCTCAACGCTAGCCCCATCGAGGGGGTGTTGTCCAGACTTTGCCGTGTCAGTGAGGGATAGCCGCTCAGTGCCAGCTTAGTCAGGGGGCCCCCAGCGGGAGTAGGATTCGATGTCGCCGTGTCAGTGAGGGATAGCCGCTCAGTGCCAGCGCCATCAAGGGGGTGCTGTCCAGACTTCGCCGTGTTAGTGAGGGATAGCCGCTCAGTGCCAGCGTTGTCTGGTGCCCCCTGCAGGAGTAGGAAGTGGGAGTCGATTTTGCCATGTCAGTGAGGGATAGCCGCTCAGTGCCAGCGCCATCGAGGGGGTGCTGGCCAAACTTCGCCGTGCCAGTGAGGGATAGCCGCTCAGTGCCAGCGTTGTCTGGCGCCCCCTGCAGGAGTAGGAAGTGGGAGTCGATTTTGCCATGTCAGTGAGGGATAGCCGCTCAGTGCCAGCGCCATCGAGGGGGTGCTGTCCAAACTTCGCCGTGCCAGTGAGGGATAGCCGCTCAGTGCCAGCGTTGTCTGGCGCCCCCTGCAGGAGTAGGAAGTGGGAGTCGATTTTGCCATGTCAGTGAGGGATAGCCGCTCAGTGCCGGCGCCATCGAGGGGGTGCTGTCCAAACTTCACCGTGCCAGTGAGGGATAGCCGCTCAGTGCCAGCGTTGTCTGGCGCCCCCTGCAGGAGTAGGAAGTGGGAGTCGATTTTGCCATGTCAGTGAGGGATAGCCGCTCAGTGCCGGCGCCATCGAGGGGGTGCTGTCCAAACTTTGCCGTGCCAGTGAGGGATAGCCGCTTAGTGCCAGCGTTGTCTGGCGCCCCCTGCAGGAGTAGGAAGTGGGAGTCAATTTTGCCATGTCAGTGAGGGGTAGCCGCTCAGTGCCAGCGCCATCGAGGGGGTGCTGTCCAGACTTCGCCGTGCCAGTGAGGGATAGCCGCTCAGTGCCAGCGTCGTCAGGGGGCCCCCAGCGGGAGTGGGAAGTAGGGAGTAGTTGTTCGGAGATGTCAATATAGACAAGTTCTGTCACTTGTGTAGATTTCTATTTGTTGGTGTTGCAGGAGATGTCCAGTGCGGCCGGGAGGATGACGGCGACCTTTACTGCCGGTCTTATGTAGACTCCAGTGCTTGTTTGGATCCGAACAGTTCGGACTTGACCATCGGCTGCAGGTACTGCTTCGATGACACGGCCACGTGGCCAGCTGTTCCGGGGCAGTGCTGGATCCATGATGATTACTAGGTCGTCCTTTTTTTAATTGGTGTAGTTGGATGGTGCCATTTTTGTCGGGCGGCCATAGTGGGTAGGTACTCGTGTAACCATCTTCTCCAAAAGGCGTCTGCGAGTTGTTGTCCAATGCGCCACTGACGGCGGAGACACACTTCTTCTTCTGTTTTATTGTAGAACGATAATTGAGGTCGTTTCCCGGCTGACCCCAGTAAGAAGTGGATGGGGGTGAGGGGCTCTTCGTCTCGTGGATCGACCGAAATATGGGTGAGTGGGCGGTTGTTCACAATGAATTCGGCTTCCGCTAGGGCTGTGTGTAGAGTTTCTTCTTTAGGCGTCCTTTCCTTAAGCGTGGCGTTTAAGGCCTTTTTAACCGATCTCACTAATCTCTCCCAGGCTCCTCCCATGTGGGGACTCATTGGCGGTATAAAGTGCCATTCTATGCCCTGAGTGGCTATTGCGTCGATCGTCTTGGTATCCTGGCTTAGTGACATCAGGACGTCTCTCATCTCAGCGTCGGCTCCATGAAAGTTCGTGCCGTTGTCAGAGTATATGGCAGTTGGTTGTCCTCTTCGTGCGGTCATCCTTTGTAGGACCATGATTGCGGAGTCAGCTGATAGTGAAGTGGTTAATTCCAGGTGGATAGCGCGTGTAGAGAGGCAGGTGAAGATGGCTCCGTAACGTTTTTCTCTGTGTCTGCCGACTGTTATGGTCATAGGACCGAAATAATCCAGCCCGCAATGTGTGAATGGGCGGACGTGATGCATCAGTCGTGGTGGTGGTAGTACGCCCATCTGGGGTGGATTGGGTTTGCTGCGTCGTATGCAGCACATTGGGCAGGTGTGCGCAATCTTTCGGCTTATTGTACGTAGTCTGAGTACGAAAAAATGGCTGCGTATTTCTGCTACTGTTTTCTCCGTACTGGGCTGATCTGACTTCTTGTGGAAGTGATTAATCAGGAGACGGGTGTACGCGTTGTCACCATCCAGAATGATGGGAGTCCGGGCTACTTTTTTAGCCTTTTCTAATGTCTGCAGGCGTGTACCCATTCGGAGGATACCGTCCGGACCGAAGAATGGGTTCAGGGGGTTGAGGCGGCTGCTAGCGGGTAACTCTTTCTTTTCTCGTATGGTATGTAGGGCCGAACCGAAAGCGTCTTCTTGTGATCTTCTGATCCATTTGTGTTCAGCTGTTTTTATTTCCTCCGCTATTAGTGGTCCTTCTGGGGTTCTGTTGGGGCCCATCCGGCATCGTCTGGTAAAGCGGAGAATCCCAGCAGTCGAGCGGATCAGTCGGTGCCACGATGAGAATCGCTCAATTGCTGGTAGAGCTTCGCCTCTTTCGATGATGAGTCCGACGTAGAGAGGTTTGATTTCAAGAGTTAGGTCATCTGGTTTATGGGTGGGTGCGCGTTCTTTGGGCCATTTGTCTTCCGAGTGGATAAGGAAGGCCGGGCCGGAGAACCATCTTCCTTCTGGTGTCAGGTCGGGTATTTCGAGGTCCCGTGTGCCGATGTCAGCGGGATTGAGCTTTGTAGGTACCCATTTCCAGTCGGGTATTCTGGTCAGCTCGTCTATCTCTCCTAGTCGGTTGGCCACAAATGTTGAGTAGGATCGTGGGTCGGTGCGTAGCCAGCATAGTAATAATAATAATAACATGGAATTTATATAGCGCAGTTTAGTGTCATTTCACTTCAAGTGCGCAATCCGACATTCATTGCACTGTTGTGGAGTCTGTCCAAAAACATGTGCGGCGGATGTGGGCTGTGCTCTCCTTCTGGATTGTTTGGGCGAGTCTAGCTGCAATGAGGGCGGCTTGCAATTCGAGGCGAGGAATGGAGAGAGGTTTCAGTGGTGCGACTTTGCATTTACTTGCAATGAATGTCGTCTGCGTCTTTCCCTCCATTTCTTCGGTGAAGTAGGCCACGGAGCAGCAGGCTTGTTCTGATGCGTCACAGAAGAGATTTAGGGTTACGTTGCTCTATTTGTTGTAGAGGCAACGTCTCGGGATTGAAATTTTGTTTGTGTGTAGTAGTTTCAGCCAGTTTGTCCATTTCTGGGCGTGTTAGGGTTTGATGGATTCGTCCCAGCCGATGTTTGATCGCCATACTTCTTGTAGAAGCATTTTTGTTCTGATCGTCAGGCAGCCGATGAAGCCCACGGGGTCGAAAATTTTCATAACTGTTGACAGTAATTGTCGCTTCGTAGGTAATGTGATAGCTTCGGATGGAGTCATCTCGTGAAATGAGTATAGGAAGTGGTCTGTGGAAGGGTCCCAGATGAGTCCGAGTACTCGTTCTGTTTCTGGGCTCCCGTTGCTGATGGCTATTGTGGTGTTGGTGCGATCTTCGGCAGGAAAGTTGGCAATAGCTGCTGGATTGTTGGATGCCCAGTTGGTCAAATGGAACCCTCCATTCGCGAGGAGGGCACTCACATTTTCGGTGAGTTTGGCAGCTTCCTGGTGAGTGTCTACCGCATCCAAGTAGTTGTCCATGTAGAATTTAGCGCGAATAGCTGCTGCGGCGGATGGGTATTCGTGCTGGTACCTTTCAGCGACCTTGTCCAAAACAAACTGGGCGCTGCTTGGTGAACAGGTGGCGCCAAATATCATCGAAGTCATTTGATATGTTTCGGGTTCGTCCTTGGTTGATGTTCGCCACAGGAATCGCTGCGATTGTTGGTCTATTTTTATTTGTAAAAACATCTCTCTGATGTCAGCAGCAATGGCAACGTTTCCTTCCCGGAAGCGCATGATGTTTCCCAGGAGTGATGATAGCAGGCCCCGCCTGTGAGCAACTGGTCGTTGAGTGAGGTTCCTCGGCATCGGCTGGCCGCGTCGAACACCACTCTGATTTTCCCTGGTTTGTTGGGGTTGGTTACTGCAAAATGTGGCAGGTACCATTGTTGGGGTGTACGTGTGGATGCTTCGTTGTTCGACAGCTTTTTCGCATAGCCTTTGGATATCAGCTGATTAATCTTGTCAGTGTAAGCTATTTTCAGGTCTTTATCTCTTGTTAATTTCTTCTCTAGGGAAATGAGCCGTCTCAGCGCGCACTGTTGTTTGTCAGGTAAGGTGGTTTCTGGGTTGCGCCATATCAAGCCAGTCTCCCATCTTCCAGTAGGGAGGGGTCGGGTTGTTGCAGTCATAGGTTTACGGTATTCTGAGGTGGAAATTGAGGACCGTGTAACAAGGTGTGATGTGGGGACTGACACCCTTCTATGCTGCATAATTTTGTTTCCTTGCATTCCCGAGAGTGATGTCTGCCCAAACATTTCCTGCATAGGTTGGCTGCGTTAACCGTCTCCCACCGGAGGGCAACGCTTTTGGCGGCAAACTCTTGGCACTCTCTGGTGGGGTGGTTGCCGCCGCACTGGGCACAACTGCTTGCGGTTACTTGATGTTTCTGATTCATCCCGGGATAGCTGGGTGGTGTGATCGCCTTGCGTTTGAGGGCGTGTGGCGTCCTTCCTGGGTTGTTGCTTTGTCCTTGGTATCCTGCATGGACTTGGTCTCGGCGTGGGCGAGGTCGCGGGCGGTCTACCATCCCGCTGTTTGGTATTGCGTTAGTTATCTCCTTCATAAAGGCAGCGAGTTGGGTGATGGTGGCAGGGGCGCGCTGTCCGCGGACTTCCATCAGCCAGGCTAGTCGTAGAGTGTTTGGTAGCTTGTCGGTAATGTCGCTCAGCAATGTAGGGTTTGTGAGGTAGCCATCGGTTTTCAGGATCCGGAGGGAGGCCACCAAATTTTGCACTGTCCCGGAGAAGTCTGCCAGGTCTTCCAGAGATACGTCAGGTGTGAGGTAGGGCAACCTTTTTACTTTTTCGAGCATAAATTTGGCTATTGCTCCTGAGTTGCCGTACCGTTGCTCAAGTACGCTGAGGATCTCGGGCAGTTGAAAGGGATCCATCAGCAGGGGTGCTACGGTCTCTCGCGCCTTGCCTTTGAGGGCGCGTTGCAGTCGGATGAGGTTTTCACTGGCGGTCATTTGGCAGGTGGAAGTGGACTGCATATATTGCGCCTTCCAGGTAGGCCACTCGATCGGGTCCCCAGAAAATAGGGGCAGATCCTTTGCTGAAGACTGTCTGGCGATGAGAGCTGCCATCCTTGAGTCGTCTTCTAGTGTTCGAGGGGTGTCCTGGGATCTGGTGGAGCGGATGGCGTCTGCCATTATCGACGCTATTTGAGTCAGTGGGTCGGCGCCTTGTCGTAACCACTCTTGGGTATGCCGAGCTCTTTCTTCATTTGTAGGAGGTGGTGGAAAGAGCGGAGAGTTCAGGTTTGTCAGGAATGGCTGTGGTTGATACTCCATTGTGTTATGAGTTGGGTATTTTTGTCCTGATATGGTGATGTTAGCTGCTGGGCTCGGAGGTTTATTTGAAGTTGCTTCAGGTGCGGTTAAGTTGAGCATGGGTTGGGTAGCAGTTTGGCGTGTTGCTGTGTTCAGGGCTGATTGTAGTTCTGTGATTTGTTTATTTAGTTGCTCCTCCCGAATTCGCATTTCTCGGCGTAGCATTTGGAGAGAGTCTTCAGTTGATTCAGAAGGTGCATCGGGCTCTTGGGGGTTCTCAGTAACAGGTTGGGTTCGGTTTCGGCTGGTCTCGGATGATGTTGAGGCTCTGCGGCCGCTGCGAAGTGACGGCATCTCCACTTTTAGTTGAGACTGAAGACGTTTGTGTAGATCCGGCTCGAAGGACCAAATGTACGAAACAATATACCGTCCGTACAATAACTGTAGATACGAAGGTAGCTGGGTACACTTTTCAGCGTTTTCAGTCTTGGTAGATGTTGTGGAGCTTTTGTGGTGGAGTTTAATGCCAGGATCAGAGAGGAATTTATTCCAGATCTGGACTGACGAAAAGAATTTATTACTGGCAAAAAAACTGAATTTACTACTGAATAAAACACTTGAAAATATTTCTTGAGACTTTGGAGATGGTTCTTCAGGAGAGAGGATTCTCTTTCAGAGGTAGTTGTTGAACTGATTTTGTATGGAATTCGGTTCTCTATTTATAGAACGTCTTCAAATCGGGCCCTCTCAGGGGAGGTTTCACCCCTTTCGTGAGGGGTGAGTTGGTTAGGTATTTTTCCTCTTCGCAATTAATTTGTTAAGAGGAAAGTTATATTTTAATATGATACCTTTAACCGAGTCAGTTCAATCTACCCAAACCATCTCCTCCAGTCCCGTTTATTTATTTTATAATAAATTATACAAAGTTTCATATTGGAGTTGAAGTCAAATATCTTTGGTTTGAACATTTCCCAAAGAGTAAAAAAACATATTTAGGTACAATTCTTTAAGTTATTATGTTAGCATATAATCATTTCTTGATGTTGATATTTATCATGTGGTCGTATCTTCTGATATTTTCCTGTAAATTGAGTCTAATGTTATCACAGGTGGTCGCATCAAATTTCGTTATCAATGTTTGATATGAACCCCAATGGAGTATGCTGAGCTGTGATTGGTTGAAAACTCGGCGGCCATCATGGAATTCCTTTCGGGTAGTATGGAGGGGGGTCACGTAAATACTGGGTCGCTTTCTTAGCGGAGCTCATTCCGTGGGTTGGTGGCTCCGAGTGAGGTGATGGATGGTTATTTTCAGATGTGTTTCAGGTTCTGCTGTTATATTTCTATGTAATTATCTTGATTAATCACATATAGCACATAATTTGATTGAGTAATTATGATTTGAAGATTTCCAATTATGTCGGCGACACGGTATCGAGCGGTTTCGGGGTCTGAGTGTTCTTGTAATTTTTACGTAAAGAAAAGATAGACAAAGAAAGAGAAAAGCGAGGATAGAAAGAAAACGAAAAGAAGCGAGTTTTTTGTGGTTTGCAATACAACCACAAAAGTCTTTTTGTCTGGCTTGAGTTTTCAGCCAGGCCCCGCTACTTTTGCCGGCCGGAGGAATCCCGCCGGCCCACTGAGCAGGCGCTCGCGCCCACCCAACTGCCTTTATCAAGGCAACACTTTTTTCGCGCATTACTCAACAACGCAGATCCACGCTGGCCCCCACAAACCGCCCGCAAGCTCCAGAGACGTGCTCCCTCTTTAAGAGGAGGCACCGACTACCGCCTGTCAAGATGTTCCCGACGAGGATGCTCCCCGCTGACCACGAGGACTCCCAAGTCGTGGTACCACCCGGCGCTCACCAAATTGCGCTTCGCAAGAAGACCGGGACCGTGCGCCTTACGATCCCCGCACCACAGCCCCGCTCCGAGGACCCAAGGACCCGGAGACCATCCACCACCACGACTGCCACCACGCCCGACGAAACCGAGATGACGGAGCCCGTAGCAGGCCCCTCCTGGGCAACAGGACCCAGTCCTGCCCCCAGGCGCCCCCCGATAGGCCCAGCGTCGGCCTACGTGGCGCCCCCGAGGCCCCAGCAGCCGATGGAGACGGCTGCCCCCCAGGATGGAGGCTGGACGAGGCCGTCCAACCCCGCAAAGAGGCCCATGTCCCCACGGGGACCACAACCGCTCCAGTGTGGCAACCGATTCGAAGAGTTGCCCGAGGTAAGCGAAGGCACCGGCGCGCCGCGTAATAAGCGTGCCAATACTAATCATTCTTTCTCCCCCGCAGGTACCGGCAGGAGAGACCGTGTTCCCCCGGTTTTTGATGACCCTGGGGAACATGACACACGCGCAGATTACGGCCTCGGTCCAAGGACATCTGGGGGCTGGCAAACTGTTTACTTTTAAATATAACAGGGGCGGCACGGCCAACATCTTCGTGCGCTCGATGGAGGACCATCGCGCCCTTACCAACGGACTGCGAGCGGAGGCTCGCGGTTTTCATACGTTCACGGCCGAAGCGGAAAAAATGAAAAAGGCCGTCATCAAGGGCCTGCCGCTCGTAGAAGTGGAGGACATCAAGGCAAACCTGGAATCACAGGGATTCCCAGCAGTGAAGGTGGTTAAGATGACCGCCTCAATTGAGTATCCCATATACTTAGCTCACTTCAATAAGGAAGTCAACATGGGACAGCTGCGTGCGGCCGTCAAATACCTGTGCCACTGCCGCATTCGACTCCAGAAGCACAGGAGCAATCACCTTCAGCACGGCACCCAGTGCTACAGATGTCAAGACTTCGGGCATGGGTCCCGAAACTGTTCGCACACAGCAAGGTGTGTAAAATGCTTACTGGAGCATGCTTCGGCAGAATGCCCCAAGAAGACGAGAGACGAGCCCGCCGCATGCTGCAACTGCTCAGGCCCGCATCCCGCCAACTACAGAGGCTGCCCCAAGCGGGTAGAGTACGTCGCCTCAATACAGCAGCGACCTGCCAGAAGGACCCAACGCCCGCCGGCAGAACAGAACCCGAGCAGGCCACCTCCTCAGCCGAGGACGGATGGACGCACATGGGCCAACGTAGCCGGAGGCACCGCCCCCGCCCAACAGCAGCGCGAGTCCGCGCGGCCCCCACAGCCCCGCCCCCAGCCCCGCCCACAGCAGGAGCCCGTGCGTGCGCCCACCACTACAGAGGACGACCTGGACATCATGGCCCTGCTCCAAGGCCTCCTGAGGATGCGATCGCAGCTCGCCCGCTGCACATCAAGGGCAGAGAAGCTCGTCGTCCTGATGGAGCTCCTCACGACCACCCTCGATGTCTAATCCCGAGAAGGTGAGAGTCCTCGTATGGAACGCATTTAGCGTGCGCAACAAGACAGACGAACTGCTCGCACTGGCAAACGAATTAAACACCGACATTATTCTCCTATCAGAATCTCACTTGAATCCAAGCATACAGCTGAGAGTGCCAGGCTTCGAGATTTATCGAGACGACCGACAGGAAAGGTCAGGCGGAGGAACCGCAATATTCGTTCGACAATCTATGACATCAACAAGAATCCCCACTCCGAAGTTAAAGCACACCGAAGCCACGATTATCGAAGTCACCATAGAGGGTAGAGCGCACACCATCATCTCCGTATACTGCACACAAAGTAACCTAGTGAGAGAAGATCTCAATAAATTGCTCAATCTGGGACCAATTGTTGTGATGGGAGGCGATTTGAACGCCAAACACAACTACTGGAATAACTACAGAGGTAATGCGAACGGTAATACGCTCTTTACACACATGCAGACAAATACCTATTCGATAATGGCGCCCGACAGACCTACGTACTACTCGCAACGTTCTAGATATCCGAGTACATTGGATATCGTACTCGAGAAGAATGTAAAGACAATATCTCCACTGCGCACGCTAGACGAGCTGTCATCGGACCACCTGCCCGTGAGCTTTTCCATAGGAGGAACAACTTCAAGGAGCCCCAGAAAACAGCGCAATTATACGAATGCAGACTGGGAAGGATTCAAAAAGGAAGTTAACGAACGAATTCATCTCACCTCGGGAACTCTGCGCTCGCCACAAGAAATCGACGCAGCTACATGCACTCTCACGGAGATACTCCAAACAGCTCAAGACGCACACATATCTCTAAAAGAAATACACCCATACACGATCAAGCTTCCCGAGTATGTCCTATCGCTCATCAAGGAGAAAAATCGCCTGCGACGCATGTTTCACCTTGTTTTATTCTATTTAATGTGGATGACTTTATATTAAAACACTGATTGTATTTTATGAGATAGACTTTTATTCTCGTGACGGTTATACAGAGAGCTTGTTAGCGTGACCACAGACGACAATACAATGTGTTACAATCACCTCTAGCACTAGTGATGTGCGACACCAATAGTGATGTTACATCCCCTTTCTTTATTTATAAAAACAATAAAAATTCAAATACATTGATATTAGACATTATGCTTACATACAATACAATAAAATCTTAAATACACTGACATTAGACATTATACCTATCGGGTTGTTTGACCACTCTACCATATCTGGTAATGTAAGGGTTGTTCAAATTATTATATTCTCCCACCTGTCCCTCATCTCCAGCTTCTGCCTCTTCAAGTGCCGGATCAGATCGCATGGACAGATGGTCATTATTAACATTTGTATTATATCTCATTTTTAAGTGAATTCTATTTCGTCTGTACGTGTTACCATAATAATCTTCAACAATATAAGACCTGTTACATTTTAATTTTTCCTTGACCACAGCTGGTAACCAATTACTTTTAGGGTTTTTCTTAAAATACACATAATCTCCTGTTTTAAATATAGACATAGGTTTTGCATTGACATTATAATATTTAGAATTTTTTGAATTATTTTTTTCAACGCAGTTTTTGTACTCTGAGAATCTTACAACCTTTGGTTTTAATTTAATTTGAGTTGAAGGAATATTCATTCTTAAAGTTCTAGACATTAATAATTGAGCAGGTGACGGTAAATTGGCTTTAGGTGTGTTTCTATAATGTAATAGAGCTATATAAGGATCTGTATTTGTTTCTTTTGACTTTTTTAGAATATTTTTTATAATTTTAACAGAACTTTCTGCCTGACCATTAGATTGAGAATGATATGGACTAGTGACTACATGTTCTATATCCCAATCGTATAAAAATGATTTGAATTCAATAGCTTGAAAAGGCGGACCTCCATCAGAGACTAAAGACATTGGTATACCATGACGTGCAAAAATAGATTTTAAGTGAATTATGACATTTTTTGCAGTAGAATTATTATTTAGGAAAGCAGTTTCAATAAACTTTGAATAGTAATCTGTTACAATGAGGTACGTTTGATTATCAAAATACATTAAATCAATACCTACTTGTTGCCATGGAAACTTATTAATTTCATAATTTATCAGTGGTTCCTTCTGATTAGAAACTTTAAATTTATTACATATTTGACATTGCTCAATTAAATTTTTTATATCTACAGTGATACTAGGCCAATATAAAGTATCTCTAGCTAATCTTAGACATTTGTTTATTCCTTGATGTCCTTCATGTATTTTGTTTAACATTTCTTTTCTCATAGTTTGAGGTACTAGCAATTTATTACCCTTAAATATTAACTCATTAATGACATGAATTTCGTCTTGAATATTATAATAACATTTTAAAGTGTAATGAACTTTATCTTTGCTATTCGGCCAACCTTCATAATAATATTTTTTTAATATTTGCATAGTTTCATCCAAAGCAGTAGCATTACTCAATTTTTTACGATATTCTTCACTAATAGCTAAGTTCATATATATTGAATTTACATGACAATGTAGATCAGACTCATAATCGGGTATATAATGATCTTTTAAAGCTGCTCTAGATAAAGTATCTGATATATACATTTCTTTACCTGGGACATGTATAACATTTAAATCATAAGATTGAAGAGCTAACATCATACGTTGCAATCTAGCTGGTACATCATGTAAAGGTTTTTTAAATAAATAGACTAAAGGTTTGTGATCAGTTTGTACTGTCACTTTGTTACCATAAATATACTGATGAAACTTATTACAACCAAATTGTATGGCAAATAATTCTTTTTCAATTTGAGCATAATTTTCCTGCGACTGTGTCATTGTTTTTGAACTAAATGCAATTGGACGGTTATTTTGCATAATAACTGCTCCTATAGCTGATTTTGATGCATCGACTGATAAAGTTAGTGGTATTTTTGGATCATAATGACTTAAAACTGTTGCATTTGAAATAGCCTCTTTCAAAGTTTTAAAACATTTTTCACAATTTTCATCCCATGACCATATAACATTATTTTTTAATAAATTTCTCAAAATTTGTGACTTATTTGATAAGTTTTCAATGAATGGGCCCAAATAATTTACCATTCCTAAAAATCTTTGTAAATCTTTGACATTTTTAGGAGACGGCAACTCTAAAATAGCTTTGACTTTCTCTTTGTCAACTTTTACTCCTTCCTTACTAAAAATATAACCTAGGAAACATACTTCCTTGACTAAAAATTTACATTTCGACTTATTTAATTTTAAGTTGACTTCTCTAGCCCTTTCCAAGACTTTTCTTAACCTAAAATTATGAATTTCTTCAGTTTCTCCATAAATTAAAAAATCGTCGACAAAAATTAATATACCTTCCAGATCTCCAAACAAATCTACCATAATCCTATAAAAAATTTCCGTTGCTGCGTTTATTCCAAACGGTAGTCTTAAATACCTGTACCTTCCAAATGGAGTTTGAAAAGTACATAAATCACTACTTTCTTCATCTAACTTCAATGACCAAAATCCAGAATAAGCATCTAGATGTGAAAAATATGCAGCACCTATAAGTTTTGATCTAATTTCATCGATGTTTTTTAATGGAAAATATTCTCTCATTATGCAGTTATTTAATTTTCTAGGATCAAGACAAATTCTTAATTTACCTGACTCCTTGACAGTTATGACAACAGAATTTACCCAAGAAGTAGGTTTAGTAACCTTTTCAATGACCTTCATCTTGTCCATGCGATCTAATTCCTCACGAAGTCTGTTTTGTAAGGCAAATGGGACTTTCCTCGGAGGATCAACGCACGGAACGGCATCTTGACGAAGTTTGAGATGAACGACAGGTGGTAAACATCCGAGACCCTGAAATATGTCATTATATTCAGTAAATAAGGTGTTATGATCATATTGAACATTAAATATTCTTTTTATAATTCCAAATTTCTGAATAGTTGGAAGACCTAAGACTGATTGACATTCTATATTTGTGACAAAAAATATTATTTTACTTATGACATTTCCATTGATTTGACATACAATATCACAATGACCAATAATAGGTATTTTATTACCTCCAAATCCTGACACTTTTGTAAAAACTTTTTGTAAAATTGTATTACATAAATTTAACTTTTTAAAGTTTGTCAATGACATTACATTTATATCAGCTCCTGTATCCAAGATACAGTCTAATGTTTTATTATTAATTATTATATCTATGTGCCATGCTTGACTTGAATAATTGTTATTATTAATATTTCTGATTGTTGCAATAAAATGACCCTCAGTGAAATTAGCACTGTCATCATTGGGTTTTGATGACTCTAAGTTTAAATTTCTGACTTTATTGTGACAATTATTTTTAAAACAATATTTAGCAAAATGACCAAAAGAATTACATGACCTGCATTTGACATTGACTGCTGGGCACTTGTAGCGATGATGCTGACCACATCTTCCACATGGATTGATATGACCACTTGACCTTGGCTGTGATGATGATGATGGTGATCCATGACGACTTGAAGATCCAAACTGACTTGATCTTCTTGAAGTTGACCCTCTTAGACTTGACTGACATGATGCTCTCGACTGTCTTGAAGTATTTTTATTATGACTGATTTGAAGAATATTTTCTGTGTGTGTTTGTTGGTTAATTTTCTCTGCATTGCTTTGTGACAATAAGATGGTTTTTGCAATTTCAATCGTTTTTTGTAATGACAATGTAGAATCTTGTAATAAGCGTTGACGGATATGATTTAAATTTGCACACATATTTGCAATAAATATGTCTCTTACCAGAGATTCTCTTAAATTTCCAAATTCACAATCCAAACTTAAATTTTCCAAGTCCAATAGAAAATTATTGATGTCTTCTGAATTATTTTGTTTTCGTGTAAAAAATGAATTTCTTATCATTGTTAAGTTTTTGTGAGGTGCAAAATATTCATCAAACTTTTTCTTGACTTGTCGTAGCGTGCTTGATTCCATGTTCATGTTAAATGATTTGAAAATTTCCATACCTTTGGAGCCAATTGAATGAAGCAGAATTGCGATTTTTCTTTGTTCTGTAGCTTCTTCCAAACCTGACGCTACCAGGTATATTTCGTAGTCTTGCCACCAATTTTTCCATTTTGAATCATTATTCATATTATTTGACAACACTTGCAGATTTGACAGGGCATGAAAATCATGTTGTATGTGTGACTTTTGCGCGTCCTTCGCCATTTTTAATTATACTTAATATTTTTCAATTTATGTTATTAACATCCAACTTCCAGTATTATTATTATTTATTATCGATATCGCACTTCTGACACCATGTTTTGTTCTATTTAATGTGGATGACTTTATATTAAAACACTGATTGTATTTTATGAGATAGACTTTTATTCTCGTGACGGTTATACAGAGAGCTTGTTAGCGTGACCACAGACGACAATACAATGTGTTACAATCACCTCTAGCACTAGTGATGTGCGACACCAATAGTGATGTTACACACCTTACGCGCGACGAATATTTCAAGACAGCATACAACTGCCTGCAGAGGGAAATCAAGACCGAGATCGTAGAACTCAAGCGCGAACTTTGGAAGAAAAAAGTCACGTCGCTCACGCCGAAGGATAATTCCCTATGGAAAGTGGCTAGCGCGCTGAGACATAAAGATTTCACAATCCCACCTCTAGCGAAATTGAACGGCTCTGGGACGGCATTGTCGCTACAAGAAAAAGCTGACACACTCGCCGACGGGTTCGAGAGAGCTTACGCCGCTACAGACGGCCTTTCCGACCCGGCTACGGACCGGATCGTAGCTGATTCTCTACGAGACTTGAAGGAAGCAGAGCAGACAAACGCTGAAGATATTAATTTTGCTACGCCGAGCGAGATTGCTGTCACAATCAGGCGATTGAAAACAAACAAGGCGCCGGGAAGCGATCAAATTCACAACATTCTACTCAAACATCTTCCTCAAAAAGCCATCATCTACACAACAAAATTGTTCAATGCCTGCTTCATGACCGGGCATTTTCCCCAGATTTGGAAATCGGCGACCGTGCTGCCTTTCGCAAAGCCGAATAAAGATAGAACGCAGCCGACAAGTTACCGGCCGATTAGCCTATAATCTACGCTGAGCAAGGTATTTGAACAAATTATACTCAACAGGCTTGTCCCACACCACGACGACAACAAGACGTTGCCAGACGAGCAGTTCGGCTTCAGAAAGAGGCACTCCACGACCCATCAACTCACCAGAGTAGCGGAATACATCGCAAGAAAATTTAACGAACATCGCTTCACCGCTGCTGCGCTCATCGACCTAGAGAAGGCATTCGACACCGTATGGATAGACGGGCTCGTGCATAAGCTGCACCGCACTAACACGCCCATATACCTAACGAGGCTGGTACAGAAATACCTAAAGAATAGATCCTTCAGAGTTTTCATAAGGAACGTGCTATCTTCAATGCGTGAGATTCCAAAAGGCGTGCCGCAAGGAAGTTTACTGGGACCATTTCTCTTCATTCTGTTCACCTACGACATCCCCCGAGACGAGAGATGCAATCTGTCTATCTACGCAGATGACGTCAAACTATACGTTTCCTCGCTGAAAGCGAACATGGCCGCGATTTACCTACAGAGGGCGCTCGAAGCGCTCGTAGAATACTACAAGAAATGGCGCCTGAAACTGAACGAGGCGAAAACCGAAGCCATCATGTTCACGAGAAAACGTATAAATAGAACACCTGACTTCAACATCGAAATGGGAGGACACAGCATTGAATGGAAAGATGAAGTTACATATCTCGGCCTGACCATGGACTCCCGCCTCAACTGGAAATCTCACCAAGCAAAGATGCACGCGCGCACGCGACAAGCGATCGGCATGATGAAGCCAATTTTCAATAGACGGAGTCCGCTACTTCCCAAAACCAAACTCCTCGTCTACTGCTCGCTCATTCGTCCGGTACTATCTTATGCGATTCTCGTATGGAGCAGCATCTCACACACAGACCACAAGAAACTACAGACACTTCAAAATCTCTGCATTTAAATCACATACAACACGAGACTCAGAACAAACTTGAAGAAATTACACGAACGAGAACAAATTCCAACTCTATACGAATTCACACACAGACTGACTGAACGCTTTTACAAATCACTCACACTGTAAAAATCCACTCATACGAGACATAGGACAATACAATGCTCCGAGCGACCTGACATTCAAATATTCACACAGACTACCTAAACACATCCTCATGGACCATGACCACATATGGTACATACCAGAATCAGACGCGGACGAATAGCGAGCAGTAGGTATTTCCTAAACTCCCGACTTTCCTCCTAAATATATAATGTTTATATATCTATTTATATATTAATATATTTTTTTATAATTTGTATGTATATGTATGTTTATGTTCTATCTTCCCATAAGTATATATTAACATAAAAACAGACACACACACACACATCTCAAAAACGCAGGACATCATATACCGATGTTACTGAAGGCCGCATACGTTTCAAGTTGACGTTCGGCCGCTCCTTCCGGGTAAGGTTTTCTGCGGTTTCCCTTACTCTATTACGCAAATGCGGAAGGATACCCACAATAGGACGCAGCCGAACTTCCCCCCCGATCCCAACACAACACAAACAGACACGTATGTAGTATATGGCCGCTGTAGGTCGCTGCTGGTGCGGATGCTGAATGACACATGCAATTTTAGTAGGGTTTTTAGGTAACAAATTTTTTCCCTACCGAGAAAATACAAGGCCTCTAATTCTATAAAAGCCAGGTAATATTTGAATAAACCCATACGAGGTAAAAATTGTGAGGCGCATATGACGCCGTTCTATTTGTATAAAGAACATTAACTTTAAATTCAGTAAATTTAAATGATTCACCACTTCATGGAATATAAGAATCTAGAAAATGAAAAAAAAAAAAAATTTTACGTAAATATGAATTCCTCTGAAAGATTCTGGAGGTCCGGATACGTATGATACAAGTACAGTATAGTTATAAATTTACCTTTCGTTCATACAAGTATGCCTTAGTTATATAATTGTTAACCTAGCCTATTGACAAACGGCTCTGACAGTTTATTTTATTATTTTTGCATTTGCAACACAAACGAGGCCATGAGGTAAATAATTTCCCCGAGGGCCTGTTTCTGTTGTGGGTCTTTTAAGTTAATAAAGCAGTGAAGTAAAAAGGTTTGAGTGGAGGGTAAGTGTCTGGGGGTCAGTATTTCCAGAACGTGTGAACCCATCCCTCACGCCGCGGTGCAAGCCTATGGGTCGAGAGTGACCGGCTGGAGTCGTGAAAGGGTTTTCCTTAACGGACCTCTCCCAAACCAGCCCGCCACGCTGTTGGTGGGCACACGCATCCGCCGCCAATACCAGGATAAACCCCACCCCATGAACTCGAGCACCCCTGCTAAATCACCAAACATGTAGAACTACTTGCGGTGACCTACGGCAGAGGTGTTACGAGGCGAGGACAAATAATCTGCTAAAAATCAACACGAGAGCGGTTTTAGAACTAGATTTTGTCCCTTTTATGCACTAGTCAATCAAGAATTACGAATTATAAATGAGTCCTTCTATTTAATTATGCAAACATGTTTCACATTCATTATATACCTAAGTGAATAATGTTTCTTTTTTCAATTTAACTTGGTTGAACAAGAACTAGTTTTTCTGTTTCAACTATTTATGTACTTTGATGATTGTTAAGTGTATTTGGTGAAAACATGCACGGATTTCTCAAATGGTGTTTTACTTCAGGTCTTATTAGCTCAAGATCTTGTTTATATGGATTTTGGGAAGACCCACCCAATTTTTAACTTGGTTGAACAAGAACTAGTTTTTCTGTTTCAACTATTTATGTACTTTGATGATTGTTAAGTGTATTTGGTGAAAACATGCACGGATTTCACAAATGGTGTTTTACTTCAGGTCTTATTAGCTCAAGATCTTGTTTTTATGGATTTCGGGAAGACCCACCCAATTTTTAACTTGGTTGAACAAGAACTAGTTTTTCTGTTTCAACTATTTATGTACTTTGATGATTGTTAAGTGTATTTGGTGAAAACATGCACGGATTTCACAAATGGTGTTTTACTTCAGGTCTTATTAGCTCAAGATCTTGTTTTTATGGATTTTGGGAAGACCCACCCAATTTTTAACTTGGTTGAACAAGAACTAGTTTTTCTGTTTCAACTATTTATGTACTTTGATGATTGTTAAGTGTATTTGGTGAAAACATGCACGGATTTTACAAATGGTGTTTTACTTCAGGTCTTATTAGCTCAAGATCTTGTTTTTATGGATTTTGGGAAGACCCACCCAATTTTTAACTTGGTTGAACAAGAACTAGTTTTTCTGTTTCAACTATTTATGTACTTTGATGATTGTTAAGTGTATTTGGTGAAAACATGCACGGATTTCACAAATGGTGTTTTACTTCAGGTCTTATTAGCTCAAGATCTTGTTTTTATGGATTTTGGGAAGACCCACCCAATTTTTAACTTGGTTGAACAAGAACTAGTTTTTCTGTTTCAACTATTTATGTACTTTGATGATTGTTAAGTGTATTTGGTGAAAACATGCACGGATTTCACAAATGGTGTTTTACTTCAGGTCTTATTAGCTCAAGATCTTGTTTTTATGGATTTTGGGAAGACCCACCCAATTTTTGACGAGGAGGATGAAAGTTTATTTAATAAAAGATTAGGTACATATATAATATTTGTTCCTTATATATTATATTTAAGGATCAGGTAAATACGAGCCTAATCTTTTATTACTTTCTTTACTTTGTTATTACATTAATTTCCTGTCCGTTAGTATCAGATTTGATTCCATCAGGAATCGTGCAGGTAAATTATTAGAAAAAATATAAAAAATAGTTTGTGTTTGTCAGTATACCGCATGACATGTATCAGATAGGTATATTAAATAAGCAAAGATGAAAATATTATCCTATCTGCAAACCTACACAAAATAACAGCGAGATATTTCTATGTGTGGCGTAAGTTGTGTATAAAGTATAAATACACTGCAAGAATAATAGAGTCGTTCTTGCACGTGTGGATTCTTTATACTAACTAACTTCTTTCTACATTAGGTACTAAATGTAGGCTGGTTGCATATGTTTAGAAACGTATGATACTAACGTATGAACTAAGCCAAATCAAAATGAGTTTTTTAGGAGAGCTTAGCTTCTAAATATGTCAACGTTAAGTACTGTATTGTTTTGTTTTTTCCAGATTTAAAATCAATTTTTACGCTGGTCTACGCAAGTCAGATTTATAATTAAAAAAACTCTCCTATTACAGTCGTGAGACTTTTAGTTTAGTTTAGAACACCTCTGTATGTACAAGTGTACTTGTGAGCAGTACACACTGTTATGCACACTGTACACCTTACCGAAAGGGAGGGGAGGTTTTCGAGGTGTCACATAATAATAATATATTTAATTTGTACAGTTAAAATCTATATTTATGAATAACAATAGGTAAGTATTCTTTATTTTCTTACTTCCACATAAATGATCACACTAAAAGAAGGAATTAATGAACAATTATTTAACAGTTAATAAAAATAAAAAGGATAAATATCTAATATACCTACATAGTCCTATAATATAAATGAATTCTGTCAATGCATAGCTTTGGTGTTTTTCGTAAAAACCTCGCTTGTGTGTAAATATCCACTCACTCTGTATATTGTTTTGAGTCACTAGTTATTAATCGTCACTAGTCTGTCTCGACACAGGTTTATCCTAGTGAGACAGACATCGAAAAAAAACCAGAAAAAAAACTTTATATTGATAATAAAAAAAATTAAAAAAATCTTACTTACAAGCCACTAATAATAAATCAAATCGAAGTTAAAATACAAGAGCGCCCTTTGGGGTGATTTTATCACGAAAACGGCGCTGTAGAAATGATCCATCATTATTATTAGGAGTAAGAGATTATTATTAGACTAGTACTTACGGAGGTGTTCAAGGGTCTACCTATATATTAGGTAGGTATGTATGTTAAAATGCTTCGGTAGGTACCTATATATAAATAGTTGTACGATCTTGGACTTAGAACACTGAGACTGTATTTAGTGAAGATGAATTTGCCTTGTGTTACGGAATCCGGAACGAATGACTTTGGACAGGCGCGGCTGCCGCGAAGGTTATTGGGTAAGTTGGCACTATGTAAAAAGTGACATAAAATTGCAGCGTGTAATTAAAAAAGATAATACATCAAGCCCGTTTCTCGTAATAAAATAATATGTAGTTCGTTTGTCACCTACGAGTCTAATCGAGCCAATCACAGTAGCCCATTAACTCTCGCTTTCGTACAAGTAGAGTTAAGTACTATTTTATTAGCTACCAGCATTTAGTTCTACACTGCACTACAGGTAATAGTATCTACAGTACCAGTTCCAAGAGTGCACATACAACTCACATATAATTATGGGTATGTGCAGTACCCCATAGCGTAGGTATCTCTCTCTCTCTCTCTCTCTCTCTCTCTCTCTATATATCTCTCTCTCAGAGGATTGTGCAATGTACAATGCGCAATCGCGTTGCAACGGGCCCGCTCACAGGGAGAGGCGCAGGTCTCAGACACAACCTTATTCCACCTAAAATTATACTCAAAGTTTTGGTCGTCAAAATCAAAAAGTATTATTTAAAGTTGTTTGCGTTTATTTATTTAAACAGTATAATATTATGTATTTACTAGAATTAATTAAATATTTCCACTAATTTAAAAACATTTTATTTTATTTTTAGGGAAGTCAAATAACAATTATCCTGCAATGTGGTACGACTGTAGTATAACTGTGGTATAACTGTCTTCGGGAAAAGGATCCCACGAATGGACGCCAGTGTTAAGTTTATAGAAATGCTATATTTGCAAAATATTCCCCTTGCGGGTGAAGGATTCAGGTATGCTCGTTCATCTTTAAATCAAATATTAATTCACAAGCGATTTCCAAACTCTGTGTTCAGTTTGATGGAAAATATATTTACCATGACCCCCACCCCCGCTATTTTGGAGTTACTTTGGACATGAGCTTGAACTACCGGCAACACATGGAAATAGTGAGTAAAAAACTAGGACAAGGCTTAACTAAGATAATAAGCTAGCTGGAACGAGCTAGGGATATGATGGCATAGTAGACGTTCAGCTTAATGACACAATGCGAGCCATCAGCAAGACTTTAAAATCTACTCCTCTCCCTTGACTCCGGTACTTGCAAACATAACCCCGCCAAACATCATGCGAGAAATCGCAATACTGAGGAAATACAAAAAGGCGTTGCAAAAAAGCGCAATACCTTCGCACGAAGGGGTCGTCTCCCACCCGGCATGCCGCTTGAAGTCCCTTCTGGGCGGAAGGAGAGAGGCTCCTCCGATTTCCTCTCACCCCAGAAAATAGGGGGAAACTTGAGTGGCAAATGGCCAACGTGGGAAATGCCCATCTCATAAAGAACCCCACCGAGAGAAAGCCTGGGTTCTCATTGCCTCGCAAAACCTGGTCCACCATCAATAGCTAAATCGCCATCATGATGCATAGATGGGGCCTTAAAGAGTCGGCGATGTGTGAATGTGGTGCGGTGCAGACCACCGAACATGTGGTCAACGAATGCCCGCTCCATTCATTCCCCGGCGGGATTGTTGAGGTCCACATGGCGACGCCTGAGGCCCTAGACTGGCTCGCAGACCTAGATGTCCCCCTCTAACCCCCCTACCGTACGAAAGAAGAAGAATAAATCAAATGTAGAAAAACAGTTGACAACAGCAGCAAACACAGTTGCAACAAGATAATTAATTATAAGATCGATTGTGCGATTTGTGAAAAATTTATTTCAAGATTTATTTTCTGATTCAATTTTATTTGCATAGTGTATTATATTTTTAATACTATATATTATATTATATGCATAAATTAAACCAATATAGTCGATGCAAACTCTTAATTCATGCATATTCAAAGTAAAGTTGTTTTATATGACAATGTTTTTGAAGCCTTTTTTATTTTAGTTTATTTAAAAAACAGACAGTTGTACATGTGAATTAATTTTACATTTAGATTGAATATAAGATAAACCAGTTAAAGTCCATTTACTATATTTTTTATGGTTACAGGTTAGGAGGAAAGTAGATATTTAAAAACATTGGTAGAAAATGAATTAAAATAATAGACGAACAATAAAAAATAAACGTTGTGATTAAAGTACATTGTAAGGTAAATTTGTTTTTAAAAGTTTTTAGGGTACAGTGGAAAATATCTTAAAGAAGCCACTTGGAAAACATAAATAAGATATCACAAAAATTCCATTTTCGTAATAATAATAAAAATAATGGTATGGTAAAGTAGTGATGCGAATCCGATTTATGTAGACGAAAAGTGTGCGATGTAAATTTAACCTCTTACGAGATGTATGATGTGCCATAACTTGATTAAAAGTAATTTGTAAAAATACTTTTAAATTATGTATGCTACTTACAAATACTAAATGTGAAAAGAAAGGAAAAGAAAAAAGAGAATGATTAAATAGTGTAAGTGAAATCATTGATCATTGTTTCTGCCTCAGACGACATTCGAATAACAGGAGAACCGTAATTTTTTTCTCATAAATATAAAACAGTTTTTTATGCACAGGTATTTATATTTTTTTCAGTTTTAAGTTCCCTGGCTTTCTTCAAAAGTATTTTGTTAGAAGGCGTGAGGTGATCATTGAGGAATATACGGCTTGCTACTCCTGGAAGGCTGATATCTGCTAAAATCAAGGTCAGGCAAGGATCAGCTGCTAACAAAGCTTCCTTGCAATCTCGCCGAAGAAGACGTATGATTATATTTGATGTAGATGTGGGTGTGGATGTGATTTTAGAAGCTGCCGTTGGCCATGGTCGCACTCTATGAATGAAGTCAATGTCCCCTTTTTGTAGTTGGTATCCAACTTTCTGGGATATATATTTTTTTAATTTCACTAAAATCAAATTTAATAATATAATTATTAAGTTCTGCAAGTATTTTTTGGTTTTTGTTATTGTGACAGCTTTTTCGGCTTTCAAGGCCATTTTCAAACTGTGGTTTTAGCCACATTTAGACGACTTATTTATATGATTCTATTTTACCTCCTCCCAATTTAAAATGATTTATTACTAGTTAAACCGATGTACCGATAAAATAATTGTGACAATAGATCACATATTCTGTGGGGGTATTTTGAAATCTGTTTTCCCCACATTAATTATATCTAAATTGTTTAATAATGATGTAGCAGTTATTAATTTATTTAAATTTGTTATATTTTTTAGGTTTTGTGAACATACTTTATTTTAGCGGTTTTACTGCTCAAAGCTAACATGTTGGTGTTTAAAGTTTCAATTTGTGAAGATAAAAATTCTACCCATTTTATAATAGGTTCAAATTGATCTGTAAAGTCCTTGAATCTTGCATCTAGCTTACAATGTTTTTTTTCTATCTCCTTAAGTCTGTCATCGAGGGTTTTTGAGAGCTGATTGAGGATTTCATTTAAATTTATAGGATTATCGTCGGTACTTTGTTTGTTTGCCGTGGTATTTGTATAGCGCAGTTTAGTGTCATTTCACTTCAAGTTCGCTTAACTATAACAAACTTAAAAACGGTAATTTAGTATTAGTAGTCATGTTCGTAAAATTATTCTGCAGTGTGCCTTACTTAATACATATCTAATATTATAACACTAAAAATACAGTTTATATAAAGTGATAAAAAAACTAAAAATAACAATAACAGCAGGACAGGACAAAACAAGAATATTAAAACTAAAAACATAATATAAAACAGGAGGCAGTTTTTGCTCAGAAATGAGACTCTTCTGAGCAGACATTTTAAAAAGGTACAATAAGGAGGCAACCGAAACCAAACACTTTTAGTTTTAGAATATGGCTTATTATAAAATATCGAAAATAAGTTAAGATTTATGAATGGTACGATTTTTTAAATAATTTTGTTTGTAAAGACCGTTTAAATTCAGCCAAATTCTGGAGATTAGTAAGAGCTGAGGGATGTCTATTCCAGATGATCGGGCCTGTTACATGAAAAGAGCGATCATAGTATACGGATCTATTTGACCTAGAAAGTTCGATTATTGGTAATTGATGTTTGTCAGCGCTTGTAGATCAGATAAATAATTTCACTTTGTAGATTGAGAAAAACTGTATCGATTTAGTACGGGAGTTTTAGATTAAGATACTTATTTTTATTTATAATCACAATAATTACAGAGACCAATGCTTATCAACTGTTATTTTGTATTTTTGTTACTAAAGTTCTCACTTATTGATTTTCTTACAATTATAATTTTTTGCTTCTTGTCTTTTATTGAACCATAAAAAATAAATGGTTATTCTGACAACAAACATAGCTACGCTATATAAGTCACCCATAATTTGATAATAACGATTATTTATGGGTTTGTACAGATTGGCGTCTCTAGAAAATAATTTATTATATTTCATTAATAAGTCATTTAAACTTTTTTTTCTCTTACTTTTTGTATTTTTATATTTTCCTACACTTTATACTTTGTACTTGTAACTTAATACCTATGTTAATGGCACATGTTGTGCCGTATGTTTTTTTTAAATAAATAAATGTTACCTTGGCAGGGTCGTCAAGCGTTCTCTCTAATAAAAAAAAATTAAATAGAAGTAAGTGGAGTAGTTGTCCCACAATTCCAGCTCTCAGCATCATGCATATTTTGATACCCAAGCGTAATTATTTTAGAAAACTACTCAACCTGTAATGGGGTAGGGTAGGTCAACTATTGATATTTCCTTGAAAGACTTCCACGTGTAATACTGCCCTCGAAGTAATTCGGGAACGGGCCGCTCGTAGCGAAATGGAATCCAATCGAAATTGCTGTTGTACTGTCTATTCATTCGCACTAGGCACAGGCGAGGATGCCAGAAAGAGACCAAAAGAGTGAAGCGCGTGCTGCCTTGGATAGATTGCAGTTGGGAACTGAAAGACTGGATTGTTTTGCGAAGTGTCGCTAGAGAACTTTGCTAGCGCCATCTGTTCTGTATGTAGGTCAAGAAGTTGGACAGAGCGCACTATACTAAAACAATATCATTATAAAATATACTTAAACAATCGTGAGAAAAATCACTAAATGTTAGCCTCTTTCCCATTTCGTTAAAGTTAAGGAAACCTTTTTCCCGAAAAATATCAGTTAAAATACTAACGCGAATAATATTTTGTGTAATGTCCCCCTTATAATTAGAAGTTGACTGTGAATTTAGTACGGAAGTGTAAATGAACATAGGTACCACGCCCATCTGCTTGCTATCCTTCCATTTTAAAAACAGCCCACGTTACATTATTCTCCAAACACAGTGCGGAAAACAAAACACTTTTTACCACTATTCTTGGAGTTAACACATAGAACCTATCGCGTTTACTTAAACTATTCCCACCCCAACCGTCAACCAAATTACTATATTTCTTCCACTCTTCTTGGAGTTATAGCTTTTTGGCTGCTAGTGGCAGGGATTGGAACACTTACAACCTATCGCATTCTACTTAAACTATTCCCACCCCAACCGTCAACCAAATTACTATCTTTCTTCCACTGTTCTTGAAGTTATATCTTTTTGGCTACTAGTGGCAGGGACTGGACCACTTAGAATCTATCGCATTCTAGTAACATTCTAAACATTTACATTCAATATAAACATATATTGAATTCACACGTTTACGTTAGACTTCATACTAAATTACTATGCTCCATTGGTCACCATGAAACAGGCAGCCGATTAGTATGTTAAAAAATAAAATGTTATTAGATTATATTACATTAAAAAGTATTAGTACCTTTTAATAGTACAGTTCATGGCTATCCCACGAGAAGCTGAAACTATTTTAGGCTTCACAAGACAAATTTATCGGGAACACAAAACCATATTTACTGTAAAGGTTTTAAAATTAATGTTCAACAAAAGCCAGGAGTCTTGCAGTTTTTCGTGGGTTGTGTCTCAATCTTGTGAAGTCAAACTTTTAGTACGTAGTTTATATAATGTTTTTTATGGTAGTTTTAGAAAATATATATACCTACACTAGAAGCCTTACTAATGAAATTGTTTACTTTGCACTACTGGTAAACAATCATTAATGTATGGTAAATTGTTGTCGTCAGTTGTGTAAAATTAAAACACCTTTATTAGTATGGGGTAGATGTAAAAGGCATAAAATTTTAAAACTAAATAAAATATACTTAAAAAAAATACCACCAGGCAGTATTCTACCTCGTAATACGAACCTACGTAAATTGTTTTTCTTGTTACACAAACAACTCCAAACAACGTTCAAGTATGAATAGTACAGGTTAGGTTGGTATTGCGCTCCACGTACATACATTCACATTGTACATGACGTTATGTAGGTATGCGCTTGTACCAATACATATTCACTTTCACATGTTACCCGGAAGATATTTTGTCTACTTTTCAGATTTCACGGTCATTTGCAACATGTTGAATATTATGGCGAAGGTTGTAGCTTCGCGTAGCCTTCAGGAAGCGAGTGCTTCGCTGACGAGAAAATAGCTCCGAAATTACACGGCCAGTCGCCAGCAGTAGGTAGGTGGGTTACTCGCTTTCCGTCAAACTTCTCAACATTTCATAGTGTTTTGTTTTGGCGATGCATATAAGAGGTATATTGAGATTTAACCATTTGAATGAGAACTCGTGAATATCTTTCCAATTTCATAGTGTTTTGTTTTGGCGAAGCATATAAGAGGTATATTGAGATTTAACCATTTGAATGAGAACTCGTGAATATCTTTCCAATTTCATAGTGTTTTGTTTTGGCGAAGCATATAAGAGGTATATAGAGATTTAACCATTTGAATGAGAACTCGTGATATCTTTCCAATTTCATAGTGTTTTGTTTTGGCGAAGCATATAAGAGGTATACAGAGATTTAACCATTTGAATGAGAACTCGTGAATATCTTTCCAATTTCATAGTGTTTTGTTTTGGCGAAGCATATAAGAGGTATACAGAGATTTAACCATTTGAATGAGAACTCGTGAATATCTTTCCAATTTCATAGTGTTTTGTTTTGGCGAAGCATATAAGAGGTATACAGAGATTTAACCATTTGAATGAGAACTCGTGAATATCTTTCCAATTTCATAGTGTTTTGTTTTGGCGAAGCATATAAGAGGTATACAGAGATTTAACCATTTGAATGAGAACTCGTGAATATCTTTCCAATTTCATAGTGTTTTGTTTTGGCGAAGCATATAAGAGGTATACAGAGATTTAACCATTTGAATGAGAACTCGTGATATCTTTCCAATTTCATAGTGTTTTGTTTTGGCGAAGCATATAAGAGGTATACAGAGATTTAACCATTTGAATGAGAACTCGTGAATATCTTTCCAATTTCATAGTGTTTTGTTTTGGCGAAGCATATAAGAGGTATACAGAGATTTAACCATTTGAATGAGAACTCGTGATATCTTTCCAATTTCATAGTGTTTTGTTTTGGCGAAGCATATAAGAGGTATACAGAGATTTAACCATTTGAATGAGAACTCGTGAATATCTTTCCAATTTCATAGTGTTTTGTTTTGGCGAAGCATATAAGAGGTATACAGAGATTTAACCATTTGAATGAGAACTCGTGAATATCTTTCCAATTTCGTGGTCACTCCGATTTCTTTAACACTAAATATTGCTCAACCCCAAACCGAAATGAAAACCTTCTAAATGACAATACCGAGACCCTGTCGTGTTAAATTTGGTTGGGAAATGTTACGTGACTCAGATGACAATAATAGCAATTGAAAGCCTTTGTTAAAAAGCCCCAAGGTTACTGTTACTGGTGCAACAGAAGACTGCAATAAGTCTGCATTATTACCGAAAATTACTTGATCACTATTTTCTAGCCACTGAACACTAGAAATGCCTTGCACGTAAATTTGAATGTAAACTGATGTTGACTTTGTCATAATACATTTTGGTTCTAGCCATAGAACAAAGAAGAAAACTGCAAGTGCTTTCAATACAAATTTGAATGGAAACAAATGTGTCACTGACTTAGTACCTTTTGGTTCTAGACAATGAAAATATTTAATCTCTTTTTATTTTTCAATGCTGATAAATCGGCGTTTATTGAAATACAATTCTTATATGTTCATACAAAACAAATAGATTAACATCATTAGAAGCTACCATAAGTAATTATGTATATAATTTCTGTATTCTTTACATTACCTACCTCACTTGGTGTGACCTGCTCTTAGGTGCCATGTTATTGACAGAAAATTAGGAAATATTTAATTTAGCTAAATATTGATGGAGAAGAAATAATAAAATTAGTAAGCAATGCAAAACATAGCAAGTTATAAGCTGTCAATTTAATTAAGGCCTTCCTAAACATACGAGTATAAGCAATGCAAAACATAGCATGTTCTAAGCTGTCAATTTAATTAAGGCCTTCCTAAACATACGAGTATAAGCGATGCAAAACATAGCAAGTTCTAAGCTGTCAATTTAATTAAGGCCTTCCTAAACATACGAGTATAAGCAATACAAAACATAGCAAGTTCTAAGCTGTCAATTTAATTAAGGCCTTCCTAAACATACGAGTATAAGCGATGCAAAACATAGCAAGTTCTAAGCTGTCAATTTAATTAAGGCCTTCCTAAACATACGAGTATAAGCGATGCAAAACATAGCAAGTTCTAAGCTGTCAATTTAATTAAGGCCTTCCTAAACATACGAGTATAAGCAATGCAAAACATAGCAAGTTCTAAGCTGTCAATTTAATTAAGGCCTTCCTAAACATACGAGTATAAGCAATGCAGCACATAGCAAGTTCTAAGCTGTCAATTTAATTAAGGCCTTCCTAAACATACGAGTATAAGCAATGCAAAACATAGCAAGTTCTAAGCTGTCAATTTAATTAAGGCCTTCCTAATTAAGAATAACTCGTGTTTAGAGAAGGAGTCGTTTTATACAGACATCCATTTGAATATCATAATCATTATAAAACACAATTTTGTTCGGAAATTATGGCTCTTCTTGTCTTATTCTTTATTCCAGGGTTCCAGCCCATTTAGCAAGCGCTCTGTCTCTCTTACGCTTGACTGTCATCGTATATATATATGGCTATCCGATTTGATCTAAATTAAAATTTCAGAATGATGATGAAAAGAGTTCTGTGTTTGAAATTTAAGGGAGAATCTTCCAGACTTTTAGATCTCGAAACACGCCCACAACGTATTTCTTGTGTACTTCTTTATTCTACTTTTCCAGAGCATTAGGCACGGCTTAAATCCAATAACTTAAAAATGACATAAATATACCTAGCGAGAGCGAGAAGCAAGGTGAAGATGCGATGATGAAACTCGGCGCGGGGAAACCATTCGAGTTAACTTTACTGCGGACTGCGGTTAAAAGGTTGCGACACGAACTAAACTTGTGAATTCGAGAAGGCGTAGGAACACCGTATTCCGTATACGACATATTCATTATATATTATTATTGACGGCATCTCCTTGCTTGGCGCTTGGCGCTTGGCGCTTGGCCTTGCTTTTGCCTGTATGATGGGAGGGGTGGGAGGAATTAGCAGTAAATAGTGAGATTAGACGCACCATTGTTTTAACTCTTTTCTGGGGCCCTAAACCCCAAGCATTTGTTTTTAATCACATGTTATAGTTTTCACATTTCATTTCAAAATTATTTAAAAATTTTATTAAAATATTCAGCCTAGTAAAATACAAAATAAATAAAAAATAATTAAGCCATTGGTTTCGAAACATATCAAATATTGTGATTAAATAGTGTTGTGCACGGAGTTATTTATTTTCATTAAATAATTCGACTTATAAAGCGGCATTCATTAATTAATAGTCACTGTCACTGTGCAAAACACCAAAACATTGAATTCGAGGCATAAGGAGAGAGATAGATTCATAGTTTCCTAAAACAGGAAAGGGAAATAGACAGGTGAGTAAGTTCTGCATTGAATCGTGAACTTTTGAATTATGTAATAGGTAGCTTAAAACTGTAGATTGTTCTTTTGTTAGGTTCTGGTTGTGAGTGGTAATATCGTACCTTGGTCTTGTAATACTGGTAATACTCGCGCAGTGTGTCTCACACTGTGAGAGCGAGAGTTATTTCATGTATCCGGTTCCGAGACTCTTAACGAAATATTAGGTTTTTATAAATTTCCAATAGATATTGTAAATGCACAATAATCATAGGTTACAAATTAAAATAAACATATTATGTATGTAATAAAAATCGTAGTTACAAAAAACTAATAACATTGATATATATTTTTTACATTAATTCCACACAGGAGGCCTTTGAGTAATGGCCTATGTCATCTTCGGGGATGCTGCATGGATGGTTTTTTAGGGAAAGAAAAGAGAGGAAAATGTCTGAGGTGTGTGTAGAGATTTGGGAGTTAATGTGTCCAAGAGTGATAGACCACTGAATCCACCCCTCCCTTTGCGGCTTAAGGCGGTGGGTACAAACAGTCCAGCTGGAGAGGTCAAAAGATCTTCCTAACAAGTCTCTCCCGAGCCGGACTGCCACGCAGCAGGTGGGCAAACGCATCCACTGCCAAGGCCTAGACAAACCTCATCCCACTTGGGGTTGGTTATCCAATCAATGCTTCTCGGGGCAGCAGTATCCATACGTGCCTCCCTAATTTCTCAGGGACTTCTACTGTTTATCATTATACTTCCTCTCCCTTCTACTTTACCTACTTTTATTTTTATTTATTTTTTATTATTATCGAACTTCTTGCTAGAGCAATCCCGATGAGTTACAAAACTCACGGTAGGGCGAGAGAAACTTATAATACATAGGTGGGAGTTATTAGGTACACTTTTACAAAGGTATTTTGATGTCAAAATTATAATTTTCACATACAAAACAGTACAATAATAGAGAAGGGGAGGTTAAGTAGAAAAAAACTAAAAAAGGAAACAGACGGGGATATACACATAAGCACAAAGCCAAGGTAGGAATTTACAAATAGGTACTTGCCTACTAATTTATTGTTAAAAATAGATTATGCTCGATTAAAAATACAGGAGAGAGAAAAAGAGAGGAAAAGAAACAAGACACAAACAAACAACACGACAAGAATTACGTATTTTCGTTTTTATATGTCTTAAAAAATATATATTTTAAAGCATTACTCTGAATTATTTATATGATGGCCATATCGAACGTTGAACCCTGAAACATTTAATAAAATGTAGACACCTGCGAGTTCGATGACCCCTTTTTCGCCACCGCTGACGTACTAGGACTACCGACTGCTAGCCACCTAAGGCTGGCCAATTACTACTGGCTACCTACTACTGACTACCGATTGCTGACCACCGCTGCTAGCCACCTAAGGCTGGCCAATTACTACTGGCTACCTACTACTGACTACCGATTGCTGACCACCGCTGCTAGCCACCTAATACTGGCCAATTACTACTGGCTACCTACTACTGACTACCGATTGCTGACCACCGCTGCTAGCCACCTAAGACTGGCCAGTTACTACTGGCTACCTACTACTGACTACCGATTGCTGACCACCGCTGCTAGCCACCTAAGACTGGCCAATTACTACTGGCTACCTACTACTGACTACCGATTGCTGACCACCGCTGCTAGCCACCTAAGACTGGCCAATTACTACTGGCTACCTACTGCTGACTACCGATTGCTGACCACCACTGCTGGACATCTAAGGCTGGCCAAATCGTGATGGCTATTGACTGCTGGTCACCCATGGCTGGCCAATTCCTACTGGCGACCGACTGTTGGCCACCTAAAGCTGGCTACCGACTGATGGCCATCGCTGCTGGCCACCTACTACTGGCCTTCTGCTTTATCCAACCAAGAGATGCACAATGTGATCTAATTTGAAATCTTTACTGAAATCATTCCGATTGCCTCAGTTTCTATTTGTGCAGCAAAAGTACAGTAGTATTAAAATATATATCATACTTCTTGTGAATTGGGTTGGCTGTAGGAAATAGGAAGTACCTATAAGCTACACCCCTTTGTACCTTCTGTATACCAGTACAATACATCTAATTAAAATGTGTATTTTATTTTGAATCGTCTTCAACTTTATGTTGATTTGGATAGAACACCTTACGGTGTTTTACTTAAATCATTACACATGTCGAGGGCTGATGTGTGTCGGTGCTTATTATTTACAGTTCTTTCTTGTACAGGCAAACACGTCCCGCACAATGGCTCCTTTTATATATATCTGGAAGTGAGTTATGGAGTGTGTAGGCAATATAGTTAAGAAATTTTATCCCATATTTCGTGGTGTGTGTGTTAGAAGAATGCGAAGTTATTACGAGTATAGTGGTTGTAGATGTCTTGATTGTAAAGTAGTTTGATGTTAGTGTGGGTTAATTGTTAGGTAATTTGCAGGATGGAGCTCGTGATTTCGTGTTTGGGAAGAACTGTGATTGGAATACTTAATGATTTTAAACCATAATAACTCTACGCAACTTCGGCAAAAGAAACTTTTTGGCATAATTAACTTATTTCACATATTAATTAGTTTTATATTATGTACTGCATGCATTTCGATAGCTCAGTCTCATTAGGTATATTCTATTCTTATAATCTATGTAAAAGCTGGGCATAAAATAAATATCTTTCTGTACTATGGTTTCTTGATAAATATTAGTTTCCTGCTTGTATTACTAGTTTCCGGACACCGTGTAAAGAATTTACTTTATAAGCAGGTATAAAGTATTAAAAATGACTTGACTCGATTTGAATGGCGTTTTCTGCCCAAACCTTGAAGTGTTATCATTGACTTTCCCTACGTGCATAGCAGTCTGTCGTAGAAGTCTGTGACTTCTGACTGTGTGTTTTTAGGCAACGCATGTCCGTAACCGATTGTTTATTTGAATTAATTTTAAAAGCTTTGCAAAATTGTCATGACCCTTCTACCAGCTACCAGATCCCACCGCTCGTGCCCGTGCCAGTGCCCGTGCCAGTGCCCGTGCCAGTGCCCGTGCCAGTGACCGTGCCAGTGCCCGTGCCCGTCCCCGTGCCTGCGCCCAAACGTTGCTCGTGCTCGCTTCCCGACGCTGTGTCCGCGGAAAGGTCTCACGCTTTCACCTTCCGGCGAACCTCACGACTGTAACTGCGACTGCATCTGTGTTTGTTGTCTGATGAAATAGCATCGCTTATTTTCCTTTCGACTAAACTAACGCTAACGACTTGGTTAAGCTATTCTCACAAATCTGAAGTCCCGGCGGCTACTGCGTAGCAGGCCGGATTGGGAGATACTGATTGTGGGAGAACCTTCTACCTCTCCAGCAAGACCCGAATATCGACCCGTCCCCAGTGGGTCATTCATCCGCCCGTCTCTCCTGGACACACTGACCCCCAGATTCTTACCCACCCCTCATATCTGTTGACTTCTCAGAACTTCCTTTCTTTTATTTCCTTAAAAATACTATCAATACAGCATCTCCAAAGATGACATAGGCTCGAGAAAATTTGCTTTCCTTGGGGCCTCCTGTGTAAAGCCAATGTAACGAAACGCAGGATACTTCGCAAGCCAGATTGTGTAATGCTTTGTTTATATTTATGTGAATAATTAAGTAGATTCAATATATAATTTAAAAAAAATTTTGTTGGCACTGCAAATTACTAAATTGTTAAGATTACTAAGTAACTTTCTGATGGAAAGCATTATACCAATTTATTATGCAATGCAGCTATGCGTACTTACCTTCAACACCATACACAACACATTCCGTAAATAAACAATCTAAACATTGAAGTTACACAAGGTTTACAGTAAACCTTCTTAAATTAAAGCTAACGATTATGTTATTGCATTGACATAAGTCTTAGTATTGAAAAATTATGGTTTCTGTATGGACATGGAACCCTTGTGGGGCTCAATAGTTTACAGAATTGATTATGTAAGGTAAGATACATTGGATGCCAAATGTAATGTAGGAACATTCCAAAGTTTACATGTAATAGTGAGATCTACAGGATCAATTATAGGGTACAAATACGGTAGAGCAAAGAACTCAATCTCATGATTGTGGGGTTAATTTTCTGTCAAGTAAGGTGGGAAATCAGAAATAATAAGAGTAAATACTTAATCGAAATTATATTGAAAACCATCAAAAGTACAACAAAGGAGTACAAATAATAACCATGTAACAATAGGAATAAAAGTAGGCACATACCAGATGGACTCCTGAACCAAACTAAGCTAACTTTACGTGGTCGAGAAACGAAGGAATAACAACGGGTGGCGAACGAAAACTTGACTCCAGTAGAGGGGAACGGACCCGTGGCGGGAGCCAGGACATCCTTCACTTAGTGGAGACGGGAGGGTGCAAGTCCTTCAACGCGCGCCTGTAGGATCTTCAAGTCCGCAGCACGTGGCAACCAACCAGACTCGTCTTACGGAGCCAGGACATCCTTCACTTAGTGGAAACAGGAGGGCGCAACTCCTTCAACGTGCGCCTGTAGGATCTTCAAGTCCGCAGCACGTGGCAACCAACCAGACTCGTCTTACAGACTTCGGGAACAGCAATCCGTTCCTTCGCGACGCGGGGATACTCAGCCATCAACTTCTAGCCACAGCTAGGACCAAACTATTTGCGGTTTCAAATCCGAAACACGAGTACTACAAATATGACCACCGGCCAACACTGATTCCATGACCACCACTAAAAATGATAACCAACACGAACTATTCGTGATAGGAAAACACCCCGCGCCCTTTTTTAAAAGAAAAGAATAACTTCTAATTTTATTTATTTATTTTATTTATTTTATTTATTTTATTTATTTTATTTATTTTATTTATTTTATTTATTTTATTTATTTTATTTATTTTATTTATTTTATTTATTTTATTTATTTTATTTATTTTATTTTTTTTATTTATTTTATTTTTTTTATTTATTTTATTTATTTTATTTATTTTATTTATTTTATTTATTTTATTTTTTTTATTTATTTTATTTATTTTATTTATTTTATTTATTTTATTTATTTTATTTATTTTATTTATTTTATTTATTTTATTTATTTTATTTATTTTATTTATTTTATTTATTTTATTTATTTATTTGTTAAGACATACACAGTACAATAAGATACAGTTAGATATTTTTAGTTATTACATAGTTGTAGTACCTATTACGTATGTCCATAAAATATCATTACGTAATTTTGCCTGAGATTGTTATAAAGTAGCATAGGAGAATCATTGTTCCATAAACAACTTTAGCTAATCAAAACCTGCTCTAAATGACGTCGTTGGTATACATTGTGAACTTGTAATGCTGCAAAACTAGTCATGCAGAATTGTCACTCAATATCGTAATTGCTCGTATTTCACGATGAATTATAAAACTCTGATCTTTCGAAACTATTTCATCGCGGAGGCCCATTATAAAAATGACCTAAATAACAAAATAATCTTTTTAGAACATTTTCTCAATTTTTCCGTGACTCTAATCCGCTCGTATCGTTATCAAAATTTCGTGAACCGAAATTAGGTTGCCTTGCGCAATCCGCGGCGCTAGATTGGGTAGGTACTCGATCTAGGTACAATAATATGTACATTCAACCGCATTTGGGTCGAACCAATTGTCACATTGCCCCCTCCCTCTCTCAATGTCCACCGCGCGCCATGTCCCATGTGCCACGGGAGTACATCCCCGGGCCATGTGCATATTGTGCGTTGCGCAATATACTGCACAATGCCCTTAAATAGCTTCTACGGAAAACTTTTCGTCACTGATCTAGCCAACACAACAATGAAGTCAGCAAGTACTTACCTATCTATACAATCAACCTATCAAGGACAGTCAGAGAGCGCTTAGCGCTGAGCAGCTATCCCGAATTATTCTGAAGCCTGACGCCTGTTAAGATTATTGATTATTAGAGATTTCCGCCATAAGCAAAATACATATAACTACTCCGTTATTAGTAAATCTGTCTGCCCTTGAAAATAGCACATCGCAAGGTCACACCGGTCGCCGCGCCGCGACCAAAAACAGCCAACCTTTGCAGTTGCAGTAACATACACATATATACACGAATACACACAAGAATCAGATCTTTCCATGAAAGGAAGTCATTATGCGACAGTTACGAACACGGACAGTACGTCCTTGAACGCTCTTCTGAAAACTAAAAACACCAACGATACAGAAGTTTAACTCTTTGACCGCTAAACTTAACGAAGAAGTAAAAAATATTACAAAAAGTGAATGTATAACGCTGATCCTGCGTGTGTTCGATGCACAAACATGCATCTGGTTAGATTAAACATTATTCATTCAATTTTAGATATATGTAGACAAATGTATCTAGTTCTTTTATTATCCGATTACTTATACCTAATGATGTAAGTATTGTTTCTAGGTAATTCCGAATAGGTTAGTTAGTGTCTCTCCATATTAATATTTATCCTCGTTGCTAATGATCGAGACGATTATTGAGAACTCCATACAACTGCAATTATTCCGGTCACGCTTTTCATGAATCGGGTTTCAATCTACATGTTTCACTCTTCCCCAATCTAGAAGTACAATCACCTATCTTATGGGTAATAAACCAGAAATATGTAAAATTCCTCAAAAAGCCATTTCAAGTGTGCACCTGTGAAAGCATATGATAGATTTGATGTAAACCGTTGGATGGAGTGCCCCGTAATGATTTGAATGCGACTTGGTGTATCTGTGTGTAGGTCGGCACTTGGGCACAATTCGGGTTTGGAGGTGACACTTGATGAAGTGAATGTCGTGTGGAAGTGAACTGCATACTATTTCCAGAGATGACCGTCTGAGAGTGCGCGTGAAGTGATGTCATCCATGAGACGTCATTCCATAATTTCTAGGCATATTGTCTCGCAGATCTAGAATTATGGATTGCGAAACGGGCACTGAACACTGCAGCCTTCTGAAAGCTGAAACAACAGCAAGCTGTGCCCGGTGCCCGGTGCCTCGTGTCCATGCTCCTATTAGCACCATTGTGAAATAAGCGATGTGGAGTCTAGGACTAGACGTGCTCGTGATTGTGATATTACAGTGACTTAATGTAGCATTCACCATTACACCTAGAGCCAGTTCTGGTACTAAATTGCATTGTTGTTTTCTAGTCTCCATTTCTTGCCGATATGAAAAGATAGGATAGATAGCATAGAAAGGATATGACAGTGGAAGAAATGTTTTTTAAAGGGAAGGGTTCCATCGAAACTATTTGTAACAAAGCATCCAAAACGGTACGCAAGTTATAGAATAAAAATAAATAAATTACCTTTAACAATGGATGAATTATTACGATATCGAGGATAATTGGATGTTCGTGCTAAGTGTAAATTTTACCTACTACGCGGACCATCTACTTGTACCGACGAATTCTATAAATTTACGAATATTATAATTTTGGAATTAATTCATTTTTCTGGAATTACCGCACAAGTTCAAGTGGAAAATTCATCATTTGGTACATCACTAACAAGTCACCAATAAAAAAGTACTATATTAAGAATGAATAAATTAACTTCGGGAAAAGTATTAACCAAATATATTATAAACCTATAAAGTTTTGTTCGCATCGCACTTTTTACATAATGGCATCTACTCGTACCAACCTCTAATCTATCTTTCTCGGTGGAAGCATTTTTAAAAAGGTTCCATCACTGGCTACGTATTTTTTCCTCAAGGACATGCGGTCGACAGATACCGGATAAGCCACAGCAACATTTCTACTAATATAGCAACAGAACCTCTAGTTGCAACTAACCCACCTAGAGACTAGAGAGCCTGGGCCCGTTGAAATGTGTTCGAGCGCTCCATGAATCGAATAAATCATAACGCCAAGGTTACATACCTTCTAGTTTCTAGTACGGGTGTTAGATATGCTAAAAGATCTCTCAACAGTTGGTCGTTTTATTTTTATTCTTGTTTTCTATTCATAGGTTTTTTGTCCGTGAAAAAGTTTTATTTCTCGATGCCGTTTCTCATCCGAGGGGGACTGAAAGGTGAAGGAAGACCTTCAATGAATAATACTGACTGTCTTACCTTACTGTTAATTGCTAACTTACCAAACTGACAGAAGGTTTACAAGTTAGTCAATAAGAAATAATGATATAAATAATCATAAGTGCTATTAAAAAATCATTTTGTGTCATGAGTAGGCATGAATTTTAAATACCGACGCCTTAACATCGTAAGTATATTTTGATATAAAATAATTTATTTATAGTATAAAATATTTTTTAAAGTCAAATTTGCTTGTACATCAAAATTAATATTGACTAGAAGATTTTATTTATTTATTTGAAACTGAGCCGAGGCGACAATGGAATACCCGATTGGGGTATATGATGTTGAAGATAGTAGTGGAGGGGGAGGTGGCTAGAGGAAGGTGGGGAAGTATCTGGGTATACAAATCTGGTCACCATAAACGACTAAAGCCATTTCGAGCAACGTTTCAATTTTGAATGATGGGCTTACCAAGGCGATACTGAGAATTTATGTATCTCTGGAACGTGCCGCAAATATGCTGCATACTATAAATATGATGTTGAAGATAGTAGTGGAGGGGGAGGTGGCTAGAGGAAGGTGGGGAAGTATCTGGGTATACAAATCTGGTCACCATAAACGACTAAAGCCATTTCGAGCAACGTTTCAATTTTGAATGATGGGCTTACCAAGGCGATACTGAGAATATATGTATCTCTGGAACGTGCCGCAAATATGCTGCATACTATAAATATGATGTTGAAGATAGTAGTGGAGGGGGAGGTGGCTAGAGGAAGGTGGGGAAGTATCTGGGTATACAAATCTGGTCACCATAAACGACTAAAGCCATTTCGAGCAACGTTTCAATTTTGAATGATGGGCTTACCAAGGCGATACTGAGAATTTATGTATCTCTGGAACGTGCCGCAAATATGCTGCATACTATAAATATGATGTTGAAGATAGTAGTGGAGGGGGAGGTGGCTAGAGGAAGGTGGGGAAGTATCTGGGTATACAAATCTGGTCACCATAAACGACTAAAGCCATTTCGAGCAACGTTTCAATTTTGAATGATGGGCTTACCAAGGCGATACTGAGAATATATGTATCTCTGGAACGTGCCGCAAATATGCTGCATACTATAAATATGATGTTGAAGATAGTAGTGGAGGGGGAGGTGGCTAGAGGAAGGTGGGGAAGTATCTGGGTATACAAATCTGGTCACCATAAACGACTAAAGCCATTTCGAGCAACGTTTCAATTTTGAATGATGGGCTTACCAAGGCGATACTGAGAATATATGTATCTCTGGAACGTGCCGCAAATATGCTGCATACTATAAATATGATGTTGAAGATAGTAGTGGAGGGGGAGGTGGCTAGAGGAAGGTGGGGAAGTATCTGGGTATACAAATCTGGTCACCATAAACGACTAAAGCCATTTCGAGCAACGTTTCAATTTTGAATGATGGGCTTACCAAGGCGATACTGAGAATTTATGTATCTCTGGAACGTGCCGCAAATATGCTGCATACTATAAATATGATGTTGAAGATAGTAGTGGAGGGGGAGGTGGCTAGAGGAAGGTGGGGAAGTATCTGGGTATACAAATCTGGTCACCATAAACGACTAAAGCCATTTCGAGCAACGTTTCAATTTTGAATGATGGGCTTACCAAGGCGATACTGAGAATATATGTATCTCTGGAACGTGCCGCAAATATGCTGCATACTATAAATATGATGTTGAAGATAGTAGTGGAGGGGGAGGTGGCTAGAGGAAGGTGGGGAAGTATCTGGGTATACAAATCTGGTCACCATAAACGACTAAAGCCATTTCGAGCAACGTTTCAATTTTGAATGATGGGCTTACCAAGGCGATACTGAGAATATATGTATCTCTGGAACGTGCCGCAAATATGCTGCATACTATAAATATGATGTTGAAGATAGTAGTGGAGGGGGAGGTGGCTAGAGGAAGGTGGGGAAGTATCTGGGTATACAAATCTGGTCACCATAAACGACTAAAGCCATTTCGAGCAACGTTTCAATTTTGAATGATGGGCTTACCAAGGCGATACTGAGAATTTATGTATCTCTGGAACGTGCCGCAAATATGCTGCATACTATAAATATGATGTTGAAGATAGTAGTGGAGGGGGAGGTGGCTAGAGGAAGGTGGGGAAGTATCTGGGTATACAAATCTGGTCACCATAAACGACTAAAGCCATTTCGAGCAACGTTTCAATTTTGAATGATGGGCTTACCAAGGCGATACTGAGAATATATGTATCTCTGGAACGTGCCGCAAATATGCTGCATACTATAAATATGATGTTGAAGATAGTAGTGGAGGGGGAGGTGGCTAGAGGAAGGTGGGGAAGTATCTGGGTATACAAATCTGGTCACCATAAACGACTAAAGCCATTTCGAGCAACGTTTCAATTTTGAATGATGGGCTTACCAAGGCGATACTGAGAATTTATGTATCTCTGGAACGTGCCGCAAATATGCTGCATACTATAAATATGATGTTGAAGATAGTAGTGGAGGGGGAGGTGGCTAGAGGAAGGTGGGGAAGTATCTGGGTATACAAATCTGGTCACCATAAACGACTAAAGCCATTTCGAGCAACGTTTCAATTTTGAATGATGGGCTTACCAAGGCGATACTGAGAATATATGTATCTCTGGAACGTGCCGCAAATATGCTGCATACTATAAATATGATGTTGAAGATAGTAGTGGAGGGGGAGGTGGCTAGAGGAAGGTGGGGAAGTATCTGGGTATACAAATCTGGTCACCATAAACGACTAAAGCCATTTCGAGCAACGTTTCAATTTTGAATGATGGGCTTACCAAGGCGATACTGAGAATATATGTATCTCTGGAACGTGCCGCAAATATGCTGCATACTATAAATATGATGTTGAAGATAGTAGTGGAGGGGGAGGTGGCTAGAGGAAGGTGGGGAAGTATCTGGGTATACAAATCTGGTCACCATAAACGACTAAAGCCATTTCGAGCAACGTTTCAATTTTGAATGATGGGCTTACCAAGGCGATACTGAGAATTTATGTATCTCTGGAACGTGCCGCAAATATGCTGCATACTATAAATATGATGTTGAAGATAGTAGTGGAGGGGGAGGTGGCTAGAGGAAGGTGGGGAAGTATCTGGGTATACAAATCTGGTCACCATAAACGACTAAAGCCATTTCGAGCAACGTTTCAATTTTGAATGATGGGCTTACCAAGGCGATACTGAGAATATATGTATCTCTGGAACGTGCCGCAAATATGCTGCATACTATAAATATGATGTTGAAGATAGTAGTGGAGGGGGAGGTGGCTAGAGGAAGGTGGGGAAGTATCTGGGTATACAAATCTGGTCACCATAAACGACTAAAGCCATTTCGAGCAACGTTTCAATTTTGAATGATGGGCTTACCAAGGCGATACTGAGAATATATGTATCTCTGGAACGTGCCGCAAATATGCTGCATACTATAAATATGATGTTGAAGATAGTAGTGGAGGGGGAGGTGGCTAGAGGAAGGTGGGGAAGTATCTGGGTATACAAATCTGGTCACCATAAACGACTAAAGCCATTTCGAGCAACGTTTCAATTTTGAATGATGGGCTTACCAAGGCGATACTGAGAATATATGTATCTCTGGAACGTGCCGCAAATATGCTGCATACTATAAATATGATGTTGAAGATAGTAGTGGAGGGGGAGGTGGCTAGAGGAAGGTGGGGAAGTATCTGGGTATACAAATCTGGTCACCATAAACGACTAAAGCCATTTCGAGCAACGTTTCAATTTTGAATGATGGGCTTACCAAGGCGATACTGAGAATATATGTATCTCTGGAACGTGCCGCAAATATGCTGCATACTATAAATATGATGTTGAAGATAGTAGTGGAGGGGGAGGTGGCTAGAGGAAGGTGGGGAAGTATCTGGGTATACAAATCTGGTCACCATAAACGACTAAAGCCATTTCGAGCAACGTTTCAATTTTGAATGATGGGCTTACCAAGGCGATACTGAGAATATATGTATCTCTGGAACGTGCCGCAAATATGCTGCATACTATAAATATGATGTTGAAGATAGTAGTGGAGGGGGAGGTGGCTAGAGGAAGGTGGGGAAGTATCTGGGTATACAAATCTGGTCACCATAAACGACTAAAGCCATTTCGAGCAACGTTTCAATTTTGAATGATGGGCTTACCAAGGCGATACTGAGAATTTATGTATCTCTGGAACGTGCCGCAAATATGCTGCATACTATAAATATGATGTTGAAGATAGTAGTGGAGGGGGAGGTGGCTAGAGGAAGGTGGGGAAGTATCTGGGTATACAAATCTGGTCACCATAAACGACTAAAGCCATTTCGAGCAACGTTTCAATTTTGAATGATGGGCTTACCAAGGCGATACTGAGAATATATGTATCTCTGGAACGTGCCGCAAATATGCTGCATACTATAAATATGATGTTGAAGATAGTAGTGGAGGGGGAGGTGGCTAGAGGAAGGTGGGGAAGTATCTGGGTATACAAATCTGGTCACCATAAACGACTAAAGCCATTTCGAGCAACGTTTCAATTTTGAATGATGGGCTTACCAAGGCGATACTGAGAATATATGTATCTCTGGAACGTGCCGCAAATATGCTGCATACTATAAATATGATGTTGAAGATAGTAGTGGAGGGGGAGGTGGCTAGAGGAAGGTGGGGAAGTATCTGGGTATACAAATCTGGTCACCATAAACGACTAAAGCCATTTCGAGCAACGTTTCAATTTTGAATGATGGGCTTACCAAGGCGATACTGAGAATTTATGTATCTCTGGAACGTGCCGCAAATATGCTGCATACTATAAATATGATGTTGAAGATAGTAGTGGAGGGGGAGGTGGCTAGAGGAAGGTGGGGAAGTATCTGGGTATACAAATCTGGTCACCATAAACGACTAAAGCCATTTCGAGCAACGTTTCAATTTTGAATGATGGGCTTACCAAGGCGATACTGAGAATATATGTATCTCTGGAACGTGCCGCAAATATGCTGCATACTATAAATATGATGTTGAAGATAGTAGTGGAGGGGGAGGTGGCTAGAGGAAGGTGGGGAAGTATCTGGGTATACAAATCTGGTCACCATAAACGACTAAAGCCATTTCGAGCAACGTTTCAATTTTGAATGATGGGCTTACCAAGGCGATACTGAGAATTTATGTATCTCTGGAACGTGCCGTGCAAAAATGCTGCATACTATAACTCTTTGATAGTTGATATAATAAGCCCTGACGAAGCTTGAGCTAAGCGAATCCTGGTTGGCTGTTAATATTAATTCATAATAAAAGTGGTGTTTTACTTAGTGTATTTTTTTCATTTAATATGTTTAAATATTAATCAAAAGCATAAAAAGGTGAAAGAAAAATATTTCCCAGATATGACTAGAAAGCTGAACTTCTTATAAAATGGAAACTGTATAGGTAATTAAAAACATATCAAAAAATAAAATTTCTTGACAGATTCAGAAACATAGTAAATAAAGAAATATGTCAGATAATATACAAAACATTCATTACTGTTAAAGCTTTTTTCTTCTCTGCAATGAAGAGAAAATGTCAAAAAGCACGTACTGTTAAATAAAGCGATGTTAATAATTATTGAGTATTTATTATTCCCAAGTGCACCATGTACTCACGGAAAGTAGCTAAATTTAATGACGGCGCAGCAAGCTATTTATTGGAATGTTCACTAATGCATACCATTAACATAAGAATGGTGTCTAAGGAACTCAAAAGAATAATAAATTACAATCAATTGATGGCCGTCTAACTATATATGTATTATTATTGAGTATTATGCCCAAGTGCACCATGTACTCACGGATGAGAGAAAGACATGTTAAAGTAGCTAAATTTAATGACGGCGCAGCAAGCTATTTATTTGAATGTTCACTAATGCATACCATTAACATAAGAATGGTGTCTAAGGAACTCAAAAGAATAATAAATTACAATCAATTGATGGCCGTCTAACTATATATGTATTATTATTGAGTATTATGCCCAAGTGCACCATGTACTCACGGATGAGAGAAAGACATGTTAAAGTAGCTAAATTTAATGACGGCGCAGCAAGCTATTTATTTGAATGTTCACTAATGCATACCATTAACATAAGAATGGTGTCTAAGGAACTCAAAAGAATAATAAATTACAATCAATTGATGGCCGTCTAACTATATATGTATTATTATTGAGTATTATGCCCAAGTGCACCATGTACTCACGGATGAGAGAAAGACATGTTAAAGTAGCTAAATTTAATGACGGCGCAGCAAGCTATTTATTTGAATGTTCACTAATGCATACCATTAACATAAGAATGGTGTCTAAGGAACTCAAAAGAATAATAAATTACAATCAATTGATGGCCGTCTAACTATATATGTATTATTATTGAGTATTATGCCCAAGTGCACCATGTACTCACGGATGAGAGAAAGACATGTTAAAGTAGCTAAATTTAATGACGGCGCAGCAAGCTATTTATTTGAATGTTCACTAATGCATACCATTAACATAAGAATGGTGTCTAAGGAACTCAAAAGAATAATAAATTACAATCAATTGATGGCCGTCTAACTATATATGTATTATTATTGAGTATTATGCCCAAGTGCACCATGTACTCACGGATGAGAGAAAGACATGTTAAAGTAGCTAAATTTAATGACGGCGCAGCAAGCTATTTATTGGAATGTTCACTAATGCATACCATTAACATAAGAATGGTGTCTAAGGAACTCAAAAGAATAATAAATTACAATCAATTGATGGCCGTCTAACTATATATGTATTATTATTGAGTATTATGCCCAAGTGCACCATGTACTCACGGATGAGAGAAAGACATGTTAAAGTAGCTAAATTTAATGACGGCGCAGCAAGCTATTTATTTGAATGTTCACTAATGCATACCATTAACATAAGAATGGTGTCTAAGGAACTCAAAAGAATAATAAATTACAATCAATTGATGGCCGTCTAACTATATATGTATTATTATTGAGTATTATGCCCAAGTGCACCATGTACTCACGGATGAGAGAAAGACATGTTAAAGTAGCTAAATTTAATGACGGCGCAGCAAGCTATTTATTGGAATGTTCACTAATGCATACCATTAACATAAGAATGGTGTCTAAGGAACTCAAAAGAATAATAAATTACAATCAATTGATGGCCGTCTAACTATATATGTATTATTATTGAGTATTATGCCCAAGTGCACCATGTACTCACGGATGAGAGAAAGACATGTTAAAGTAGCTAAATTTAATGACGGCGCAGCAAGCTATTTATTTGAATGTTCACTAATGCATACCATTAACATAAGAATGGTGTCTAAGGAACTCAAAAGAATAATAAATTACAATCAATTGATGGCCGTCTAACTATATATGTATTATTATTGAGTATTATGCCCAAGTGCACCATGTACTCACGGATGAGAGAAAGACATGTTAAAGTAGCTAAATTTAATGACGGCGCAGCAAGCTATTTATTTGAATGTTCACTAATGCATACCATTAACATAAGAATGGTGTCTAAGGAACTCAAAAGAATAATAAATTACAATCAATTGATGGCCGTCTAACTATATATGTATTATTATTGAGTATTATGCCCAAGTGCACCATGTACTCACGGATGAGAGAAAGACATGTTAAAGTAGCTAAATTTAATGACGGCGCAGCAAGCTATTTATTGGAATGTTCACTAATGCATACCATTAACATAAGAATGGTGTCTAAGGAACTCAAAAGAATAATAAATTACAATCAATTGATGGCCGTCTAACTATATATGTATTATTATTGAGTATTATGCCCAAGTGCACCATGTACTCACGGATGAGAGAAAGACATGTTAAAGTAGCTAAATTTAATGACGGCGCAGCAAGCTATTTATTTGAATGTTCACTAATGCATACCATTAACATAAGAATGGTGTCTAAGGAACTCAAAAGAATAATAAATTACAATCAATTGATGGCCGTCTAACTATATATGTATTATTATTGAGTATTATGCCCAAGTGCACCATGTACTCACGGATGAGAGAAAGACATGTTAAAGTAGCTAAATTTAATGACGGCGCAGCAAGCTATTTATTGGAATGTTCACTAATGCATACCATTAACATAAGAATGGTGTCTAAGGAACTCAAAAGAATAATAAATTACAATCAATTGATGGCCGTCTAACTATATATGTATTATTATTGAGTATTATGCCCAAGTGCACCATGTACTCACGGATGAGAGAAAGACATGTTAAAGTAGCTAAATTTAATGACGGCGCAGCAAGCTATTTATTTGAATGTTCACTAATGCATACCATTAACATAAGAATGGTGTCTAAGGAACTCAAAAGAATAATAAATTACAATCAATTGATGGCCGTCTAACTATATATGTATTATTATTGAGTATTATGCCCAAGTGCACCATGTACTCACGGATGAGAGAAAGACATGTTAAAGTAGCTAAATTTAATGACGGCGCAGCAAGCTATTTATTGGAATGTTCACTAATGCATACCATTAACATAAGAATGGTGTCTAAGGAACTCAAAAGAATAATAAATTACAATCAATTGATGGCCGTCTAACTATATATGTATTATTATTGAGTATTATGCCCAAGTGCACCATGTACTCACGGATGAGAGAAAGACATGTTAAAGTAGCTAAATTTAATGACGGCGCAGCAAGCTATTTATTTGAATGTTCACTAATGCATACCATTAACATAAGAATGGTGTCTAAGGAACTCAAAAGAATAATAAATTACAATCAATTGATGGCCGTCTAACTATATATGTATTATTATTGAGTATTATGCCCAAGTGCACCATGTACTCACGGATGAGAGAAAGACATGTTAAAGTAGCTAAATTTAATGACGGCGCAGCAAGCTATTTATTGGAATGTTCACTAATGCATACCATTAACATAAGAATGGTGTCTAAGGAACTCAAAAGAATAATAAATTACAATCAATTGATGGCCGTCTAACTATATATGTATTATTATTGAGTATTATGCCCAAGTGCACCATGTACTCACGGATGAGAGAAAGACATGTTAAAGTAGCTAAATTTAATGACGGCGCAGCAAGCTATTTATTTGAATGTTCACTAATGCATACCATTAACATAAGAATGGTGTCTAAGGAACTCAAAAGAATAATAAATTACAATCAATTGATGGCCGTCTAACTATATATGTATTATTATTGAGTATTATGCCCAAGTGCACCATGTACTCACGGATGAGAGAAAGACATGTTAAAGTAGCTAAATTTAATGACGGCGCAGCAAGCTATTTATTGGAATGTTCACTAATGCATACCATTAACATAAGAATGGTGTCTAAGGAACTCAAAAGAATAATAAATTACAATCAATTGATGGCCGTCTAACTATATATGTATTATTATTGAGTATTATGCCCAAGTGCACCATGTACTCACGGATGAGAGAAAGACATGTTAAAGTAGCTAAATTTAATGACGGCGCAGCAAGCTATTTATTTGAATGTTCACTAATGCATACCATTAACATAAGAATGGTGTCTAAGGAACTCAAAAGAATAATAAATTACAATCAATTGATGGCCGTCTAACTATATATGTATTATTATTGAGTATTATGCCCAAGTGCACCATGTACTCACGGATGAGAGAAAGACATGTTAAAGTAGCTAAATTTAATGACGGCGCAGCAAGCTATTTATTTGAATGTTCACTAATGCATACCATTAACATAAGAATGGTGTCTAAGGAACTCAAAAGAATAATAAATTACAATCAATTGATGGCCGTCTAACTATATATGTATTATTATTGAGTATTATGCCCAAGTGCACCATGTACTCACGGATGAGAGAAAGACATGTTAAAGTAGCTAAATTTAATGACGGCGCAGCAAGCTATTTATTTGAATGTTCACTAATGCATACCATTAACATAAGAATGGTGTCTAAGGAACTCAAAAGAATAATAAATTACAATCAATTGATGGCCGTCTAACTATATATGTATTATTATTGAGTATTATGCCCAAGTGCACCATGTACTCACGGATGAGAGAAAGACATGTTAAAGTAGCTAAATTTAATGACGGCGCAGCAAGCTATTTATTTGAATGTTCACTAATGCATACCATTAACATAAGAATGGTGTCTAAGGAACTCAAAAGAATAATAAATTACAATCAATTGATGGCCGTCTAACTATATATGTATTATTATTGAGTATTATGCCCAAGTGCACCATGTACTCACGGATGAGAGAAAGACATGTTAAAGTAGCTAAATTTAATGACGGCGCAGCAAGCTATTTATTTGAATGTGCACTAATGCATACCATTAACATAAGAATGGTGTCTAAGGAACTCAAAAGAATAATAAATTACAATCAACTGATGGCTGTCTAACTATATATGTATTATTACAACTTATTATCTAATAATATTCAGAAAAATTACTGCGATTGAAAATATGTTTATTTAAGTAACTAGTAATCTTAATTAACTAAAAACGAACGACTAAAGAAAGTTTGCATTATTCAAAAAACAGCAACCGACATCTTTATGACTTCAATAAGCGACTTGACCGCCTATAGTCCTAACTGTCCAAAGCAAATAAATTTTAATTGATTACTTTGTGTCATAACGCAATAAAATTTATTAGGATGAGAAATCTGAAAAAAAAATTCGTTGAAAATCTCGACATCAGTCCAAAACTATCGTTTATTTCAAGCTGGAACCCACCATACACATTCACAAAATTTCACTGAAATCGGTTGGGCCGTTTCGGAGATTAGCTTGAACGAACACAGTGACACGTGATTTTTATGTTAAGATGAAAAAATAGTATATCATCTTATATTTTAAATATTATTAAAAATACTTAGTGATATATTAGCGAAATGTCAACGTCAGTAATATATTTGTGTTTGGGAACACGGCAATGTTTTTCGTTCGGTTGACAAAATTGAAATATTCTAAAAAGTCGTGTAGGGAAGAAAGTGTGGGAAATATTTTAATAATTAGATATTTGATGTCTGTTATCTTTGCGAATTCCATTTTCCAGCCAGTCAATATCATGATCATGAGCTGCGATTAAATGCAATATTATAATGTAGAGTTTTATTATTCACGTATTTGCATGTTTAAAGTGTTATCGGAGAAAGTGACTGGCCGTCGCGCCAGTTTCGCAGGAGTAGGCAGAGAGCACACACTCCTCGCTTCATTCACATTCTTACACAGGATATGAGAGGATCCTTACGTTATTCTGACTCTCGACATGGTTCCTCGTCTTCTACCATTCACGTTCGCGACATATATTCTCCTTACACTACTTTCTTGATTCTATCGCTTCATATGCCCAATAGCCCTTCATAGTCGTCCCTTTCTAAATCTTACTCATTACGCTATCGAAGTACCTTGGCATTATTTGCTGCATGCATATTCCAAACAGAATCAGAGAAATTAAAATAAGTGAAAACCCGAGAGAGAAATGGGTACATGAGTACCTGCCGAGTTTCAGCTCAATCGCATCGATACGATGGAAACGGTTTAATTTACAATTCCAAAAGTGAAAAATAACTGGATGTTTTTTAAATGTCATGGGAAGCCTGGTAGTGGTAGGTGTGAAACATTAATAAGTAAAATTAAATTAAATTAAAATAAGTGAAAACCCGAGAGAGAAATGGGTACATGAGTACCTGCCGAGTTTCAGCTCAATCGCATCGATACGATGGAAAGGGTTTAATTTACACTTCCAAAAGTGAAAAATAACTGGATGTTTTTTAAATGTCATGGGAAGCCTGGTAGTGGTAGGTGTGAAACATTAATAAGTAAAATTAAATTAAATTAAAATAAGTGAAAACCCGAGAGAGAAATGGGTACATGAGTACCTGCCGAGTTTCAGCTCAATCGCATCGATACGATGGAAACGGTTTAATTTACACTTCCAAAAGTGAAAAATAACTGGATGTTTTTTAAATGTCATGGGAAGCCTGGTAGTGGTAGGTGTGAAACATTAATAAGTAAAATTAAATTAAATTAAAATAAGTGAAAACCCGAGAGAGAAATGGGTACATGAGTACCTGCCGAGTTTCAGCTCAATCGCATCGATACGATGGAAACGGTTTAATTTACACTTCCAAAAGTGAAAAATAACTGGATGTTTTTTAAATGTCATGGGAAGCCTGGTAGTGGTAGGTGTGAAATATTAATAAGTAAAATTAAATTAAATTAAAATAAGTGAAAACCCGAGAGAGAAATGGGTACATGAGTACCTGCCGAGTTTCAACTCAATCGCATCGATACGATGGAAACGGTTTAATTTACACTTCCAAAAGTGAAAAATAACTGGATGTTTTTTAAATGTCATGGGAAGCCTGGTAGTGGTAGGTGTGAAACATTAATAAGTAAAATTAAATTAAATTAAAATAAGTGAAAACCCGAGAGAGAAATGGGTACATGAGTACCTGCCGAGTTTCAGCTCAATCGCATCGATACGATGGAAACGGTTTAATTTACACTTCCAAAAGTGAAAAATAACTGGATGTTTTTTAAATGTCATGGGAAACCTGGTAGGTGTGAAACATTAATAAGTAAAATTAAATTAAATTAAAATAAGTGAAAACCCGAGAGAGAAATGGGTACATGAGTACCTGCCGAGTTTCAGCTCAATCGCATCGATACGATGGAAACGGTTTAATTTACACTTCCAAAAGTGAAAAATGACTGGATGTTTTTTAAATGTCATGGGAAACCTGGTAGGTGTGAAACATTAATAAGTAAAATTAAATTAAATTAAAAAAAGTGAAAACCCGAGAGAGAAATGGGTACATGAGTACCTGCCGAGTTTCAGCTCAATCGCATCGATACGATGGAAACGGTTTAATTTACACTTCCAAAAGTGAAAAATGACTGGATGTTTTTTAAATGTCATGGGAAACCTGGTAGGTGTGAAACATTAATAAGTAAAATTAAATTAAATTAAAATAAGTGAAAACCCGAGAGAGAAATGGGTACATGAGTACCTGCCGAGTTTCAGCTCAATCGCATCGATACGATGGAAACGGTTTAATTTACACTTCCAAAAGTGAAAAATAACTGGATGTTTTTTAAATGTCATGGGAAACCTGGTAGGTGTGAAACATTAATAAGTAAAATTAAATTAAATTAAAATAAGTGAAAACCCGAGAGAGAAATGGGTACATGAGTACCTGCCGAGTTTCAGCTCAATCGCATCGATACGAAGGAAACGGTTTAATTTACACTTCCAAAAGTGAAAAATAACTGGATGTTTTTTAAATGTCATGGGAAACCTGATAGGTGTGAAACCATAATAAGTAAAATTAAATTAAATTAAAATATGTGAAAACCCGAGAGAGATATGGGTACATGAGTACCTGCCGAGTTTCAGCTCAATCGCATCGATACGATGGAAACGGTTTAATTTACACTTCCAAAAGTGAAAAATAACTGGATGTTTTTTAAATGTCATGGGAAACCTGGTAGGTGTGAAACATTAATAAGTAAAATTAAATTAAATTAAAATAAGTGAAAACCCGAGAGAGAAATGGGTACATGAGTACCTGCCGAGTTTCAGCTCAATCGCATCGATACGATGGAAACGGTTTAATTTACACTTCCAAAAGTGAAAAATAACTGGATGTTTTTTAAATGTCATGGGAAGCCTGGTAGTGGTAGGTGTGAAACATTAATAAGTAAAATTAAATTAAATTAAAATAAGTGAAAACCCGAGAGAGAAATGGGTACATGAGTACCTGCCGAGTTTCAGCTCAATCGCATCGATACGATGGAAACGGTTTAATTTACACTTCCAAAAGTGAAAAATAACTGGATGTTTTTTAAATGTCATGGGAAGCCTGGTAGTGGTAGGTGTGAAACATTAATAAGTAAAATTAAATTAAATTAAAATAAGTGAAAACCCGAGAGAGAAATGGGTACATGAGTACCTGCCGAGTTTCAGCTCAATCGCATCGATACGATGGAAACGGTTTAATTTACACTTCCAAAAGTGAAAAATAACTGGATGTTTTTTAAATGTCATGGGAAACCTGGTAGGTGTGAAACATTAATAAGTAAAATTAAATTAAATTAAAATAAGTGAAAACCCGAGAGAGAAATGGGTACATGAGTACCTGCCGAGTTTCAGCTCAATCGCATCGATACGATGGAAACGGTTTAATTTACACTTCCAATAGTGAAAAATGACTGGATGTTTTTTAAATGTCATGGGAAACCTGGTAGGTGTGAAACATTAATAAGTAAAATTAAATTAAATTAAAATAAGTGAAAACCCGAGAGAGAAATGGGTACATGAGTACCTGCCGAGTTTCAGCTCAATCGCATCGATACGATGGAAACGGTTTAATTTACACTTCCAAAAGTGAAAAATAACTGGATGTTTTTTAAATGTCATGGGAAACCTGGTAGGTGTGAAACATTAATAAGTAAAATTAAATTAAATTAAAATAAGTGAAAACCCGAGAGAGAAATGGGTACATGAGTACCTGCCGAGTTTCAGCTCAATCGCATCGATACGATGGAAACGGTTTAATTTACACTTCCAAAAGTGAAAAATAACTGGATGTTTTTTAAATGTCATGGGAAACCTGATAGGTGTGAAACCTTAATAAGTAAAATTAAATTAAATTAAAATATGTGAAAACCCGAGAGAGAAATGGGTACATGAGTACCTGCCGAGTTTCAGCTCAATCGCATCGATACGATGGAAACGGTTTAATTTACACTTCCAAAAGTGAAAAATAACTGGATGTTTTTTAAATGTCATGGGAAACCTGGTAGGTGTGAAACATTAATAAGTAAAATTAAATTAAATTAAAATAAGTGAAAACCCGAGAGAGAAATGGGTACATGAGTACCTGCCGAGTTTCAGCTCAATCGCATCGATACGATGGAAACGGTTTAATTTACACTTCCAAAAGTGAAAAATAACTGGATGTTTTTTAAATGTCATGGGAAGCCTGGTAGTGGTAGGTGTGAAACATTAATAAGTAAAATTAAATTAAATTAAAATAAGTGAAAACCCGAGAGAGAAATGGGTACATGAGTACCTGCCGAGTTTCAGCTCAATCACATCGATACGATGGAAACGGTTTAATTTACACTTCCAAAAGTGAAAAATAACTGGATGTTTTTTAAATGTCATGGGAAGCCTGGTAGTGGTAGGTGTGAAACATTAATAAGTAAAATTAAATTAAATTAAAATAAGTGAAAACCCGAGAGAGAAATGGGTACATGAGTACCTGCCGAGTTTCAGCTCAATCGCATCGATACGATGGAAACGGTTTAATTTACACTTCCAAAAGTGAAAAATAACTGGATGTTTTTTAAATGTCATGGGAAGCCTGGTAGTGGTAGGTGTGAAACATTAATAAGTAAAATTAAATTAAATTAAAATAAGTGAAAACCCGAGAGAGAAATGGGTACATGAGTACCTGCCGAGTTTCAGCTCAATCGCATCGATACGATGGAAACGGTTTAATTTACACTTCCAAAAGTGAAAAATAACTGGATGTTTTTTAAATGTCATGGGAAGCCTGGTAGTGGTAGGTGTGAAACATTAATAAGTAAAATTAAATTAAATTAAAATAAGTGAAAACGCGAGAGAAAAATGGGTACATGAGTACCTGCCGAGTTTCAGCTCAATCGCATCGATACGATGGAAACGGTTTAATTTACACTTCCAAAAGTGAAAAATAACTGGATGTTTTTTAAATGTCATGGGAAACCTGGTAGGTGTGAAACATTAATAAGTAAAATTAAATTAAATTAAAATAAGTGAAAACCCGAGAGAGAAATGGGTACATGAGTACCTGCCGAGTTTCAGCTCAATCGCATCGATACGATGGAAACGGTTTAATTTACACTTCCAAAAGTGAAAAATAACTGGATGTTTTTTAAATGTCATGGGAAACCTGGTAGGTGTGAAACATTAATAAGTAAAATTAAATTAAATTAAAATAAGTGAAAACCCGAGAGAGAAATGGGTACATGAGTACCTGCCGAGTTTCAGCTCAATCGCATCGATACGATGGAAACGGTTTAATTTACACTTCCAAAAGTGAAAAATAACTGGATGTTTTTTAAATGTCATGGGAAGCCTGGTAGTGGTAGGTGTGAAACATTAATAAGTAAAATTAAATTAAATTAAAATAAGTGAAAACCCGAGAGAGAAATGGGTACATGAGTACCTGCCGAGTTTCAGCTCAATCGCATCGATACGATGGAAACGGTTTAATTTACACTTCCAAAAGTGAAAAATAACTGGATGTTTTTTAAATGTCATGGGAAGCCTGGTAGTGGTAGGTGTGAAACATTAATAAGTAAAATTAAATTAAATTAAAATAAGTGAAAACCCGAGAGAGAAATGGGTACATGAGTACCTGCCGAGTTTCAGCTCAATCGCATCGATACGATGGAAACGGTTTAATTTACACTTCCAAAAGTGAAAAATAACTGGATGTTTTTTAAATGTCATGGGAAACCTGGTAGGTGTGAAACATTAATAAGTAAAATTAAATTAAATTAAAATAAGTGAAAACCCGAGAGAGAAATGGGTACATGAGTACCTGCCGAGTTTCAGCTCAATCGCATCGATACGATGGAAACGGTTTAATTTACACTTCCAATAGTGAAAAATGACTGGATGTTTTTTAAATGTCATGGGAAACCTGGTAGGTGTGAAACATTAATAAGTAAAATTAAATTAAATTAAAATAAGTGAAAACCCGAGAGAGAAATGGGTACATGAGTACCTGCCGAGTTTCAGCTCAATCGCATCGATACGATGGAAACGGTTTAATTTACACTTCCAAAAGTGAAAAATAACTGGATGTTTTTTAAATGTCATGGGAAACCTGGTAGGTGTGAAACATTAATAAGTAAAATTAAATTAAATTAAAATAAGTGAAAACCCGAGAGAGAAATGGGTACATGAGTACCTGCCGAGTTTCAGCTCAATCGCATCGATACGATGGAAACGGTTTAATTTACACTTCCAAAAGTGAAAAATAACTGGATGTTTTTTAAATGTCATGGGAAACCTGATAGGTGTGAAACCTTAATAAGTAAAATTAAATTAAATTAAAATATGTGAAAACCCGAGAGAGAAATGGGTACATGAGTACCTGCCGAGTTTCAGCTCAATCGCATCGATACGATGGAAACGGTTTAATTTACACTTCCAAAAGTGAAAAATAACTGGATGTTTTTTAAATGTCATGGGAAACCTGGTAGGTGTGAAACATTAATAAGTAAAATTAAATTAAATTAAAATAAGTGAAAACCCGAGAGAGAAATGGGTACATGAGTACCTGCCGAGTTTCAGCTCAATCACATCGATACGATGGAAACGGTTTAATTTACACTTCCAAAAGTGAAAAATAACTGGATGTTTTTTAAATGTCATGGGAAGCCTGGTAGTGGTAGGTGTGAAACATTAATAAGTAAAATTAAATTAAATTAAAATAAGTGAAAACCCGAGAGAGAAATGGGTACATGAGTACCTGCCGAGTTTCAGCTCAATCGCATCGATACGATGGAAACGGTTTAATTTACACTTCCAAAAGTGAAAAATAACTGGATGTTTTTTAAATGTCATGGGAAGCCTGGTAGTGGTAGGTGTGAAACATTAATAAGTAAAATTAAATTAAATTAAAATAAGTGAAAACCCGAGAGAGAAATGGGTACATGAGTACCTGCCGAGTTTCAGCTCAATCGCATCGATACGATGGAAACGGTTTAATTTACACTTCCAAAAGTGAAAAATAACTGGATGTTTTTTAAATGTCATGGGAAGCCTGGTAGTGGTAGGTGTGAAACATTAATAAGTAAAATTAAATTAAATTAAAATAAGTGAAAACCCGAGAGAGAAATGGGTACATGAGTACCTGCCGAGTTTCAGCTCAATCGCATCGATACGATGGAAACGGTTTAATTTACACTTCCAAAAGTGAAAAATAACTGGATGTTTTTTAAATGTCATGGGAAGCCTGGTAGTGGTAGGTGTGAAACATTAATAAGTAAAATTAAATTAAATTAAAATAAGTGAAAACCCGAGAGAAAAATGGGTACATGAGTACCTGCCGAGTTTCAGCTCAATCGCATCGATACGATGGAAACGGTTTAATTTACACTTCCAAAAGTGAAAAATAACTGGATGTTTTTTAAATGTCATGGGAAACCTGGTAGGTGTGAAACATTAATAAGTAAAATTAAATTAAATTAAAATAAGTGAAAACCCGAGAGAGAAATGGGTACATGAGTACCTGCCGAGTTTCAGCTCAATCGCATCGATACGATGGAAACGGTTTAATTTACACTTCCAAAAGTGAAAAATGACTGGATGTTTTTTAAATGTCATGGGAAACCTGGTAGGTGTGAAACATTAATAAGTAAAATTAAATTAAATTAAAATATGTGAAAACCCGAGAGAGAAATGGGTACATGAGTACCTGCCGAGTTTCAGCTCAATCGCATCGATACGATGGAAACGGTTTAATTTACACTTCCAAAAGTGAAAAATAACTGGATGTTTTTTAAATGTCATGGGAAACCTGGTAGGTGTGAAACATTAATAAGTAAAATTAAATTAAATTAAAATAAGTGAAAACCCGAGAGAGAAATGGGTACATGAGTACCTGCCGAGTTTCAGCTCAATCGCATCGATACGATGGAAACGGTTTAATTTACACTTCCAAAAGTGAAAAATAACTGGATGTTTTTTAAATGTCATGGGAAGCCTGGTAGTGGTAGGTGTGAAACATTAATAAGTAAAATTAAATTAAATTAAAATAAGTGAAAACCCGAGAGAGAAATGGGTACATGAGTACCTGCCGAGTTTCAGCTCAATCGCATCGATACGATGGAAACGGTTTAATTTACACTTCCAAAAGTGAAAAATAACTGGATGTTTTTTAAATGTCATGGGAAACCTGGTAGGTGTGAAACATTAATAAGTAAAATTAAATTAAATTAAAATAAGTGAAAACCCGAGAGAGAAATGGGTACATGAGTACCTGCCGAGTTTCAGCTCAATCGCATCGATACGATGGAAACGGTTTAATTTACACTTCCAATAGTGAAAAATGACTGGATGTTTTTTAAATGTCATGGGAAACCTGGTAGGTGTGAAACATTAATAAGTAAAATTAAATTAAATTAAAATAAGTGAAAACCCGAGAGAGAAATGGGTACATGAGTACCTGCCGAGTTTCAGCTCAATCGCATCGATACGATGGAAACGGTTTAATTTACACTTCCAAAAGTGAAAAATAACTGGATGTTTTTTAAATGTCATGGGAAACCTGGTAGGTGTGAAACATTAATAAGTAAAATTAAATTAAATTAAAATAAGTGAAAACCCGAGAGAGAAATGGGTACATGAGTACCTGCCGAGTTTCAGCTCAATCGCATCGATACGATGGAAACGGTTTAATTTACACTTCCAAAAGTGAAAAATAACTGGATGTTTTTTAAATGTCATGGGAAACCTGATAGGTGTGAAACCTTAATAAGTAAAATTAAATTAAATTAAAATATGTGAAAACCCGAGAGAGAAATGGGTACATGAGTACCTGCCGAGTTTCAGCTCAATCGCATCGATACGATGGAAACGGTTTAATTTACACTTCCAAAAGTGAAAAATAACTGGATGTTTTTTAAATGTCATGGGAAACCTGGTAGGTGTGAAACATTAATAAGTAAAATTAAATTAAATTAAAATAAGTGAAAACCCGAGAGAGAAATGGGTACATGAGTACCTGCCGAGTTTCAGCTCAATCGCATCGATACGATGGAAACGGTTTAATTTACACTTCCAAAAGTGAAAAATAACTGGATGTTTTTTAAATGTCATGGGAAGCCTGGTAGTGGTAGGTGTGAAACATTAATAAGTAAAATTAAATTAAATTAAAATAAGTGAAAACCCGAGAGAGAAATGGGTACATGAGTACCTGCCGAGTTTCAGCTCAATCACATCGATACGATGGAAACGGTTTAATTTACACTTCCAAAAGTGAAAAATAACTGGATGTTTTTTAAATGTCATGGGAAGCCTGGTAGTGGTAGGTGTGAAACATTAATAAGTAAAATTAAATTAAATTAAAATAAGTGAAAACCCGAGAGAGAAATGGGTACATGAGTACCTGCCGAGTTTCAGCTCAATCGCATCGATACGATGGAAACGGTTTAATTTACACTTCCAAAAGTGAAAAATAACTGGATGTTTTTTAAATGTCATGGGAAGCCTGGTAGTGGTAGGTGTGAAACATTAATAAGTAAAATTAAATTAAATTAAAATAAGTGAAAACCCGAGAGAGAAATGGGTACATGAGTACCTGCCGAGTTTCAGCTCAATCGCATCGATACGATGGAAACGGTTTAATTTACACTTCCAAAAGTGAAAAATAACTGGATGTTTTTTAAATGTCATGGGAAGCCTGGTAGTGGTAGGTGTGAAACATTAATAAGTAAAATTAAATTAAATTAAAATAAGTGAAAACCCGAGAGAAAAATGGGTACATGAGTACCTGCCGAGTTTCAGCTCAATCGCATCGATACGATGGAAACGGTTTAATTTACACTTCCAAAAGTGAAAAATAACTGGATGTTTTTTAAATGTCATGGGAAACCTGGTAGGTGTGAAACATTAATAAGTAAAATTAAATTAAATTAAAATAAGTGAAAACCCGAGAGAGAAATGGGTACATGAGTACCTGCCGAGTTTCAGCTCAATCGCATCGATACGATGGAAACGGTTTAATTTACACTTCCAAAAGTGAAAAATGACTGGATGTTTTTTAAATGTCATGGGAAACCTGGTAGGTGTGAAACATTAATAAGTAAAATTAAATTAAATTAAAATAAGTGAAAACCCGAGAGAGAAATGGGTACATGAGTACCTGCCGAGTTTCAGCTCAATCGCATCGATACGATGGAAACGGTTTAATTTACACTTCCAAAAGTGAAAAATAACTGGATGTTTTTTAAATGTCATGGGAAGCCTGGTAGTGGTAGGTGTGAAACATTAATAAGTAAAATTAAATTAAATTAAAATAAGTGAAAACCCGAGAGAGAAATGGGTACATGAGTACCTGCCGAGTTTCAGCTCAATCGCATCGATACGATGGAAACGGTTTAATTTACACTTCCAAAAGTGAAAAATAACTGGATGTTTTTTAAATGTCATGGGAAGCCTGGTAGTGGTAGGTGTGAAACATTAATAAGTAAAATTAAATTAAATTAAAATAAGTGAAAACCCGAGAGAGAAATGGGTACATGAGTACCTGCCGAGTTTCAGCTCAATCGCATCGATACGATGGAAACGGTTTAATTTACACTTCCAAAAGTGAAAAATGACTGGATGTTTTTTAAATGTCATGGGAAACCTGGTAGGTGTGAAACATTAATAAGTAAAATTAAATTAAATTAAAATAAGTGAAAACCCGAGAGAGAAATGGGTACATGAGTACCTGCCGAGTTTCAGCTCAATCGCATCGATACGATGGAAACGGTTTAATTTACACTTCCAAAAGTGAAAAATAACTGGATGTTTTTTAAATGTCATGGGAAACCCGGTAGGTGTGAAACATTAATAAGTAAAATTAAATTAAATTAAAATAAGTGAAAACCCGAGAGAGAAATGGGTACATGAGTACCTGCCGAGTTTCAGCTCAATCGCATCGATACGATGGAAACGGTTTAATTTACACTTCCAAAAGTGAAAAATAACTGGATGTTTTTTAAATGTCATGGGAAACCTGGTAGGTGTGAAACATTAATAAGTAAAATTAAATTAAATTAAAATAAGTGAAAACCCGAGAGAGAAATGGGTACATGAGTACCTGCCGAGTTTCAGCTCAATCGCATCGATACGATGGAAACGGTTTAATTTACACTTCCAAAAGTGAAAAATGACTGGATGTTTTTTAAATGTCATGGGAAACCTGGTAGGTGTGAAACATTAATAAGTAAAATTAAATTAAATTAAAATAAGTGAAAACCCGAGAGAGAAATGGGTACATGAGTACCTGCCGAGTTTCAGCTCAATCGCATCGATACGATGGAAACGGTTTAATTTACACTTCCAAAAGTGAAAAATAACTGGATGTTTTTTAAATGTCATGGGAAACCTGGTAGGTGTGAAACATTAATAAGTAAAATTAAATTAAATTAAAATAAGTGAAAACCCGAGAGAGAAATGGGTACATGAGTACCTGCCGAGTTTCAGCTCAATCGCATCGATACGATGGAAACGGTTTAATTTACACTTCCAAAAGTGAAAAATAACTGGATGTTTTTTAAATGTCATGGGAAACCTGATAGGTGTGAAACCTTAATAAGTAAAATTAAATTAAATTAAAATATGTGAAAACCCGAGAGAGAAATGGGTACATGAGTACCTGCCGAGTTTCAGCTCAATCGCATCGATACGATGGAAACGGTTTAATTTACACTTCCAAAAGTGAAAAATAACTGGATGTTTTTTAAATGTCATGGGAAACCTGGTAGGTGTGAAACATTAATAAGTAAAATTAAATTAAATTAAAATAAGTGAAAACCCGAGAGAGAAATGGGTACATGAGTACCTGCCGAGTTTCAGCTCAATCGCATCGATACGATGGAAACGGTTTAATTTACACTTCCAAAAGTGAAAAATAACTGGATGTTTTTTAAATGTCATGGGAAGCCTGGTAGTGGTAGGTGTGAAACATTAATAAGTAAAATTAAATTAAATTAAAATAAGTGAAAACCCGAGAGAGAAATGGGTACATGAGTACCTGCCGAGTTTCAGCTCAATCACATCGATACGATGGAAACGGTTTAATTTACACTTCCAAAAGTGAAAAATAACTGGATGTTTTTTAAATGTCATGGGAAGCCTGGTAGTGGTAGGTGTGAAACATTAATAAGTAAAATTAAATTAAATTAAAATAAGTGAAAACCCGAGAGAGAAATGGGTACATGAGTACCTGCCGAGTTTCAGCTCAATCGCATCGATACGATGGAAACGGTTTAATTTACACTTCCAAAAGTGAAAAATAACTGGATGTTTTTTAAATGTCATGGGAAGCCTGGTAGTGGTAGGTGTGAAACATTAATAAGTAAAATTAAATTAAATTAAAATAAGTGAAAACCCGAGAGAGAAATGGGTACATGAGTACCTGCCGAGTTTCAGCTCAATCGCATCGATACGATGGAAACGGTTTAATTTACACTTCCAAAAGTGAAAAATAACTGGATGTTTTTTAAATGTCATGGGAAACCTGGTAGGTGTGAAACATTAATAAGTAAAATTAAATTAAATTAAAATAAGTGAAAACCCGAGAGAGAAATGGGTACATGAGTACCTGCCGAGTTTCAGCTCAATCGCATCGATACGATGGAAACGGTTTAATTTACACTTCCAAAAGTGAAAAATAACTGGATGTTTTTTAAATGTCATGGGAAGCCTGGTAGTGGTAGGTGTGAAACATTAATAAGTAAAATTAAATTAAATTAAAATAAGTGAAAACCCGAGAGAGAAATGGGTACATGAGTACCTGCCGAGTTTCAGCTCAATCGCATCGATACGATGGAAACGGTTTAATTTACACTTCCAAAAGTGAAAAATAACTGGATGTTTTTTAAATGTCATGGGAAGCCTGGTAGTGGTAGGTGTGAAACATTAATAAGTAAAATTAAATTAAATTAAAATAAGTGAAAACCCGAGAGAGAAATGGGTACATGAGTACCTGCCGAGTTTCAGCTCAATCGCATCGATACGATGGAAACGGTTTAATTTACACTTCCAAAAGTGAAAAATAACTGGATGTTTTTTAAATGTCATGGGAAACCTGATAGGTGTGAAACATTAATAAGTAAAATTAAATTAAATTAAAATAAGTGAAAACCCGAGAGAGAAATGGGTACATGAGTACCTGCCGAGTTTCAGCTCAATCGCATCGATACGATGGAAACGGTTTAATTTACACTTCCAAAAGTGAAAAATAACTGGATGTTTTTTAAATGTCATGGGAAACCTGGTAGGTGTGAAACATTAATAAGTAAAATTAAATTAAATTAAAATAAGTGAAAACCCGAGAGAGAAATGGGTACATGAGTACCTGCCGAGTTTCAGCTCAATCGCATCGATACGATGGAAACGGTTTAATTTACACTTCCAAAAGTGAAAAATAACTGGATGTTTTTTAAATGTCATGGGAAACCTGATAGGTGTGAAACATTAATAAGTAAAATTAAATTAAATTAAAATAAGTGAAAACCCGAGAGAGAAATGGGTACATGAGTACCTGCCGAGTTTCAGCTCAATCGCATCGATACGATGGAAACGGTTTAATTTACACTTCCAAAAGTGAAAAATAACTGGATGTTTTTTCATTGTCATGGGAAACCTGGTAGGTGTGAAACATTAATAAGTAAAATTAAATTAAATTAAAATAAGTGAAAACCCGAGAGAGAAATGGGTACATGAGTACCTAATAAACAAATATATATATAACAAATTAAAAATGTATGCATTAATAAAATGTGGTTAAGTTGTATCGTAAACGAATCAGTTTAAAGTAAAAAAAATACCACAGAGGAATCAAGAAAGTATCGATATTGAAGAAAGCATTACTGCACAACAAAAAACACTCCACAAAGTTTACTCTTTGATAAGCCTTCACCGCACAGAGTTTTGGCGGCCGGGCGGAAAGAGCGGACTAACCACGAGGCCGGCCGAATGAGTCTGTTTTACCCTCCTGGGCGCGCCAAAGATGATGTTTGAGATCAAAACGTTGCTTCTGCAGGCGACTCAAATGCAATTCGATAATGAAGCATAAAGCAAGAGTGATATTTTAATTAATTTTATTTGAAAATTAGAGAAAAATTAGACATTCCGATATAACCAATGAATTCATCCTTACCTACATACATTATCTACCACCTTTGTTCCTTGACGAAATGTTTCTGCGAATTAGTTTTACTTATAAATAACTATAATAATCATAAAATCCTCATCTGTCAGTATCGAATTAAAGTCGTGTTGGTTAATGATCTAGATTTCGAGAAATCGTGTTGCTCTCGAATATAAAATTATACGTTTTTTCAAAAAGGTTACAAAATTAAATTTTTCATTGAAGAAAAAGATAATATTAATAAATATAAAAGAAACGTGAAACAGAACAAGACCCAGAAAAATAAAAATAAAAACTATCGCAACTGGGAATCCAACCCAGGATATCCGTATATACCCTTACTGGGACAATGCCTCAATAAACTCAGCCATTGGGACTTAATTATTTTACGTAATTTTTGTCGATCTCATATTTCAAATTCAGAATTAATAATTAATTATCTTCAGCTAATTTATTTCCATATTTTTGGCTGCCATCTTTTCGAATGATCACAAAGTTCTAACGAATTTCTTTGTAACCTGGTGGTGTCTCGGATAAAATTATTATAAATCGTGGGTTCGATTCCTAGTCACCTTTTTATTTATCTGTGTATTGTTTTGTTTGGATTTATTAGTATTATCTTCTTCTGCGATGGGTATAACCTTCAAACGTTACTAAAAGGGTTATTTAATTAAAATTCGATATTAAAGTTAGAAAATGAATGTGAAATGCTATAATTTATTTTGAAACGAGCGTATTCATCAGATTTGATAATATATTGAAATAATAATTACTCCTTACGTAAAAGCCTTCTACACCACTTGAGTTTCCATGATTGAATGTAATTTATTTGGTTATTCCATAGCGGGTAAAAAATCAAAAAACACACGATTACTCGATATTAATAAAAACTATAATTCGCAGTTTATCATCAACACGGAAGGCAAATGAACGTTCATTCGTTCCGAATCGCTCTATTGGGATTACTGAAATCATTTTAACGCCAGGAGATTTTTATGAGATTAACATTAACTGATAGCGTGTTTACTTTCCCTTTTTCGTAATTCCGCAGCTCAGCTAGCGGGACGATGTTTGTTGCAGTAGAGGCAACTGACAACTGGCATCAGTCCTCAAAGGTCCTCAAATCTTCAAGTTCAGAAAACTGTACAACAGTATTGTATCCTGGACTGTCTAGATGTCGTGAAACGTGTAGCAGAGTAGTAGGCTGTTTAGTGGTAACGTATTTACAATTCAATGGACCGAATGAGATTCTGCTTGACCGCTTCACCCGCTCAACTGACAACATTTCGAAAATTCATTTACCAACCTGGGACTATTTTTCGTCAATCTGACAACACCGCGCCCTACACATTCATATTTATGGAGCCAGAATAATGCCGTGGTCTGGCAATAATGTCGGCTGCTTGAGAATTTGGTTTCACCTGAATCTAATTTTCAGGTGAAACCAAATTCTCAATCTGACAACACCGCGCTCTACACATTCATATTTATGGAGCCAGAATAATGCCGTGGTCTGGTAATAACGTCGGCTGTTTGATAATTTGGTTTCACCTGAATCTAATTTTATGGAGCCAGAATAATGCCGTGGTCTGGCAATAACGTCGGCTGTTTGAGAATTTGGTTTCACCTGAATCTAATTTTATGGAGCCAGAATAATGCCGTGGTCTGGCAATAACGTCGGCTGTTTGAGAATTTGGTTTCACCTGAATCTAATTTTATGGAGCCAGAATAATGCCGTGGTCTGGCAATAATGTCGGCTGTTTGATAATTTGGTTTCACCCGAATCTAATTTTATGGAGCCAGAATAATGCCGTGGTCTGGCAATAACGTCGGCTGTTTGAGAATTTGGTTTCACCTGAATCTAATTTTATGGAGCCAGAATAATGCCGTGGTCTGGCAATAACGTCGGCTGTTTGAGAATTTGGTTTCACCTGAATCTAATTTTATGGAGCCAGAATAATGCCGTGGTCTGGCAATAACGTCGGCTGTTTGAGAATTTGGTTTCACCTGAATCTAATTTTATGGAGCCAGAATAATGCCGTGGTCTGGCAATAACGTCGGCTGTTTGAGAATTTGGTTTCACCTGAATCTAATTTTATGGAGCCAGAATAATGCCGTGGTCTGGTAATAACGTCGGCTGTTTGATAATTTGGTTTCACCTGAATCTAATTTTATGGAGCCAGAATAATGCCGTGGTCTGGCAATAACGTCGGCTGTTTGAGAATTTGGTTTCACCTGAATCTAATTTTATGGAGCCAGAATAATGCCGTGGTCTGGCAATAATGTCGGCTGTTTGATAATTTGGTTTCACCCGAATCTAATTTTATGGAGCCAGAATAATGCCGTGGTCTGGCAATAACGTCGGCTGTTTGAGAATTTGGTTTCACCTGAATCTAATTTTATGGAGCCAGAATAATGCCGTGGTCTGGCAATAACGTCGGCTGTTTGAGAATTTGGTTTCACCTGAATCTAATTTTATGGAGCCAGAATAATGCCGTGGTCTGGCAATAATGTCGGCTGTTTGATAATTTGGTTTCACCCGAATCTAATTTTATGGAGCCAGAATAATGCCGTGGTCTGGCAATAACGTCGGCTGTTTGAGAATTTGGTTTCACCTGAATCTAATTTTATGGAGCCAGAATAATGCCGTGGTCTGGCAATAACGTCGGCTGTTTGAGAATTTGGTTTCACTTGAATCTAATTTTCATTCGGCGAAACACTTCTTAGCTACGGGTATAATACTCACCTTGACCTCTACAAACGTAACGGCCTGGACAGACTTTTGGTTGGGGGTTTCTTGAAAATACTTTGCACGGACAAAGGCGCATAAACTTCTGTATACATATAATGTAAACTCTGAATATTATTTATTTGTTGACGCCCTATTGGGATTTTAAGTACATAACAATTACAAATTTCATTTTTAACAACAGTAGATATAAAACAAACAATAGAAAATCGAAATAAAATATAATGATTTCTCATACATTATTTGCATTTAAAAAGTGGTGGACTAATTGGACTTTAAATGTATTGAAGTTTAAATTAAATATGTCAGCGACATCACTTAGTTCATTTCCCAGCCTATGTATTCTTTCTAACACAGAATTCGTAGCGAAGTTATTGTTGTAGAATAAAATATTCCGTCTAGGATATTTTGGAGGTATATGTAAAGATAGCAAATTTATAGTGTCAGGGCAGTCTAACCTTGAATGAACAATTTTATATAATAAAAGGGGATCAAATATTTTTCGCTTTTCAGATAATTTCGATAAGTTAAGTTTACTGCGTAAATTGACATTGTTGAAATTATTATGATGTAACGTTTTAGTGAAAGCACCATAAATATATTATTTAATGTTTTTAGTGCGGTTTCGGTTTCAGGCTGTATTTGGTGTCAATATATTTATTTTATTCTCTGCTCTCCCTCTGTTTTGTATCCAGCTCAAAATTTACTAATACCTATTTTAGGTATATACCTACCTTAGAATTAATTAGAGTAATCGAAACACCGTGTTAAACATAACCTTCATTGTATTATATTTTATTTACTAATACCTATTTTAGGTATATACCTACCTTAGAATTAATTAGAGTAATCGAAACACCGTGTTAAACATAACCTTCATTGTATTATATTTTATTTACTAATACCTATTTTAGGTATATACCTACCTTAGAATTAATTAGAGTAATCGAAACACCGTGTTAAACATAACCTTCATTGTATTATATTTTATTTACTAATACCTATTTTAGGTATATACCTACCTTAGAATTAATTAGAGTAATCGAAACACCGTGTTAAACATAACCTTCATTGTATTATATTTTATTTACTAATACCTATTTTAGGTATATACCTACCTTAGAATTAATTAGAGTAATCGAAACACCGTGTTAAACATAACCTTCATTGTATTATATTTTATTTACTAATACCTATTTTAGGTATATACCTACCTTAGAATTAATTAGAGTAATCGAAACACCGTGTTAAACATAACCTTCATTGTATTATATTTTATTTACTAATACCTATTTTAGGTATATACCTACCTTAGAATTAATTAGAGTAATCGAAACACCGTGTTAAACATAACCTTCATTGTATTATATTTTATTTACTAATACCTATTTTAGGTATATACCTACCTTAGAATTAATTAGAGTAATCGAAACACCGTGTTAAACATAACCTTCATTGTATTATATTTTATTTACTAATACCTATTTTAGGTATATACCTACCTTAGAATTAATTAGAGTAATCGAAACACCGTGTTAAACATAACCTTCATTGTATTATATTTTATTTACTAATACCTATTTTAGGTATATACCTACCTTAGAATTAATTAGAGTAATCGAAACACCGTGTTAAACATAACCTTCATTGTATTATATTTTATTCCTATCCTTTTTAGGAAATGTGAACATTGACATTAACACAGTTCATAAATAATAACGAAAAAATGATAAAATTGAATTTGCGGTTTGCTGAAGGTTTTTACGGTTTTCAGAATCGGGTCTGAGGTGAGCTAAGTACCGTCTTGTATAAAGACCTGCCTAGCAATAATAATCTAATATTATTATTCCCTAGTCTGAAAACCGTAAAAACCTTCAGCAAACAGCAAATTCAACGATTTGCACATTAGATTGAATTTGCGGTTTGCTGAAGGTTTTTACGGTTTTCAGACTCGGGTCTGAGGTGAGCTAAGTACCGTCTTGTATAAAGATCTACCTAACAATAATATGGACGACGAAACTATTGGTAGACGAAAGGTAGCGGTTAGCGGCTTGACGTAATGCATATGGACGAAAATAATCTAGTACGCTATTTCCCGACAGGACCAATGTCTCGATAGTACCAAGGGTCTGTTACCCGTGAGTTTTGACTTCTTCTTTACCTTTTTTTGAAGTGAAACTTCTTTACGCGCGTCATGCAATTTCGAGGACCGGAGTAAAACCGACTCATGACCGTCACGAAAAACCGTGATCATTTCGCTATAGGAGCCTAGCTAATATTATATACCTAGTTTAGGTCACTCTCCAAACTCAGCTTCGCGGTCTAGAGGCAGAGCGCTCGACTGTTGTCGTGAAGAACCGAGGTTCGATCCCCGCTTTAACTATTTTTTTTTTTCTTTTTGTGATTTTTTTTAATACGAGGAAAAGTGATAAAATGCTGCGACTTTTAGATATTTTGACTATATGATATTTTGGTCGAATACGTAATAACCGCGGTCTAGAGGCAGAGCGTTCGACACTCGTTATGCAGGACCAGGGTTCGAATCCCATATTTTTATAACTTTTAATTTTTTTTATCAACGATTTGTAATAATGTAATAAAAAATTACATAAATTTGTTAATTTACCTTTACTTTACTTTACGGTACCTATATGATATTTTGTTCGAAATATAGCTTACAAATCGAGCCGGTAGAGTCGCTCGATATTTTGATTAATTATTTTTATTTATCAACGATTTGTAATAATGTAGTAAAAAATTACATAAATTTGTTAATTTACCTTTACTTTAATTTACGGTACCTATATGATATTTTGGTCGAAATATAGCTTACAAATCGAGCCGGTGGAGTCGCTCGGTATTTTGATTAATTATTTTTATTTTGAATCATTAAAATTACTAATCAAGGCCGATAACGCCGCGTCGCGCGAAATATCTCTCCTCGCGGTCTAGAGGCAGAGCGCTCGACACTCGTTATGCAGGACCCGGGTTCGAATCCCGTATTTTTATAACTTTAATTTTTTTTTATCACATGCTACTTATAAATATGTCAATAGACAGAAAAAAGAGAGAATGAAATGAAAAGAGAGAGAGAGAAGAATACTAAAAGTTTCACTTCCATCGTGCGTAGGCTTGCCACACACTGTATTTTTTATTATACATAACCCCGTATTGCCCTTATAACTATTAATTTTAATTTCTTTTATAACTTTTTTGCAGGCCAATGTTTTTATTTTTGGAAGAAATTTTCTTCTTATACTTGTTTAACAATGTAATATACCAACAAAGACAAAAAATAAAAGTTTCGAAATGTTACTGCGATTACTTGTTCCTGCGGCGTCAGACTCAGGGTTCAGGGCTCAGGGTTCAGGCCTTTTATAGATAATATCAAGTCGCTTGACCCAATTTCACTTTCACTCCGCCCGGGAGATCTAATATGCAGCCACCTTTTTTGCTGCAATTAAGATGCTGAAATACAAGGAGAAAATAAGTTGTACCACTTATTCAAAGTCAGTTAGGCAAGCGTGCATCTACCTACCTGCGATACGGCCTTTCCGTCGTTCTAAAACTGTCCGTATCCTATATTCAAACTACACAATGACCATACACGTGTGCCAAGTAGGTGTTAGGCAGTAGGAAGTGCAGGAAGTAGCCAAATACATCATCTTTCATTAACGGGAATGAGTGCGGAGTGAAGAGTCCCGACTCTGGTTTTATACATAGTTGGCCACCAGATCTCTGAAATACTTGCAAATAATAAAGCACGGCGCTATCGTAATCTCACTTTCCATTTCATTTCGGCTATCAGCTGTATCGTTTGATGTGAGCCTACGTAGTCATGTCGTCACCGTAAACTTAGAAGGCTCCGTCTCCACAAAACCTGCTCACCTCTCGTGATACCTATGAACACTCGAGATAAGGCACGATTTCAGAAAAAATTAATACCGCACTTACGATGTTATGTTGTCCGGGATAAATTTATATCTGTTACAAAATGGAAAGTTGCTCGGCCCGGCCGTCCCGCTCACACGCCGCTGTTGGGAAATAAGTCAGACAGAGACGCGTTTATTCGATTGCAAATGGTTTTCAGTCAATTCTTCTAATAAATTGTGTGGAATATTATTTTATCAGAAATATAAAAAAAACTCTTTCCATTTTCGTTGAGATGAAAGAGGGATCATCCGAAATAAACAAATTGAATATCACCTGCAAGTGCAGGTTTTGTGTACTAGGAAAATATGAAGATTATATTCGAGAACTCGGTTCCTTCCTAAGTTTGCATATACATGTACTTACATCTCGTTTCCCCTCTAGAGTCTACAGTCTACACGCATCTGGACTAAAGTAGGTACTTGGAGAGCCTAAAACATTTTGTTCTAATTATATTGACAATTGATTTGTGCAAGTATTCTATAAGCACCCACCTTATTTGATTAACCTTCCACAATCAAAGTGCGAAGGAGGGAGATTCACCTGATTAAGTGAGTTCACCATTGGTTGAGGTCGACGTCCTCTTGTCCAATCACTGATCCTAAAAAAATACACATGTATTTGATAACCTATCTACAATAACTTAGTATATAAAATGAGTGATTAGTAACATATATGGGTAAATAATGTTACATATGAGTGAATAAATATGTGATTAATTCTATTTTATTCGGAAAACCAACGGTATACAATATTTCAATAAGGTGTGGTAAAATATATAAATATAATAACGGAACCAAAAATAACTTTTTGCTCGTGTTTTGATTATATTAGTGATTATGAAAGAAAAGCAGGGTTATAACTGATAATAAACAATAACATAATATATTTATTAGTGATTATGAAATAAAAGCAGGGTTACAACTGATAATAAACAATAACATAATGTATTCATTAGTGATTATGAAATAAAAGCAGGGTTATAACTGATAATAAACAATAACATAATATATTTATGAGTAAAAACAAATAATAACATTTTGAATAATATATTATTATGCTTTCTGCACTTAATCTCGTAAGTTGGGCTTGTAAGTTTTAGTGTTCTATAACGGTAGTCCTTTCTAGTTTATCTGTGAATAAATGAATAAATAAAACATTTAAAAACATACCAAGCTTAAGCAAGTTGAGACGATTTTCCAGGTTTTACAATGGAACATGCTCCGAGGAACGCACCGTACCTTGCTTCCCTCCGGTGAGAAACTCAGCCAATAGGAGCTGGATCATTCGTTCGCAATAGAATATCGGCAGGGTGAAGAGGAAGGAAAGGCGTAGTTTCACACTTTCCACTAAGATCATAGTAAATACCTAATGTGTTGATCGGCACGCAGATCGGCTACCCATGCAAACTGCAGCTGCTGCAACGGATGCAGCAATAACACTCAAGTCTCTTCACTATTTGTAGTTTTTTTTTTATTATTATTGTACGACAGACAGGTAAGTCCAATTATGGTACAATTTTATTAAAACTAACAATACATGTACATATTTTTTTTAAAACATGGTATAGTGATATTAAACACATCTATATCCGCTGGTAGGGCATTTAGCAAGGTCATACCTATTGTCATGCTGTGTTGGGCAATGACATCTGTCCGACCCTGCGGTATACAGAATAGGTCGTGGCTACGATTTCGACAGTATTTATCAGGAACGAATAAGCCACAACATGACAGGAGATATGGGCAATCGATAAGGTTTTTTAGTAACTTTAATTCAAATAACATGAGTCCGGCACTACGCCTAGTCTCCAGGCTTTGGTAATTTGTCTCCTTTAGCAGTTCCACGTGATGCATGAATTTCGGATATATTCCGTATGATCGCATGTAAACATACCTTAGGATATTTTTTTGAATTTGTTCAATAATATTTATGTATTTAAGTTGATGAGGTATCCAGACAGTACTGGCGTACTCCAGCTTGCTTCTGACCACTCCGTTGAACATGGCGGTCATTGCTTCTATGTTATTGAATTGTTTGCAAGTTCTAATTACAAAACCAAGAGTTTTGGAGCAAGCCGAGGTAAGCTGGACTATGTGGTTTGAAAATGTCAGCTTGGGATCAAAGATCACCCGTGACATGAGCTGTGACGTATGCAATCCTGAATGTCATCTATCAGAATTAGGAATAACATGGGACCGAGATTCGATCCTTGAGGAATTCCTGACAGAGCTGCGAACTTATGAGAGTCGTATCCATTTATATTTACATACTGATTTCTATCTTTTAAATATGACGCAAAAAATGTCAGTAAGGGTTGATTAAAACCTATTTTATGCATCTTTTTTATTAGAATATCGTGATCTACTCGGTCAAATGCCTTTGCGAAGTCCGTGTAAATTACGTCCGTCTGATGCCTACAGTCTAGGCCTTGTGCTACCCGTCGAGAGAAAGAGAGTAAATTGGTTACCATTGATTTCTTCGGTTAGAAGCCATGTTGAAATTTTTACAATCACTTTTCGATATTTTCTTCAAATATCGTTCCTCTGCTGTTGAGATAATAATTTAACTGACTGAAATATTTTTTATTGCACCATAATGCCAAATCGTCTCCAAATGGTTATGTCTATTCGTATCCCAATGTGATCTAGTTTCACTTTTAATTGAAGGTTCGTGAGACGTCATGTCGACTGTCACCTGTCATATTAAAATATTTGTAATATAAATATTTATATACTTATAGAGTTGTGGTTTTGATGGTTAAAAAGAAGATTTATATTGCCTCTTATTGTAGGATAGAGCTTCGCAGCCTGAAGCCAGAGGGACTAAACAAGCCATATAGGAAGTAAGAGATAGTTTAATAAAGCCACTTCAAGATCAAAGCAGCTTGGAGCCAATGTGACTAAACAAGCTACATAGGAATGAAGAGAGAATTTACTAAAGCTACTTCAAGCTCAATGCAGCTTGGAGCCAATGTAACTAAGCAAGCCGTATAGGAAGAGAGAATTTACTAAAGCCACTTCAAGTTCAATAACTTTTTATTAATAGATGTTAATTCCTGTTTCGCAACCAGTGCCTGCCCTGCTGCCAGTGGTAGTGAAGAGCTCCCCTGGCTTTAGACAGTAAAGGGGGACACTGCATAGGTGCACACTTCACAGTGTCCAGTGCAACCAGGGATCGGGGCCTGTTTCGCAACCAGTGCCTGCCCTGCCGTCAGTGGTAGTGAAGAGCTCCCCTGGCTTTAGACAGTAAAGGGGGACACTTCATAGGTGCACACTTCACAGTGTCCAGTACAACCAGGGATCGGGGCCTGTTTCGCAACCAGTGCCTGCCCTGCCGTCAGTGGTAGTGAAGAGCTCCCCTGGCTTTAGACAGTAAAGAGGGACACTGCATAGGTGCACACTCCACAGTGTCCAGTACAACCAGGGATCGGGGCCTATTTCGCAACCAGTGCCTGCACTGCCGTCAGTGGTAGTGAAGAGCTCCCCTGGCTTTAGACAGTAAAGGGGGACACTGCATAGGTGCACACTCCACAGTGTCCAGTACAACCAGGGATCGGGGCCTATTTCGCAACCAGTGCCTGCCCTGCCGTCAGTGGTAGTGAAGAGCTCCCCTGGCTTTAGACAGTAAAGGGGGACACTGCATAGGTACACACTTCACAGTGTCCAGTACAACCAGGGGTTCGTTTGCAACGAATGCCAGTGCCAGGGCTGCAGTCAGTGATAGTGAACTAAAGGTGAAATACTGTTGTGCTCTTCCTTTTGTTTTCAAATACATATCACGACTTTTCGATATTTTTAATCACAATTTAGAAGTTTCCTATTTTTCAGTTTTTTACATGTATAAAATTCATTATTGTTGTATTTTTTGTGAAAGTTTCAACTATTTACAACTTTATTTATTCAATAACCACGCAACATATCAAAAAATATATAGAATTTGGTTTTAGTGGAAAAACTGCCAGTGTAGGATGTAGAAATCTTATCGTCAAACACATTTTCGATAAAATAATACGTTTATTAAAATAAAACAGTCTTTTTCAACAAAATGTACATAATATCACCAAAAACAACACCCATTCATATCTTATTTAGGGTTTATTGTAAAAAAACCATTGCTATAAATTTCAATGTTTAGTTTTATTTCTTCTTTAGAGTAAGTAGGTACCATTTCTTGTGCCCCATTTAGAAATGAATATTCATTCAACCGTAAAATAAAGAAAACTTCAAGTAATAATAATAAAAACACCACACGAGGTACTGACACCACAATCATCGATGTATAAAATACACAATGTGTATGTAGTGTAACATCAGTTTAACCTCTTATTTGATAAATATATACTGTGGATTAGTTACTTGATTTATGGTTTGTTAGTTGTTACGATGGTTCTCATTACAATATTACATTTTCAGTAGTACAAAAAGCTGTTATTAATTTCTTGGTGATGGTACAACCGCTCAATTCATTCAAACTTTATTCGAAAACTAGCAACTTATTATTTATTTGCTTGAAAAATAAGACTTGGATATTTTCCCCTTTTTCCCAAACAAATGTCAGAATTTATCAAATACATTATATTCACGCTACACGGTTAATATAATTATTTTACAGAGTACATTAAGTTCGTCACATTTATAAAATGGTTATTTTAAAGTCGGTATCACTATAGTGACTTCGCTTGGAATTAGCTAATGATAAAAAAATTACCCGCACAATAATAGCTTCAATTGAATTCCATTATTTAGGGTGCGATTCTAATATTAAAATTATATAATATTTAATATTCGTGGTAACATTAAACATTAATACCTAACTAACATCACATGTTCATTTTCAAAATATAAAGTTTACTTATGAATAACATCACATTTATAAATTGGGATTATGAATTGGTTCGTCGAATATTATATATTTATCATAATAATACAATACACCAATCTTTGGTAGTTCATGGGGCTCGAGTTATACTTATTTTATTATATTAATTGTAAACTCTAATTGAAAATGATTTAGTGCGTGATCCATAGATTTTTTAGAAAATGTAGATAGCAAAAAAGATTAAGAATAATATAAGAGCGTAATTAATGATATATATGTACATGACAAAGTTTTTATTGGTGTTTTTGTGTAGCAGATATATAAGAGTGTAGGGGCGGCCTGCAATGTGAATTAGCCCCTCGAGACGCCTCTGGTTCTGGGCGTCGTGGTTCCCAGCGTCACATGGCGTTTCGCCACACGACGCAGAATCGGATATATGTATGTACCATACTACAGTCATACACTAAGCTTCCCTACGCTTGCATTACAAATAATTATTAGCAATACAAAATGTGGGTGTGATTATTATTTATCTCAAAGAACTAAGAACCTATCTAAAAATAATAACAATTAATATTTTCCAATGATGATATTTGACTTTCTAGCAAACACTTGAACCCATGAACACCACACAGACATGAAGAAAGTTACAAAATTTGATCTCGACATATGCTACTTGCTTCAACAGCCCTGCCAGGCTGTTCAAGAGGCCGTTTCCAAGCAACAACAACAAATAAATGCAGTGAATATGAAACAAAATATCATTTTTTAGCGTGATGATATTTCAAGCCCTTGAAAACTTGCTTGATACTTGCTCTTGGGTCATGCGTCGCACGCTTCGTGGTATCAGGACTGCACTATTCACATTCACATCAGTCTCTCATACCTTCTCTTGGCATCATTCGACTCGAGTATTAATTTTATCCTGAAACGTCCTTGACTTTTTCTCATCATCATTTTTGGATCGCCAAGGAGTCACTCATATGCAAATAAAAAAGAATTGCTTGCAGACGAAATTTTCACATAGCTTTTGATCCGTATTTATAATTAAATTATATTTCAGTCTGTGTTTTTTAAATTATCAATAAGTTAAAATGTGACCGATAAAAAACATATTAGGGGGTTGAAGAGAGTGAGAAGCACAAAACACATATATTATCGTATTGTTACAATTTTGCGAGGTTCAGTCCAATCACGGACTATGTCTCGCGACCTGAGGGTAAGTCACCTGGGGGATGGTTTTTTTCTGCCTTAATGCTTGGGCTGCCTTGACAACTTGGGGGCTTTAAAATACTATGCTTTTTTGTATTTTATACTATATTTTTTGTATTTTTGACTGAATTTTTTGTCGGCATTAGTTTAAGATTTTACTAATCGAATACTATGTATTTTTGTATCGGTTATACTTGAATGTTCTTTTTTTAGAGCCAGCATTAGGGTGGGTAGGTGATGGATACTGGGAGGGGGTAGGAAGGGTTCTCGTAGGGGCTAGGTTTACCTAGGCACGAGATGCTAGGGTTCAGGTGAGAAGTTAATTTTTTATAGAATGGGATGGCTAAATCCACCATGTGTTTGCGGAGTGGGGGGATGTTCGAGCCTTTACTAATGATGCTATTTCGTACGAACCAAGGGCTTTTGGTGTACCGTCTGAGTGAGGCATTCTGGAATTGCTCGAGTCGCTTTGTGTTTCCGCTGGCTCATATAGGGCTAGCGTAGGTAATGATGGGGCGGATTTGGGATTTGTAGATGAGGAGGTTGTTGGATAGTGAGGTTTTTGAGTTTTGGTGTAGTAGTGGTGATAAAGCGCCGGCGGTTTGCCGGGCTTTTGTTAGAGTATTTTTTATGTGTGGTGACCAAGTTAATCTCCTGTCTAGTGTGACTCCAAGATATTTGGCGGTCTTTTGCCATGGTATGACTTGGCCGTACATCGTGATGGCCCCTCGCTGAGCGGTAGTTCGTTTACTTCTGGAGAAGAAGACGGCTACGCTCTTTGAGGGATTGACGTCTATGCGCCAGCGGTCGTACCACTCTTGGAGTCTGTTTACGTCTTGCTGAAGGCGATGTGTAACCATCCTGGGCAAACCGTGGGTTACCATGAGGGTTGAGTCGTCGGCGTAGAGCATTGCTTTAGAGTTGGGTTGTCTGGGAGGGGGATATCATGAGTGTAAATGTTGAAGAGGGTAGGGGACAGCAGGGAGCCTTGGGGTACTCCTGCTGTCATGAAACGTGGGGATGAGATTGCATCGCGATATCGCACTTGAATAGTGCGGTGTCGAAGAAATGATTTTAATACACCAAGCAGTTGGGGATCTAGGTCTGTTTGGTGGAGTTTGAAAAGTAGGCCGTTTATCCATACTTTATCGAAGGCTTTGGCTATATCCAGGAAAATGGCGCCTGTAGATCTGTTGGAGTTGAAGAGACCGATGACTTGCTCGGTGACCCGTAGTAGTTGGTGGAGGGTTGAGTGCTGGGCTCTGAACCCGTGCTGTTCGTCGGGTAGTGTGGATTTTTCGTTAATGTGCTTGATGAGCCTAGTGAGGAAGATTTTTTCGTAAATTTTCCCAATGTTGGAGAGGAGGCTGATTGGACGGTGGTTTTCGCAGAAAAGTGGATCTTTGCCCGGTTTGGGGAGTACTATGACGTGCGCGTGTTTCCAACTTTTGGGGAAATAGCGCAGTCTGAAAGCTGTATTGATAAAGTTGACTATGCCTTTGTGGGGGAGGGCTTTAAGAGCGAAGTTTGTGATTTCATCCGGGCCGGGGGCTTTTTTGTTTTTGCGGCCTTTTATGGCACTGCGTACCTCGGCCGGGGTGGTGAAGTGGATGTTGTCAGGGGGGAGGGTGTCAAAAATGTGGTTTACGTTTCGGTTGACGTCAGCGATGTGGTCGGGATCTGCGTGTTTGTAACTGGGACTAAACTGTTTTTCTAAGCTGTCTGCGAAAGATTTGGCTTTGTCGAGTGCGTCAAAAACTAGTCCGTTTTCATCGTGTATTGGGTGGTTTGGGGTCGGTGTAGATTTTAATTGTCTTGATAAGCGTCAGAGGGAGCCGTCCTTTGGGTTAATTTCTTGTATTTTTTTGTTCCAGGATAAGTTGGTATTTTCTGAGAGTCTTTGTCTAATTTGTTTTTGTAGTCTATTAATGGCAGTCTTTATTCTGGGGTCTGGTGTTCTAGTGAAGCGTCGTTTGAGAAAGTTTTTGTTGGAAATGAGGTCGGCGATGTCTTTTGGTAAGTCGTCGGTCGGGCTGTAGGGGAGGCGTACGGGTAGAGGTTTGGATGCGTCATTTATGGCTGTGCGTATTTTGAAGGCGAGGTTGTCAACCGCAGAGTCGAGTTCGTCGGTGCTATTAATGTTTGATTTTATGGTAATGTTTTCGTCTACTTTCTGCATAAAGGCCGTCCAATCAGTTTTTTTGTTTTTCTCTTGAGGGGGGGGGGTTGTGAATTTATGTAGGGTTAACAGCACGGGGTTAAGGTCGGAGGAGAGTTCGTTTACGGTTTGTATGCTGTACGCCCAGGATGATTTGTGTATGAGGGCGATATCTAGTACGTCTGGGGTGTGGCCACGTGACGGGAAATGTGTGGGACTCACAGGGCCGGCGACTACTAGATCGGGATGGTAATCTGCGAATTTGTGAAGGATTCTTCCGTTTTTGTTGGTGCTCCTACTATTCCAGGCGGAGTGCTTCGAGTTGAAGTCTCCGGCTAGAATAGTAGAGGTAGGACAATCACGAAGCAACTCGAGGTCTTTAGGATCTATTTCCTTTTGTGGGGGGTTGTATATTGAGTTGATTCTTAATGGACCGGAAGATACACATCGACTATAGCTAGACCGCAAGTACAAGAAGGATCGCAAACGCACATTTCTCTGTCCATTCGCAGAAAGGACATGATTTATTCGCAGTTCGCCGGCGTTCATTGGTGGTTTATAACTCGCCTCGCCTTCCGGAGAAGGGAACGGTCTTTCTTTTTTTGGTCGAACTTTAGATGCCTAGATGACCAGATGACCAGATGACTAGATGTATTCCTCGAGCGCCGCCTGGAAGTCCTGCAGGAAGGCGAGCAGCTGCAGAAGAGTGGGCCGCGCGTCCACCGTGGCCAGCCAACAGCACGACATCACCGTGTACCTGCAACCAGGCAGCCAAACAACTAAATGAACCAGCCTCAGGATCATCTCACACATTAACTTCACACAAGTAATTTCCCTCTAGTTTATCATCTTTTGGGATGCTGCATGTAGTGGCTTTTTAAGGAGAGGAAGAATAGGAAGTTCTCTTCTGAGAAACAGCCTTTTTGACAGCACACCCCAAATTGAGAATGTCATAGTCTCACTGGCTCCTGACGGTTATGAGCAATTGGTATCAAGTTGGCCTGCCTTGACAGTGATTATAATTTACGGATTACTGACGAGTCTCTTGCCGAAACCATTTAATAAATTATATTTAAGCTAAGTGTTTACGGAACCAGATAAATAGGTTTTCCCAATACCAGATCTACTAGTTTTGTAGGAGGTTCGATATTGGTACACAGGTACCACAACTAACTACTCACTTTATGAATACGAAGTGAGTTAATTATGTTTAATATTCAGAGCCTTTATTTAATTATTGTTTAAGATTTCCACGTGAATATCGTAGTTGAAATGCACATGTAAATAACAGAACTTACAACTCATCCGGACAATTGGCAGGCTGCGCTAATCTATAGCCATCCCTGAGAAAAGCCGCCACTTCAAAAGGATCCACTTCGGCATAAGGTTCCTGGGCCAGGGTCACCATCTCCCAGAGCAGGACCCCGAAAGACCACTGAAAGCATATAATGATGATCGTTGTAGTGCTTATTCAAGGCAAAAAATTTTACCCTTATTATAGGGGAAAAATATATTAAAAATGGGTGTAAATTGTATTCCTGTATAGTTTTCTACTATGGACAGATATTAATATCAGAGAATAATAATAGTGAGGTAGGTACCACGTCCGAAGCGCGCGAGAAGTGTCCGTGCTGCAGCGCTTCCAGCGCCATCCACTTGACGGGGCGGTTCTCGTTGTCTCCCAGGCAGTGGTAGTCCGCGGGGAACAGGTCCCTCGCCAGCGCCGTGTCCATCACCTTCACCTGCAGATGCTCGTCCACCCTGCAACAACAAGCTAATGTACATTCTGAAGGTAGAGAGGTAGCGGCAACAACAGGAGCAGTACTGTTTAGCGGGCAGACAAGGCACTCACGCGCAGTTCCTGGCCGCCACGTCGCGGTGCGCCAGACCGCGTGCGTGCAGGAACACGAGTCCGCGCGCCGCGCCCGCCGCCAGCGACACGAGGCGTGCGGCCAGCGGCGGAGGCGCGCCCCCCGGGCAAGCGCGCCGCTCCAGAAGGAATCTGCAATCATGTTCATGATCAGTTTTTATTAAATCATGCTAAATGTTCTATGTACATCGGTCCATTCATAAATAAATGTTTGTTGGCTAAGGTAGATGGATTTACTTAAAGGGAGGAGACTTAAATAATGTCACTTAAACTTATACATAGTTATTAATGACACACTTCGTAAAAACTTATTATAAGTTTTAAGAAAAATATTTTATTTTTATTTTTCATAGTATACTCCATTAGCATTTGGTTCCTCTCATAACAGGCAATCTCCCGCTGGGAACTAATATCGATGAATAACATTTGGCTGTCATCAGTTGTTTTGTTTTGCTCTATCTAAAATTATTTTTTTTACCATTCTTTTTTGTTTTCTGGCAAAAAAAGGGTAGTGTGTTGTGTCTTGAGGTTTCTTCTCAAAGTTATGAATATAATATTTTTTTAAAGTTCATAGATATTTGTTCAACATCCCGCCGAGCGTTGAGGTCATGAATGTTCAATCTCCACTGTCAACCAATCAGGAGCCGGCTAGTTAAAATGTGCGGCCATGTTGATTTTTAGTTGTTTTCTAACATCTAAATTGTTCCACTAAAAATACGTATATTGCGAATATATACTGTTATTGAACTAAAAAATGACTTCACCGACTCCAGAATCAATAAACCTTAGAACAGTAGCTCAAATAGAAAGGTAAGTCTTAAAATTATGTCATTTATAGGCTTTTTCACCATATTTTACATGTACTTCTTGAATTTGCTAGGCAAATATACAGGATGCTTGATTTATTATTTATTTATTCAAATATTTATTTACAAACTTAGGACTTTTACCTAAAATGAGTATTAATAAATTATATTAGTGCATTAAAACTTATTTTTAATCAAGAAATACAACAAAAGAGCCAGGACATGGAAATGTGCAAAAAGTCGACTGTCCTCATAGTCTGATTGAAAGACATCTACGACACATATTTAGTCCGTTATTACTGCTGAGATCGCTGATGAAAACGAAGTCCAAATATTTCAATTTTGAATTCATTCAATTAAAAGTTTCTGATTTTTTGTTTTTTTTAGTTACATAAAAAACAATAAACATATTCTTATGTAGGAACTACAATAAAACTAACTAGGCAAACGACTAACAACAATAAATGTAATGTTAAATAGCGCACGCCCATAACCCAAATCGCGGAATATTATAATTTTAGGATTTTAAGAGCTGAAATTATTTAAAAAAATAATATTTTACTCACGATAATCAACATAAATAATAAGCTCACGGCAAATAAGACCTTCCGAAAGAAAAAAAATCTTTCTAAAGTAAGTAAACTTTAAAAATTACATTTATCAAATGTAGGTAACAAAACAATAAAAATAAAACAAATTTTCAACTGAAAATTGAACTTCAATAGTTTTACGCATCACTCGGGATTTTTTTTATGGAATACCGCACACAGTCTCTACTGCTCCCAACCATCTGGAGCCAGTGAGACTATGGAATCCCCAATTGGGGTATATTAGTATATTGTGAGGCTGAAGGTAGTGTGGAGGGGAAGGAGATGGAGAGGAGAAAGAGAGGAAGGAGGATGAAGGAGAAGAGAGATGGTATGTGAGTATCTATTCAGATCTGATCACCAAACACGGCTAAAGCCATTTCAATTCTTATGGTGGTCTTTACACCATATCTTCCTCTCTGGAACATGCCGCAAATAGACTATATGTTATTTTAAATTAATAATTTGTGAAAATAACATAAATGAGTAAAATAAAATTTACTTGCGCACGCCGGGATTTGAATCCGCGACCTCCGGATTTCTAGTCAAGAGTACCCCTAGGCCACGGAGGCCGTAATACGTACGATGTAAGAATATTGCACTTCACGCATGCACCGACAACCGATAGTAGTATATTAATTAGCGGTAGGTACTTTTGTACTTGTGCATTGTTTTCAAACTTCCAAAATATTGGATGATTTATATTGATCAGTTTTTGTGAAAAATCAACTAAAGGACTCTGTTTGTATATTTTAATGTAATACTTTGAGTCAACTACTAACTAAGATAAAAGTAAAGTATTTGATATCTGAAAATCACCCTGTATTTGCAATTTACCACTAATTGGCTAATTGAACAAAAAATACCTCAAACTTATGGGAGCCGAATCGTTCAATCTCCAGACGATATGTTCAATATCCAAAATTATCATTCATCATTTTCAAGCCATGTTCAACGTCCACCTTTAAAGTCATAATATGGGCATTTTATATCTTCAATCTTCGAAAAATGATCTTTAATAATTTCCTGTTACACATATGTATTAAACGAAATGACCAAAATCGAGAATTTTTTAGAATTTGCCTGTAAAAACAAAAAAAAAACGTCTCCTGTAAAATTTGCTAAATGGTCTATTGAACATACAAGAACTAAGGCAGCGATTGGCAATCCCATAAAAGCCAGGAGGCTAAATTACAAGGACTCCTCTGAGGGTATAATTTCCTGGAAGCCCTCCCAATCTGTCGTTATCACCTTTGAAGGTCAATCTCTTTCCTCCCATATATATTTATTCTTCAACTCATTACCAGTTGAAATGTATACTTATCCCACCACTCAATGTTTCAATTGCTGCCGTTTTGGTCATACCAAAGCTGCATGCAGATCTCAACCCAGATGTTTTAAATGTGGAGAAAACCACGCAGCTGACCAATGTCCTTCTTCCTCCTCACCCAAATGTTTTAACTGCTCAGGCTCACATACAGCTATCAACACTTCTTGCCCAGAACAATCTCGCCAAAAAAATATTAAAATTTCTATGGCCTCTCAGAACTTGTCTTTTCTGCAGGCTTCTAAACTATTCCCGCCTGTCAAAAAAGCATTTGCTGAGGCTTTATCCACAACCCGTCATCCAACCCTCTTCCCTCCTTTACAACAACTTCTTCTCGTTCAACTAAATTCACATACAAAAACGTTATCTCTAAACCGGCTCCTGGATACGATCAGCAACAACACAACTCACTGCTCTTAAATCCCAATGGTTCATCTCTTTCAAATGCCACAAATGGGTGTGCAAATAAATATAATCCGTCCTCAATGAACTCTCTAAAACTTTCTGAAAAACTCTCCCAAGACAATTCTTCATTTATCCAATCTCTTATTATGCTTCTAATTGACCTTATTTCTTCTCAAACTAATCTACCGTCCAACGCTGCTACTATTATTTCCACATTAAAATCATTTATTCAAAATGACTCTTCAAGATGTCAGAATACTTCAGTGGAATAGCCAAAGTGCTATTTCTAACAAATCTGATCTCCTTAACCTATTTTTTTTTTTTTATTTATTGTCAATTTTTTTGATACATACAGGTACATATATAGTGATACAAAATATAAGGCAGTAACAAAAAAATCCCACAAAGGCGAAGCCTGTGCGTGGGCATTATAAGGTGAAAATCAAAACAGTGGTGGTTACATTATCTATGGTTTAAATGAAAAAAGAGATATGAATAAAGAAAAAAATAAATCGTATAGTACATTTGGTTATTTTAATAAAAAAAACAGTTTAAAAGAATTTAAACTTTTTTTTTTTTTTTTCAAATATAGATGGTAACATATTATTATATATAGGTATCATATTCGTATAACTTATAGAAAAAATTCTCTCACTTCCAGATACTTTTTTACCCAGCTTTTGACATTTATTTTATATGAGTTTAGGTTTTGGCACATCTTGATGGAACTCGGCAAGGAATTAAACAATTTTGGGCCAATATAGTTAATGTGTCTTTGGGCTAGCCTAGTTTTGCAGTGAGGCACTGTGTACATGCATATGTTGTGTCTCTGGCTAGAACGATTTGGATTTTTACAGAAATTATAAAGACGAGTGTATACAAATTTAAGACATTGGACACAGTAGATCTGCCTTAGTTCCATAATGTCAGTTTCCTTAAATTCCAACGTTATTTCTTTGGCTGCTATCTCGGGGACTTGGTTTACTCCATCCACCCACTTTAATGTGGGAGGGTATTCCTGTCTCCGCGACGACCGCCCGAAAGGTTCGGGCGGTGGTGCTGCCCTTTTTATTAAAAAATCCATATCATTTTCCCCAATAAATAATATCAAACCCCCCAATGCTGACTTCTAAATGGTTGCAGCTAAAATAAAGGACACATCCTTTATTTCAGTCTATCTTCCCCAACAGCCCATTTCAATAAACAAACTCGGTTGCAAATTGTAAGTCAACTAAGCCCTTCTTTCTTTATATTAGGCGATTTTAATGCCCACTCCCCCCTTTGGGGTTCTGCTTTCTCCGACCGAGATGGTCGAAGTGTGATGGATTTCCTAGATCAATCCAACCTTTTCCTTTTGAATGACGGATCTCCTACTAGGATCTCACGCCCCAGCACAAACCCCAGTGCAGTGGATCTCTCGATATGCTCTACTAGTCTGGCTTCCCTCTCCTCGTGGGTGGTGTCCCCCGACCCTTGCTCCAATGATCATTTCCCGATCACCATTACTTATCAAACTTCTTTCCAATCGGACAAGTCTCATATTTCGACAAAGATTAAAACGAAACACACCAAATGGGATGAATTCAACTCTCATATGGACAAGTTCCTACTAAATTTACCCGCCACCGATATATTTTCCCTCAAAGATGACTATAATAACTTCAAATCAATGCTCATAACTGCAATAAATAAATAAAATCCTCCCCCTAAAACTAAATCTCTCAAAATACTCCCTCCAACTCCCTGGTGGGATGAGGAATGTTCCAAAGTAGTAAGAATTCGGAGAGCTAAATCTCTTTCCTATCGTTACAATATGACTATGGAGAACTATTTAATATACAAAAACGCTGAATCCAATGCCAAAAGGGTATTGAGGTCAAAAAAAAGATTCGGGTGGTACAACTTCTGCAGTTCAGTATCTCCGAACACTCCAATTTCGGAAGTTTGGTCTTTGATCCGAAGATTTCGATCCTCCTTCAGTTCACCATCTCCTCGAGCGTCTCATTCTAAATGGATAGATGAATTCTTTGACAAAATTGCCCCCCCTTCTGTACCTAACTTAGATGAAATAACGCTCATCTATAATACTCCTATGTCTAATCATTGGCTAGACTCTCCATTCACTTTAATTGAGCTAAAAAATTGTTTATCAACAGTCAAGGACTCATCTCCAGGCAGAGATGGTATACCTTACAGCATAATCAAAAATAGTAATGAGAATGTTCTAAACCACTTCTTAAGCATCTTAAATAAAATCTTCCAGACTGGTATAATGCCTGATGACTGGAGTTGTCAAATAATCATCCCTATTTTAAAAACAAACAAATCACCAAATTCTGGATCCAACTACAGGCCAATCGCTCTTTCATCCACCCTCAGTAAACTTTATGAAAAATTAATTAAAAACCGATTAGAATTTTTTGTCGAGAGTAAACAGCTTCTCTCTCCATCTCAATTTGGATTTAGGAAAAAAAATCCACTCATGATAACCTTGCCATCATCAGCACTGATATTAATTTATCAATTTTTAGAAATGGATAAATTAATATCAGTGAAGATAATAATTTATATATAATAATATTGATATATTAATAACAGGAAGTTTGTCTTGCCGTCTTTATAGATATAGAAGGCGCCTTTGACAATGTTTCCATCCCAATCCTGAAAAAAAAACTTCTAGGCCTTGGCCTTCCCCCCATGTTTGTCCAATCTATTATTATTCTATTTCTAGATAGAAAAAATTTCATTGAACTTCCATATATTTCTCCTCAAAGTAGGTCTATTTGGAAGGGTTTACCACAAGGCGATGCATTGTCCCCCTTACTGTATAATATATACACATATGATATGCATGTCACTATTCCCCCACAAGTAAAAGTTATTGAGTTCGTAGATGACATAGCTTTCTTCTTATCATCCAAAATCTTCGCTCTCGCCGTCAAATATCTTAACGAAACCATGAATGCCCTTTGCATATGGCTCACGTTAAATGGTTTTGAACTTTCAATCCAAAAGACTCAGTGTGTCACCTTCTCAAATCGCCATAAAAACCCCCCCGTTCAAATTTTATTTAAAAATTCTCCAATCCCCAACGCTTCTGAAGTAAAATTTTTGGGAGTAACATTTGATAGGAAACTTAAATGGTCTTCCAAATGCGAAAAAAAAATATCATCACATCATTATCTGGCGTTTGGTGGGGAGCTCACCCTACTTGCATCAAGTTGCTTTACAACGCACTTATTCGAAGCCATCTCGATTATGCCTGCCCACTTTTTAGTACTGCCTCAAAAAATGTACTTGATAAATTAGACAGAATTCAATCTAAATCTTTGCGAATTATAACTGGAGCGATTCAATCGTCACCCATCAATTCCCTTCAAGTAGAATGTTCTGATCCTCCTCTTTATTTAAGGCGTCAACTATTTGCTGACAAATTTGTACTTAAATGTTTAAATTCTAAATGTCATCAGGTTATCCCCAGCGTCTCGTTGTTCATTGATCATCCCATTCATCTACAATCAGAGCTTCAACTAAACCTCTTCCTGACATCTGTAAAAATTTTAAGTCTCTTTCAGAGCTTCACATCATCCAAAATGATCTACTTCCCTTATACAAATTAAAATATAGTCACGTCACCCTATCCCGAACAATATTAGAAGGGATCGGAATCCTTAAAACTCATTCCAATCTCCCGGCCCGAACTGTCAATAATATGTTCAATGACATTATTTCATCTAAATGGCCCAACTTTTCTCTTTTATTTACTGATGGATCCAAATCTCCCGACTCTCCTAACTGTGGTATAGGTATTAACGTTTACCACAATAATTTTAATGACAGAATATTTCATTCAATTTCAAATCAATTTTCAATATTTTCAGCCGAGTGCATTGCAATAATAGAATCTCTCAAATATATAATTAAAAATAATTTTGAACATTCCCTCGATCTCTCTGACTCTCTCAGTTCCCTCCAAAAACTTAAATCCAGTCCTCTTCTTCATCCTGATGATCACTTTGTATGCCTTATTCGAGAGATGATAGCCTCCATTCAAAGCTCTGGTAAAACTGTAATTCTCCATTAAGTAAAACTGTGATTTGGATTCCTGGACATGTTGGTGTCATGGGTAATGATATTGCGGATGCCTTGGCAAAACAAGGAGCGTCCAACCCTGTTGTTACCCTCGTAAACCACATTCCCCTATCCGACATTTTTTCCATCATCAAATCTTTGATCAAATCTTTTTCAAATCTTAGATCCCGCAATGTTTGGTCGGAGTATTGGCACATTGCTAGTCAATCCAAGGGAGCCTGCTATGCCTCAATACAAAGGACTATTCCATCAAAACCGTGGTTTCAGCAATTCCCTCATTTTTCCAAAAAAGAAATTTCTTCACTCATTCGAATGAGGATCGGACAGTGTTCCGTTCCTTCCCATCTTTTTAAAATTCACATCCTTGACTCCCCAGATTGTACATTCTGTGGTCTAGAAGTGGGAACTTTAGATCACATATTTTTTGGTTGTCCCTCTCTAAACAAATATCCTCTCTTCTATCAAGCCTTATCTAAAATTGCCTCCCCTCCATTCAACATCTCATCTCTTCTAAGTCTGAACTCGACTCCAATTTTCATTATAATTTTGAAATTTGCCTATTTAAATAAAATTAATATTTAAATTCACATTTCATTTCTCAATAATTTTAAATGATGGCCAAGAACACCCTTGAAGGGTGAAAGCCAGAAATAATGGAAAAAAAAACTAATATCGATCCAGCAAGACGTAATAACATTGTACACATTTGATTAAAAATAAAATATAACGCCTTGTGCACGATACTGTTAAAAATTGTTACTATGGATTGAGAAATTAGAAAGTTATTGCATAACTACTCCTGTTTATAGGTTCATGTTCACCAGTGCTGGAATATACTGAAACTAGAAAAACTTATGACATTGCATGAATCATGTATTTAATCAAAACAATGTTCAGAAACCACAATATGCATTACTGGTGTAACTTTTAGTGCAATTTGTAATTACTTTATTCAGATGGGCTAATTTGTAGCTCGGTCCTGATATATTCATTAATTTCTACTGTTTATCAGTTCGTTTTATATGCTCTGTATCTTGTTATTATTGGATATTAACCACAATATGCGTTACTGGTGTAACTTTTAGTGCAATTTGTAATTAATTTATTCAGATGGGCTAATTTGTAGCTCGGTCCTGATATATTCATTATTTTCTACTATTTATCAGTTCGTTTTATATGCTCTGTATCTTGTTATTATTGGATGTTAACCACAATATGCGATACTGGTGTAACTTTTAGTGCAATTTGTAATTACTTTATTCAGATGGGCTAATTTGTAGCTCGGTCCTGATATATTCATTAATTTGTACTGTTCATCAGTTCGTGTTATATGCACTGTATCTTGTTATTATTGGATTATAACCACAATATGCGTTACTGGTGTAACTTTTAGTGCAATTTGAAATTACTTTATTCAGATGGGCTAATTTGTGGCTCGGTCCTGATATATTCTTTAATTTCGCCTGTTTATCAGTTCGTGTTATATGCTCTGTATCTTGTTATTATTGGATAATAATCAGTGAACAAATATAATAAATAAATGTAATTTAATAAATGAAACCTTGCCCGTAGGTCACAAACCTCGAGCCTATAAGGACCTTTTGGAAATTGTTATTTTCACAAAAAACCAAATTATGGTTTGGTCTAAATACTCCACCGAACTGAATAATTTATGTTTTAATAAAAATGTGTCGCAACATATGGATATGTATGATATCTATATGTTGATCAGTGATAGATCAGTGAACAAATATAATAAATAAATGTAATTTAATAAATCAAACCTTGCCCGTAGGTCGCAAACCTCGAGCCTATAAGGACCTTTTGGAAATTGTTATTTTCATAAAAAACCAAATTATGGTTTGGTCTAAATACTCCACCGAACTGAATAATTTATGTTTTAATAAAAATGTGTCGCAACATATGGATATGTGTGATATCCATATGTTGATCAGTGATAGATCAGTGAACAAATATAATAAATAAATGTAATTTAATAAATGAAACCTTGCCCGTAGGTCGCAAACCTCGAGCCTATAAGGACCTTTTGGAAATTGTTATTTTCATAATAAACCAAATTATGGTTTGGTCTAAATACTCCACCGAACTGAATAATTTATGTTTTAATAAAAATGTGTCGCAACATATGGATATGTATGATATGTGTATGACAACATATATTATTTAATTTATTCGTGTTTTACAGACCATTAAAGAGTTCGATTTATCGTGATTTTAGAGGCATCTTCGGAGTTTTTTTGTGTATTAATTATCTATTAAAATATAGTCTTTTTCAATGTACTGTAATAATAAAATGACATAAAGAATGAATAAAGCTAAGTACGTAAAATAAGTATTATTGTACTATTTTAAAATTAAATAATGGGCGGGCAATGACCTGGTATTAGGTATTTGAATTACTCCTATTTCTATCATTATAAGCAGAAAGTGCTGTGGTGCAGTGATTGGGGACTTGGCTAGCAGAGGATTGAATTTGCAACGCCGCCGCAGTGGGAACACGTTTGTCCATTCTGCTACTGACTGGTTATGTAAGGAGGGTTTATTTCTATTTTGCATAAGATATTTATACTATTGTAAACATATTGATTGGATAAATAGAAGATATTGAATCTCTATATTTAAATGAATATTAACAAGTAATCCATATTTTTTGTCGTTTAACTCGGAATAATGAATTATGAAACACATTTTTTTCCCTTTAAACCATCGATAGGTCCAAGTGATGATAAAATATGCCGTAAGTATTATGGGAAGTTGATTTAACTATTACCCGATGATACAGAAATTTTACAACAATTTGTAGGAACGGTTTGTAGACGAGCGACCCAAAGCGACGGGTTCGCAGTCAGGCATCACGGGTTCAATCCTCCAGCTAAGTCCCCCACTGTACAGTGTACATCCAACCATTGTAGATTTGTATGATGGAAATAGGGAGAACTAGGAACTAAATTATTTTTAGGACTTAACTTGTAGACGATTGAACCCGTGATGCCTGGACACGAATCCAATTATTGAACCCGTGATTCCTAAGCACGAATCCAATGATTTAACCCGTGATGCCTGAGCACGAATCCAACGATTTAACCCATGATGCGTGAGCACGAATCCAACGATTGTACCCGTGATGCCTGTGCACGAATCCAACGATTGAACCCGTGATGCCTGAGCACGAATCCAACGATTGAACCCGTGATGCCTGAGCACGAATCCAACGCTTCAGAACATGCGGCTTCAAACTGGCTTAAAAATATATACACTTAACCTCTTGTCTTAACGAGTGACTTTTTGAGAACTTAAATGTACATGGGGAGTGAGTTTTTATTTAGTATGATTATATTTTTTTAATATAAAATCGTAGATTAACTATTGTTGTGAGTAAAAATGCGATCGATATCAATCCATGCGAATAAACCTAACAAAACTAAGAAAAATAATTTGTTTGAATTTTTGCATCGGACGCCCGGTGCGTCCGTACTCTCTTGGGACTTTTTCGTTCGAAGGAACTGTTTCGTCCATAATCGTGGACAGGTTAATCCTGTTTTATACAGGGGATAAGTCACACAGAATTCGTTTTAAATATTAAAACTCAAATTCTATTTTTTTTATTCTTTACTTCAACTAATTCTTCTTCTTTTGTATTTTCCTTTTTTCGACTTTATGATAGATACATTTAGATTTTTTCTTCTAGCCAGTATTGTACACTGTATAATATTTTGTACACTGTATATATTATTATATACTGTACGTATGATTATTACCTGCGCGTTTCATGTATGTTTATTTTTATCGGCACAATACATTTTACAATTTATTAGCATACCGAATATTTTATTTACACTAATATTATTTTTACATGATGAGAACATTGGTTATTGGGTTTACCTATTTAAAAAAATATATTGAATGAATATAGTATAACAAACTGCTAATATATAAATAAAATATAATGAATGCTTTTGGAAGGCAAAACTGCTATCATGTGCTATAAAAGTTAACTTGTCTTAAAATAAGCCATTTACAAAATTTTTATTATTATATTATTAATTAATAAATCACTAAAAATTAATTTTAATTAAACTCCTAGCGATCATTATTTATGAGCTGGTATTATTTTAATAATGACAGGGGAGTACATTTTGGGAATGGGTTCCGCCGCCCTGGAAACCATTTATTGGATAACCAACACCCCTGCCATACATCACTTAAAGTGGATCGCTACGTTTAGTGACCTAGCAGGGGTGTTCGGATTCATGGGGTTGAATTGATTCTGCTGCGTGGCGGGCCGGGTCGGGAGAGACTGGTAGAGGGAGACCTTTTGACCTCTCCAACCGGACTCTCGACCCATCGCCTTGCGCCGCAGTGGGAGGGATGGATTCATACGTCCGCCACTCCTGGACACATTGACCCCCAGATTCCTACCCACCCCTCACACATTTTTTCCTTCCCAGAAGTCTCTTCCTATCCCTAAAAATTCCCTCCACACAGCATTCCCAAAGACGACATAAGCCTTGAGGGATTTTTTTTCCTCGGGGTCTCCTCTATGGAACTAGAGCAAAAAATGAAGATTTTATTTGATTGAAAACCCATTTTTACAAAATTCTTTTCCACAACCAAAGCCCAGAAGGAACTGTATTTTAGTGAGTAGGTAGTTGGATACCCACGTCACATTATATGATGCACGAACTAACGCATACATTCTATTAGGGGTGTAATTGAGAATTTGAATGTTTGACTGTGCCGCCAGAGTGTAACCGGCAAAGGAGACTGACTTCTACGGATTCAAAAAAAAAGTTTATTGGTCAATCGTAAACCGTGTTGTGCGCGTTGAACAATGAAAGTGGCGATTGTGGCGCATACCGTACACACAGATAGTCAAATAGACACCGAACATGCGTATATGCATACACTCACACTGATGGCCACCGTATGCTAACAAGGCAACTACAGCTACTATGGCCACCAGAGCTACTAAGGCAACTAGGGTACTATATTTAATGTTTAGAAATATGTAGTGTGAACAAGAACCTAGACAACGAATTTCTTGTTACTAAGTTGCCACAGATAAGTATATTACTATTTAGGTACTTACTAGAACCTACCTAAAGTTATACTGTGTGGGGGTTGGGACTGATAAGAACCAGTGTGACCATAACTAGGTATCTACCTACTGAATGATACGGATGCTTCTATGAACTCACTTACTCGTCTAGCCTTTTAGTCACTAATTGCAAATCCCAATTGGCAATAATTAAGTTTGTAAAGTTAAATGACGTAATATCGGATGCCTTTTCTGCCACTAGTGGTGTGCCACAGGGCTCCCATTTAGGACCAATACTGTTTATTTTATTTATTAATGACATTGTAGACGTTTTTTCCGATGTCGATATCCTGTTATTTGCTGATGATTTAAAATTATATAAAAATATTAAAATTATTTCTGATTGCATAATTTTACAAAAAAATTTAAACAACTTGTTTAATTGGTGTACATGCAATAAACTGGCACTTAACATTAGTAAATGTCAAATAATAAGATTTTATAAAATAAAGAAACCGACAATTTATGAATACAATCTTGACAAAATTATATTAAACTCAGTAGAAACAATGAATGATCTAGGTATTATTTTTAACTCAAAACTTACATTTATTAGCCATATAACTAATATTATTAATAGAGAAATGAAGATTTTGGGATTTATTATAAGATTTTCTATAAATGGAGAAATCATAAAAAAAAGTGGAAGAAATTAAATATCTAGGTGTTATTATAGACTCAAAATTGAACTTCTCAAAAAATGCTGACTATACAATTTAAAAAATTGCAAAAAAAATATCATTTCTTGGTGGAATCAGAAACAAAGTAAATAAAGAAATATGCCAGATAATATACAATACAATTATATCACCACACTTTAATTACTGTTCAAGTATTCTTTTTCTCTGCAATAAAGAGAAAATGAAAAAAATGCAAATACTGCAAAATAAAGCAATGCGAATAATACTTAAGCGCAACATATACACACGGATAAGAGACATGTTAAAGGAGCTGAATATTTTGACGGTGAAGCAAACTGTGTATTTGAATGTACTTATTTTTATACATAAAATTAACTTAGGGATGATGTCTAAGGAACTGAAAAGAAAAATAAATTACAATAACGAGATACACGGACACGGGACGAGAAATTCTAAGCAAATTAGATTGCCAACAAGAAAAAAAACAAGCACCCAAAAATCTCTGATGTACCAGGCCGTTCAACTCTATAACAAAATCCCGAAGGAAATTGCTGTGATAGAAAATATTAATAAGTTCAAAAATGAATTAAGAAAATATGTCTATCTCAATTATTAATGTTTCTTTTTTTGTGACTTTATTGAAATATTTAAAGAAAGATTATGTTTGCCAAACAATGTACATGTTTATATGTTTATAAAACTATTAGCACACACGAAGATGTGAGCTAACTTAAGATTAATAAAAAAAATAAAAATAAAAAATAAATAACCAAACAATTTTGTAACATTGATACTATTCGCATTTTATACATAACGTTAGTGAGAAGCATTTTGGAATATAACTCTACGATTTGGGCTCCACATTACAATATCCATATTCAAGCGATTGAAAAAGTCCAGCATAGATTCCTTGGGTATATTAATTTTAAATTAGGTATTCCAAGAGAATCCGTGGACTATAATTTGTTATTAAACTGGACTAATCTCGTAAATTTATCAGATCGCAGAAAAATCTGTGATCTATTAATATTATATAAAATAATTCACTCGGTCCTGGATACCCCTGATTTAATAGAACTAATACGATTTCATTACCCTGGTCGCGCTAACAATAGACTGACTCTACCGTTCTACTATAATAACACACACACATTATCACATTATTACTCACCAATCAGTCGATTACACATTTTGGGAAATGAACATGCTAACATCGGCGACATTTATTTCTTAAAATTAGCGCAATATAAACATGCACTCAAAAATTATTTTTCCATAATGTAACTTTATATACGCAATATGGACATGTTGAAATGAAATGATGATATTTCTCATTGTTCTTTTTTTGTTATTTTTGGTTGTGATACACAAAATAATTGTATGTTATTTTTAAGTTTAAAACTATTATTATATAATTATATTATTTTTCTTACTTTTGTACTCTGTTATATGATTATTTATAAAAGGCAGTATAGCCGTTTATGTATTTAAAATAAAATAAAATAATTAACGTTATTAATTAATGAGCATTTATGCATGCTTATGATTTCATCTCGAAGAGTAGTGTTTTTATTGGTGTTTAAGAAAAAAAAATCATAAAATCTTAGAAAGCTCTCAGTTAGATATGGAAAGATGGGCTAAATATATTTTTGCAAGTTTCTTATTAAAAATAATTATACACTAGCTTTTTGCCCGTTGCAGGCAACTGATGGGTAAATGTGATAAGCGATCTGATGTTTGAATGTAGATGAGACGAAGAGTGTGGGACTACAAAATTTAAAAAAAGAAATGGATATTTTGAGAAAAAAAAGAGCCAAGGAGCTTACTGATCATTTTTTCACCGAGCCATTCGTGTTGTGTAGGTCGAGACGCGTAATTTGATATCCATATCGTATATACGGTTTTTGTCACCAACATTCTTCAAAAGTTGTTATTTTGGAAAAAAAAATTGCTCAATTAACACGAAAAATATGTATGCTTGCATGTGAATGAAGCAATGAATGTGTGACCACAAATGTATTGAAATATATGTTTGTTTAGAAAGAAATGAATATTTTGAGAAAAAAAAGAGCCAAGGAGCTTACTGATCATTTTTTCACCGAGCCGTTCGGATTCTGTGAGTCGAGACGCGTAATTTGATATCCATATCGTATGTACGGTTTTAGTCACCAACATTCTTCAAAACTGTTATTTTGGAAAAAAAAATTGCTCAATTAACACGAAAAATATGTATGCTTGCATGTGAATGAAGCAATGAATGTGTGACCACAAATGTATTAAAATATATTTTTGTTTAGAAAGAAATGAATATTTTGAGAAAAAAAAGAGCCAAGGAGCTTACCGATCATTTTTTCACCGAGCCATTCGGATTCTGTAAGTCGAGACGCGTAATTTGATACCCATATCGTATGTACGGTTTTTCTCACCAACATTCTTTAAAAGTTGTTATTTTGGAAAAAAAAATTGCTCAATTAACATGAAAAATATGTATGCTTGCATGTGAATGAAGCAATGAATGTGTGACCACAAATGTATTAAAATATATTTTTGTTTAGAAAGAAATGAATATTTTGAGAAAAAAAAGAGCCAAGGAGCTTACCGATCATTTTTTCACCGAGCCATTCGGATTCTGTAAGTCGAGACGCGTAATTTGATACCCATATCGTATGTACGGTTTTTGTCACCGACATTCTTCAAAAGTCCCAGCGAGTTTTATTTTGGAAAAAAACATCGCTCTACAAACATGTAAAATGTAAAACTTTTATTGGAAAAAATTATATAAAAAAAAAATCTTCAAATTTAATATATTTAAAAAAAAATTACCAAAAAAATATATTCATAACGCAATTAGGTACCTACTCGTTAAAAATAAAGAGACAAAAACTTAAAATATGAATGGCTCCCGGGGCGACGGTACCCATGCCCGCCTCTCAAATTTATTACAAACACTCAAACTGGAAAAATTTTTGATTAAAAAATGTTTATTTTACAAAACAATAACACCGCTTCACCCTATATAACTTCTGCGCTCTGGGTACAATTTATAAATTTGCGTGACGCTATTGATGTAGTTTTTCACTACGGGGCGACGGTACCACTACTACTACTACAACTACAACTACAACTACAACTACAACTCCTACTCCTACTCCGGCTCCTACTCCTACTCCTACTCCTACTCCTACTCCTACTCCTAATCCTACTCCTACTCCTACTCCTACTCCTACTCCTACTCCTACTCCTACTCCTACTCCTACTCCTACTCCTACTCCTACTCCTACTCCTACTCCTACTCCTACTCCTACTCCTACTCCTACTCCTACTCCTACTCCTACTCCTACTCCTACTCCTACTCCTACTCCTACTCCTACTCCTACTCCTACTCCTACTCCTACTCCTACTCCTTCGCCTACTCCTACTCCTACTCCTACTCCTACTCCTACTCCTACTCCTACTCCTACAACTACTACTACTACTCCTACTGCTGCTACTACTACTTGGTACAATTTATAAATTTGCGTGACGCTATTGATGTAGTTTTTCACTACGGGGCGACGGTATCCGTGTCAAATTATTTTTACCAAAGTTTATTTTATTTCTTTCAAAAGCACTATCGATTTAAAAAAATATATACTGCCAAAGTAAGTACCTACACATATTTTATTGTTTCTTTGAATTCCATCTGTGTAGGTACCTGCACCTACTATTAAAAATTTACCGAAAAAATATTTACATAACGCAATTAGACCCCTACTCGTAAAAAAATAAACACATGAAAACTTTAAATATGAATGGCTCCCAGGCTAACCTTTTCCAATTTCTGCGCTCCTGGTAGAATTCAAAAATTTGCGTAACGCTATTGATGTAGTTTTTCACTACGGGGCGACGGTATCCGTGTCAAATTATTTTTACCGAACTTTATTTTATTTCGTTCAAAAGCATTATCTATATAAAAAAAAATAAACTGCCAAAGTAAGTACCTCTACAAATTTTATCGTTTCTTTGAGATCACATCCCTAAAATAAAAGCTCACCACTTCGGTGTGTCTATGATTGGCTGATTTCTGACTGACCAAAAGCCCGATTGTTGGCATTTTTTGTTAAAATAGCAAATGTCAAAACTTTGGCCGGTTACTGTGACACATTTTGAACCGAACGCCATTTGTGGGACGGCCGAATAACGTTCCTTAACCTTCGGAGGATGATTTTTTTCGATAATATTAAAGGCGGACGGCGTGTTTGCTGCAGATTGCAATCATCAAGTTGAGCGTGTCGATTTTATAAAAAAGCATACCGCGTGGTTTTCGCTTGACCACGTGACTTCGCGAAGCTCTCCCGATTAAATCATTTTTTTGCGTGTCGGGCGAACCTGGCGGCCGGAGAGAGAACTGCGCACTTTCGTATAGCGCCGCGAGCGCTTCCAGTTTCCGCCGCTAGATGCTACAAAAATTTGTGTCGACAAATTACACCGAACAAATATTTTAGTAAACATTTTCATAGAAAATCATACTGAATTTTGCCCAAAACGCGTCCCGCCATAGTGATCCTCGAGTCGAAGCGGCTCAGTGAGAGCGGCGGTCGATTTTCGCTCGCCAGGAATTCGGCAAAAAACAATTGAATGGGACTTTTTTTCTCGCACACCAAAACGAACCTAGTGTCCTATGTGACTTTAGGGGCAAGTGGTCGATTTTCCAAATAAAACAAAGAAACTGAGTATTAATATATGTATACTATGATCACATTATTTAACATCAAATTGCTTACTATACATAATTATACCAACCATGATTACATATTTTGGGAAATTGCAAAAACTCTACCGGTATTATGCCAAGTACAATTAATGTGAATGTGTACCTAGGTAAAATGGGCTAAGCTAAAAATTTTAAAAATAATATCGAGTTTTCCAAATTCCTCTATTCTAATGACCTAACCCGCATTTGGCCATCATCGACACAATATGTGAAAATGTGTTTATCTGGGTACCTTCCTCATATATGTTTTTTTCTAGAAATAATCATAAATGGCCCTAGTGACTTCATTGTGAAACTTTTACAACAAAAAACCTTGTAAGATACATTTACGACACTTGAAATTAGACAATTGTTATGCTCAAACAACTACTCGTAGCAAAGTAATGTTCACAAAAAGTGTGGAGAGAAGTTTTCACTTTTCAAGGTTTGTGTGGAGAGCTGAAATATTACGTGCCCGATATGCAAGTGACAGTAGAATAGATTGGTACCACAGCCTACTACAGCCTCGGTCTACAATTACCACTCCACTGACACTGACATGGTGCGCATACACGTACGAACCGAAACACGAGCCGAGCCATAATTATGGGAAAGGAACGAAGCAACCACCAGCGGCGTGTCGCGCCGATCCTTCATTCCTTTCCCATAATTCGTACTTAGGCACAATTCGCCAATTTGCCAATTTCGTTTGGCAAATTTAAACGCAGCACAACAGTACTGTGGTCATTGTGGCTGGCACTCTTCTCGTCCATACTCAGGAGTTCTACGTGAATAGTATTCACCGTACACATATCTGTTAGATCGCTTCAAATGGTAACAGTACTGTGGTCATTGTGGTTGGAACTCTTCTCGTCCATACTCAGGACTTTTCTACGTGAATAGTATTCACTGTTCACATATCTGTTAGATCGCTCCAAATGTTAACAAGCAATTTCAATGTTCGATATACTTCATTACTAAAGACGAAAGACTTAACACATATATATCAAAAGAATCTTTCAAAAGCTACGTAAGCTGTAGCAATGAACAATGGAAGCCGAGTACTCAATTATTTAATTATGAAAAAATTGAATTTTACTATTAATTATTTCATAATTTTTTTTTTCTGGATAGAGTAGTATGGAGTAAAAAGGTGCATATAACTAAGGCATTGGAACTAAATTGAACGAAACATCTCTCTCGGAAACAAAGCCGACTGAATAAATTTTTTTTTAATGTTTTTTTTAAATTTATTCATAATGTTTTTTTGCACTCTCTGGAAAACGATATAATTATATTTATAGAATTTAAAGGAAGAAAAATCTAAACCTCACCATAATTTTTGAATATGTAGGTACCTAGGTACTAAAAACCAATCTTGAGAAATATATAAATTTAGTGTGTTCAAATTTTATTAAATTTTATTGTACCTACTACGTATAGTATAGGAAAATCATCAAAATTAGTAGACCTAAATAATAATAATCCACATATACGATACAGTTCTCTGAAGTATTAAAAATAAATAAATAATTATTATTATCTCTCTAATTTGTAACCTTTTACTACAAAAATTATTACATATTTTTTATATATTGGTTTCCTGGAGGACCCAGGTGGAAAAAATATATTTTAGTTTAAAAAATAGATTTTTTTAAATAACTCTTATATTTCGAGACCGCAAAAAATCCATAAAGCATGAAATATATAGAAACGTAGAAAAAAAATAACAGTAAAAATATTTTTTTCATATAAAATAAACAATATTAACGATACAAACCATCGAAATCAACCAAAAAACTAACAATTAAAAATAACATTCAAATCACTTACTTACTTACTTACCTCGAAGGTAATCCTCAAAAAGTATTTTCATTCATAATAAGTAATAATTTATATTAGTAATTTATTTCAATATATCGTCAAAATTTACAATGTCCCATTGGTTCTATGGATACCGGATAAGACACCGTACGGCGGCACAGTGAAACAAAAACCCAGCACTAAACAACATCGGTTCTATGGATGAAGACACCGTACGGCGGCACAGTGAAACCAAAACTCAGCACTAAACAACATCGGTTTTATGGATGAAGACACCGTACGGCGGCACAGTGAAACCAAAACCCAGCACTAAACAACATCGGTTCTATGGATGAAGACACCGTACGGCGGCACAGTGAAACCAAAACCCAGCACTAAACAACAAACTGTTTTAGCACTACGAGTGCTTACAGTAAATGAAAGCATCTTACCTTGCATCAAGGTATTTTTTCGGTAAGTTGTACATGACGGAGGTCTAATGAAAAAAAAAATCTACCTCGGCAGACCTACGCATCTTTGTAAAAATCCAAAAAGCGCAACTTTGACTAAATTTTCTATAATTTAAAATTTTAAAAAATTCGTTTATAAAATTAAAAATTTTAAAAAAATGACACATAGCACAAAATTACTCAGTTCAAAATTACCAAGATTTTCATTATACAGGGTTTTCCAATAAGAGGTGTTATTTTGAATAGCCCGCTATTTCGGTAGATATTATTTTTGAAGCTGTCATTTTTTGACATTTGACAAGAAGAAACTACGCCATTAATAAAAAATGGAACAATACACGCTTCAACAACGCATTTAAATTATTAAAATTCACTTGAGTGAATCAAATGCAAATTATCTTGAGTGATGAGGTCCATTTCCACCTCGGTGGTTTCGTCAACAAGCAAAATTGTCGCATCTGGGGCTCGGAAAACCCAAGAGTTATTGTTGAAAAGCCTCTCTATCCTCAATGGTGCGGTATCCTGTTTGGTGCGGTTTATGGTCCGGCGGAGTCATTGGACCTTACTTTTCGAAAATGAGGCTGGAGCAACAGTTTCGGTGAATGGATTGTGCTATAGAGAGATGATTAATGTTTTTTTTGGCCGGAATTGGATGGTATTGATCTGGACAACGTTTACTTTCAACAAGACGGCGCTACGTGCCACACAAGCAACGAAACCATTGATATTTGTGATGTTTTGAATATCCACAAAAACAAACGATAAATAATAAACGAACGTGTTCAAAAAAATTTTTTTGTTTAGACAACGACGGAAGATTTATGGACAGACAGGCCTGGAGTAAACAGATTCCCACGGGAAAGGAGAGACCGGAGGGACAGTCGAGTTTTGAACTTGGGTGCATTGACAGCCCCGAGAAAGGGATACAAATCAGAAGTGTTGTTTGAAATTGCAGTTAATTATTGAATTCAAATGGTATTAGAGAATATTGCGGAATATTGAATTAAAGTGAAAGATTATTGATCCGGTGTTTGTGTGAAGTGAAAGTGGTTCGACTCAGTGGGAAAACAATTAATAATAATGACAATAATAATAATTGGATAATTTGTAGAGCGCCGTTTTGTAAAAACCCACCTCAGGGGCGCCAGGTGTTGTGCAATCGCGATTGTGTTATAAAGTTGTGTTGATTTAAACGTGATTTCGTATACAGTTCGAACTAGATTGCTTGTCTTAAAAACATGAAAATAATAAAAATAATGATTGCGTTTTTAAAATAGAGTGAATGTACTTAAAGGCAGGAAGTGTTTAATCGGGCTAAGTTATTGATTTGGCGAGATGGCATTCTATCCACGGAGACCGAAAACCAGAGAATCAAATAGATTATTAACTGTGGGTTCGAATCCTAACAGATTAGGGAGGTACAATTTTATTTACAGGAATATTTAATTACCCTTTTATAAGCGTAGGGAGGAGGTCGAAAATTAAAGTGATTTAGCTATATAGTGTAACCAGGTAAGCTTCACGCTGAGAATGAGAGGTGACTAACTGGGTGAGTTTTTTTATATTATTTATTAAATTTCAGAGGACCCTTTTTAAAGACGGATACAACTAAGTTTACTACACCTGCCGCCCAAATAATGTTATCATTAAAAGGAATACCCTAGACGGATTGTCAATCAGCTGTGAGCGAGAGACGAGTCAACGACCTTTTCATATATAGGACAAGGCGCGGTGTACAGTCAGTCAAAGGGGAAGTTTTGCTAGCGTATGCCGTCCCAAATTGAAAGCGATCGGATGCAACCAGACGGAACGAAATGAAAACTTTTCTTCTGTTATTTGACTTTCTAATTTAATACTTTTCATCTATTGTTTGACTTTCTAAGCTGCGAATTGGGATGCACAAAACAAATCTAGAGTCAAAAGAGGGAGATGATAATCTCCGAAATAAAACTACCAACCGAACAACTTTTCTCAACAGGTACCTTTCGAGAGGTAGGCAGCCTCTTTAAATTAAATGCAAAAATCAAACCAATTATCCGTTTATACCTACCTGAGAGGATAGGTATTCAATAGAAGTTACCCATACCTAATACACGAGGGTGCTAGTAACCTCATAAAATAAATACTGGAACCAAATATTAAAGTACAGACAGTCCTCATCCTAAATTTGGCATTTCGAGTAGACCTTACATATATCTCACATGATAATTGGCTGAATGGGTAGGCACACAACCTATCGTTAATAAGCTGGCTAAATGTCGACAAGATCGTCGTGTGTTATATATGTTATTGACCTAGAAAGAGATGTAAATCCCCGACGACGAGGGAGTTACAACGTTTTCTAGAGGTGGCACGTAACTTAGGACCTTACGTGTCACATTTTCGCGACTAGATTCGTGACAAGGGATGTCATGGTTTTCCCCTTCTACACTCAGTAAAGTAGTTTTTCCTGGAGGTGTATGAGATTGGGGCAATTCTGAAATTGGTGATGAGACCTGGTTTTCTTTATTCTGGCGTGAAGGTTGCCGATTTGGAACAAGGGGAGACCCGGCCGGTTGTGATATCCAGACACGCAGATATTGATTGCCTTGTTCGAATTATCATCCATCAGTTTTGTTTGGTAAGCGGAGGAGCCAGTCTTAACTTGGAAAAAATTCATTTCCTTTCCTCTCCTTCCCCTCCCAAAATATATACATGGATGGCGCCGACAACTAACACCATAAATTTATCGTATGTTTATCACATATATAAAATCTAACACTTTATTATACTCACATTACTCTATGACAGGTAGAATCACGTAGCTAGTTGAGGGAGCAGGCGACTTAGAAGATAAGGTTTATGAAATGGTTTTAAAACACAGCGGTAATCGATTCAACTCACTCTATCTCAAAAGAACCAAGGGATATCACACATACATAGATAACTAGGTTTCTAAACCGAGAAACAAAAAACCAACACAACGTTCGGTGAAGCCTTTTTATACTGAACCGTCACGTGAAATGAGTACGTTCAAGGTCGTACGTCACGTAGACAAACTAGAATCAAAGGAGAGGAGCAAAGGCTCGTAGAGACGGCAGGGGAGGAATTTTCCATCCCTGCGAACACATATGCAAAGCCTTATGGAAAAGTTACCTATGGGACTTTAAAGAAAAATTATCGTAGAAAGAAGAGAAGGAAAAGTTGGAAGTAGAAAGGGTGAAACAGTACATTTGGTGCCGTGACCAGGAGGTTCAGGTTTTATAAGATTGGAAAAAAAAAAGGTTTTATTGGTCAACCTATTGCAAAAACGGAGAAAATAATAATAATAAATAGGACGTAATTAATTAAAGAATTAACAAAAAAAAAAAAAAATCAGAAAAGTGCGACATTACATAAATACACAGTGAAATAAAAAAAAATAATAATAGATTAACGTAAATAAACAATAAATCCAAAAAGAATGTGTTAACGAATAAACTTATAACACAAAAAGTGTCCTTATAAATAAAAATGTGTTCATTCAAATGACCGTGAACTTAAGAGTCAATAAAAAATTCCTTTCATACGATAATGTAAACAAAAACAAAGGATATGTAGGTTAATGATGTCATTCAGTCAAAAGGAATGCGTTCTGTAAACAAAAACATTGTTTATGTTTTGGGTTCACCGAACAGATCGGAATGTTGATATGAAGCAAGTTTAATAAACAGACAAGCCCGAAAAACATCGAACTTATTGTGAAAACAAAGAACATCGAAAAAATTGATAAGATAAACATCGGGCGTAAAAACATCTATATATCTTAAAAGTCGGAAACATCGTTAAGTAATACGTATCACTCCGAGGAACAAAAAATTAAATAACAAACGTCGAGATTAAATAAACAATGACACAAAAACGAGATAGCTGGAACAAATATAACATAAACATTGCATTCGGATATCGTGGAGTATTAACGTAAACAATTATTGTTTATCTTATATTCAAAAATACAGACCAGCGGCGGGCCGTGGTACTTAACAAATTATTCACAAAGTCAGGAAAAGATATTATTATTTTTATCACTAGACATTCGACAGATTTATTAGAAGAATAGAAAGGTTTAGAGAAATTAAATTGATTAATGTATTACAACACCCAATGTACCTTACTAGATATCATTGGTTTTACAAAAATAATGATTACTTAAAATATAAAATTGATTGATAGCAATTGATTAACAAAAAAAAAATATTTTTTTTTTTTGATTAACATTAATATCATTATAAAACAAAAGAAAAAACAATTATTATGACATGTTGGGGTGTTATCTATTATGACCATCTGTAACATAATAAATAACGGAAATATTACACCCATATCGTGTGATAGGTAGATCTATGAAAACAATAATATCAAAATAGAAAAGTGTAATTGTATTAAATCATAGTTAATCATTAGGACCACGTGTTAAATTCAAATGATCGCTCTACGTGCCGCCAATGCACGAGTAGATAGATTTAGTCAGGATCACAAATCTCGATAATCGACAGAGTCATTAATGAGGGTGAAACATTTGATGTTTTGTTTTGTGAGGTAAGATTAATCTTACATAATATAATTTACCATATAAACGGGTAAGTTGAAATAACGTAAGATTTACTCATGATAAGTTTGTTGACATTCAGGTTAGGTTGTTGACTATTGAGGCATATTTTAAGACACAGAGAACCCAGTCAATGGATTCGATAAGGAATTCAAGTATGGGCCAAACAAATAAACGTTGTTTTGAAAAGACAAAGTGTTAGTTGAGAATTCGACTTTCAATCTCAAAGAAAAAAATACAATCCAGAGTCGGCTCGAGACTTTTAATGTCGTTGACGAATGTTTATGATGGGATTATATATATGTGTATATATACCTATTAAAAGGAAATTCATTTTAGGCATTGAAAAAATCCTAATAGATTTTGTAAATTGAAAATAGATAAACGGAACATCTTGATAGGTATTGTAAAAAAATTTAAAATAGGTCGGATATCGAACAAGGCAAGTGTATACAAGAGGATGATGTGAAAATCATAAACGAACTTGAAATTTTACAGGAACAGCCAGGTGATAAAATACAAGAAAAATCTAGAAAAACAAAAAAAAATAAGAAAAACGAGAAAAATTTGAAAAAAAAAATATATAGAATAAAAAAGGCAACATATATATAAAATAATTAAGAAAATTAAAATAGGAATATTGAGGTTGTCGCTTAGTAAGAAAAAAAATAGATACATAAGCCGGTAACATTCGGAAGATCTAAGAAAATGGTGGGAAAACGTGGAATGGGGAGGCAAACAGAAGCTTTAGTGACGGCAATCGAGGAAAATGCTACAGCTGGGACGTCAACAGTGAACATCGGAGATATTACTACAATAATTCAAGCAGCTTTAGCACCGCTTGTTGATAAAATGCAGGAACTTGAGAAACAATTAGGAAGACCAACAACAGTGGCGGTGACAGGAGAGGATAGTGCGCCGAGAAACGTTCTCCAAGTAGTGGAAATGCTACCGCAGCAGGAACGACCTTCATTTTCCGGTGGAAACCAAAACCCCATAAGTTTCTTAGAAGATTTAAAAGAATACACTAGAAAAGTTAAACGTACAGATCCATTAATTGTCGTACGGGAAAATTTGAAGGGAGAAGCAAAAACGTGGGCCAAGTTATACAACAAGCGATGGGAAACAATGTTGGATTTCGAAAGAGATTTTTTAGCTACCTATTGGGGAGATATAAAGAAGAATGAGGTTCGCCGTCGTCTTGCGGAAGGGGTATATGATTCCAAGAGAGATATATCCATGCTCACTCATTTCGCAAATTATTGGGATTTAGCGAAAGCATTAAAAATTACCGAGACACCGTTGGGCGTAGTTGACGAGATTATGAGACATTACCCTAAAGATGTTCAATCGCTATGGTTTTCAGGGCAGTCAGGAGATGAGATTGTCGCTGCTGAGTTTCTTCGAAAACTAGATACAATGGTTTGCACACCGGAAGAACGGAACACAAAGAAAAGGAGTGGGGAGGAGATCAACAAGAAGGACAAATACCGTGACCGTTATCACGCTATAAAGAAGAGAATTCACGCAATAGAGAGTGTGGAAGGAGGCGCTAGCTGCAGTAAGTGTGCAGAAGCTACGACATCTTCACAGGGAGGTTCTACAAAAACTACAAGCGGCAAGGAGCTAGTAATCGCAAACAATTCGGGAAACGGCCGAGGGTTGATTCATTAGCCCTCATGAATACGACTCACACAGGGAGAGGGACGCCGGCACCAAAACACAACACTGCATTGAAGATTATGATGAAATGGGGGTGGAATCCAATGAAAGGATTGGGAAGAAATGAACAAGGGATGACTGTTCCAATAAAAGCAGAAAGGAATGTGAGAAGACGAAAGGATGGAGCGGAAGAAACGAGAACGGAAGCGGAAATAGATGTGGAAGTATGTGTCAATTCTTTACAACAAATAACGGATGAATGGAATCAATTGAAAGTGAACGAAGAGAAAACAAGAAGGGAAATTAGTGGGTTCAACAACATTTTCGAAGACAGAGATTATGAGGAAGTAGAAAAGGGTAGCACTTTACCGTTATTACCGGAAGCCAAAGCACAGATAGATAACACGGAAGTTCATTGTCTAATAGATACCGGGAGTCAAATCACGTGCGTTTCTCAAGAATTTTATGAAAGTTATTTAAATGACCAAACACTTTATCCTATTATGCCTGTAACCACTATACAAATTAAAGTAGCGATAGGACATAAAAGTCAGAGAATATCTAGGTTGGTTTTAGTACCATTGCGATTTGGAGATGTTATAATAAATACGCCGTGTTTAATAATACCAAAGTTAATTAGGCCAATTATATTGGGTATCAACTGGTTAGACGAATATACAGCTGAATTTAAATGTGGAGAAAACAGAAAGTTAAAAAATAAAAACAGGAAATGGGAAGAAGGAAATAGAGTTAGTAAATTCAACCGTAATTCATAGGAAACCTAAACACGAGATTAGAAATCAAAATTGCACAAGTGGAAAAATAATTAATATTGAAGTAAACCCTGAAATAAATAATACGGCGTGCCTCGAGAGTAGAATAACGACCTTTGTGTCCGAGTTAAATTTAGATTCAAAAGGAAAAGAAGGGTTAGAAAAGATTTTAATTAAACATAAGAATGTATTTATAGACAAACCGGGCCTAACTACTTTGTACACTCACGAAATAAGAATGACGGACGAGACGCCTTTCGTTAAGCGATCCTACCCAGTACCTTTTGCTTACAGGGATAAGATTGATGAAAAGATTAGAGAATTGGAGTCATTAGGAATCATCAGTAGAGAAGCCACGCAGTTTTCTAGTCCTCTAACATTTACCTTGAAAAAAGATGGGACGGTTAGGATACTCTTAGATGCTAGATTCTTAAACACCAGAATGCAGGCGGAAGTAGAAAAACCACCATTAACTTCAGAAATTATACAGCGTTTTCATGGTGTAAAATTCATAACCACAATAGATCTAAATTCAGCTTACTTTCAAATACCTATCAGTCCAGAAAGTCGCAAGTATACTGGGTTTGTATACAATGGAAAATCTTACGTATACAAGGTATTACCGCAGGGGTTAAAAACATCAGTAGGGAGTTTTTCAAGAGGAATGGACAGAATTCTAGGACCAGGGGTGAGGGAATTCTGCGCTAATTACTTAGATGATTTAATAATATATACGTGTGGTAGTCAAGAAGATCATTTTGAACATGTAAACGCGGTACTTGAGAGGTTAAAGGAAGCAAACATGACTTGTAAACTTGAAAAATGTCAATTTTTATTCACAGAAGTACGTATGTTAGGACATATTATAACGCCTTTGGGAGTTCAAATGGATCCGGAAAAGATTGATGCTATAAAAAATTTTCCGGTACCCAAGAAAATAAAACAAGTTAGAGCTTTTCTAGGACTTTGCAATTATTACCGTAGATTCGCAAATAAATATGGGAAAACAACACGGGTTTTGTGCGATTTACTTCAGAAAAATAGAACCTGGCGATGGGGTGACTCAGAACAGCGCGCATTCGAGAGGGTGAAAACATTATTTTTAGAGACAGTTATTTTACATCATCATGACCCAAATAGTACTTATTATTTACAGACAGATAGTTCGGGGTTCGCCATAGGAGGAGAATTATATCAGTTGGATGAGGAAGGAAATCACCACGTTATTGGATTTATTAGCAAAGCTTTAAGAGGACCGGAGTTGAAATGGACCACGTCAGAACAAGAGTTATGGGCGATAATATATGCTTTACACAAATTTGAGACATACTTAAGAGGAGTACACTTAATAATTAGGACGGATCATCAAGCATTGACATTTTTAAAGAGCTGGAAGATGTACAGTGGCCGACTAACACGGTGGATTTTATATTTAAATCAATTTAACTTCACTGTAGAGTACGTCAAAGGGAAGGAAAATATAGGGCCTGATATTTTATCTCGTTATTCTTGTGATGCAAAAAATGTACAGGAGGAGAAAAACACGTGCCCAGAGATAGCAGCTTTTGCAGTGAAAGGTAGACAACAGATTCGAAAACACTTAGAAAATATAACTGAACTACAAAAACAAGACACATTTTTGGGAGAAATTTTCGGATATTTGCGCAAAGGAAAATTCGGGCCGCCGACAAAAGATGTAAATAGGTATTTGAATAATTACAAAAAAATAGGCAAGACTTTATATTACACAACAGGACTAAACAAAACGGTGTTAGCAGTACCACAAGAGTTGACTGAAGAACTAATAAAAATGATACATTTAGAAATTGGACACGGAGGAGTTTTTAAAACAGGGACAGCTTTAGGAGATAGGTATTATTGGCCAGGCATGCACCGAGATATAAAACGCATAGTGAGAGGGTGTCACCTATGTCAGCTGGCGAAGCGCGAAATTCGACCAACTGTAGGGCCGAGTAAATCCATAATTACCAAAGAAGTAGGACAATTAGCTATGGCAGATTTATACGGACCTTTACCGAGAGGAATAGGAGGGGTTAGATTCATTTTCGTGATACAAGATTCATTCAGTAGATTTGTAAAATTATATAAATTGAGGATAGCAAGTACTAAGACCGTGTTAAATTGTGTAGAGGATTTTAATAAAACAATACAAATAGATGCTTTGTTAACGGACAACGGATCTCAATTTACATCGAAGAAATGGGAAAACAACTTAAATAGGATGGGCATAAGAATCGTACATACGTCAATACGAAATCCCGGACCGAACATAACAGAGCGCGTGAATAAAGAATTAGGTAGAATTTTCCGTATTTATTGTCACGAAAAACATACCAAGTGGGCGGCTTTCCTTAAAGAAATAGAACAAACCTACAATAATTCGATACACTGTTCAACAGGATTTTCACCTAATGAAATAGCTTTTGGGAAATCACCAACGTATAGTTTAGATAGGTATACTCAAGGCTGCGGAAAATCTACGAAAACAATAGATGAAATAAGATTAGCAGCACGGAAAAATTTAGAGAAAAGCGCTGCAAATCGACAGAAATACTATAATCTCAACAAAAGATTAATAACTTATGAGATTGGGACCCTGGTCAAGTTGAAAAAATTTACACAATCAAACCTACTCAAAAAAGAAATAAAAAAAATTCAATCTGCTTTACGATGGACCTTATGTAATTGGATCAGAAGTTTATAGTAACACGTATACGCTAATTGATCCGGTAACTCGGGAAATAAAAGGAGATTATAGCGCAATTCATCTAGCGAAATATTATACATGTAATAAGGAACAAAAACCGAGTTTAGAGATAGTGGAAATCAACGAATAAAATGCGAAATTTACAAATATTTGAAACTTTAAATAAATAAACGATTGAGAAAAATTTAAAATCTGTTAGGATACGATATAATTTAAGGAGAAAGAAAATTACTAAAATATTAGACTATCAGTTTGTTTGCGAGGGGCGGGTCGTCCTTAAGTCTTTAAGGTTGAGTGAACAAATCTCTAAATAAGCGACAATCATATTCTAATTTACTAATAGAGTAAGAGAAAAATTTTTCGATAATATTGATTTTCTAGTTTAGGAAAAAAAATTGTGTGTTAGTGTGTAGGAAAATTTTGTTAGATAAGTAAGAACACAGAAGGAAAGCGTATGGGAGTTATATACCCACAAAAGGAACAAAAAAAAATACATATATTATAAATAGGATAGGGTACGTTTTATAAAACAAGATTTTAAATTGACAATGCATAGAGTTAGATTTTTTTTTTTTTTTTTTTTGAAAACTTGAAATAAGGCTATCTATAGATTTAGAGTAGACATTAGGTAAAGATAAAAAGGGAACATTAGAATTACGATATGGTTAGGTTAAATTTTCAAAAAAAAAAAAAATTTAAAAGGAAACAGGAACGATGAGAAAATTGGAGTTTAGTTAAGAACATTTATGAAATTTAAAAATTAGGGTGGGTAACACCTAGGCTAGAACAACTTGTTTGAATGATCTATGAAAAGACAATTAGAAATTACACAAAAAAAAAAAAAAAAAAATTTGCGAATAAGAAAAAAAAAATGCTGGAAAAGTTTAAATGAAACATGTATACCACTGATTTTTGGATTGGGTGAGGTCGTGCAAAGATACATATTTCACAAAAATTATCATACTTACAAAACAACAACAAAACGAAAAATTATTTGCACACCAAGAGACCATCCACTTTTCAGTTGGTCAATAGACCGCGAGATTGCAAACAATCTTTATCTGAATCATTGTAAGGGAGGTCTTAGTCCAACCAGGTTGAGGACCACCTAAACACGCGAGTCGAGGGGCGTGTTTTTCCCAGAAAAAAAAAAGAGATTAATTTTGAGTTTATCAAAATTAGAGAAATTCCATAAAATAAAATCTACGCGAAAAGAAAATAGAAAATACAATGAGATTCAGAGTCAAGGTTGTTAACAATCCAAACAAAATGGAAAGAGAGATAGGGAAAAACAGAATGAGGGGGGGGAGAAAGGAAAAAACAGAATGGAAAGAGAGATAGGGAATAACAGAATGAGGGGGGGGGAGAAAGGAAATAACAGAATGGAAAGAGAGATAGGGAATAACAGAATGAGGGGGGGGGAGAAAGGAAATAACAGAATGGAGAGAGAGATAGGGAATGATAGAGTGAGGTAGAGAAAGGAAATAACAGGAAGTGATGTAGGAAAAGGAATAACAGAACGAGGGGGGGAGAATAGCTAGACTACATTTGAACACAATTTCGATGTCTAAAGTAGTATACAACGTTAGCCACAGCAAATTGAGTTCAGAGGGGGGAACTGTGATGAAAGGCTTAAATCACAGTGAAAAACAGATAAACCATAGCTGCTAAAAATATACAAATTATTAATGAAAACCGTCATTCTAGCGACATCTGTTGAGGTTAAAATTGATTCAGTTTGTTTTTCAGTAGGCCCCTGTAATAGTTGGAATTATGTTGAGATTCTATAGTATAAACACAGAGGTCATTAAAATCGTCTAGGAACGACTAGGAACCCCCTTTTGAGGCTTCAAAATAAACATTGAATTTTGTCAACCAATAGATCTGAACAAAGAGCTATAAAATTTTGAGTAACCAATCAGTGAACGAAGAGGCGTACATCAAATGCAGACAAAGGAATGAACTGTGGATCAGGCAATAAAAAAGATAATTAACGACATTTCGATTCTCACAGAAATTGGAGGTGAACGCACTTTAGGGTCAACATCGACTTTCAAGGTGACAAACTCCTGGGAATGTTTACAATAACTGAGACATTTATGGGGTATCGAACCATTGAAATCGGGTGCTTGGAAGTTTTACAGGTTGTAAAGCGCACACACAAAAATGCAATGAAAAAAATTATAAACGTGATAGTATAAAAAAAGGACGGGAAAAGCAAAGGAAAGTTACTGGCGGAATTTCAACTGTAGTGCAATTATTTATGATAGAAGGAGGGTGTCATGTTCGATAAAAATCGTACTAAAGAGAGGAGTGAGTGTTGGAAACAATGGAAATTAATCGTTATCAATTTAAGATGAAACGGACATATTGGTAAATCAATCTTGAATGAAAATCTCGCAAAAAAAATAGACATTTTAGAAAAGTGCGGCGACCGGATGGAAGGATAATATAGAGATTTTGGACTGCTACGAAGGTCCTAGGGACGTGAAAATCGAGTATCAGAAGAAGACAGAAAAACTAAAACATATAGCGATAGATTAGATTCAGGAAAAGTAGACATTTTACATAATTATTAGGTTAGATATATATTGGAGTTACCCAATATTACGGAGGGATCGAAACAAGATAAAAGGTTGGCGGTCTCATGTATATTTTGAAGGGTAAACAATCGAAATCCGAACATGGTTTTTATTTACGTTAAGGTAATAAATGATTAGAAAAGCGATTAACTTTAACGTTGGGCTTATGAAGTATTTAGATTAGGAAAAGAGATTAAAACTAATGGCTCTAAAATTAAACTAAATTTACGGCCGTAGTACATAAAATCTGAGACGTAAACATATGTCCAGACGTATAATTTATGTGAAATCTTGTAAGTGAGGGATGGAGAATGGGCGGAGATTGGGTAAAACAATAAAAATGACAGATATCCCAGAGTCTAATTAGGTATATCTCCCGTAGAAGTGTGGAAAACTATATATTAATTAATAATAAATGAAGTATGAAATTTTCCTGGAGACCACACACATCGGGAAAAGTGAAGAAAAGATAAAAGGAAGGGTAAAGAACGGAGATAGGAAATGATCCATGTGGAGAAAAGCGATACAATTCGAATTTATCCGTGAAATTAATAAATACGACTTGGAAAATGAGTAATTATAAGAGTTATGAAAAATGACATAAGAATCAAGAAGAAATTGTACAAGAAAACGTCGCGGATAAATATAAAATTCAAAGATAAAGGAAAAACTCAAATCTGCTACAGGGAGATAGAGAGTACGGGTGGAAATGGAAAAGCTCATATAAGTAACAATAAAATTAAGTAGATTTTAGACAAATCGAAATTCAAAAATGCATAGTAAAGATTTCGCCATGGATTTAATCATGTTTCGCATGAGATGCATAAAATTGAGATCTATATATATGTTACGTAGGACGGACCTATCGCGAATTGAGAAAAAAAAGGAACGCAAAATCATGAGATTTTAACTACATTTTGTATGAACCATAGAACAAAGGAAGCTTGGGCAATGAACGCAGACTTACCCGATTCGGACCCTATCAAGTTAGCGACGTGAGATAAAAACTGGCCGCCGCCCAAAGCTGGACGACGAAAGATCGTATGAATGTATAAACAATATTAGTGAGAGAGATATTCAAGTTTACGAGTTGATAGGAAATAGAATTAAGCATCAAGAGAAATTCAGATACGTCTTTTGGGACCTGAGAGGGATATAAAAGATGGAACACATCAGTCAGGAGGCAGTCGCGCCGAGGATTCGAAAAGTTGTTACGTGGCGGTACTACGTTCTTTGGTAGGATTAACAGTGAAAAATCTTTAAGTGTTAAATTTTAAATAAGTCCCTGACTTAGGAAAATTTTGTGGAAAATACAAGTGCTAGAGTCAGTGAAATTTAATAAGTCAGTTAAATTAAATTAAACAGTGAAAATAAATATAATTTAAACGAAGTGCTTAAAAGTGTTAAAAGTGAATAGTGCAAAAAGTGTTAAAAGTGAATTATTAAAAATTTAAAAATAATTATTTCATTCAAAGTGAAAACATTCGAATTAAATTTAAGAGTTTGTTATCGTTAGATTAAAGTGGATGTGCTCGTGAATTGATATTTAAAAATAGATTATAATTTTGTTTAAAATTATTAATAGTAAATACTTCATCTTAGGTTAAAAGAAACACAAAAACAAAAAAAAGGATTCGATAATAATAAACGTTTAAACCTTTGTTCTAAAATTAACAGTTAGAAAAAAAAATTAATTTATTAAGAGTCGAGTTTAATTAAAAGTTTGCACAATTCGGAATAAATTTTCTTATCAATTTATATAAAAGGGAATTTAGAATTAATAAATTGTTCAATTAAAATCCATCGTGCGTATAGCGACAGTGTTAAAAGTGTTTGTCGTTTTAACCGGAATTTTAATCATCAGTCTATCATTTCGAAAAAGAATTTGAAACAGCTATCATTCAAAAGCCTAAACTAGAAAGGTGTTATTAAATCAACGGGTTTTCTGAATTAGGATTTCGTTCGGAAGAAAAATTAAATATCAGCTAATTTATATGATTCAAGCGAGAATAAAATATTAAATAGGAATAAATAGTCGAAAAGATTTATTTTGAAATTAGTTGAAAAATACAATTAATTAGGTAGGATTTCTTCATCAAGGTTGTTGTGTACACCCGACCGGAAATACCTTGACGGGGGGTAAGTTTTCTTTTTATAAATAATTTTCAGGACCTAGGAGTGAGGAGATACAGCTGATTATGGTATATCAATTAAATTATTAAAAACAACAAAACAAAGCATTACACATTAATATATGTATATTATGTATTTATTTATATAAAATAAAGTAATATATTGTATATAAAGAATAAATATATGAGTAATGTATTTATATATATGTATTTTACTTATTAATCGAAGCATCGAAATGGTAGCGATTTTTAATACCTACCCGAGGACATATCTATATTATTGAAAAAGAAAATATGTATTTATTAATATTCCAGGCTATGTAGAATCATATATTTTATATTTATTTATTAATATATGTACTCTTTTTTTAACATATTTTGACAATCGAGATATGTGTACTTATATATATATATATATATATATATATATATATTTATATTTAATTTTCACCTAACTTCTAGTAAATTTACTAAATTCGGAAAATGAAAAATAGTTTAACTGCAAAAGGAATTAAAAATATTCTAATTAATTATGCACAATAAAAGGTAACATAACTGAATTATAGGGAGAGGTAGAAATATTCCTTAAATAAACAATCTCGCATCTAGGTTAGTGTGTCAAAGAAGGTGTTTATATTATTCGATTTGTTTACAAATAGAGACGCTGAAGATCTGGGCCAACCGCATAGTTTGAAAACGACCTTGGCCGTAACTAGAAAATTTATCAGGGTTATAAGGATAACCATCAGGATGTCATTGTGCAATGTGCAGCGATATGGGTCATTTACAAATACCTATCATTCACAATCTACAATTGAAAAAATCATGGGTTAGCAAGATTTATATCGAATATTACATGAAACATTTGAGTACCATTGATTAGATAGTCATATAGATTTTATTAGTTACCTGAACCAGCTGGAAGCTGCGTGCTCTCAAATGTCTATCAATCACAAACGACAATTGAAAAATCACGGGTTAGCCAGATTTATATCAAAAAATTACATGAAACATTTGAATACCATTGATTAGATAGTCGCATAGATTTTTATTAGTTACCTGAAACAGCTAGAAGCTGCGTGCTTACAATTACCTACCATTCACGATCTACAATTGAAAAAATCACGGGTTAGTAAGATTTATATCGAATAATTATACAAAACATTTGAATGTTATTGATTGGGTGCTCATACAAAACCCCATCAGTTGCCGGAGACATTTGAGGGTCGAGTACTCTCTAATGTGGCAATCAACTACTTGAAACAATTGGAAAATCACGGGATAGGATGAACAAAATTAATGTTGAAACCTGGAGGTAAAGTTTAAAACAAATACAGTTCATCAAACAGGAGGCAGTGGTCGCTCCTACAACAAGACCATTGACCAAACCAAATAGAGATGACGATTCTCTTAAATAAAAACGTCAAAACCAAACAAAAAGCCTGGAGTTCGATAGCTCTCCAAAACAAACTATCAAATAATTTCTTATTCTACTAGTATTTATTAGTATAACCTTATTCTTACGTATATATTCGGTTACCAAGCTAAGAATTGTGCAGAATTCTTCGTGCGAGATCCGAGCTCGGAATGCGAGGTAGATAGCCTCGTATTGCGAGTTATAAACCTTTCCCAAACTGTATGTATACATATATTTATTCGTATGTACTGTTTACTGGAGAATGCGGACCTGCATACAGCTTGCATTTAGGTCGGTAGACCACTCTCGCATTCTCTTTTAAACGTGGAATGAGGATTCACGACCCGTAAGTCCACACCAACCGTGAGTATATGATTGTATATAAGACGAAACCGGTTCGCCCTAAGTAAATAGTAGACCTTGGAGGAGATGGAATTTGGAGGTATCGGGACCCGAGGGGAAACTTGAAGGCAGTACATGATGACGTGGAAGGTTCTTTGGGACGCGATAACTTAGGTATCAATCAAAGGACCGTGTCAAAGGATTGTGCAAATTTCTTGTTGACTCACGATCATCTCGTTTACTTGCAGGAGGATTTGGAGCCAAATTATGCCAGCAAATGGGCTATTCCGAGTTCGTCAAATATGCAATTAACTAATTACATTAACCTACTAAATCAATCTCTACATGTACCTTATAGCAGCAGAATCAAAAAGGAGTGGCGCCAAACAGACACAAGAGTTTACCAAAATCAAATTTACTAACAATTAACCATTTGAGTTATATTCAATTATCTGTCCAAATAAACATGTATAATATCTTTTATCAGCGTTTAACTACGATTTTGTTAGGGTGCAGGGAATCAATAATTACATTAGGAAAGTTAGCTCATTCAGGGAATTCATGTAAGTCTAGGTTTGCAATGGGAAGACCAATTAAATTGTGAAACTCAACACCTCGATCAGAACCAAGAGGGTTACCACAAAAATGAAAGTAATTAAAATCCTATATCATAAATCAAAAAAATTACACAACGTTTGATGGAATTTAATTACAATATAAATACGAAAATATTTGCGTTCAATTTCGTAAATAACGTATTAATAGTTAAGTACATATGTCTATAAAGATATACAGTACAAGAGGGCTTTAAGTAGCTTTCTGAAGTTATCAAAGAAATTAAGGGTCCAATTTTCATGGAGGCTTATGTGTTGTAGGGGAGGAATTTTCCATCCCTGCGAACACATATGCAAAGCCTTAGAAAAAAAAAAAAGAAGTATCGATCATAGCCAAGAGAGAAGAAAATTTTATATTGTTTTAAACAAGTAAAAGAAAATGGTGAAAAGGCGAAAACATTACATATTTTACGATTGAATATCAAAATAACACCTCTTATTGTGAAAACCCTGTACTATGTAAATTAGATAATGATTGTATGTATGCATAATTAGATATTAATTTTGTAATTTTTAGCAATTTTAGCCGATTAAACTTGGAAAGCTGTGAAATACCCATTGGGGTTTTAAAAAATTCAATAAACCTAAACCTGGCCTCAAAAGAGCCCTTCCCCCGATTTTGAAAAATTATAATATATTCTAAATAAAAATATATAACTTAGTGAAATAATAAAACAATAGCTTAGTAACTTACTAGCATATTTAAAAAGAACTTACTAGCATATTTAAAACATCGTCGTAGAAGTTTCTGGAAACCCTTTCCCAAAACATGGAGTCATACCATAGAAGTCGCTGAATAACTTATCCAAAACCTAGTCCCCCTCAGCACAGGATCTCCTAGTGAGGAGGACTATGAATATAATCAACATCTATTTTTTATACATATATATATTCTTATAAAAATGTAAAAAAAATGTATAATATAGCTACTAATAAAAAAAACTTAACAATAACTTTGTTTAAGAAATATCATTCAACAGCAAAATTTATTTTGTCATGCTATGCTGTGATAGAATATCTGTTCTGCATTGTGGTATCTTGAATAAGTCGTGGTACTTCCGTAATGATATCATAACCACAATAAGGGCCTGTATAATAAAATGTAATAATAAAATGCTGAGGCTCAACAATATACTTCCATGAAATGATATAAAGAGTGAAGAGTGAAGAGTGTGACGAACCTTTTGAGATTACCGAGGGCTAGGTGGGGATACGCGATGAGAGGAAGCTGTGAGAGGGTGTCTGGCAGGAAGGCAGCCAGCGGAGAGAGCAGGTTGTGGTGCGACAGGCCCGCCAGCAGCCCGGCCTCGCGCACCATCAGGGCGGCCTGCCCCCCCGATGCCGCCTCTGAAACAATCAAATAGCCAGCCATTGCTAATATATGTACCACTAATATGGTATTTTCACAAACTAGTTTACTACACCGTTTAAATGTGTGGAAGTTTAATACTTTATTTTTCTGAATCTGATAATTGTACTGAAAATACTAAAAAAGGTGTCATTTTAATATTTTCATTCATAATTAATTATTTGAAAAACCGTACATTCCGGAACGGTTCCAAACGAAGCTACTACGACGTCATTATGACATCGAAACCGCCACTGTCTGGTAAAACGGATGTCACCAGCGTGACATCAACGCCGCCCAATTCACGAATAAAACGAACGTACCAATGTGAAATTGTACCTATTAACTCCCATCTATGTATTCTAAGTTCCTCTCGTCCTACAATGAATTGTGTAACTCATCGGGATCTCGCAAGAAAAAAAAACAAAAAACACCTCATTTTGGCGGTTAATCGAAAATGGCAAATTCGTAATTTTTTTCAAGAATGAAAAAAAATTAAAATACCTTATTATTAGTTAGACTACTGAAAATAACCACATTAAATGAAAAGTTTTGACTAATATTTTATTGGTTAAACTAAGCATACCTGTTATGAATAGGATATAAAAATATTCTGGGGAAAATTGCTGTACAAGATTTTTCACACTCACACTTCTCCCAGACCCAGATATTTGATTGTGAATTTTTTAAAGCTTAGTTACAAAATGCAGTATAATTGAAATGAGCGCCATCTACCGGATATAGTTTTAACGAGCACTTCCTTGTGATCGGCTCCCTGCCTCAATTCCCCGCGCAGCAGTTGCCCGAAGGTTCCCTCCTGCAGCGCCTCGCCCTCCGACAGGGATATAGCGGAGCGCGGAACCGCCAGCCGCCGCAAACGTTCTGCGCCGTCCGTGCACCATGAAACCTATTGGACAAAAACATAAGCTCGTCGCTATACAAAGTTTCATTTCGTTACATAGATGGCTCTACATCACACATAACATATATCGTCTGATCTATATGTATAATTTATCTAACACAAACAAAACAAATAAATTATGTATAATTAGGAAGAATATAATAGACAGGGATATAGCGGAGCGCGGAACCGCCAGCCGCCGCAAACGTTCTGCGCCGTCCGTGCACCATGAAACCTATTGGACAAAAACATAAGCTCGTCGCTATACAAAGTTTCATTTCGTTACATAGATGGCTCTACATCACACATAATATATATCGTCTGATCTATATGTATAATTTATCTAACACAAACAAAACAAATAAATTATGTATAATTAGGAAGAATATAATAGACAGGGATATAGCGGAGCGCGGAACCGCCAGCCGCCGCAAACGTTCTGCGCCGTCCGTGCACCATGAAACCTATTGGACAAAAACATAAGCTCGTCGCTATACAAAGTTTCATTTCGTTACATAGATGGCTCTACATCACACATAATATATATCGTCTGATCTATATGTATAATTTATCTAACACAAACAAAACAAATAAATTATGTATAATTAGGAAGAATATAATAGACAGGGATATAGCGGAGCGCGGAACCGCCAGCCGCCGCAAACGTTCTGCGCCGTCCGTGCACCATGAAACCTATTGGACAAAAACATAAGCTCGTCGCTATACAAAGTTTCATTTCGTTACATAGATGGCTCTACATCACACATAATATATATCGTCTGATCTATATGTATAATTTATCTAACACAAACAAAACAAATAAATTATGTATAATTAGGAAGAATATAATAGACAGGGATATAGCGGAGCGCGGAACCGCCAGCCGCCGCAAACGTTCTGCGCCGTCCGTGCACCATGAAACCTATTGGACATAAACATAAGCTCGTCGCTATACAATGTTTCATTTCGTAACATAGATGGCTCTACATCACTCATATATATATCGTCTGATCTATATGTATAATTATTTATCTAACACAAACAAAACAAATAAATTATGTATAATTAGGAAGAATATAATATATCATATTACCACAAGTTATACCTGTTACGAAAACATTACACAACATAGATACAAACATATACAATAACAAATTAATAATTGCCAAGAAGTATTACATCAAAATCATTATTAAATTGCAGACCAATATCTCTACTAAATTCATTTTCGAAACTGCTGAAAAAGGGATGTTAAAAAAAAAATCTAACTGTTTGTGGGTTTCAAAAAAAGCACATTTTTACCTGTGTTCTAATACAATCCTCATACACGTATCTTTCTCTATAAATAAAAATGTAAATGTTCGTTTGTTAAAAATGTAAAATCTCCGAAAGTTCTTCGCCGATTGCTTTGAAATTTGGAAACAACGTTGCATTCGAATACGCGTGTGTTTTTATAGACCTATATTAAGTAGATGTCACCTGTTACAGGTAAAAAGATGGTTTTTTTTAAATAGAGCCATCTGCTGAACATAAATGTAACACGTGCTATTGATTCTCTATTTACATAGACTGACAGCAACGCGTGGCCACGTGCAGCTAGTTATTAATTTAAAACATCAATATGTATAAATCATATATTTTCGTAATTTAAGATTGAATTTATTTTTATAAACTATTATAAACCTTCCTACATAAATTGAATGTATTCCTGTTTCTATCTACCCAACTCGTTCAAATGTGTGTATCGTATAAACGGTTCTATTGAGTTTTTCAATTTTAGGACAGTGACTAATACCTACTTGTAGCGTGACTCAGGTTAAAACATTATTATCATTTGACTCACGAAACATATTTTGGTTGATAAGACTTCGGGTTAAGCCTTTATACTACATGCTACACCCAAAGCCGGATAGTACGTACTTCTTAGAAATAATTCAATCTATTGCAATTATTCCGCAGTTAGAAGCTTAAAAAAATGAGTACTTTTTCATATGTTCGATCGAGTCCGATCTAGGTATTGTGAGTTTAGATAATGAACATCCTGGTCCAGTATTCCTATCATAGAATAAGTACATTCAATGTAACACCGACACGACAAGGTGGATGAGCAGGTTTTTCATTCTTTCAAAATTGATATGAATAATCGGTTATTATTATAAAGAAACAATGTAATATTTTGCAAATGTAACAATTCGAATTCCAACTAAACCCTTATAGTTCAAGCGATGACCATACAAATTACATCCGATATGCTAGTTCAAGGAAACGAGTCCTGGACATTAGCCCCAAATAAGATTAGTAAAAAAACGAGATTTCAACTCGGGGGAGTCCTGGAGAGGGACCACTTAATTAGTTATGAAAAAAAAACATCCTGCCAACATATGTGTGGTGCGAAGCAACTGGCAGACGACCTTGGAGGTAACTTCCAGAGCCATTAAACTATCTCAACGGCCACTCGAAATAAGCCTGTGCCAAAATATAGGTAAAATGTTTATTTATTTATTTTGCTATCCACGGTATAAAATATACCATATGCAGTAAATTATAAACAGTGACATCAGAAAATGTACAATTAACAGAAACTCTAGATGGATATAAAAAGTTAGAGATACAAGTACATGCAAAACTTATAGGTGGACTAGGTTAGATTAGTATTGATTGAAATATATGATAGTGTAGATACATGATATAATATATTACATTAGCTAAAAAGTATGCATTTATTTTCAGGTTTTGGTTGAAAGTAGGTAAGTGCCAATCAAGCTGTTGTTTCACCGTATTGAATATTATTACTGACCCAAGTTTCCTCAGTTGCCCAAGGCAGTTCATAGTTCAATGTTGTATGACTTAAAAATAATTTCTTACATATCTGTCGTTAATTAATATAATTTAGTTGTATTATTTTTTTTACTATATAGTAAGGCATTGTGACGAATCAAATTTCGTCACAAATAAATTTGAGTTATAAACTGAGAGTGTCCCGCAGTATGCGCCCAAAGACAAGTGTTGACAGACGGGGGTTTTAATGAAAGAAGTGATTGGTGCGGGGTAGGGCGAAGCGGGGTAGGGCAACAGGTCCTACGAGATCAAGAAAGAAAGACAGTCAAGATCGAGGCGGGAGAGAGAGGAGACCGAGACAGGAGTGGTGGTGAAGCACGCGTTCCCCGTCCAGCGATGTGATGCTGGGCGGTGGATGAAGTGATTATCAAGATATGTTATCCTCCGCCCGGCGACGTAATGCTCGGCGTAAGGCGAAGAAAGTACGGTGACCAGACGCGGCCGGGAGGCGAAGAAAGTGCAGTGACCAGACGCGGCCGGGAGGCGAAGAAAGCGCGGTGACCAGACGCGGCCGGGAGGCGTGAGCTGAAGAACTGCAGAAGCCGCCGCGCCACCTAGAACTTCGGCCTTACTTAGGCCAACGCACAGAACCAACTCAGCGACAACAGTGAAAAATGACAATGTGAAAAGTGGAACCATATGACAACTAGTTAAGTTATAGATGTAAGTAGATCTAAGTATAATTTAGATTTAGTGTTAACACTTGATAAACCCAATTATAGAGACTCATAATTAATAGATGTTATTAATTAAATTCACCTCCCTAATGCAACCCATGCAACCCGAATTGGTGCGAAGGCAGAGTATACGGCTGAAGAGGTAAGTATAAAACAGCAATATATTTAACTATGATTCTGAGCTAGATGCCGGAGATGTTAACATGATATTGTCACAGCATATGCCCTGATGATGAAACTAGTTGGCATGTGTAAAGTTTTTTCTAAAACATAAAGCGATGAACACATTGAAGCTTGATTATGATAAAACTTGATTACATTTATTTTTTTTACGTTGCGATCGGTTTTCTTTCTTACATATTAAAATAGCAACACCAATTTACATATTCTTCTTACTACTCTGAAAATACTCCATTACGTTTTTTTAACTTCTGCAACGGTGGGTCTCTAGCTTTGACAACCAAGATTTTTCTGATCAATTCACCATTTCGAACCCACTAAGGCGCAGCCTGTGCGTGGGTAATATAAGTGTATACATTATATTTTTGTACCTAAAAATAACAGTAAGCATATAAAGAAAAACGATAGGATTATAATTAAAGTTAGTCTAAAAGATTGTGCAAGAGGTGCATATTAAAATAAATCAAAGTAAAAATAAAGTTTGTAAGATAATATATATGAAGTAAAAGAACACAAAAAAAAAAAATAATAATAAATATACAGAAACAAATAGAAAAAGAGAAAAAAGTAAAAATTAAATGAATAATGCTTCAACATTTGCATTGTACAGCCACAACTTTAATTCTTTTTGGTATTGCGCTAGTTTAGTTGTTACTTGAATTTTTTTGGTAATAGATTAAAAGTGCGAGGTCCAATAAAGCTACCGTGAGTTTGCATTAGTTTGGTATTGGTTTGTGGGGTATAAAATAGATGATTTCTTCTAAAGTTGATTTTGGGTTCATATTTTTGAAATTTGTTTTGGTTTTTCAAGACACATTTCAGGCTTTGAAGTAAAAATAGTTTACGGAGATTGAATAGTTGAGATTCCTTGTACAATTGATCAGTCGAAAATGTCCCCTTTTTATTATTTATAACCTTGATAATATGATTTTGTACTATTTGTAGTGGTTTTATAAATGTATCTAGTGCGCCACCCCATCCTGATACACCGTACATAATTGAGGATTGTACCAGAGAAAAATTAATCATATTCAATTTGTCAACATTGAGTACTTCCTTAAGTCTATAAAATATGTACGTCAGATATCTTAATTTAGAAACGGTGTTATTAATTTGTGGTTGCCAGTTTAAATTTGTGTCAATATATATACCCAAATATTTTATCTTTTCAATTTTTCCAAGTTCAAAGCAAGAGGTGCATGTTACTTTATTACAGTTAGCATTATGTAATCTAATTTTAAGGTTATTGGGAGGTTTGTTTTTACTGTTTTAATGAAAAGTTAGGTAAAATGTTTTACTATAGTTTAAGAAAAGTCTATTACAAGTTAGCCATGATAAGACATATGAAATACATTTTGTTGCATTTAAAAAAGTTTCAGGCCAGGATTTTCCATTTACTATTATTGCTGTATCATCAGCGTAAGATACAATTTTACCAGGGATTACAACATTACATAAATCATTAATATATCTTAGAAACAGAATTGGGCCAAGCACAGTCCCCTGTGGTACTCCATTTTTTATCACTGTTTCTGTGCTATAAAAATTCCCTATTTTTGTTTTTTTGTAATCTGTCTTTGAGATAGTTAGTGAGAATTTTTAGTGCATCTTTTTTGAAACCTATTAGATTAATTTTGTTTATGAGTAGATTGTGATTTACAGTATCAAACGATTTTCTTAAGTCTAAAAATATAGCTAGACTTTTTTCATTTTGATCAACAGATGGATATAAATTTTTTGTCAGATCGAATATTGCATCTTCATTGCTTAATTTACTTCTGAAGCCATATTGATTTTCGGACAGAATATTGTTTTGTTCTAGGTGTTTCATAACTCTATTTTTGATACATTTTTCAAATATTTTTGAAAGGTTTGAAACTAAGGAGATAGGTCTGTAATTGTCCAATATGTGCGTATCACCCGATTTGTGAATTGGTATTATAGTGGAGATTTTAAATTGTTCTGGGAAATATCCCTCTTTTAGGGATATATTATAAATATGTTGCAAAGGAGCTAAAATATATTTTTTTATTTTTTTTAGTGTATTACCTGATAAATTATCAATTCCTGAAGAATTAGTATGTTTTAGGCTGTCAATGTGTTTTTCAATTTCATTTGTTGTGATAGGTGTAAAATATTCTAATGAGTTATTTGAATTGTTTGTTGGTACCAAAAGCAGAGATGAGTTAACGGGCGCTGTATTAGCAATCTTACTGGATGATTCAAGTACTTGGTCTACTACATTTGTGAAGAAGTTTTGTAAAACGATTCTAATGCTGAATGTGGGTATTAGTTCCTCACTCCCAAGAACGCTGGGTGTCTGATGTATTTCCTGTTTCCTGCAAAGTCGTTTACTTCCGATTCCTATCCTGATTTATGTATTTTCGTAGCGATGCACATTCCTTCACTCTGCATACCATATCAAGAAACGTCAATACGTTCGGAAAGGAAAATTCTATTCGAAATCATTTCTGTTATTATATTTATGTAGGTGTATAATGTATTATACAAATATCATGTAAAATACTAAACTAAGAAAATAGCAATACAAATCATCTAGGAACAAATTCCATAGCATAATAATCTAACCAATTTAACTTGAAGCGGAATGCTTCGAGTTCTTTTCCCTGTTAAACACAACAATATTACAAGAACATATCTATTACATAAACGATACAAATGAAAAAACCTTAAAAAATTTAGAGTGATTCACCAAACATTATTCTCAATTGACTAATAGAATATATTAAAAAGTTCCAATAATTCCAGCATTAGAAAGAACTGCTCACTGTTTGCCTACTTATAACTGTTACCAAGTTTGCAGAAAAATACTAATAATTAGTATCATCCTATGAACAAAAGGGTATTATTTTTGATCGGGTGGGTACTTATTTTAATTGAATTTTCTTATGGTGGAGGTGTGTAATAAATTACCACTCTTCACTTCTTTATATTTATAAATTTGTAAAAAAAAATAAATGAGAAAAAAGAAAAATAATTTAATGCGTTTTAAAATTTCAATGATATTATATTTTTATATAAATTCTTGTAAAAAAAATTGATAGAGATAAAGAGTGTCAGATTTTCAAGCGACTTTATCACACAGTCTTTTTACAAAATAACAATAAATATTGTAAATTCATGAACTGGGAGAGAAAGAAATCCATTGTCTAAAGGAGGGGAGGCTAATTTCTCACAAATTGTTTTTCTTTGTGTAATGTAATTTCGTTTTAATGTGAAAAATAATATAGAAATATCTATCTCTCTTTTCTACTAACTACTCACCACCACTACTAGGACCAGGATTCAATTTTTATGACTGTTTGTTCTAAAATATTATGAAGTAAATTTAAGAAAATTAATCTACAACATATTGGAAAAAAATTCCAAACTATTTATTTGTAATCGATTAGTTTCACAGAGGATGTGATTGTTTTCAAAAATGTCTGAACTATTTATTTATAATCTACTTTAACCAAGGATGTATTTGTTTCCAAACATGCTATTATTTCTGTATAATCGTCTACTTTCACCGAGGATGTGTTTGTTTTCAAACATTTCTAAACTATTTATTTATAATCGATTACTTTCACCATAGATATGTTTGTTTTCAAACATGTCTAAATTATCTCTTTATAAAAGATTACTTTCACACTTACTAAACTGAAAAAATTCTCCAACCGGTGTATTTGTGTATCCGCGTAGTAAAATATAATATCTATTTACAAAATAATGTAGTAACTTGGCAATGATTTGTTCAAAGCATTACCTCTTAGGTTTACAAAATCTTTAAAAAAAAATCTTAGGACGCCTCTCAGTATATTTTTCTTATGATAATATATTATAGGTAAATTACGTAATACAAAAAAAATATATTATAGGTAAGTTATGTAATGCAAATAAAATATGATTAGTGCCACCACCGATTTGGTGGGAATTATATTGAGCGAGGAAAGTAAAATCCGTGTAGTTATTGATTTAAAATAGTGCTCACTAAGCAGATAGATATTCCGGAAACTGACTTGGACCCCCCTGCCTGCTACCTATGGCGAGAATGGTGTTTTTGGATATAATACGCAAGAAATGGCGAAAAAACGCTTTCCCTCGACGACCGTTTCTCGTAAATAAAAATGCTGCCGGATGTTTTATGGGAGGTCATTTATGTATGTTCACGTGTAAAATTTTTTGTCAAATATGTGAGATGATTTTTTCGTAATATTACAATATTTACAATTTATACCTATATTTTCAAGTGATTGGTTATAAATTATAATAAGTAAATACTACGTTTACCTACATGTTCATGTTCTAATTAGTTCTGTGAACACGCGTCTATAAAAGTATATATGTTTGTAATTTTCTTTACGATTTGTAAATAGATACTAAAGTTCCCACCTACTGAATTATAAATCACATATTAAGTATCTTTTTATTTCAAATAATTATTTATACCATTTTTTCAAAGAAATATCACTAACTCACTAACTCAATGAAATGGCCCCACCCCACATCTCTGAACTATGCGTCCCGGAAAACACTGGTCTGAGGCAGTCAACTCTTAGATCAGAATCATCTGTAGGCAGACTGATAGAACCTATGCGCAAGCCAAATACTAAGTTTGGTGATCGCGGTTTCGGAGTATCTGGGCCGAAGGCTTGGAATAAACTCCCTCCGGAACTAAGATCCATAAAAAGTCCCACAGAATTCAGGTCTAAACTAAAAACTTACCTTTTTAAGCTGTCGTACCCTTAAATTAAATATACCATTCCTAAAAGAAAGTCCAGTTATATTCAATTTTCCAATTATGTCCTCAATCCTGTAACTAAATTTCGCTAATAAACAATTAGATAATGTTAATTAAGTGTTAATCTCAAGTGACCTACCAGGTAAGTATTGTACTGTATATTATCTCCATAAATAGTTAGTAATAACATAGAGAGATTTATTATAAGTTTGTATAGCGCCCTTGAGGTGATTTTGCACAAAAACGGCGCTATACGAGTCATCCAATTATTATTATTATTATTAATTCTTTTTTCAAACTTTCTTCAAGCTGAAGGTACCAAATTGATAATTTCGATTTGACAGCTCGTAGAAGGATTCACGCTCATGCGAACTCTGCTGGGATAGAAGGCAGTATCTAAAACGGCCGCCATCTTGAGACGGAAACAGATCAAATTCACAGACAGATGAAATGCAAAACGGTCGAGTTAAAATCGACTCGCTACGCTCACCCAATTAAAATTGTAATAGGTTAATACGTATAGTATTTTAATGAGTAATTAAAACGCCATACTTGGGTAAACCCATGATGCCTGTATTCAAGTGATTCGTTAATCAGGTGCTCTGAAGAAGGTGTCATTTTCGCTTTCCTCTGATTACTCTCTCGACAGCAGGTTATGATGGCAATGCTGTCCACAGTTCTGATATTTTTATTTTTTTATTTTATTTATTAATTTTATTTTAGTAATTTGTACATTTAAGTTTACAAATGACTAGTTAATTTGTTACATATAAATATACTATGTTTTTTCTTGCTTGATGTGGCTCCTACACAACATTTTGAACTTTCCAATTGGGGCAGACTTTAGGTTTTCCGGCAGCGCGTTATGGTATTTCATCCCTTTATATAGTATACTATTCTGAGTATTCGCCTTGTCCTTTTTTTGGTAGCCTGATTTCATTGCACGTGCTTGTTTTATGTTTTGTTGTAGTAAACAATTTTATTTGAAAAATATGTGGGTAGCAGGTTGTTTACTATTTTGTGTACAAATATCATCGTGTTCAAGGTCAACAACTGTTTCACCGTCAGCCAATTTAGTTCGTTTAACATTATATTTACTTTTGAATATCTATTTCGTCTGAGCATTATTCTCATTGCCCTATTTTGGAGAATTTGAAATTTATTTTGTTCTCGGTCGTTATTACATACATACGTAAATTATTGTGTAGCACTCTTGATGTGTTTTTTAACGGTGCTGTACAAGCTATCGCAATATTATTCTTAAAGGGGGAATACCTATTGTCATTATGTTTCCGTAACTAGAAAACAAATATGAAAATGCTGGAAAAAATGATAAGTGAATTTTTTTTTTAAAACGTGAAGCTTACGTTTGAAATTAGTCCGAACAGTTCGCGGTTCCGTTGAAAATACGTTATTAGGTCTAACAATACACAATACAGAGTTGCAAAGCAGAGACCGTGTTCACCAACAAGCCGCATGCAAATTTTCCTTGTATTATTCGGTTCTGTTAGAACTTCTGCAGACATTTCCTCAGTCACCTGTGTACGTGAGAACAACTTCATGTGGGACGGGGCTGCTGGGACAGGTATTGTCATTGAACTCTGTCCACTTGCGCAATGGAACTAATAGAGGTAGCGCCAAGGGATGAAACGTAAGGGATGCTGTTTACGTATAAGTCTCTACGACGTAATACGTAAACAGCATCCCTTATGTCCCAACTTCATGTGGGACGGGGCTGCTGGGACAGGTATTGTCATTGAACTCTGTCCACTTGCGCAATGGAACTAATAGAGGTAGCGCCAAGGAATGAAACGTAAGGGATGCTGTTTACGTATAAGTCTCTACGACGTAATACGTAAACAGCATCCCTTACGTCCCAACTTCATGTGGGACGGGGCTGCTGGGACAGGTATTGTCATTGAACTCTGTCCACTTGCGCAATGGAACTAATAGAGCTAGCGCCAAGCAATGAAACTTAAGGGATGCTGTTTACGTATAAGTCTCTACGACGTAATACGTAAACAGCATCCCTTACGTCCCAACTTCATGTGGGACGGGGCTGCTGGGACAGGTATTGTCATTGAACTCTGTCCACTTGCGCAATGGAACTAATAGAGGTAGCGCCAAGCAATGAAACTTAAGGGATGCTGTTTACGTATAAGTCTCTACGACGTAATACGTAAACAGCATCCCTTACGTCCCAACTTCATGTGGGACGGGGCTGCTGGGACAGGTATTGTCATTGAACTCTGTCCACTTGCGCAATGGAACTAATAGAGGTAGCGCCAAGCAATGAAACGTAAGGGATGCTGTTTACGTATAAGTCTCTACGACGTAATACGTAAACAGCATCCCTTACGTCCCAACTTCATGTGGGACGGGGCTGCTGGGACAGGTATTGTCATTGAACTCTGTCCACTTGCGCAATGGAACTAATAGAGGTAGCGCCAAGCAATGAAACGTAATGGATGCTGTTTACGTATAAGTCTCTACGACGTTGAATAAATTTTATCGGCACCTTTAAATAATACGTTCATAAATAGTTATGATATTAAGATTTGATATTCTAAATTAGTAGTATTTTAAATTACAAAATGATATTTTCATTCGGTACATATACCTAATATAATAATGAATTTATGTCTAACTAACTAACTAGCTGTTGGTGGTGTACCTGATGTTAAGCCAAAGGTTTATTTTTTAAAATTTGTTATTGATAACAAGTTTAATTTGTGGAACTCCAATGTAGTTTATTTTTTAATGATATTTAATAATATTATTATTATGTTACGGAAGTCAATATTAAATATCCGTGTTCCTTTTCCACCATCTTTTCCACTGTGACAACAAGACTACCCTAGAGCCTTTAAATTTTGCACAAAAATTAATTTTAAAAAGTAATGTGTAAGAAATTTTTTTGTTTTCGTGACGGTTATTATAAAGTGGAAGTAAAATTATGTCAATTAGGCAGTTGTACATAAAACAGGCTCTCTGTAATTTTTCCAAAAATATTTATACTGCCTAAAGATGACAGCAAGTGCGCAACACTAGTTGGGTTCCTCTTTAATCTATCAGCCGGTGAATACCAGAACATCCTTTGGACAAAGACTTTTTGCCTTCTGTCATGGACACCTTAGGAGCCCCATATTCGATGTGATCCATGTGTAGTATATGTGTTAGGTGATTTACTTATTTATTTGAATATTATTGAAAAGCTGTTCATCTCGACACAGGAATTCCCTAGTGAGATGAGCAGAGGAGGAAAAACAAAACTAATAAATAAATAAATGTTTTAAGCATAATGAGGAATTATTGTACCTACTGATATCTATTATTTGTAATGACATACATAATATTTCTGCATTGTGTACAAAATTTCGACTAGTACACGGAGAAAAATTATTATTGCTTATTTACTTAGAATCTAAATGGTTAAAAACGGGATTGCAGGCAGTTTCCTGATAAACTTTTAGAAAATTTATAATTTATTGGAATAGGTAATTTATTTATTTATTTTGTAAGAAACAAACAGCTTTTACATAATATACAATGATAGATATAATATACAAGTTAACTGAAGTCAAGCCACAGAAGTTTCTTATGCTAAAGATCATTGGAAATGAAGTTTTAACATCTTAAAATTAAAGGAAGGGGAGAGGAAGAGGAAAATAGGATGAGGATAGGAGATGCTCCCGATACATTGCACACTATCATATTAATAATCGATCGTACGCATTACTTCATATCGATATTTCTTTAGGTTATTACCAAAAATGTCAATGCTGTAAAATATTGTATTATATTCTGCACATATACAAGGAATTGGGGAATTTTTTCGAATGTTTGTTCTAAACGAGGGTAGATAAAATAAATCAGATTTTTTTTTTTTTACAGTAATACCGCACAAGAGTCCCAACTGCTTCCGTCTGGAGCCAGTGAGACTATGGAATCCCCAATTGGGGTATGTTGTGAGGCTGAGGGTATTGGGGTGGGGAGGGAGATGGGGAAGAGGAAGGTGGGGAAGTACCTGGCTATTCAGATCTGGTCACTAAACACGGCTAAAGCCATTTCAAGCAACGTTTCAATTCTGAATGGTGGTCTTACACCAGGGCGATACTGAGAGTATCTTCCACTCTGGAACGTGCCGCAAATATACTATATATTATTTTAAATTAATTAATTGTGAAATAACACAAATTAATCAAATAAAATTTATTTGCGCACGCCGGGTTCGAACCCGCGACCTTCGGATCTGTAGTCAAAAGCGTATACCACTAGACCACGCCGGCCGTCAATTGTCGGGTTGATCCAGACGGAATATGAAGATTTATTACATTGGTAAGTTCTGGTGAGTCCAGACCATTATTTAGGATTTTAAACGAAAAGATTTGATCAAAAATTAGACGTCGTGTTGGAGGGAGTTAAAATTATGAAATTTTATGGATTCGGTATAATTTGAGAAGTGTAAGTTTAGTTTATAATTTATGTGTTCAAATTTTTTTTTGAATTCTTTATATTCTTTCGATATGGGCTTGGTATAAAGGAGTCCAGATCGGTGTACAGTGTTCCAGGTGCGGGCGAATATATGAGGTGCAAAGGGAATATAGAGTGTTTATGTTGTGGAAGGGTTTTGCTATGCGAATTACAAATCCCAGCATTTTATTGGCTTTGTTAATGATGTCATCAGTGTGTTGGATAAAGTTTAATTTAACATCCAGTGTTACAGTGTTACCCCAAGGTCCCTGATATATTTTACTTCATTGATGTGTATGCCGTTTAGTGTGTATACAAATGATATTTTATTTTTATTACATGCAAATGTTAATTTATTGCATTTTGCGATGTTAATAACATTTTTTTTTAATTCGCAAGAGACAAAAAGACGATTGAGGTCCTCTTGAAGTTTAATACAGTCGTTGATTGATTTAATAACTAAGTATATTTTTTTATCATCTGCATATGCTAGGTAATTAGCATGTAAAATACATTTGTGAATATCGTATATAATGGGCCTAAATGAAAACCTTGAGGTACACCGGAGGGCACAAAGAAGAAGCTGGACTTTGTTTCCTCAACTAAGACATATTGAAGTCTACTCCAAAGGTATGAAGTGAGCCACCGGAGTAAGTCACCATGGATGCCTAATTGTTTTAATTTTTTAATTAGAATGAAATGGTTTACCTTATCGAAGGCCTTAGAGTAATCAGTGTAGATTACATCTACTTAGTTTCTATTGTCCATATTACACGTTAAATATTCCGCAAAATTTACCAAGCTTGTTAGTACTGATCTTTTTTGAAGAAATCCGTGTTTTTGGTTTTGTATATTACGAACAATTGTTGTTTAAATTTGATCGTAGTGAATGCGCTCAAAAAGTTTACTAAATACCGTGAGTATTGAAAATGGGCGGTAATTTTCAATGTTGAGTCTGTTTTATGAATAGGGATTATAATAGCTTCTATAAACTTTGTGGGAAATTTAGCTTCTTTTAGTGACATTATAAATATGTTAGTTAAAGGGGAAGAAAGATTTTTGGCACATTTTTTGATGAAATATGGCGAGATACCGTCACTACCAGCACCCTTACTAACATCTAATTTTTTCAGGTAATTATTGATCATTAGATTGTCAATATTTATGTAACCAATCAAAGGATCATTATTTACATAAGTAGAACTATCGATTGTGCTGGTATTGTTCGTACACATATCGCTTACGTAGGTGGACTGAAAGTGTTTAGAGAATAATTGACATAGGTACTTGATGAGCGCCGGTGCCTGATTCGTCTTTAAGGTGCATGATTTGTGGGATGCCAGTTGTTTTACTTTTGTATTTAGCGTAATTCTAGAGTTGTTTATTATTATTCTGAATATTAGATTCAACTGAAAATGTATATATTTATTATAGCAATGCTTCTGTAGGTGTTTTTGTTGTGTACGTTTGATAGCGAACTCTATGTAATCTATTGGATTATTATAGGATTTCCATTTTTTATGAAGTTTTTGTTTTTCTTTGATGATTTTGATTAGAGGAGCTGAATACCAGTTTGGAATTTTTTTCTTTTTGACGAGGCGTTTGGGGACAAATTGGATGATGGTATTACTAAAGATGTTATAAAAGGAGTAGTAATACACCTGCGTTTATATAATCTCTAATAATATATAACGACGAAATGTGAAAAATTTATTATTTTTCCAACGTTTCGACATCGTGATAATGCATTGGTATTTATTTTTTATTAAGTCCCACGGGCGTCAATAAATAAATAATGTACACAGCAGATGTTGCTTATAAACAACATAATATAAGTAATTCACCGACAATATAACGGGCGTTAAAGCTCTAATACCCCGTTGAGATTGCACCTAGGCGCTAGAATTGTAATCAAAGACGAGTTTTGTGCACTCCCGGGCGAACAGTGTTGAACTACTAAACGCGTAAAGCTCTTACTAAGTGTAATACGGAACTTTAACATGGAACTCCGGCAGCCGGAGTTAGCGAACTGGCCTGCACAGGAACAACTATCAAACTTAAAGACTTTGCACTGAGTTAGGTGGACTTATAAATAGGAATGCAATACTGCGCAAATCTCATCACCGCCACCGAAATTGTAATTAAATTAAATAAATACTAACTGTCATGATACATGAATTGTTCTTCGCTACATACTGTATTTTTTTAACCGAGAAATATTATCAATTTTAGCTGAATTTAAGCAAAATGTACACGAATTAATCATTGTCTCTAGGAATAAAATCAATTGGTTTGGTGAAAATAAAAAAAAATTCTTTTGAAGAACATATCACATGAAAAAGTGACATAATTTGATGTAAATTGATGCCCTTCTTTTACAGCGAGTTTCATAAAGTCATAAGTCGCTCGTTGCAGTGGTATACTATATATTAACCCATCGTTGTTTTTTTGCTGTTTGATTCCTGTTGATTCATGTTGATACTGAATGTCCATGCACCCACAGAGGACAAACCCACCGATATAAAGGAAGATTTCTATGACAAGCTGGAGAAAGCTTTTGATGAATGCCCACCGCGTGACATTAAAATCATAATAGGGGACATGAACGCGCAAGTTGGTAGGGAAGCCTACTTCACACCAACAATAGGAAAACACAGTCTCCACCTACACTCAAACGAGAATGGAGAACACCTGATAAACTTTGCAGCATCTCACGATATGGTCATAGGTGGTACGTTATTTCCACACAAACATATATTTATTTATTTATTTATTGGATGATTTTTATAGCGCCGCTTTTGCGAAATATCACCTCAGGGGCGCTGTACAGTTAATGCAGATATTACAAAAAAATATATAAATATTACAAATTGAAATTGAAATTAAGTTAAATAAAATGAAGTACAGAAACAGGTGACACGGAGATGGAGAGTCTGCTGCAAGAATCCTATGTGGTGAGGAAACTGGACCAGCTGCTGCAGCGAGAGAGTCCACCGCGTCCACCAACAGTGCCAGCACGAGGTTCGTCATCCTTCCAGGTATGTGTCTGCTGCTAATAGAGCGCTGACACAATGTCCTCTCATGGATTCCAGACCTTGGCAGCACCGCTGTGACATTCGACGAAAGTAGAGGATGGAGACTCTGCAGCAAAAATCCAAGGTGGTGAGGAAACTGGACCAGCTGCTGCAGCGAGAGAGTCCACCGCGTCCACCAACAGTGCCAGCACGAGGTTCGTCATCCTTCCAGGTATGTGTCTGCTGCTAATAGAGCGCTGACACAATGTCCTCTCATGGATTCCAGACCTTGGCAGCACCGCTGTGACATTCGGAAAGTCCATCTCCCTGTACACTTGTTTCTGGTGATTATGTTAGTGGTGCATTGTTCCGAAATAAAAGGCGGCAGACGGGATAATAAATCAGCTTGGGCACTTGTTAGGGCTTTCAGAGTTTCCAAGAATAACATTGAAAACATCTGGCGTACCTACAGTTACCGATTCTCGTCCCAAGTTCAACTTCATTGAATTTAGAATATTTTTAGCACAATTTTCGATTATTCCTTTTTGAAACACTGCACTCTAGTCACATTACTATTAAGTTCTGATTACTAATTGGTAAGTTAATTTAAAATGTTGATTCACTGATTTTTAAAATAACTTCAAAGGGATGTTGCCTCGTTTCCCTTGAAAATACTAAAAAAACACAAAGCGGTTGGAGACGGCATGACGTGTCCAGCTGCCACAAAGGGCGCTAACTAACTATATACACAAAGGAAACACCCAAATGGCAGAACAACAAAACCAAATAGACCATGTACTTATTAGTGCTAGACATAAATCCAATCTACTAGATGTCCGCACTTATAAGGGAGCTAATTTTGACTCTGACCATTTTCTCGTTGCAAGTCGACTGCGGTTTAAAATATCAAATGCTGGTAAAACAACAAGGTCTAAAATCACAAAATTTAATACCAACAAACTACAAGACCCCGCGACAAAAATGGAGTTTCGAACTACACTCAACAGGATAGTGCAGTGTGACATAAATGATATCAACTCACAATGGACGGCCTGCAAAAACCTTTTAACAACAGCTGCTCTCGAAACCCTGGGTAAAGAAACCCTTGTCAGAAGAAACCATTGGTTTGACTCAGACTGCGCAGAAGTAACGAAAAAGAAAAATGAACTCTACCAAAAAACGTTACAACAAGACTGCACAAGACGACTTATGGACACCTATAGGGAAACAAGGAAGAGAGAAAAGAAATTGCACAGAAAAAAGAAACGTGAATATTTACAAAAAGAAATTAGAGAGGCTGAAGCACTAAGGCTTAAGAATGAGAGTAGGGTTTTCTACAAAAAAGTAAATAACATGAGAGCTGAGTTAAAGCCAAAAATAAATATATGCAAGGACGAGAACGGAGTGATACTGAGTAAAAAGCCTGACATCCTGAGGAGATGGGTGAGACACTTTGATACGGTTCTCAATAACAACTCGGCAGAGGTGGAGCACAACACGGTGGAGAGCATGGGAGATGACTCGTACAATGACAATACTGAATCCCCTTCGCTGGAGGAAGTGAAGCAGGTAATAACACAGCTGAAAAACAACAAATCCCCGGGTCAGATGAGCTGGTGGCTGAATTATTTAAAGCAGCAGGTGGAGAGCTTACTCAATACCTGCATAACCTAATTCAAAAAGTATGGACAGAAGAAGAGATGCCCGAAGAGTAGAGACTAAGAATTGTTTGTCCACTACACAAGAAGGGCGACCAACTCGAGTGCTGTAATTATAGGGGAATAACGTTGTTAAATACCGGCTATAAAATTATGTCTAACATCTTGTCCAAAAGATTGCTCCCAATGTCCGAGGAAATTATTGGCAACTACCAATGTGGCTTCAGGCCAGGTAAATCATGCATTGATCAAATTTTCTCCTTGAGACAGATCTTAGGAAAAACGTTAGAATACAATGTCTAGACTCATCACCTCTTTGTAGACTTCAAGGCCGCGTATGACAGTATTAATAGGAACGCATTGTATAATGCAATGAGTGATTTTGGAATACCGCGTAAGCTGATCAATCTGGTGAAACTGACAATGTCCCCAGTAACGTGTAGAGTCAGGGTTGGCAGTGATCTGTCCGAACCATTTGAAGCGCTCTACGGGGTGAGACAAGGAGATGGATTGGCCTGCCTCTTATTTAACATAGCCTTAGAAAAAGTTATTCGTGACTCAGGCATTGAGAAAAGAGGAACGATATTTGACAACTCTGTGCAACTATTGGCTTACGCTGATTATATCGACATAATTGCGAAAAATCCCGATGATTTACCAGACGCCTTCATAAATCTTGAAAGTTCTGCCAAAAATACGGGTCTTATAGTAAACCAGCAGAAGACCAAATACATGGCCGTAGGATGTACCCAACAAACCCCATCTCTCGTATGTGGAAGCCAAAATTTTGAAACGGTACCAAGATTCACATACCTGGGCTCCCTGATATCAAACAATAACAACACTACAGAGGAGATCCAGAAGCGCATCGTGAATGCAAACCGCTGCTATTTCCGCCTACAAAAACAAATAAAATCCAAACTGCTTTCCAGAACCACCAAAGTATTAGTGTACAAAACACTAATTAGACCAGTGCTTACGTACGCAGCCGAGAAGTGGGTTCTAACTAAGAAGAATGAGCGAGCACGTTTTTGAAAGGAAAATTTTGAGGCGCATCTTCGGACCGGTTCAAAAAAATGGATTTTGGCGCAGACGTTATAACAATGAGCTCTATACTCTGTTTAAGGAGCTAAACGTCACAAAGTTCATAAAACTGGGAAGACTTCGGTGGCTAGGTCATGTGGAGAGAATGACCGAGCATCAAGAACCAAAGTACCTGCTGAGCTCAAGACCGATAGGGAGAAGGAGCCTGGGAAAGCCAAGGTTAAGATGGAGCGACAACGTCCTCAAAGATTTGTCTGCCTTGGAGCTTCGAAACTGGAGAGAGCTGGCGCGGGACCGAGATGAGTGGAGGAAGACTCTTGAGGAGGCCAAGACCCACCAGGGGTTGTAGAGCCGAAAGTGATGATGATGATGATTCCTGTTGATTGTAGTTGTAATGAAGCTATGTAAATGTTTTATACATTTTTTGTAACAATTTTTTATTCAGGTTTTTATTCATTCGTATTTTAAATAAGTTTTACAAAACTGAATATATTCAAATAGTTTGCGAGAAATCTCTAATTTCTACATATCTATTTGATTACAATGTAGTATAATTTAAATTACTAAATGAGCATAAAAAAATGTAGACATTATAAGGCTGAAAATGAAATGACAATCTCAGTTAGTGGCCAATAAGTGTCTCTGTATCAGGATGCAACTGTTGTAACGGGCTAATTGTTAATTATCTGTTTAAATCCCAAAGTCCTGATCAGAGCCTTCATAGAATCCTTTCTCGTGCCAAGTAGAAAGCCGCCCTTTTGCAGTGTGCAGTGTGCACGCCGCGCTATGGCTATGTACGGGAAATAACGTTGTGTTACCATTTTCTATGGCTTTGTTCAACAAGACACTGTACGGAGGCTTCGAAGTTGAATACAAGCCGACTTTCCTTCCTGTTTTCCGCATCTAGTAGATAGTAGGAAGTGGATCGAGCTTGGTATAATAATGCAGAAATTTATTCAATCGATATAACAAAAAAAATATTTCTACGGCAACACCAACCTACCATTTGTATTTAAAATTGGTTCATCACATTCAAATTTCTTCGCATTCGATTTCTATAATTATTTTTAAAATTACCATCGAAAACAACATAACTCGATTTTTTTAATTTATAATATTATCCCCGAGTTATACCTGATTTAATTTAACATCTAATAAATGTTTTTTTAAATGTACAGATCATAAATACAAGAAGTCATTTATCTTCCTTTCAAGGTGTTAAATAATAAAAAATAATGTAATGGTACTTTCGGAAAGTACCATTTATTTTTGAAAACCGTTGGGTTAAGATAAAAAATGTGCTTTTAAAAGCTTACATGCATTTTCCTATGAACCAACAAAGTTTTTTCATTTAAAACCTTTGAAACGATTGCAGCGCTATCAATTTTTGTCTACTATGAAATGTTAAATTGTAACATGAAAGGCACAAATAGTATTAATTTTCTATGTTAAAGAACAAGGTGTACGTTTGCCGTTAATTTTAGCGTGAGCTACAAAATAAATAAACAAGTCTACGAAAAATTTGTTTAACGTCATCGAAAAAATATATCATTGTGAAAGATTGGCCATTTCGAGGTGTTGTGAGGCTGAAATAAATAGGTTAGAGACGCAGAGAGATGGTAAGAGGGAGAGAGAGCGCTGAGAGTTGTGGAGACCTGGTAGAGGCCTATACATGTATTAATTTAGTCGAGCTATGAAAACTACGGCCCTGTCCCGGCCCTGTCCCGGCCCTGTCCTGACCCTGTCCTGGCACTGTTCCGGAACTGTCCCGGAACTGTCCCTGTCCCCGCAGCGCGTCCATAGAAAGTAACGTAAGCTCTGTTGGCATCCATTGCTGACTTGCGCCTGTGTTTGCTTTCATTCTATTAACTCCCGTGAGATAAAATTCTCATCTCCATTACTTAGTCCACTCATTCAGACTCATATTGTGCTATTTACCTGACGGAAATAGTTTTCAGACACAATATCACCTATGCAAGGGCGTATATTTGATGCAGGATAAACCGAGTTGCTTTTGTACTTTATTTATATTTTATCGGATAGAAGATTTTACGATTTCTAAGAATCTACTATACATATTAGGAACACTGGTATAGGGAGCATATATTTATAATTTTTTTGAGTTAAGCCCATATTATTTGTTTATTATATTATACCCCTTACTATTAACGTTCTTTAAAGTTTACACAACTGATAAACAACCGTGCATTAATGGTTGTTTATCAGATTCTAAATTCTAAATTGAATATAAGCTAAGAGATATATATATTTTAGAGAAAGATATATTATTATTCACCAATTTTAGTATAAATTCTTGTTTAAATTACGATTTGCAGGTGGAACTACCGACACACACACCTATGTCCTATAAACCACACATGTCACACAATATGCGTACCACATATTAATACATTACAAGGTACCCACCCTGAAATATTTAATATCTGTAAATTGTTTTATCACTGTAACAACTGTAGTGTTTATTTCTATAATATAAAATAAATACATAGGTGCAGTGTTGCGTGCAAACACAATACATATGTGTTACTACTACTTAGTTACATACGAGTAGATAACTTTCCGTCATCCTTGACTCTATCGGAATTGAAATTAATCGTGATCATTATTTAAGCAGTCCCACTGTCCGGCGGCATCGTCAATCCAAACAGTATAATGTGGCGTCACAATTTCTGCGTCGGAATATCTGTAGGGGAAGAGGGAGTGGGAGGTGGCTGCGAGTGGGGTGAGAGGTGCCCCCTGGGACTGTTCCGCGGGACTCGAACCTGGGTCAGCAAACATGAAATCACTCACTTGTACAAACTTGGTCACCCCAGCCAGCGTAGGCGCGTCAGACCTTCTCCAACGCACACTACCCCGCGCCTTGCACCCTGTTCTTAACTAAATAGCTGATTTTATATGAACATCTGTACGAAAACGGATCTGACTATTATTAATAGAGATTTTGGAGAGTGGGCACTTAGGCCTAAGTATTGCAAGGATATATTCCTAATGAAAATAAGGTCTTCCCACCAGTGCGGAGCGGGTCCAAGATGAAGTTATGATTTGCGTTGATACAAGACTATTCGAAACAATGGAGTAGATGCAGACTCTAGCTGTATTATATTTTCATTTTCATCAGGCTCTTTGTGATCGACTGAATGTATTAGTATTTTGGGGATGTGGTAAGACGAGTTAGTGAGTTTGAGATGACTCCGGACCGATGCTCACGCAGTTGGTGGATGTAGTCTATGGTAAATTCCCCGGGCCTAAGATCTACACTGTATTGGTGGATGTAGTCAGCGGTGAATTCCCCAGGTGGAAGATTGACACCAGATGTAAGCCAAGAAGCCGGTGATGGAGTGGTCGAGGCGATGAAGTTGGTGGCTCAACACCGCATTGGTGGAGACTGGACTTTTAGATGGTGTGCAGCACTAGGGGTGACGTTGAGTCTTTCTGCTACTCCAGTGTGAAGTAAGAGAGCCGTAGGTAGACCTGATCAGCAGATGATGGGAGCGCGGATGAGCTCGCTGCGCGGGAGATGCAGGCCGGCAAAGATTTCGCAGAGCCAAGGCGCAGACAAGCGAAAGTGTCACAGGTCATAGGCTCATGGGGGGCGCAGGCCAGGGATGATATCACAAGACCAAGACACCAATGATTATCCATAAAATATCTCGTGGGGGGTGGGGGGGATTTAGTAACCGGCTGACTTAGGTACCTTGACGTAGCCGCTTTATTTATATAGGTGCACATGCGTTCGAGAACAAACCAGCACATCGTGAGCAGGTAGTTGCGCCGTAAATACGATGTTTCACTAGTAGGTTCCGAGACGAAAAAAATTTTATATTACAAGATAATACATTACAAAATGATAACAAAGTAATAATGTATTATTCCCAGTGAGTTTATAAAACTCATTTCGGGAAAGACAACATTAGATTAAGGACAAGACAAATAAATAAAAAACATTAAAATAAATAAAAAACATTAAAATAAATACTGATATGCTGGTGTGTGGGGTTGTACCTACTTGGTGAGGCTAGGGGTAGTAGCCGGCCAACACCTCTTGTTAAATGGGTGCATATAAGGATTGGTCATCATCACAGTGGTCGTCTTTGGTTCCGATCCGGAACCTTTGGACGCCAAATCTTGCCGGGGGCAAGATATGCCGAGCTTTGCGGTGAGACATAAGAACCTTTCTCAGGGTGGTGGGCATATGGGGCTTATTCACAAGTAAATCAGAGTAAAAGACAAGTTTCTGTACATATAAGTTGAACTCTATTTCATGATAACAGGGTAAACATTAAGCAAGGGATTTTAAAAGACTTACCCCCTATCAGACCGATTCTATCCTATCTAACTATCTAAACGCGGATGAGTGGAGATGCCTTCCTCCCAGGGGTACGTCTGCCTCGGCGCGGGCGACCGGCCCACCAGCTCCGTCTCTCGTCCAGTCTTCCGCCAGGAAACCAGTCTCCGGTGTTCATCCACCCGATTATTGCGGATCCTTTCAAGGCGCGCGTGTGAATGGCGGTAGGCGGCGTTCACGCACCCAAATACAATACTCACCCGAACGATCTAGTATTCCTCAGCGTACTCAAGGTTTGCATGTACGAAGCGAGAGAGGATTGTCTCTTTAAACGTGGATTACATCCCAAACGGAACACACGGCCCGGTGCACTTTGGCACTCGTTTAATTCACGCGGGTTTTAAAATTGTCGACCGACATTGCGCGTATTTTGGCGCGGGTTTTTTTTTACATTTAACCATTACTCCGCGTATCTCAGGATCGGATGCCTGATTTTACTTTTAAGGTTCGTCGCGTACTTGCTCCGAACGGTTTTTTTTAATTGCTCCATATAAACTTGGCACCTGACGTTTCAACTGAGTCCTCGCCCAACTGGGCTCCGTTGGAAAAAGTGGAACCTTGCGAGAATAACCCTTTCCCGTTATTTTGCGCCGATTTTATGGCTGTCAAAATAACCATAGACAAAAATCAAAATAATAATTAGTACCTGAACTGAACACCCGTTCACGGTTGACGTTGGCTTCATGAGAACGGGCCGTTTTTACGACTCGTTTTTGTGTAAGTCGGCTCGTATGTGGAACGAGCTACCGGCATCTGTTTTTCCTCCCTCCTATAATCCGAGCCTCTTCAAGGCCCGCATTAACAAATCCCTTCCTACAGCCCCTACCTTACTCCGCCTCACAACGCCGCCCAACCGGGTGGTGACATAGTTCCCCTGTCTGTGCACTGCACAGGCAGGGACACTCTTGTGAGGTGTCACATAAAAATAAAAAAAAACCTAATTATAATTGTTATGTTTCTAAATATTTTCATAACAAACATTAAAATAAATAAACGCAGATGTTATTATGGAGTTCTAGAGAAAGATTGTGTTAGTCATTAATGAAACTGCTAAGGAAATAGCTTTTGAGAGCTTTTGCCAATGTTTTTTTGTTCTTGCCGGAAGTTTTAAATTTCTAGGTAATGCGTTATATTGTTTATGTGCAATGTATTGTAAGGAGTTAATTCCAAATTTGGTCGTGTAAGTAGATGACGATAAATGTATTTGATTTTGTGATCGTGTTTTGTGCTGGTGTATGTCAGAATTAAAAACTGGTTTAGTGTTGGTGTGCGAGGAGTGTTGAATTATTTGTAGAATGGCAGTTGTGATGTTATACTTTGGCAGGACCGTAAAAGGAAGTATTTGTGTCTGTGAGTATATATCTTTGACATGTGTATGCCATGGCAGATTATATGTAGTAAATCACAGTATCATCAGCGTAAAGTTGAAATTTTCCCGAGATGCCACATTTAGTTATATCATTGATGTATAGTAAGAAAAGTAGAGGTCCAAGAATCGAGCCCTGTGGCACTCCACATGTGATTTTATCCAAAGCCGCTTAGGTTCCCTCCGTTATCGACAAGACAATCTATCAGCTAGGTAACTTTGGAGCAAATTTAAAGATTTCCCGACTATTCCCAAATGTTCCATTTTCTGTAGAAGTATTTCATGATCTACCGTATCAAAGGCTTTTTTCAGATCTATAAATATAGCTGCCACATATTCGCCCTACATAGGTACTGCTGAATGTTAGAAATGAAATCGAAGGTGGCACATTGGGTATTGGAGTTTTTCCGAAAGCCATATTGCTGTGGTGTTAGGATATCGTTGCTAGAGATGTATTTTATCAGTCTATCTTAATAATAATGTATTATCTAATTAGTAATATTTACAGCATAGGCTTAATGGAGAAATTACAAACACGGGTTAGGTAAGGGTTTCTTTTCAACTGGCTCTATAGGTCCAAATAAACTGACTATTCTAAATAGTATCAACTAATTGGTAAATTATGTCTACTGTAATGATGACCACACTGTTAATAAAGCACCTATTTATTTTGTCCTTTCCGAGTAGTTATCTATGGATTTATTTTGGGCGAGTAAATCTCTGGACGGTGGAAGCGAGTTTCGGCACTCTCACCGGAAAACAATATGGGCGAACTTATTTTCCGAGGACGGTCTTCATATTTATAATGGTAAAGATTGAAACCTATGGGTTAAAATATTGATCTTAACTCGGTTTGGAAGAAAGCCGTTGTTGCGATTGGCGAGGTTCGCGGAAGATACGAGATGTATGAACGTGTAGGTATATTTAATTTAGGAGTTCAAAGAAAGTAATGGCGACGCGAACGTCCGCTACGCGCTCTGTAAAGCAATGACAGTTATCAAATCTCGCCAGCGCATAGTGGGCCAGCGCTCAAGGGAGGGCGGTCATAGCATGTTGACGTTGAGATAAACATTGAAATCATATGTTATTGTATTTTAAAATGCGTTTTGTTGATAAATACTTAATAAAAACAATTAGTTTGTTAACTATATATACATATATGGCTTTATTAATTATTTAAAACTATAAAATGTTTGTAAAATTGATTGTGGTTGATTTTATAAAGAGTTTATATATTTTGAATGGTTGGTGAATGCTAATAATATAATTATGTGTATATTTTAGGACTTTTTATTTAAATGTATTACATAATCACAATAAAGTCCCGTTAAACTGCAAGATAGCTGTTTTTCCAAAGGGTTTTTCCACCTTAATTGCTCGAGGACTTAAATTTCAAATAGTTTGGAACTAGCATTACTATCTGTTTTCAATGACTAATTACTATTGGGAATAACCAAACCCATATTATTAGTATATTGTGTTATTCCCTTCATAATTTACATTGTTGCTTAATGTTATTTTCCAGGTATTCATTTATATTAATAATGAATGTGATATTTGCCAATGCAGTAGAGATAATTATTGTCTAATTTCTCAACTAATGGTATATTGATATTTTTGGAATTATTCAGTACGTAAACTAATAACTAATTACTTAAATAATTTTCAAGTACTATGCATGGAGTGTTTATTGCAAGTGTGCAGGAATTTATGGTAATAGAGATGTTTAATTTGGTAATGATAAAATAATTGATAAAATTAAAAGATTTTGCTTTAAATTCTAATCGTTTATTCATCTAGAATTAAGGGTCAACCTTTTATAGACAGACGTGTTATTTACATAGATTTTTATCGATTTATAACTTTCTATGGCAACTTAACATTCATTAGTCAAATTAAAGTAGGGTAGAAAATATAAAATATGTAGTACCCTCTACCTATGTACGTCGTGTGACTCCCGAAAGTTCGCATTCTTCTATCACATTCAACCAATCAGAATATTTAGCAACTAGTTTAGTTTTCAAGCGGATACTCTTCTTCCAAAATACAACAAACCTCTAATAATACGCTGTTGAAAGCCAGAAATGTTGATATTTTCGATATCGGGCAAGGTTTCAGTCACCACGTGTAAAACGTGGTGAGCTTTTTCTGCATTACTTCCAGCATTGGTTAACCAAATGTCAAACAAGTGCATCCGCGTAAAGAAGCACTTCTTTTGGATGACGCGTACATGAACCGATTATCAACCATACGTATGATTTTTCGTAGACCGTAACTTTTACGACGGTTTACGAACAGAGTAGATGACCCATAATTAAGAACAGAGCATGAATGTGCGGTAAAAAAAAGTATCTCATAAATAGCTAATTCTAAAGAACATTTTTCATTAAATAACACTAGTGGAATCGTTTGGTAAAGTAGTTAAAAGTTTATGGAAACACAAATACAAATTTAAATATAACCAAGAAATTTATACGCGCGTAGAAGGCGTACAATTCAAAAGCCTATCTATTTATAAATTTAAAACATTATAAAAATAATTTAACATACCTTCAACTTGAAATTCCATTGTAAAACAACACTCACAAATAAAAAATTACAACAAATTAGCAACGGTAAACACGGTGACTAATAAGGGCTCTGATAATAGTAATTTAGCACTTCCAGCAATCAGGTCACTTTCGAAGCCGAAATATTAATGAAATCTTTGGCGAACCGGGATTGTTTTTATTCCTGCAGTTAGTTTGGTAATTAGACAAGACTTACGTATAACAAACACCTTATAATGAGGTCATCAATATTTTATGGCTATGACCTACCGAGGGACCACTGTGCAGCGGTGCCGGTTGGCGATGATTGATATTTTACACTCCCCGCGTGCTACGCCATGACATTGGCTATTCTCTTGGGAGAACCTCTTACTCATCAAAATAGAACCTCTCTTGTGGATACGATTGACCCTTGGGCCGGGCATCGTATTGCTGGCTGGACCTGGAGCGTACTCCAGCCGTAACACTCATCTACGATTGTCCCATGGGCCGGACATCGTCTTAGCGGTTGAACTTGGGCCATTCACCAGTAGTCCAGTCAAGATGTACATCCGTGCTTGCAAAAGGTCCAGTCATTCTGAATTTTGTATATGTTGTTAAGACCTAAACGAGTATTTAAAAAAAATTTTGCAACTTCGAAAGTGCTGTGCGAGCGGCGGTGGACCTAAAAAACCAGGAAATTTTCGGATTTTTTTCAGTTTTTGCTCAATATCTCAGTAAAGGAAGGGTCTGACCGGTGTAGTCGGCAAACATACTTTTAAAGTAGACTAAATTTGCTATAATTTGAGACGAAAACAAGCTATAAAAAACCATTGGTTTTCAAGATACAGTTCTTCAAAAATAGGCAATTTTTTCCAAAAAGTGAAATTTTTTCGAAATGGTCACTTATTTTGTAAAATAATTTTGAAAATACTCATCCCACGTTAAATATTATAGAAAATAAAGGTTTTGTAAATTTAATTAGCTTTCATTTGAAACTAGATTAATATCTGTAGACTTAACGGTTCTCTCAAAAATGGCGGATAACCAAAAACAGTCATAAGTGGGTTTTGGGTGAAATGCAAATAAACTGTTCTCGCGTCTTTTTATGGTTTTATTGTGCTGTGAAGTAAATCCATTAATCATCGTGGGTTTATCCTAGGGTTATAATATAATTACGACTATTTCAAATTTCAAGTACCCATTAGTACATATACCCATGAGTCATCATGGGTTTATTTTATGGCATAATTATCGACCAGCATAACGACCTTCAGTCAAATTTAAACAATACAATAATTGGGAAACTTACTTAACCCAAATTTAAAAGCACCACTAATATTTTAGCCAAATATTTTTTGTGTCCCCCCCCCTTGACCTCCTTACCCGCACCCGGCCCTTCCAGGGCAGCTCTCAGTGTGTTGCGGAATGTCTATCCGTCCGGGCGTGTGTTTCGTGTGTCGTGAGGACGTCGACACATGTCCTGTTGTGATCATCAAAGAACTAGGAATCCGAGCACTAATTGAAGTGAGCCAAAAACGTGGCGTCGCAGAAAATAAAAATTTCCTCCAAAATTGCAACCAAGTCAGCGTTCATGATGCATGCAGGAAGAGATATACAGCTTTGCATAATGTTGAAGCCTCAGTTTGTCGAGGAGGATACTCTGCTTCCCAACCGAAGACTACATCGACAAGATTATCAAGCAAACTGGCTCCTACCTTGAAAGGGATTTGCTTTTTGTGTGGTGATGCTATCACTGAAGAATTTCTCCAGCAACAAAGCAAACTACCATTGGCAAGAAGGAATATGATCCATACAGTTGAGAAGTTGGGCATAAGGCAAACTGTTTTAGATGCAGCTAAACGCTGAGGTGACGATTGGGGAAGGGCCATTGAGGAGCGCCTCCTCGCCACTGACGACCTGGTTGCTGCAGACGGGACGTACCACAGAGTGTGCTACAGGAGCCTATTTACATTACCATCTGCTACTGGGAATAAGAGAGGTTATCGTCCAACCAGTAATACTGAAGAAGCATTGGAGTATGTGTACGATTACCTAATGGAAAATAGTGATGAATGTCAGTTTTCTTTATCACACCTTCTGCAGCAAATAAAGGGTGATTGTATCCCTGATGTCAGAACAGCGAAAACTCACCTCCAAAAACGTTTTGGTGATGACATAGTAATAGTGGAGACGGGCTCCAACAAAGGGACACTCGTTTGCCTCAAAAACACCGGCCATAAAATTTTATATTATCATTGGTACAAGGAACAAAAAAGCGACGCGCAGCAAGAGCGGTTGAGAGTTGTGAAGGCAGCAGCAGAAATCATCGTGGAAGATATCCGCACACAAGTGTATGACACCAGTCAGTATCCCACCTCGGACGATTTCTTTAACAATGTTGATTCTGTCATCCCTGAGTCAGTACAGCTATTTTTTGAGACTGTTGTTCTCAAAAACAAGCGTGGCCTCTTTGAAACATGGAAGAAGAAGTGTGTGTCATTTTCTCATGCTCTGATAACTGCTGTACGACCCCGATCTTTTGTTTTCTCCCGTCTGATTGGAATTGGTACCTACTTTTACCGAAAATATGGATCCAAACATCTGGTAAATATGTGCGCTGCGCTGGGGTTCTCCTGTTCTTATTCAGCAGCTGTGCAGCTTGAAACTTCGGCGATTTTACGAGATGAATCCTCACCACCAATAGGAAAAGAAGCTTTTATCCAATTTGTCTATGACAATGCGGACGTGAACGTTAACACGCTGGATGGTGATAACACGTTTCATGAGATGGGAGGCATTATGTGCGTGACCCTCTCGAGAGCAGTAATGCGAGATAAAAATATCCCACGTATACAGAACTATGTTACTGCTCAAAATGTGACCTCCAGCAGTGAAGTAGAAATCAAAGAAAGCTTTGTTAAAAAAAAACATTGGATTGGCAGCAATCATGCGGATTTGCAAGGAACCTATGAAATTGATGGTGAAATTTTGCCCTCGGCTCCTGACCTAATATGGCTGTATGGGAAGTCGCTCAATAAACAATTGATGCCAGGGCGGAATGGATTTATGGAGCAAACCACAGACGGGCTTCAGTTTTCACGCTCAAAAATTATTTTCCTTCCATTCATCCGTGCCCCTCCCACTGATTAAAATACGGTGTTCACTTCACTCATGGTAGCCAGCAACCGGAGCAAAGCTCATGGTCATAAAATCAAGTTCGTCACTTTCGACCAGCCATTATTCACAAAAGCAAGAGATATTGTGGAGAGTGGACTTGGAGTTTTTTTTTTTGTTTTAATAATTTTATTTTAGTGATTTGTACATTAAAGTTTACAAATGACTAATTAATTTTTACATATTAATATTTTATGTTTTTTCTTGTTTTATGTGGTTTCTACACAATATCTTGAATTTTTCAATTGGGGCAGTCTTTAGGTTTTCCGGCAGCGCGTTATAGTATTTCATCCCTTTATAGAATATAACAGAGTTGAACAGTGTAGTTGTACGGCTTGGTGGATTTCACCTCTTACTGTCCTTTATGGGATGCATGGGCACGATAATGGGTGGGAGCGGTCTGAAAGAGCTACTAACCACCATCTACGTAGCACGCATATTCACGAGCTGTTCGAGCCCACATTTTGGCAAACCTCACACTGGCCAGCATTGTTTTTTATGAGGTTGACATAACTCCTGAGGAGCGAGATGAGACTGAAAAATTGCTGCGAGACACTGAAAGGTCTCTCATTATATCAGCAGAAGAAATTGATACCTACCAAATACTAAAGGCAAAATTTAAAAGTGCCTTGGAGAAAATTGAAGCGAATGGTCCAACATCACAGTTGTGGGTCCAAAACTTTCGTATCACCACTTTGATAAAACTATTCATCCAGGCAGAGCGTGCTGGTGATTGAAACCTTCATTTGTACACTGTCCACAAGATGCTCCCTTTTTTCCACGCAGCTGGACATTTTTTGTATGCTAAGAGCGTGCACCTCTACCTTCAGGATATGATGGCTCTACAAGATCGGATGGATAAAAGTGAATACGACATGTTCACAAAAGGATCCTTCACCATTCGCCGGTCTGACAAGTTTTGGTCTGGGTTGTGGTCAGACCTAACAATTGAGTAGAAGCTGATGCGATCCATGAAAACCTACGGTAGGTTGACCCAAGGAAGGGGAATCTCCGAAAGTGTTCTGGCACAGTGGACAACAGGAATGGTGTTTATGTTGAACATTTGTGAAGAACTGGAAAGTTTTTGCAGCTTATCATGTCCTACTGGAGAGCAGCATGTAGACATGAGACCTTCTCGAATCATCCGAGATAATAGTGATGTGGAAAAACTAAAAAAACTGGTTTGCTCTCCACCCTCCATTTCCCAAAACTGACAGTTTAATTTCTATCAGTAGTGGTTTACTGGCAGGTCCTGAAATTAATTGCCACACAGCCCAGAGAGTTGGAACGGAAGGAGCGATGAAAATTGTGGGGAAAATGAACGACAAGGTAGTAATAAAACGGAAAAATAAAGTTACCACGCTGGCATCGATCACCTCAACCGTTAAACTGCCGGACAAAAACAGAAGAGTGGCTGTGGATCTGCTCACAATTTTTCAGCGAGTGTGTATTGTAAAGAAATCTGAACAGGATTTACAGGATGACTTCAAGTATGAGTTGGCCCCGTTCCCGATGTCTTTGTTCAATGAACAAGGGATGCGCAAGGGCACAAAATCTACTCTGTACTCTGCCTTCACTCCTCTTTCCAGCCACATGCCGATAGATGCCAGCACTCACGTCATTTTGGATGGTGACTACCTCTTGCACAAGGTCGTGTGACAGCGGAAGAGTACGGTTCGAGCACTTTTGGCGCGTTATACCACCTACGTCCGAAACCACTTTGGGAAGAACATCTCCATCGTTTTTGACGGCTACCCTGAAGATGCTACCAAAAAACACACCAAAAAATCGGAACGACTCCGGCGCTACGCAGCTCATTCTAGCTACGAATTGACGTTCAATGAATCCACAGTAATTCAAATTGCTCAAGAGCATGTATTGAGCAATGAAAACAATAAGAGACGCCTTATAACTCTTCTCTGTGACGCCTTTCAGAAGGAGGGAGTGGCTGTTGCCAAAGAAGATGCTGATCGAGAGATCGTCATGATGGCGTTATCAAAAAGAGCAGATGCCGATCGGGTCGTCATAGTGGGAGAAGATGTCGACCCGCTCGTTCTTCTCAGTGGTTTAGGCGCTGAAGAGACAAACGTCTATCTTTAGAAGAGCACGAAGGGTGAAGCTGGTTGCTGTCACTACTCTACGACCTCCTACAACAACCAGGACTTCCGGCAATTACCAGGAACGGTACTATTTACCCACGCGTTTGCCGGGTGCGATACCACCTCAGCACCGTTTGGCCAAGGAAAGACCAAAATCAGCACACTTCTGAGCAAGAGTGAACCACTTGCTGAGCAAGTGGAGGTCTTCCTTCGGCCAGACTCTACCCCACAAGCCGTGAGTGAAGCAGGCATCAAGTGCTTCGTGGTTCTATATGGGGGTGACATCGCGAGGGATACTTTGGATTTCCTGAGGTATAAGACGTTTGTCACTTCAACAAACATAAACCTCGCCCGTTTGCCACCGACGGAAGATGCTGCAGGCCACCATGCAGCGAGGTGCTACCTCCAAGTGCAGAAGTGGCGGGGAGTCAACTTGAATCCCACTGAATGGGGGTGAAAACTGTCTTCTCAAGGACTCACCCCCATCCCCACCACGATGGATCCCGCACCTCCTGCCCTTTTGCGAAAAATTTCATGTAAATGCAAGAAAGGATGCTCTGGGAGCTGCTCGTGTAGAAAGGCTGGGCTCCACTGCTCAGTCCTCTGTCAGTCATGCGGTGGCAAATGTTGCATTAACGTCCCGGATGTGGAGCTGAAATGCTTGGACGATGAAGATGACCCGACTACAGACTGGGCGCCTCTCCCAGCTAAGATAAAAAGAAAGACAAGATTTGGCAACCAAGACACAATACCTACATGATTTATATTAGTTTTATTTTTTGTGTACATGTAATTTGTCCTTATAGTAGGTACCATGATGTTTGTACGAGCATTTTAGTATGTAGGTATATAGAACAATGTTTAAAGATGACGTAATTCCCGATAGATGTAATATATTTTCTTTTTTTCATCAAAAATGTGTTAACTGTTTGATAAATAAAACCATAAAAAGACGTGAGAACAGTTTATTTGCATTTCATCTAAAATCCACTTATGACTGTTTTTGGTTATCTGTTATTTTTGAGAGAACCGTTAAGTCTACAGATATTAATCGAGTTTCAAATGAAAGTTAATTAAATTTACAACAACTTTATTTCCTATAATATTTGACGTGGGATGCGTATTTTAAAAATTATTTTACAAAATAAGTGACCATTTCGAAAAAATTTCACTTTTTGGAAAAAATTGCCTATTTTTGAAGAACTGTATCTTGAAAACCAATGGCTGTGTATTATTTGCTTTAGTCTCAAATTATAGCAAATTTAGTCTACTTTAAAAGTATGTTTGCCAACTACACCGGTCAGACCCTTCCTTTACTGAGATATTGAGCAAAAACTAAAAAAAATCCGAAAATTTCCTGGTTTTTTAGGTCCACCGCCGCTCGCACAGCACTTTCGAAGTTGCAAATTTTTTTTTTTAACACTGGTTTAGGTCCTAACAACATATAAAAAATTCAGAATGACTGGACCTTTTGCAAGCACAACCCCCTTTTCATGTTTAACTTGACTGTACTACAACGGAACCGTCGTCTTCCGGATGTATGATGCTGTGTCTGTTCTACAGGTATTTCAATGGAGCCTGCTCCAAGGAGCTAGCAGCATTGATTCCTGATGCACCGGTGCACGTGCGCGAAACTCGACGGACACGAGCTGAACACCCGTTCACGGTTGACGTTGGCTTCATGAGAACGGGCCGTTTTTACGACTCGTTTTTGTGTAAGTCGGCTCGTATGTGGAACGGGCTACCGGCGTCTGTTTTTCCTCCCTCCTATAATCCGAGCCTCTTCAAGGCCCGCATTAACAAGTCCCTTTCTACAGCCCCTGCCTTGCTCCGCCTCACAACGCCGCCCAATCGGGTGGTGACATAGTTCCCCTGTCTGTGCACTGCACGGGCAGGGACACTCTTGTGAGGTGTCACATATAAAAAAAAAAAAAAATAAAAAAAATGTATACAGGCGGTTGGACTTCTCATCATCAAGCGGGTTGCATCGGCTGCTGGACCAGACGCCACGATCCGTGACGTGTTATATGCATGCCCTGCATGTTCACTAATTATGTAGCTTACCTGGGTCGGTCTCGTAAAAGGGGTGAGTATTGTATTGTATTGCATTGTTTTGTAATAAGTATATAATTTTTAAAGTTTTTACCCAGTCATATTGAATATATTGATTGTTGTTTCTAAAAGAAACTTGCTGGTTGTTTATTTGTTAAATACAACCCAGCTTCCCATCACCGTAGACATGGATTTCAAGGTTTGTAGTGCCCACGGGCCCTGTATGGAATCTCATGGTCATCCCCAAAGAAGTAAGCTTCTCAAAAGCTTTCGTGGACAAATTATTGTTCCCCTCGGAATTTGGCGCACTACGTCTTCAGTAGTAAAGTTCACGGACGTATTTGAGACGTCCCTTCAGCTAAAGCTAGCACTTCAAAATTTAGACCGTCACGGAGGTCTATTTGCTAAATTAATAAAAACCTACCCGTATTACCTTGCCAACATTATGCTACTTAACACTACTCTCAACGCCGCCACGTTGAAATAACACATATGATAGACCACCATTCCGAATCAATCCTGGCATATTTTTCGACACGTAACTGAATGCTTGTTGTAGAATGAATGGACCAAGAGCATAAGAAGAAATACTTTTATAAAAGATCACAATCGTTGTGTTAGTGGAAATCATCCAGAAGGGTATGCCTGTGCTAGGGGAAGTGATATCCACCCCGCCCCTTGTGCGAGGGGGCTGTTTGCCCAGAAGATGTTTCACAATGATTTTATCGCCGTGTTGACTCACCGCTCTCAACTCGCATACGACTACATCTTCCAGCAACAAGTTACTAACAAAGAATGGTAACCCGACAATTATTTTTAATTAAAATAAACATGCAACGAACGTTAAAACGTTATATTCGATATATTTCACTTTGGACACACAATCAATATTGAATTTAAATTGTAAGCTATATATTTCAAACCCATTTTATGACGTTATAAATTTACATTATATGTAATGTAGCTGAATATTTTTTTTATTAGCATTTATAATCCTTTTTCTGCCACCATTTTCGGGAATTAGCTGGAAGAGACTAAAAACCCTGGTTTTTAAAAAATAATGCATAGCAAATATTATCCTGCTGACAAACTACATAAGTAGTTTAGCAGGTTTAAATGTTAAATAAATAAAAAAATAATCTTCTTTCTAAAATGAATCGTCCATACATAGTCTTTTTTATAAATTCCTAACGATTCTCGTTATATTACTGTTTGCACCGAATAAACGGGATATAAAAGAGGGTGTTCCTCTGGGTATTTATTACTCCCCAAAGTTAGTAAATTAATTGATATTTGATGTTGTTCCTAAAATAACATCCGTAAAAACTTTATTGAGTTACTGTTTCCTCAAATAATATTTTGTAGCAATAGGTACCTAATAAAATTGGCATACATAATATGTATTTATTGTAATAAAAATCGTTGGTAACGTCGGTACCTATCCAAGATTTAAAAAAATCGTATGTAAGAAAAACAAGGACATATAAAATACTTGATACTTATACAGAATTATTTTATTTGAAGAAAAATTTAATGTCGATGATGATTTCTGAGACATAATTTTGGCATTAACGGTATAATGATTTCTGAAATTCTGTAATACAATCATTTTACTGAAAGAATTGTGAAACGAAATCAGTAACAATAGTCCTTCGAACAAATAAAAACAGTTGGTTATACTCTCTCCGAGAACGCGGAAACAGCGCGGACCACTCGCTACACGCGAGAGCGGCGTTTAAACGCTTCACTGAAGTGGAGGCTCCAGTCCACCCTCCCCCACTGTTCACCGTGCTCCCTGCGCTGTGCAGGGCACCCTGTCGCCCTGCCGGCACCCCGCTTCACCCCACCCCAAATCAACCTTCAATAACGTGTGATATTATTCTGTATTTTTTTGAAAATACACCTACTTTTTCGAGACTGTAGATGCGGGTACGTAACATGTTACATTTGAAGGGAAGTTTACCAAAAAAATCAAAAAAGTTCGCGAAAATTAAATCAGTTATTTCAGAAGACTCGCTCACCCGGAGGAAATGTGTTTTTGATCGAGAAATAAATAAGGGAAAAAACCTTTTTTTAAATGCTAAATACGTTTAATGGGCCATTGATTTTGCGTTTATTTTATCCAGGTAATATATTATGTGAGAGCTAAAAAAAAATAATAATTGTGAATTAATATGGCGCAGTTCTGTTATATTTCAACCCGCTTACTCATTTAGCTTCACATGAATTCTATTCACTCTTTTTTCACTAAGTTGTTAAAATGGTTTGTAAAAATTCCTCAATTATAATAAAAAAGGGACCCGTAAATAATACGTAAATTAGCATAAATAGCAAAATAGAAACGTATTGTTATTTTTTTATAAAATTTCCATGGGATCTGTTAAGATCTTGGAGGGAGGATATTCGTTATTCGAGGTTCAAACAATGTTACATACTATCTGTAGAAGGAAAACGGCTGTCAATCCAATATAGTATACCACCGCTTTATTCAAAATTCATGCTCCTTAATACTATCAGTTCCAATCTAAACTCATCGCGCGTGATTCTCTTCATCATATGTGTGTTACAATTAACGGAATATTGGCGAAATAACGTTTTAAATATCAGGAAATCCGTCATCGCATGTCTCTCTACATGAACAAACTCTCGCTTGCTAACATTTCAAATGATAGATACCTACTGCAATACGTTTGATAAATAATAAAGGCAAGTTAATTAGTACCTAGTAACAATCGTTTAATTTATTATCTACGAAATGACGTTTGCTTTGACATTCCTATACAGTTAAGATAAATTAGAACAAAGTAAAAAATACAAAAAAATGTTTTCATGAAATCAGGTGACACAATCTGACTGGCACTAACATCCCTTTGACAAGCGGCGGCAGTTCACGTCTACTCGTGTAATGGTTGTGCTGTGTTTACCCCCGCTCTTTCTCCTCTACTAGTAACCTAACTAGGCAAACTCCGTGCCCGACTAAGTGTAATCATTCACTGGGGGCTGAGGGATATTATTATTGTTTTGATTAGCTTTCTGTTTGCTTAGGATGATGCAAAATAAATGAAACCGACGATTCCATGGGAATGTAACGAATGAACCAATATAGACTCTAGTACTAATAGAAGTACAATAATGGGTGCCCGATTTCACGAGAATCACCCACGAAGAAGCACTCACAAATAATCTCGGTAAACCAACCGAAAGGACGAACTTAGGTTATTACTTCAATCTAGCATTCAATATTGAGTTAATAATGGACCATCCTAACGAGCATATAAACCAAAATCCAAACCAGCGGACATCAGTGTCTGAGTTGGCATCGAACTTTCCAGAAAAAACTAATAATGTTATTATTTTTTAGATATAATATTCAGTGTTTACATTTTATCATACTAAATATTTGTTTATATATCACCCTGGTGAAAAGACCACCGTTCAAAATTGCAACGTTGCTTGAAATGGCTTTATTTTTTGATGACCACATTATCCCCCTTATCTGTTTCCCCTCCTCCCTTCAGCCTTACAAAATTGGAAATGCTGGGAGCAATTAGGACTCTTGTGGGGTACTCACATAAAATAAATCTGATTTCCAAAAGGCTGTTCTGTAAATTTGGTAATTGATACCTAGTTGGTGGGTACAGCTGGTGGTAATATTGTTGCTATAAAGATTTAGATACAATATTTCTAAAGACATGTCGATAGGAACGCCGGTGTAACGATCAGAAATTTAAAAAAAAAAGAGAATTTATTTTAAAAACAAAAAAACTATGTTTTAAAAAATGTAGTCCCCCAAAATCGCTTCGTAAACGTTGCCTAAAAGCACTTCAATCGGAGAATAATAAAGTGAGACATAATATAATTTCCGGCCGTCTCCATTGCAACAGTGGGGGGATGAGAGCGGCGCTGTGGAAGGGGGCAAGGAAAGTGAGGAAGGTGAGGGAGCTGCTCCCCTCTCCCTCTCCCCTCAGGGCTGGACTGAAGACAATATTATTAAATTATTGGCTTAATACCTAAAACAGACAATAAAATGAATATATTTTTTAGAAGTTTTGCTTAGATTTATTTGTTAGATCTATTTCAGAAGAATAAATGAGTTAAGAACTAAGAGAAACATGGGGAGGTGTCACTTTATCTGCACTAGACCCAATCATAAAAGCACAGAAAACGATAATCAAAATAATCCTTAGGCTACCTCTAATTACAGACCCAAACTTAATCTTTGTTTGATTTTCGGCAGATAAACGCAAAATAATCTTCACGCACCTATATACAAACACACATACTCGTATACACTAGACAAAAAGTTTAAATACTCGCTTTACTCGAAATAATAACAAGGATTTACTCCAAATTACTGTAATGCATACTAGTTTTGGTCACAGAAATTTTAGGTACATTGCAACAAGATTGTACAATACTCTTCCAGAGAATATAAAAGAATCTGATACTCAACCAAATTTAAAAAAAAACATTATAATTTGGATCAAAAGCAATAATAGGGCCTTTCCTGTTACCCTCATCCAAATTCAAAATTATTGATCTAACAAAAATATTGAACGATTATATTATAATTTAAGTGTAGGTATATTCAAACGAGTATTTAAACTTTTAAAATGACTGCCTCAACACAGGCGGGTGATGAGAAAGCTCAACTTTTTCTATTTGTTATATACTACCTATTGTTTTCATATTATTATTTTCTGTTGTTAATTCTATTAACTACATAATTTATAACAAATTTACACTATCGACACTTTACATGTATTCTTAGTTATAGTTGCAAATTTCTTGAAAAATGATTAATTATTATTATATATAGTCGATATTTGCTGTAAAATCTCTTCGATATGATATTGTTACACATGAAATTTTATTTTACGTTTTGAACGTGAATCCGCTTCGAACTAAATAAACAAGTGAAAAAATTTAGGTTGTTAATTTAAAAAAAATACAAATTAATGAAATTCCAAAATGAATTAAAGGTTTCAAGGTAGGTAATTTATGAACCTAATACCTTGGTAAGAAAATGTTCCAAACAACATTTTTATTCCGTTAAAATTTGCGTCTGTCTAAAAAAAGCTAATTTCGTCAGAGGCAGTCTAAGGGCGGAAAACGCCCAAAGGCAGTAAAGGGCACGGGCGTAGTCTCCCTCCCACTCGCGGGAGGGGGAGCGAGTCAGATCAAAGTGCTCCGTGGCGTGAAAACACGGAGCGAGAGCGGCAAGCAGCTTTGATAGGCCCAAAGCACTGATTGGAAATGTATTACGAATATTTCCGACTTAATAAGATTGTTTTATTTCTAGGTATTTATGTTTTACAAGGGCGGGGTTTCAAAACAAAAGGTTTTTCTTTGCAACAGGCATATCAGTTGTAATTAAATGTTGACATTTATGTTTTAAATGTATACATGGGTTTACAATTTGAGGAAATTCTGTAAACTGTGTTATTACCTAGAAAATATTATTTTGAATAGTGAATTTAATTCTGACTGTCTTGGCTCCGGCAGATGATTGACAATATGAATCATACTGACACTAATTAATATATTAAAAGAGTTACTACATCGAGAAAAATTCGCTTAAACTTAAACAGTAAAGAAATAGGTAAAAACAATAACTTACTAAAAAAGCGTCCATTCATTAATTTAATGATTCAATTAAACTAACATATTTGCTAAACAATTTATTGCCACGTGAACCTAATAAATAATACTGATATGATTTAAGATTTTGACGACAGCGGACCAACGTTTTGGACAGCATTACAATGTTTGTCAAAAATTCATCACGTCCAAACGAATTCTTATCACAAACACAACATCTATTTATTTATATATTTTTTTTAATACCCCAAACTAGGCAAATGCCCGTATTATGGTGGTAATAAATAAGAAAATATAAAAAACATATAAAATAAAATATAAACACAATTATACAATGTTGTCCATATATCGTTATACAAATGGTAAAACAAAAACAAAAATAATAAATATATATATGATAATATGGATAAAGTCGGAATGAATTCACTTAATGGTCTTTCTTCAGTCAGACAATAATTTCTTTCCGATTTCATTCTGCCACATTCTATGAGCCATACGGTAATTTGCTTTTGAAGATGGCCTATTTTAACCTTACTGCATTGCTGCTTGAACCCATTATACACCTTAGGAGCCAGAAATACATGGAAACGTTGTCCAAACGATGTGTTCATTTTTGGTACTATCATCCTTTGTTCTGATCTTAGTCTTGTTGTGTAACTGTGATCAACAAGACCATGAAGCTTGGAATTGTTCGTATAGTACATTATGAGTGCATGTACATAAATCTGTCTTACGTCTAATAAATTTGTTTCCTTAAATAAGGGTGTCGATGGATACATATAAGGTTTTTTATCCATCACTCTTATTACAGCTTTTTGTGCCTTGGCTAACGGATCTAGGTGCTCTATGCTCAAAGGTAATAGAATTTAAGTTGTTACTACTATATTATACCTTTACAAATGTTGGCTTTTTCTTTGGTTTTTGTTTGTTTTCATCATTCCGTTTTATGTGTTTTATTTATTTTAGTCTAGAGTTTTTATCTATCAACGATCTGAATGTATTTAATTTTTTATTTTGTAGACTGACTGTGAGAAATGGATACCCTTTCAAGCTAAAATCTTCGCCCTTTATATTAACATTTTATTTTTGCAACTTCTAATATTAATTAATAAAATGCTCAGGCATTTATGAAATTAGCACCGCAGTAATTATGTGTGCACCTGTGTGTACGTAAGGCCACCAATTGTATAGGCTGCATGTGTTCGGTGTGGTGTGGCCCTAAACTCGTATAACAGCTTAAAACCAAAGTAGCTTGTTTTCAACGCAAAGTTATTTAAATGCATTCTGAAGTTGCGCCACCTTTACTGTTCGACAGCGTGCTGATGTCTGCGTCTGAGAAGGGCGCGACGCCGATGTCAAAACAAATTTCAGCGAAGTTTCCAGGCAACAGATTTCAGATTTCACTTCTCGGCTCAGCCCTTTCGGCTTGGCTACAAACGGTTTAACGGAGAGGACTGACGTGTTTTATATTACTATAACATATTTACATTATGACTTATGCAGAGTTAAAAAATAACTTATCTTTACGAGGACGAAATTATTTCGTTCATTTTTTATATTACGTAAAACGCGGAAAAGTAATACATATAAATTAATATACAGAAAAAATTCAAAATTCGCCAGACCCACGAACCCCCCCCCCCCCATGGTGCTCGTTATCCAAATAATGGCTCCCGGGGTGGCGGTACCCATTCCCGCCTCCTAAATTGGAGTTATGTTTCATTCCCATCTGCAGTCTTCTTATCCCACGAACTTACTACTGGACTGGACTGGGGAGAGGAAGAGTGCAATTCTAAGAACTTTTTACGTATTTCAATTGTTACGTATTTATTAATATTATAATGGAGGTACAGTGAATTGTTTAGATAAAAAAGTGAAATTTCCCGATTTCTAATATTGGGAGTTGTTTTATCGGTTAAATTATGACGACTCTCTGATTTGGGTGAACCAATAATGATCGATAATCATCGAGCAATGCTTTTCATAACCGCGGCCGGGATTATCAGACGTTACTCGTAGGACTGCGGCCTGGACTAAAGACTGGGAACTGGAAAATTGAGGAAATATTATAAATTGACGAACCTTCAATATTATTTCCAACAAGTCATGAGTTTAATTACCTTTCAAATGGCTGTGAAATGCCACTCTAATACTACTCTAGTATTCTTCAACTCAAAAAAATATTATTATACCATTGAAATCAGTATACTATTCATATTTTGTTTTATCTTTGAAAAATTCTATTTTTCAAATAATTTTATGTATTTTTGTGAACCTTTTCATAGTAAATAAATTGATAAGTAGAGAAGAATTTTGAATTATTTAAAGACACCAGAACATTATTAGAGGGACGAGGAGTGTGACATCAGGTCGAAAGTGTAATTATAAATAATAATAATAATAACGAAAGATTTTTTAAATATTTATGTTGAGGGATCAGTAGGATTTATAGGCCCTGTTAGGAGTTCTACCGAGCCGAACCCTCTGATATGAAAATAACTGGAGTCGGTGAATTATTTTCCCATTTGATCTCTGATGATTTGACGTGTTGTTCTTGTATTTATTTTGCTTATATAATGCACTTGCATAATGTTGATTGACTAGATGATCATTTGTGGAAAAGTGTGTGGAAGGGTTTAGTTTTTCCTATGGGGAAGATTAAACCCGGACATAAAATCGGAAAAAAATAAAACATTTATTTGCCAATAGATAAATTTTATATATTTTTTAACACTAATTCTATTGACAAAACGGTCACTGTTCAGCTATGCATTCCGGATCTCTCCGGGAATGCAGCTGGTTTTCAGCAGTGCCTCCAATATAATAATAATAATTGTATATACATATTTAGGTATAATAATGAACAATGAAATAATATTAACAATAAAAAATCAAATCAACACAAACAAATAAAAATAAAAGTAGAAATAGTAGGTATACAAATCAGTGCAAATTAATAATATAGTCAACAAAAATTCAAAATAAACAATAATCGCAACCACATTTACCTAAGTATCCCCTTCATTGTAACGATAGCAACCATTCGCAGCAAAGCTTTTTGAAGCAATGCAACGATGTCGATATTCGAATTGACAGTGGTACTTCGTTCCAAAGCTTTGACGAAGAATAGCTATAACTACCCTCAAACACAGTAGTTTTATGTTTGGGGAGAACGAGTAAGTGGTTTCTTTGATGCGTACTATGTGTATGAGAGTCACGGGACCACTGCAATCTGTCAAACAGATAGGCAGGAACCTTTGAATTCATCAAATTGAACATTTGACACAATTGGTGTAATTTCCTTCTGTTCGACATATTTAGAATCTGATGCCGATAGAGGTAAGGCGAGATATGATCCCGTCTCGGGACATTATAACAATATCGGACACATGCATTTTGGACTCGTTGTACTTGTTTTTGGGTTTTTTTCAGTAAAGAGGGACCATATACTGTGGTCTCCATAGTCCAATATTGAGAGAACAAGACTGTTAGTAATAATCTTTCGTAATTTCATTGATAATTATGATCTCTTATATTATACAGCAGACGAAGTCTCGAATATCACCACTGTGACTTGTTTTTAATATGTTCCTCATACCTCAATTTACCGTCCACCACTATTCCAAGGTTGGGCGCAGATTCAACAAACGAAATAGTGTGTATCGAACGTGAAAACATGATTTGCTGCATTTGATTCGATTGCGACTAAGGTTGAACACCTGCAAGTTTGATGACCCTTTTTCCAAGCCATAATGTTTACGAGTTGAAAAATGCACCAAAATAATCGGTTACTAGGCGAATGACTCATACAAACACCTGCGTTTAAACAGTAAACAAGTTTTTTTGTTTGATGTTATTGCTGTCACAAGAACGCTTCTTAGAGAAATTATAAATAATACCTAGTTAAAACAAAATATTGGGTCAGTCAAATTTAAAAAATTAACACGAGTAGACGGAACACCTCCAGTTGAAACGCGATCTATTAATTATAATTATAAATTCCTGAGTGTCAACTGAAATCTGTAGTCGCTTCTGTTCCTCCATCACGGCACAATCATTTTAAAGATTACAACTATTTCTAACGAGCTGTTTACGGCCGGCACTCTATCAACTGAGCCAGACTCATCTGTCATCTTTACAATAATGGGGCGTCTCCGTGTGCCGGCTCTTATAATCAAATGAACTGCCCACTGCCGGTGATCACCTAGAGGCTGGCCAATCCCTGCTGCATTGATGCTGACAACCTAGAGGCTGATGAATCCCTTCTGGCTACCGACTGAACCAGCCACAGATGCTGACAACCTAAAGGCTGACGAATACCTGCTGGCTACCGACTGATCTACCCACTGCCGGTGATCACCTAGAGGCTGGCCAATCCCTGCTGCATTGATGCTGACAACCTAGAGGCTGATGAATCCCTTCTGGCTACCGACTGAACCAGCCACAGATGCTGACAACCTAAAGGCTGACGAATACCTGCTGGCTACCGACTGAACTGCCCACTGCCGGTGATCACCTAGAAGCCGGCCAATTCTTCCTGGCTACCAACTGAATTAGCTACCAACTGAATTAGCCATTGATGCTGAAAACCTAGAGGCTGGCCAATTCTTCCTGGCTACCGACTAAATTAGCCATTGATGCTGAAAACCTAGAAGCCGGCCAATTCTTCCTGGCTACCAACTGAATTAGCCATTGATGCTGAAAACCTAGAGGCTGGCCAATTCTTCCTGGCTACCGACTAAATTAGCCATTGATGCTGAAAACCTAGAAGCCGGCCAATTCTTCCTGGCTACCAACTGAATTAGCCATTGATGCTGAAAACTTAGAGGCTGGCCAATTCTTCATGGCTACCGACTGAATTAGCCATTGATGCTGACAACCTAGAGGCCGGCCAATTTTTCCTGGCTACCGACTGAATTAGCTATTGATGCTGAAGCCTAGAGGCTGGCCGATTCATGCTGGCTACCAATTGAACTGGCCACTGCTCCAGCAGTCGCCTACGCCATTTGCTGTATCGTATGGCGCGATGATGCACAATGTGTTCTAATCTGAAATGATCGCTGAAAGGATTCCGACTGTATCAGTTTTCTATCCGTGTTTTAAATCTCAGTTGTATTGAAATACATATAACTATTTCTTGTGAATTGGGTTGGCTGTAAAAAAATAGGAAGTACCTATAAGCTACACCCCTTTGTACGTTCTGTATACCAGTACAATACTTGTAATTAAAACGTGAATTTTGATTCGAATCGTCTTTCTTTTATGATGGTTTGGATAGAACACCTCACGGTGTTTTACCTAAATCATTACCCAGGTTGAGGGCTGATGTGTGCCGGTGCTTATTATTAACAGTCTTTTCTTGTGCAGGCAAACACGTCCCGTACATAGTGGTTTCACCTATTTTTACATCATGTCCTTTATTACATTACAAGAAAATATAATCAACAGTGACAGAAAATATATCAGTAATTTAGAAAACATTAAACATGATATTAGAAAAATAATCTTACCTGAAACCTATGCAGAAAAGGTAAAAAAACACGAACCAGTTGTTATCATAAAACCAAAAAAGAAGGATCAGGAAAATAATGAAACAAAGAATGAAATAAAAGACAATATTGACCCAGCAAATTTTGGAGTTACCGGCATGAGAAATTTTAAGGATCGAGGGGTTATAGTAGAATTTAAAAATGCCACAGATATTAACAAGGTTCATGATGAGGTGATAGCCAAACTGGGAGATAAATATGAGGTAAAGATTCCTCAAACAAAAAACCCATCCGTCAAAATTATTGGTTTATCTGAAAAATACAGTTTTGAAGAAATAGAGAGAAAAATAAAAACTCAAAATGAGACCATCTGTGAACAAAGCTCAAAAATAAAGGTGACATATATGAAAGAACTAAAAAACCAAAGAAATCAAACAACTTTTACTATATATACCGACGTCGACGGAAAGACTTACGATAGAATGTTAAATGCAGAAAAAATAAATATTGGATGGGACAGATGCAGGGTCTTTGACAATTTAAATATCATGAGATGTTTTAAATGTAATGGGTTCAACCACAAGGCTATAGATTGCAGAAACCTAAAATCTTGTCCAAAATGCGCAAAAAATCATGACGTAAAAGATTGTATGGATGAGGATATTCAGTGCATCAATTGTATAATGACAAGTAAAAGATTAGGACTGAAACTAAATTGTAGTCACTCAGCCATGAGTAAGGAATGCCCAATTTATAAAAGAAAACTTGAAGCAAAAATGAGCAGAATTTCTTTTTTATAAACAAAAGTTACGAGAAAGATGAAATTATATACTTGAACATACAAAGCATCATAGCACATTACGAAGAGGTCAAAATACTTTTAGAAGAGAAGAAACCTTTTATGCTTATGATGAGTGAAACACGTGTGACTGAAGATATCCAAGATAGTGAAATTATATTTGATGATTATAATACCATCCGTTGTGACTCGCATAGCAGACATACAGGCGGAGTGATGATTCTCTCAAGTAATAAAGTTCCATATGAAGTGATATCAAATCACCAACATGAAAAACATTGTTGGATTTTAGCCATCAGAATTAAATCAGGAATCAAGAAAGGTGTATATACTGTTATTTATAGATCACCAAACACGAGTAAATGCGACTTCTTAACATATTTTCAAAGATGGAGCATGGAAAATTTGCAAGATGTAAATATTAACATCATAGTTGGAGATTTCAATATAAATGTTAAAGCAAATGCAGACATATACACAAAAAAACTGAAATCTATTATTCAAACTGCAGGTATGAAACAATTAGTTAAAGATTTCACACGAATTACTAATACCTCTAAAACATTGATTGATCTGGTTATCTCAAATAAATTTAACCTATGTGTTAATGTATTAGATAAACATAAAATTACCGACCATAATATGATTCAAATTCTATTAAATGACAGAGAAAACTACAACTCCAGTAAAGAAACACAAGTAATAACATTTAAAAATTACAAAAGATACAATAAAGAACTCTTCATTCAGACCTTAGAGACTATTGATTGGAATGAAATAAATCAAATGGAATATAACAAAAAAGCTGACCAGATGATATTGAACATTAAAAAATCCATTGATGAAGTAGTTCCAGAACAGAAGATACGTAAAGGAAACAATAATAAATGGTTCACAAAAGAACTACGCACAATGCAGCATGATAGAGATACATTTTACAAGAGAGCACGCCTTACTAATAATACTATGGATTGGAATAACTACAAAACATGAGAAATAAATACTCTAAAGACATAAAAAGAACGCATAATGAGTACATAAAAAATAAAATAAAATCGGAAGAAGGGAATCCCAAAAAAATTTGGAAAAGCATTAAAGAATTAGTACATGGCGATAACAAAAACGACATAAAAATAGTAAACTTCCCAAAAGATATAAACGAAGAAAACATGGCTAATAGCTTTAATAAATATTTTATAGAAAGCATCACTCAAATTAACAAATTAATACCTAACATTGTTTTCAACCCCACAAATGATAATAACAACTCAAACAAAAAAATATTGGTCTTCAGAAAAATAACTGCAGAATATTTATTTAACATTTTAAACAAAATTAAATCAAAAAATAGTTCAGATGGATTAAATATTAGTCTGATAAAAGATGCTTTTCCAGTAATTGGATCTACTCTATTAAATATTATTAATCAGACAATTGAAGAGGGAAAATTTCCACAGTCATGGAAACTATCTACCATTATACCGGTCCCAAAGGTTAAAAATACCAGAAAATGTGAAGAATTTCGACCAATAAACACCTTACCGAAATATGAACAGATACTTGAAGTAATAATAAAAGAAAAAATATTGCAATACTTAGATGAACACAATATTTTATACCAAGAACAATCGGGATTCAGATGTAATAATTCTTGTGAAACAGCGTTAAATGTAATCGTTGAAGAATGGAAAGAAGGAATGAATAGTAATAAATTTATCTTAGCAATATTCTTCGATTTTCAAAGGGCATTCGAAACTATAGATCGAGAAATATTGATAAGAAAGCTTAAAGAAATTGGTTTCTCAACTCTAGCCATTAAATTAATAAAAGAGTATTTGAAAGACCGAATACAGGTAACAAAAATTAATAATCAATTTTCAAAACCAATGGAAAATAAATTAGGAGTACCACAGGGATCAGTCCTTGGACCTCTATTGTTCATACTCTATATTAATGATATGGTGAAAATATTTTCAAAATGCAAAGTACGACTATTTGCCGATGATACACTTATATATATAATTGGAGAAAACTATGAAGAACTAATACATATTTTAAACAATGAACTAGATAATGTATCAAGATGGCTAAAAATAAATAAGCTTAAATTAAATACAAAAAAAAACAAAATGTATGGTAATTGGTTATAAGAAGACATCCAGTGAAAGCAAAATCAAAATTGATGGTGAAATTATTGAAAATGTTACCGATATAAAATACTAAGGAGTTATAATAGATTCCAAACTCATTTTTAACAAACATGCGGAATATACCCAAAAGAAAATTGGAGAAAATATATATTTTTTTGGAAGAATTCGCCAAAAACTGTCCGAAAAAACTCCAATCACCATTTATAACTCCATTATTGCTCCACATTTTAATTACTGCTCAACTATCCTTTTCCTGTGTAACGACCGAGAGCAAAATAAATTTCAAATTCTCCAAAATAGGGCAATGAGAACAATACTCAGACGAAATAGATATTCAAAAGTAAATAAAATGTTAAACGAACTAAATTGGCTAACGGTGAAACAGATGTTGACCTTGAACACGATGATATTTTTACACAAAATAGTAAACAACCTGCTACCCAAATATTTTTCGAATAAAATTGTATACAACAAGGACATACACAAACATAAAACTAGGACGTGCAATGAAATCAGGCTACCAAAGAAGGACAAAGCGAATACCCAGAATAGTATATTTTATAAAGGGATGAAATACTATAACGCGCTGCCGGAAAACCTTAAGTCTGCCCCAATTGAAAAGTTTAAGATGTTGTGTAGGAGCCACATCAAGAAAGAAAAAAAAATAGTATATTTAAATGTAATAATTAATTAGTCATTTGTAATCTTAAATGTACAAATTACTAAAATAAATCAATAGTAAAAAAATAAAAATTATTCCTTACACATGATATTTTTTGTTTGGTTCCCATTAACAAAGCAACAGTTTTTTGGGGATTGAGAAGTAGTGCATGCTCTTGTGCCCAAGCGCAAACTCTACGTAGATCACTATTTATCATTTCCACCGCTAGATGAGCGTTACATACTTCAAATGGTAAATATAGTTGTACAATCTGCATACATGTGAGACATACAGTGTCTAATAGATTGCATCATGTCAGCGGTATATATGGCAAAAAGCAATGGTCCTAGTATCGATCCCTGTGGTACCTCTCGCGTTATTTTAACATCAGATCAATATTTTAGAGCCCCATTGATATTCCTCAGACTGTACGCTGAGTTCTATCTTTAAAATAACTCTGAAACCATTTTATTGCTTCATCATTGAAACCGAAGTATCTAAACTTTGAAACAAGCAATGGAATGCTCCGTAAGTCAAATTTTTTTTTTTTTTTTTTTTTTTTTATTTAATTTTTTTTTTGTTACATACATGGTTTTAAAATACAAATTATGTTTTTTTACATACATATTAAAAAAAGAAAGAAACAATGCGAATTACAGAAAAGTATATGTACACATGCACATATGTATACATATATAGTGTATTACACATCATACATAACATACACACACAATACACGTACACACACACGAGTTCATAAACAGCATATACATAAAAATAATAATATGCATAAGTGTATGATAGCAAAAAAATCCCACATAGGCATCGCCAGTTCGTGGGTATACTTGTGTTTCTTTAAGGCAGTTCAGTTAAAATGACTCTAAATATACATATTTTATCTTTGTAGAAAATTGAAAAGAAAAGAATGAAAATATTTATAGTAAAATCATTATTTACTGTATTTACGGAATTAAATATGAAAAATAAAAGTTAATAAGGATTTGTTAAAAGTTAATAGAGATTAATATCAGATGTTACAGCAGGTAAATATTAATATCTATGGTATTTATCCAAGATTTTATTACATTTTCCTGTAGGATGATATATTTTCACATTTGATTTCTGTATTGGTATAGAGTGCATTATAAATTTTTGGTGTAATAAAGTAAGCATGTCTTTGCGCAAGCCTTGTTTTGCACAGTGGAACTTTAAATACATTATTTACCCTATTACTAGACCGATTTTCATTTTTTATAAAAAGAAAATTTCGAGCAAATATATATTTTAAACATTGTGTACAGTAAATTTTTCTTATCTCTAACAATTTAGCCTCTTCGAATAATTGCAAGGAGGGGTAGGTCATATCTTTATGCAACATTATTTTTAGTATTAGTTTTTGTGTTATTTCTAGTGGCTTAATATGGGTGTTATAAATCCCCCCCCATGCAATTATTCCATAAGATACTGATGATTGCACCAATGCATGATACACCAATTTGATTCTTTTGATATCTACTATGTTATTTAGACGTTTAAAAATATAAGTTAAATATCTAAGTTTATTTACAAGCTTTTCTATGTGATTTGTCCATTTGAGTTGGCTGTCTATTATAATTCCTAAATATTTAACTGTTTTCCCCGATTTCATTTCTGTACAGTTATTGCATAAGACAGGATTGCAAGTAGTTTTGTGAAACCTTATACTTAGATGAGTTAAGGGTGCCGCTTTTTTGGTATTATAAAAAGGAATATATATAGTTTTTTCACAGTTCAGAGTTAGGAGGTTTTGATTGAGCCATTCTTTGACAATAATTGTGCACTTATTTGCATTTTTAGAGACCTCGTCCCAGGATTTACCATGAACCGTGATTGCAGTATCGTCAGCATACGAGAAAAGTTTTCCCGGAATACTAATATTACATAGGTCATTAATATAAATTAGAAACAAAAGCGGACCTATAACTGTTCCTTGTGGAACCCCATGTCTCATAGATGCTGGTTTACTAATATTTACGCCAATTTTTGTGGATTGTCTGCGATCAAGTAAATAATTTGTTAAAAGTGACAGACAATTATTTTTGATTCCCATATTATTAAGTTTTCCAAGCAGTTTATTATGATTGACGGTATCAAAAGCCTTTTTTAGGTCTAAGAATATTGTTAAACTTTTCATATTCGAATCTAGATTGGTGTATAATTTTTTTGTTAGATTAAATAAAGCATCATCAGTACTAAGACCTGATCTGAAACCATATTGGTTTGGTGACAAGAGTGCATTAGATTCTAGAAACTCTAGTACTTGTATCTTTATGATTTTTTCTAATATCTTTGCAAGTTGGGATATCAGCGATATTGGTCTGTAGTTGTCAAGTTTAGAGATCGATCCAGATTTATGTATGGGTACAATAATTGAGAGTTTAAATGCATTTGGGAAAATGTTTTTTTCAAGGCAGGAATTAAAAATGTGTTGTAAGGGCATAGAAATGTGTTGTTTAATAGACTTGATTGTGATACAGCTTAATTCATCTGGACCATTGGCTGTATTTGTTTTAAGATTGTCAATGTGTTTTATAATTTCAGATTCAGTTATCCGTTTAAATTGAGATAAATTAGGAGTATATTCGGGGGTGGGTATGTCTATTTGGGTTGATTTATGTATACTGTTTTGAAATGAGGGATTATTATTTATTAAATCTGCGGCAACGTTTGTAAAGAAATCATTGAATTTATTTGCGATTTTTCCTACATCCGTTATGACTATTTTATCGTCTGTTACAATTTTTTCGGGAAATCTTTTTATTTTGTGTGTTCTATTCGTTATTTCATTTATGACTTGCCATGTTTTTTTAGAATCATTATCAGCTTTTTGCAATTGGTTTGCATAGTATTCTTGTTTACATTTCTTCATAAGAATATTAAAAAAATTTCTATAGATTATGTATTGCTGACGTAAATTTCCATTAGATGGTACACCTTTTACCATACAGTAATTCTCATGGTTTTTGTAAATTTTGTACAGTTTGTTCCTGTGTTGACTTGCAATTATCAGTCCACGCGTGATCCATGGTTTAATTTTTTTATGTTTTCTTTTAGGTGTTCGTGTTAATTCTAGACTATTTTTGATATTATTATTTAATATCGAATAGAATGTATTCAGTGATTGATTTGGGTCATCATTGGATAAAACTTGGTTCCAAGTTTCTTTTTTTAGAGAATTGTTTAGTATTTAGTAGTTAATTTTATTTTTTTCCACTTGTTGTTCTTTAGTTGTATGATGAAAATTTAATTTACTGTGACCGAAAAAGGTTGGGTAGTGGTCAGTGATATCGAATTTTAGGACAGCTGATCTGGGTATAAAATTTTTATTAGTTTTGAGTAATATATGATCGAGGCAAGAGTCAGCGTGATGGCCATATCTAGTGGGTTTATTTATGTAAGACAGATAACCCTCGCTATATATAACATTTAGATATTCGTTTGCAATAGGGTTTAGGATCGAATTATCAATGTTGATGTTTATATCACCTACAATAAATGAGAAATCGAATTGATTGCAATTATTTTCATTTATAAAATATTTAAGTTCTGTAATAAAGGATTTAGAGTCTAAGGAAGGGGAGCGATATATAGCAAGTATAGAGTACGTTTTACTGTTATGTGTGAAGGATAAATGTATGGCATTAGAAAACTTAAATTTGGGGATATTAATTATTACGTTAGTTATTTTATTTGAACTGTAAAATATTGAGAGACCATCGTGAGAGGTATGTTTACAGGGTAATGAGTAAGTCTCATAATCGGAGATGTGGTAGGGTATTGAGTCACGCATTTGCGTTTCGGTAAGTATGATTACATTAGGACGAAAGTCTAGAGAATTGAGGAAAATACAGAAATCATCAAAATGTTTGCATATGCTTCTTATATTTAAATTTATTAAATTGAAATCTGTATTTCCCTCAATTATGTAGTTATTTAGTTCTGTCATATTTTCATAAACCTTAGTGTCTGGGACCGAAAAATCATCATAGTAATCCATTTTCAAATTTAATTATAAAAATTTCTTACTCTAGTAGGTACATGATTATTGGGTTGGAATGTCGTTAACATCATTTATTCTTATTATAGGGGATTCTTCGTTCTTTCTCAGTAATACATTTCCATCCTTCGTCCAAACGTATTTATATCCCAAAGATTTGGTAGATTTTGTTAACCAAAGAAGTTGTTTATTCTTTGGGGTAAGTTTATCATTTATGAATATTTTTTCAGTTGATTCTGAGTACCTGATGTCCTTGGGAGTGAAGATTCCTTTATTTTTTTTTTTGTGATGACCTTATCCTTCGTTTCCTTTGTATCAAATTGAATAGTAATAATTTGTTTGACCGGGTTGTTATAGTAATTCACCAATGAGTTATTTTTTAGGAGGTCACTACAGTCTAGTGTCGACATCAGCATTTCTACTGGTTTTCTGATGTCGTCATTTTTTTTCAGTGTGATTCCTTGAATTTCAATGGATGTTTCTAGTGAGCTCTGTTGGATATGGTTTACTGACTGTTTAAGATTTTTTATTTCTTTTTGTAGTTCTTCAATTTTCGATTCATTTTTTTTTTTGATGTTCATTGGTTTTTTTTAATTCATTTTCGAAATCATCAATTTTGTTAGAGCAGAATTCTACGCTCTTAACTATATCCTGAATTTCTTTTTTAATGTCTAAGAATATTTTATTGACATCTTTTTTTAGAAAATTTTTTAGTTGAAGGTCAATTCTGTCGCTCATTGTTTGTAACAATTGTTCTTTGAAACATTCTAATTTTTGTTCCATTGTATCACTTTTGGGAGCCATTTTTAAATGATTTTTATTTATTTTGGATATTATAAAATTTCAATTTTGGGCTAGAGTGACATCTATTGGCAGCAACTTATTTATGGTGTTTTTGGCAGCAGATTAAGCTTCGTCTGTTGGTCGATAGATGTGATAAGATAAAAATAAATAATCGATATCAACTTTAGTATTATTTATTGCATTTGAAATTTATTTTTATACTTAATTATTAATTTTTATGTATGATGAGTAAAACCGCAGATGATTTAATGTCAATTTGATTGTTTTGAGTATCACTTTTCGTATCCACTATTAATTGTCCAAATTGTTATTGCCAATTTCTAGGTTAAGTTGATAAAAGTTTTTAACTGATATTCTTTTGCTTTATGTTGAACTAATCAGCTGATTATTATTATTTAATTGCTATGGAAAGCCACTGTTTTGTTCACTTTACATTTGCACTTATTGGATACTGAAGAATATAGTGTTGACAAATTCTATTCAAAGACAGTTAGAATTTGTCAGATAAAGTTTGTTCTATTGGGTTTATTTTTATTTAGGATTCACTAACTTGTGTATCAATTTAGGATTAATTCACTAGAACAGTTTTCTGTTACTATTTCACTTCAAATTCTCAAAGATTTCAAAAAAAATATCGGAAGATACTTTGACAGCTGGTAACTGCTCAATATATTGAACTACTACTAATTCTTTAGAAAAATCCAGAAGAACTAATATCGGGGTTTTGCCTGCATCACTGGAGTCAATAATATCGTCTGAAATGCATTGCAGAGCTGTCGTAGTGCTATGGCCTTAACGAAACCCCGATTGATGCCGTGGTATAAGCCCGCATGTTTCAGTGTAGACTACTGTTTGGTAAAACACAACTTTTTCGAGTACCTTGGATAATGCCGGTAATATACTGATCGGTCTGAGATCGCTAAGACTAGAAATTGGTTTCTTTTTAGGAATTGGTGTTACTAAACCACTTTTCCACACTGCTGGTACTGTACCTGTCCGTAATGATTTGTTAATAATTGCTGTTATGGTGCTGAGTGGAAAAGGAAGGATTAGTTTAATCATTGTGATGCTTATGTTATCGCAACCGATGGCGATTGATTAATATTATGAATGTGTTTTGTTATTGTAGTTTCGTCAACCGTTTCAAGTGAGAATGAGTTTGACACAGAGTAATTTTGTGAATTATAATGATTGAGTAGAATTGCACTGTGTTCTAGATTTTGACTGTGGTTTTTAAAATGATTATTTATTGCATCTGGGTTATTCAACTCCATTGGTATATCTCCGCCTTTATCTTTAATATGAAGGCAGTTTTCTAAAGATTTCCAGAGTTTTTTTGAGTCATGTATATTATTATTAATATTATGTTCGAAAAATGCTTTTTTTCTCTTTTCATAGAAGAGGTTACTAAATTTCTTAATTGTTTATAATATATGTAGTGCAAATCTAATTTTGATTTTAAATACCTGGCATACGCGCAATCTCGAATTTTCATCATGTATTTAATGACATCTGTTATCCAAGGTTTGTGTTTGTCTTTAATAGTTATAGTCTGTTTTGGAACATGCGTGTCATATAAATTCAATACATACGCATTGAAATGTGTAACCATACTATCAACGTCATCCAAAGCGTTTATGAGTTGCCATGGCCCATTAGCCAGATCAGAATTGAACTCATTCATGTCTATATCTTTAATATTTCTATAAGTTATTGTTTTGGGGATTCATTTTGGTTTTGGAAATTTTAAGACACATACAACCAAACCATGGTCGCTAATAGATTTATAATGGTAAATTTGAGTATGTGCAACTACTTCAGGTTTATTAGTGAATACCACATCTATAAGTGTCGAGGAAGTAACTGTTACTCTTGTTGGTTCGTTTACAGTTGGCGACATATTAAATACTTGCAGTGCGTCTATTAACTTCTTGGCGTCTGGTTCTTATTTATTATTTAAGTTTATATTTAAATCACCAAGCAAAAAAAACCGTTTCACACTGAAATATTGGTAGTGCTAGACAGTTCACGATGTACGTAGAAGCCTACACCACCACCTCGTTTGAGGCGAGGGGAAAGATGTAAGGTATAGACCGGAATTGCTCTATCAGTAATACCTCTGCTCGCATCAATCCAAGTTTCGTTTAAAGCTAATACATCAATTTCGTGTTCTCTAATATAGATACATAAATCATCAAACCCTGTACCAAGTGACTGTGCATTTAAAAAACCAACAGCCAGCATACGTTTTTTATTATTATGTGGAGACATTTTGAAAGTTATTACAAGCCATAATCAGTCATGCTAACTTGCATATCAATTGCGGCTTTTTGTGCAGGGCAGATTCTATCTCCCGTTGCATGGTTTGCTGGTTTCTTGAAGCGAGTGCAGGTCTCGCATATGGCAGCTTGTGTTTTCTTGGGGCTATCCATAAAATCATGTCCGGTCTGAGCGCAATGGCGACAAGTTTGTAATTCCTGTGAGCAGAATTTTCTGGTGTGACCGTACTGGTGGCACTTGAAACATCGTGTGGCTCCTATGTAATCGCGGGCGCAGCAGGCATTCCACCAAAGGAAGCATAAGCCGCTATCTATTAATACCTTTCTTGCTTCTGGATGACACGTAATTATCATATTCATCGAGCCGGAGTCTTTTTTGCCGAATAGGGATACTCTCCTCATTGTAAGTATGTGATCTTCTTTGGAGAGGTTGCATTTCTCATTTATATTATAGTCGAATATTTCTTCAAATAGTGCAGAATCACTCGTGGGTTCGCCTTTGGGTACATCATATAGAACTATTTTAGGGAGTTTTCCCATTGGGTTTATCATTTTGATCCCTTTGGCGTTCAATTTTTCTTTCACCTTTTTGATATTTTCCACCCCTCCGGAATTCGTTGTTTGAATTGCAATTCCTGCGCCCTTTATTTTTCGGGTCCTTACCACCTGAAATCCATCTGATTTTCGGTTTAGAATTGAGGTTAGGTTCCTCTGGAGTTTCTCAGATGTCTTCCCTTCTGGTGTATTCGGGTAAAATATAATGGGTGGTCTTAAGGAAGGGAGTTCTCTCTCATAACCATTTATTGAGATCGATTTTGAAGCAGAAACTACTGACTTAAATGCAGGTACACCAGCAGTTGCTCCAGCATAAGTATTTCTATTAGGATTTTGCTCAAATGTGGGAATGTTTGGCAGATTGGCTGTTTTTTTCTATGAGCTTGTCCAATTTTCCTTCAATTCCCTTTTGGACCTCTGAGAAAGTTTGAGCTCTAGCGTTCGCCGCAGTATTATCCATCGCATTTATTATCACCATTTTCCTTATGTTTTCTAGAGCACTGTTGATGGCAGATCGATCCTCTTTGTTGATTTTGTTTTTTCCCTCATTAATTATTTGCTTGACGTTGTCTATCTGAAGCAGTATAGGATCCAGAACATTCATAACATTAGAATGGTTTGTCTCCATTTCAGTTTCAATCCTAACATTGGTGGGGTTTAAAATAACTTCAGTTTGGTTTGTGGGACTCGGTGCAGACCTGACACTTGAAAGTTTTTCCATCTCCTGCACATTGTTAACACTTAATTGGTTTGCTGATTCGGACAGGTGTTCACCATGGAGGCTCCTAAAAGGAGATTCCGATCGTATGTGAGTTACGCGAGGCAGTGAGTTCTCCATGTTCGTGCGCGAGCTCGTAGCTCGGCTCGAAGATGATCTAGTTCCTGTCGCTGTGCTATAATTTGTTGAGATTGTAGTACGAGTGATATTTTAGCTGAATCATCCTCAGACTCAGAGGAGCACATGATGAATTGTTTTTCCCGTGACAGCAAATAACGTCACGCACTTCAAAGAATATTCATAGACTGAAAGTTTGTTGTTTGAGGTTGTTTAAATTTTGTCTACGGTTTACTCAGATTTACCGATATTCTATGGTTAAGTTCAGATGACCTTGAGTAGTAAACCGTTTTTGGTATCTGTGCTTTTTTCTATGGATTTAGGAAAGGGATTTATTGTTTATGGTTAGTTATTTTTTTTTGGGTCGATGAACTTTACCGAAATAAATGCTTTATAGTCTTTTAATGTTTCTTTTTTCCTGAGATCCTTTACCAGATGGTATAAGTGTTAATAATCACAAGTTTTGTGCACAATTTGTTATGTTTTCAGGCAAAATATGTTGATATTTGGCATTATTATAGTATCTATATTTCAAGAACTGACATTAGGGACGTAAAACTTTTTTTAATCAATTTTTCACTATTATTGGTGAAATCACTTATAAACTATATTAACACTATGTAAAACTGCAGAAGGTAGTTATTTAGTACGTGAAACACTTATGAACTATAATAACACTATGTAAAACTGCAGAAGGTAGTTATTTAGTACGTGAAACACTTATGAACTATAATAACACTATGTTAAACTGCAGAAGGTAGTTATTTAGTACGTGAAACACTTATGAACTATAATAACACTATGTAAAACTGCAGAAGGTAGTTATTTAGTACGTGAAACACTTATGAACTATAATAACACTATGTAAAACTGCAGAAGGTAGTTATTTAGTACGTGAAACACTTATGAACTATTTTATTATTAACACTATGTTAAACTGCAGAAGGTAGTTATTTAGTACGTGAAACACTTATGAACTATAATAAAACTATGTAAGTCTGCACAAGGCAGTTACAACCAATGTGTCACTGGATTACTATTGTGTACAGTTTACAACTGTCACTTATTCAAAATATGTCACTTATTATTGTAATTAATTAATTATAATTAAGTTGATCCACTAAATATAACCCAAAAATCACCTCCGATATAATTTATATTCTACTTGCCGGTTTTAAATGCAAATTTGATAGTTTTTCGTCAGAGCAAATATCGTGGGTACACACTTCAACAGCAATCATATTGGTATTTAGGTTCTTAACAGTATGTAGCTATATTCTGCGATGCGACGCAGTAATGCAGTCAATAATCGCGGTAACTAATTAGTAACTTATCCGTCCATACCTATTAAGCATCGGAACTTCCAGCCAGCATACATTATGTAATTAAACATCTCGACGCATTTGCCAACTCAGCCACTGATTAGTCAGACCGGAAATTACAAGTACATTTCAAGTAATATCTTAAAATATCACATTCTTATCTAAAATGAAATGGAGTAGCAATTTTATTCGAATTATTTATATGTTGGGATATAATATTATAATAAATCATTAGCTCCAAAAACGGTTTTGGATAGGCTGACTGGTCGACTTTTCAGGTTCGTCTTCTCATCATTCCTTTATTCTGTGTAATATTTTTAAATGTGATAAAAAAACACGAGGTTTTTCAATTCTTGAACGCCATGTGCCCAAGGCAGTTATAAGTACAATAAACATAAAATCAAATATTGGCCATCGAAAAATCCGTAAGTGCTAACATTTTCGTAAAAATGGATGTTAATGCGTCAATAAAAGTAACGCTTTGAAGGTTTACCTCAGCGAGATGTTTCTTTCCATAAAAATGACGATAACGAGCTGTGCTGCAGTGATTTGGCTCTCCCGAACATCAGACATCAGGCATCAGGCATCAGGTTTCAGATACAGCGGGCGCGCGGGCACCAGGGTAGCCTCACTACACGTATAAAACCGAACACAGCCAAATTATTTGGCAACCAATTTTCTACAATATCGCGGTCTCTGAGGTTGTTGCTTTGAAGTGCGGTACGGATTTCCTGAAAATTCAACCCAATTTGAATCTGCCACAAAGAAAATGGTTCTGTCTTCGAATCGTCCCTCGTCGCCTGTGAGCTTAGTCAGCAAATAGCGCCATCTTCCTTTTTAAGATCCTCAAAGACGTTCTAATCTTAACTTGATTTTAATAAACCAATTTAGAAGCACTCGCGCATTCTAAACTGATTTAGGTACTTGCCATAGCACGTCACGTTTACTCAGAAAACTGTCCTCGCCCTTCCTACTTCCCACCTCCTACGTTACTTATATAATCCCGATCAATTCATTTCGTAAACCATTCTGAAACAATGATTGCTTACGTATACATATTTAAATTCCTAATTTATTCGACCCAGTATGTAATTATAGTATAGAGAGTGTACGAGACGAGTGGTGGCGTTTGTACAAATACCGAAATAACGATAGGGGGCCATACGTCAATTTCAAAGAATGAGACGGAAGCGAGGTGAATCTAAATCAATTGCAGAGAAAAATTGAATTCTAGATCTGAATTGACAATCCCAAAATTACACTAACAGACACGTATGTAGTATATGGCCGACGATATGCTGAGAATGAGGATCACAAACTTTGATTTTAGTAGGTTTTTACCGATAAAATACAAGACCTAAGTCTATAATAGCCAGGTAACATTTTTAACACCCATATGAGATGAAAGTTTCTCGTTTCCGACAAGACTTTTATTTTTAAAATTTGTCTATGGTATTAGAGACAGCCCTGATTTATTAAGCATAATTACCTTCAACATACCAACCAGAACTACTCGATCAAAATTTATTTTTAATTACAACAACAATTTCAAGACTGTGTCATCTAGATACTCACTCGTACATCTAGATACTCACTCGTACCTAGGTTACATGCAGTTGGTAATAATTTCGCAGAAATTGTAGATGTGTTCAACATTACGGAATATAGTTAGAAGGCTATAGTAACATACCTCAATAATATTAATAACTAAGCTAAGCATAATTTCAAATATATTTTTTTTCGGTATATCAAATTTAAACATGAATATTTCCAATCAATTTATAAATTATAATAACTTACCTATCGAAACAAGACTTCTCAAACTATCAGATATAAGAATTTTCACTGATATATTATTTTTATTCAAAATGAATAAATCCCTAATTGACAGCCCCGTATTATTGACATTGATATATGAAGACAAATTCGAAGCAGACACTTTTAAACGTAACAAAACTTCATCACTAACTACTCGATTTATTCACCAATTCCAAGAAACCATCACCAGTTAACTTAATGATATGTTTGGTGTTAATAATGTTGTGGGTTTCTGTAATTTCTTGTATTTTATTAAATCTTGTCTCTATACCTCCATACGAGTACGTCGCATACTCTTTTTTAGTTTTATTTAATTTTTATCATACATATTAATTACTGTATGCAAAATCTTCTGTTGGCACTGTATTCTGCAGTAAATCATGTACAAGCTCATTAAGGGCGTTTAAATAAATAAATAAATATAAACCGAAAGGCGCAATGACGCTGTTCTATTTGTATAAAGAACATTTACTTTAAATTCATTAAATTTAAATGATTCACCATTTCATGGCAAATTAGAATCTAGAGAACGAGAAAAAAATTCTTTCTTAAATTTTACGTAAATACAGATTTTATTTTAAAATATCTACATAATTCTGCACAAGTACGATGTAGAGTGCAAAATTAGCAAAAAAAATCTCCATGTTTACGGGACAGAGGCTGTAAGTACGTCGTTTATTCTAGAGGTATGCATTCAATTACTGGATAACGAAACAGATATAAAGAATTCTTAATATATTTCAGGAGAAGGGAAGAAACTATTTTAGACTCGTTTCATTTGTGTAGTTTGCCAAATTCAAATTCAATGTGTTGCCCCATGCGAGGGTCACAATTCACAAAGTATGGCCGGAATACAAAAGCAGAGCGGCAAATTATGCGACGGAAGACGGGGATGTTAATAAGGACCGGACCGGACCAGACCCGATGTAGTGTCAGCTTGATACAAAGCAATTGTGGTCCTGGTCCAGAGAGCTACGAGACAGATGTACCGCACAGCGGAACCGCACCGCGGTGTCGTCACATTTCCATAAATTGTTTACCGTATACGCGTAACATAAATTACCATAGGATTTCCTGCCCTGCAAATGTAGCTACTAACCGGATCGTTGCCGAACCGCATCGTTCTAGTATTATTACCTAGCATTTGAACAACAATGACTAGGTGAAATTGCTTTCACCGTCGCGTCGGTTCGTTCCAATGAAATTCAAATCGTACACATCCTTCAATTATAACATTTCAAATCAACCTGTCAACCTGCCGCCTCGAGTCATTCACGCTAATGCGTTTGTAAAGTATTCGGACAATTTACTTTTTTTATTTATTCATCAATATAAAGTTTTATTACATAAATAAAATTAAGACATCTGTCTCACTAGGGTACACCAGTGTCGAGACAGAAGTATTCAGGTACTTAAAGATTACTTACAAAGGAGCTATTATAAAATTATTGTTGTTACTGTTTACGTGTAATTTGGTTTTACATATGTTTGTGATAGTGGGACGCCCAATACTTGTTATCCATTTCTTTATTTCATGTTTGAATTTGGTCATTGACTCTATTCGTCTAATAGTGGCTGGTAGTATATTGTATAGTTTGCAAGCTATGTGTTTGAAATGTCTTTGCCCAAAGGTGGTTTTAGGAAAAGGAGTTTGGAGAAGTTCTTTGTTTTTGGCTCGGGTATTGTGTATCGTTTGAGTTGGTTTGTATAGTGTTTTGGTGTAAATTAATCAAGATGGATCTTGCAAAGAGCTGTTTTATGTCCATAACGTTGATAGTATTGAAGATAGTATCAGTGCTGGTAGGAAGAGGAAGTTTGAGAATTATTTATATGATTAATTTTTGTGTTTTAATAATGGGCTCGGGAGCACTAGAAGAAGACTCACTTACACGACTCCAATACATAAATATATTATTATATTAACAACACTAACCATATAACGGTCTATAGTTATAATATTATATGTGGTATGTACATCAGCGTTTTATTGAAACTATTAGTTCAGATGGAAACGGAAAATCATGAATAAAAACGACATTAATCACATCCGTTATGGTAGGGAAAATTTCAAAAAGAAGCCAAGTTTTCTCTGCCAACAAACATTAGACGATCACGCCTCATAAAGCACTGGCTTCCATTGTTTCCTCTATTGTGACCTGCACCTCTCGGAAAAACAAACGCGGAAAGTTTTAACTCTTCATTTTTCAGAGAATAAATGAAAATGTTAATTTGTTCACTAACTTTACGAGAAGTTAATGCGAACCAGAGGATCGTGAGAACCTTTTCAAAACAAAAGCACACGGATCTGCGGAGCCGTTTCGTAGCCGCAGACATTCTCTAATCATAGGTTGACTATGAGAACTATAGACAAAGTAGTAAAGAAGACACGTGCATACGTGTATTGAAGTTCACAGTTGTTTAGTTTGAAATCGAGCAGTGAACCGATTCCGAACGGGAACAAAACAATTCAAGCTAATGTAATGTAACATTACTTTAGAAAAACCACAATAGTCCATGCACGCCAAAGGAATGGTTTATATCGGAATTAAGAGAATGTCCGTTGATTTATAAGAAAATTTATATGGTTTATATCGGAATCAAGAGACTGTCCGTTGATTTGTGAGAATATTTATATGGTTTATATCGGAATCAAGAGACTGTCCGTTGATTTGTGAGAATATTTATATGGTTTATATCGGAATCAAGAGACTGTCCGTTGATTTATGAGAATATTTATATGGTTTATATCGGAATCAAGAGACTTTTCGTTAATTTGTGAGAATATTTATGAGGTTTATTTCGGAATCAAGAGACTGTCCGTTGATTTATGGGAAAAATAAGCATTTACAGTATAATAAATAATGAATTGCATAAAAAATATTTTTAAAATGAACAAGCAAATATAAACTTTTCAAATCAGCGATGAATTTGTTTGACGCGCAATTTGTCTCCCTGGAGTGAAAAGTATTGGTACTTAGTCAATATCCTGTTGCACAAAGAGACTGCGTAAAGGGTGTTGAGACCCGTGAAAAGGAGTTGTCGCGTGACGTCACCTTATTTGGCCCCACACATTTCACCGGGTCGATGAAACCTCGAGAATCTCATTAAAAGGGGAATTTAATATCATTGCCATGCACCGTGATGGTTCACGGTGTTCTTTTACCTTTCTACGTATTGACATTGTCACCTCGGGTTGCAGGGGGCAGGGATGGGGACGATTCGATACTGTTGTGTCCCCGACGCAGCGGACTAATGATGTCTCGTCTCTCGTCTCTCGTCTCTCGTGCACTCACCGCGTCTTTCCATCTTCCGCAACGAGGCGAGGGAAGCAATTTGCCATCAACAAACTTTACGCATTTAGCGGCTCAAAGGAAAGAGGGAGGTAGCGGAAATAAAACGCTTGACTAGATTTATTTAAACACCAGCATCATATTATACTCGCGCCTAAAATACTTTGAGTATGAGAGGTATAGAAAACACAATGTACAAAAGGTCAAGATTAACATTATTTTTCCGTAAACAAAAGACGTAGATTTCAAGTGTGGCAACAATCGTTCCTCGTAAACAAGAATACATTTTGATTAAAGTTTTCGAAAGAACCAGCGTGACTGCAAAATTACATCCTTTTCTCGGAAAAATGAATCAGAAAATCATATTTTAAGACAAACCTACAAAAGATTCAACCAAATAAAATATTCCTTTTGCATTAATCCACAAAGAAACACTCATCAGTTTGCACACCCGTAGCTGAAAAATGGGCTGTCTTATTAAACTCCCCTCGGAAATTTTATGCCCAAAGAAAACAAAATACCTCGTTATTTTTAAGTCTAGCAATAATCGTTTGCAAAATTGAAACAATGAATCCGGAGAATTATTCAAATGGAATATTAAAGTCGGTTCGCATTGCTTTGTATTTCGGAAAAAATATTTAATTTAACTCGCGCTCGAGGAATTTATCACTTCGAGGGGAGTCGGTAAATATAATTAGCAAACCGTTAACTGACAGCGTTCTAGGTACATCACTCTGGACACCGGGAAATATAAGTCAAGCGTTCTATGCTACTGCACCGCGTCGGTGTTGGACGTAACATTACCTCACTGGTATTATTACGTCCAACACCGACGCGGTTCTAGGTACATCACTCTGGACACCGGGAAATATAAGTCAAGCGTTCTATGCTACTGCACCGCGTCGGTGTTGGACGTAACATTACCTCACTGGTATTATTACGTCCAACACCGACGCGGTTCTAGGTACATCACTCTGGACACCGGGAAATATAAGTCAAGCGTTCTATGCTACTGCACCGCGTCGGTGTTGGACGTAACATTACCTCACTGGTATTATTACGTCCAACACCGACGCGGTTCTAGGTACATCACTCTGGACACCGGGAAATATAAGTCAAGCGTTCTATGCTACTGCACCGCGTCGGTGTTGGACGTAACATTACCTCACTGGTATTATTACGTCCAACACCGACGCGGTTCTAGGTACATCACTCTGGACACCGGGAAATATAAGTCAAGCGTTCTATGCTACTGCGCCGCGTCGGTGTTGGACGTAACATTACCTCACTGGTATTATTACGTCCAACACCGACGCGGTTCTAGGTACATCACTCTGGACACCGGGAAATATAAGTCAAGCGTTCTATGCTACTGCACCGCGTCGGTGTTGGACGTAACATTACCTCACTGGTATTATTACGTCCAACACCGACGCGGTTCTAGGTACATCACTCTGGACACCGGGAAATATAAGTCAAGCGTTCTATGCTACTGCACCGCGTCGGTGTTGGACGTAACATTACCTCACTGGTATTATTACGTCCAACACCGACGCGGTTCTAGGTACATCACTCTGGACACCGGGAAATATAAGTCAAGCGTTCTATGCTACTGCACCGCGTCGGTGTTGGACGTAAAATTACCTCACTGGTATTATTAGGTAACCACAACCAGCGGGCTTTTCTCATATTATTTGTGACGTGGCGCGAAACTGGAGTGCTTCTTGGCACGGGTCAAGAACAGTTCGAATCGCTAAGCGTGTGCTGACTGGTACAATTATATGTGGGCGTTGTATTTAGACTATCAATACTTCATATTTCAATACTAACATAATAATTTGACATCCGTTTTCGCTGGGAAAAATAAGGCAATTATACAAAATTGTAATTGATTGCAAAGAACGAATTATATTTTTCTTTTAGCCTGAATAATCCAATTTCATTATCTTGCGTAGTTTCGCTTCTCTGATATCCCCCCTTTTTAGCCACCACTACGATCGCTAGCGCTACAGCTGCTACAATCTCCACTAAATTGCCACAAAAGTGAATAACGTCCAGTCGCTTCTGCTACATCGCTAGCGCTACAGCTGCTACAATCGCCCGCTACAGCCACTAAATTGCCACAAGAGCCTGTACCGTCCAGTCGCTTCTGCTGCACCGCTAGCGCTACAGCTGCTACAATCGCCCGCTACAACCACTGATTTGCTACAAGAGCCAGTACCGTCCAGTCGCTTCTGCTACACCGCTAACGCCACAGCTGCTACAATCTCCCGCTAAAGCCACTAAATTGCCACAACAGCCAGTACCTTCGAGTCGCTTCTGCTAATACCGACCACAGATGCTACAGCCACCCGCTGCAGCCACTACCACTCCAGGTGCAACTGCTACAGCTATCCACTGCGGCCACCGCCTCTATAGACACTACCCTTATAGCCGCTACAGATGTTACTACATTTCGACCGCCGCGCTATACTCGTGGTGACAGAGCCTAGCGTCGCGACGGCATTATCTTGCCATTTGTGGATAGAATATTCCTTTTAACATTGACAGGGCCAAAACTTCAACAAATATAATAACAGAGTGAACAGCGTCCTACGTCCCTCCCACCACACATCACGCATGGGCAGCTATTGATGGTCTGTGAGTTGTAGATAGATTAAAGCCGCTTACCCTCGCCTGGCCGCCCTTTCAATTTGGCGGGTGCCCCCCCCTCCCCTTCCCTCCCTACACACCGCCCACGCCGCAAGAGCCGTCGCCCACGCCTGTTCCCGCCCAACGCCAAATTGCCAAAAACCATTCTTTATATTGTAAATACTCGTAAACGTTCGACCGTTCCCGACTGCCCAGAGTGACCAGAGAGGCCAGAGTCGCCATAGTTGCCAGAGTTGCCAGAGTTGCCAGGGTGTCATTAACAAAGTGGGTCGAGCTTTCTATTTTAAAGCGGGCACATTTCGAATTCAGGCTTAAAAATGATTTTTGAATTTCAAATTAAATTAGTTTAGACCCTTCCAACTTAAATTATTTAGAAAAGGTTGCTTTGTGCTCAGCGAGGGTTTTTCAGCATTTGAATAAGATTTGAGATGTCCACGACAAGCACTCAGTTGGTGGGTAGGAAATAGTTAGTTAGTGGGTAGTAATAGGTAGTTGGAAATGTGGGTAGATTTGGAGGCACCTAATTATTTATTCATTTCTTTATTTATTCTTTATTAATTAATTATTTATTTATTGCATCTCACCATACATAAATCTGTTTTTTCTCATAAACATCAACCTCAGTAAGACTAATCCTGTATCGGGGTATTATTGAAGCAAATAATGCCAATGAAAATTATGCACACATTTTATTTTTTTTTATTTTTTTATTTATTTATTAAGTTAAAAGAAATTTTACATTTCACTTTCTTAACTTAAATAAGTACATACAACATTAAATAAGTAGTTTTCAAATTTTGTTCTGATAACTTAAGATCAAAAAGTTTTTATTTAAAAATATTTATACTCTCCTTTTTAAGGTTATCTGGGAGGAGATTGTATATTTGTACACCCTCGTGGCCAATGCCTCTTTTGCCACTTTCAGTCCTTACAGTATTTGTGTACAATTTGTTATGTTGCCTAGTATAATGTTCGTGTACTTGTGACATTTGTTTAAATGTTGTGTTTGGGTGTATAAGTCCATTTTGGATTTTGTAGATTAGGAGGCATATGTTGTATTCGTACAATTTTCTTATTTTCAAGAGTTTAATTTCTTGATATAGTTTTTATGTGGGAGTGTCCGGGTTATAATTGAAGAGTTTTTTAATAACTTTATTCTGTATTGTTTGTAAATCATTTAGGTATGTAATGTATGTGTTTCCTCGTATTTCTATTAAATAATTTAGATGGGACTGGATTAAACATTAATACAAACTGTAACCGTTATGTTGGATTCTGATATGTGTATACCGAATAATATTAAAACAATGGCCATTTTGATATTTACCAAAAATACGTTAATTCTGAAAAACTTTATTTCATCTTTTATTTCTGATGTAGAGGAAATTGTGTAAGAACTAGGGTAAAAAAGATATCATCGTTTGGAACGGTTTACATTTAAAGAATTCATCAATAAATATTTTTTTATTATGTAGGAGCAATGTACAACGTATTCCAATACGCAATTCCGATAATGTTTATTTTTCAGGAGCAATGTATAAACTCTTCTAAGATTGCGTATTCTAACACGCAATTCCGATTATGTTTTTTGTTCAAGGGCAATGTGTAAACTCTTCTAAGATTGCGCATTCTAATACGCAATTCCGATTACGTTTATTGTTCAAGAGCAATGTACAAACTCTTCCAAGATTGCGTAATCCGCAATACCCATAGACTAAATACATCAATGGAAATACCGATCATGTTTATCTCACATCAATCTATCAGTTTAAATCATCAATTAAATAACTTCTGGAATTGTTAACTGCCTCATTAAACGAGACAAATTACACAAGAGTTGTCGTAAAGAACCAAATAATATCGAACTGTTTGCACATTATAAAAAATACAAAAATTGGCGTTCTAAAATTATAAAAACGACCAAACAGACGTATTATAAAGGTAAGCTTCATGAGGTAAAAGGAAACATAAAGCAAGAATGGAAAATAATAAAACAAACAAACAAGCATTGGATTTGCAAAAGGAATCAGTGCCCATAAATAAACTGAAGGTAAATAATAACATTGTATCTATAAATGATAATCCAACAGTCATTACTAACCATGTGAATAATTTTGTTAGTGATATAGATCAAAATTTTGCTAATCTTTTGTGTAGTGCAAATAACACCAGTGAAGAATGTTTAATAAATAATTATAATCCAACACAATCTATGCAAATGCCTTGAATTCAAACCAACGAATTGTAATGAAGTTTTATAGGTGATTAATGAGCTAAAATCAGGTTTTTCGAGTGGAAATGACAGTATAAGTGCAATGGTCTACAAACAAAATGCTTCTGAACTAGTTATACCTATTAAATACATTGTAAATGTTAGTTTTGAGAATGGCGTGTTCACTAATCATTGCAAAAATGCCAAAGTTATTCCTTTATTTAACCCATTACCTCCATGACGATGTCTATAGGCATCAAAAAAAAAGATGAAAAGTATAATTTTTTTTCACTGTGAATAAAGCTAAATCCCACCAAGTTGTTATGCAGCATTTACAGATTGGTATGTTAGCTTTCAATAATTAACATAATTTAATAAATTTTATTAATTATTCTATTTTTAATATTTTTTTTACTAAGGCCCTGAAAATAGACCCATTTTGAAAAAAAAAAAAAAATTAAAACGGAAAAAAATAAAACATGTGTGAATCACATATTGTTATCAAAAGATGAAATAGTCGACAACACTGTTTCAACATAGTATTATATGCATAAGATGACCGGTGGATGTCACTGAAATCAGGTGATGCCTGCGCGCAACGTTTGGAGGTTAGCTGTGACAGTGTTTTCATATGTTTTTGGTTAGCTTGCCTTCAAATAATACGGTTTTTTTGTGTTTTTATGGGTGATTTTTATTAAAAATAATAGTAAGTCTGTAGTTTTCGGATATTTTTAAACAGAGAATGTTGATGAACAGACGGACGAAGAGCTGATTGACGATGATTTGATGGCAAATCACGACTTGACTGGAATCAGCCTTCGACATCCTCTGATGCCAGTCGTAATACCTTGCGAATATCTATTTCAAATGCACCACCAGCCAAAAAATTAAAACAACAGTAAACTGTTGCGTTCCTGAACCGCTGAATATGGTGCATAAAGTTATGTACGAGAAGCTGAAGTCTTATAATGCTTTTCAAGTGTTTTCATTATTCTTTGATGACGAAGTGATTCAGTTTATTCTTTAGAGGATGATCAAATACGCTCGATTTAAAACCAATACCGAATTCCAGTAAAATATATACGAAATGAAGCATTTTCTTGGTTTCTGTGTTGACCGGCTACAATACATTGCCATCTACCACAGATTATTATTCGTCTGACCCGACCTTGGGTGTAAGCGTCATCAAAAAAGGAACCAACGTCCACATTTCGAGCTTATAAAGCGCTATATACATTTTTGCGATAACAACAATATTGATATAACCGACAGAATGGCTAAGGTATAATAATGACTAACGTTCCATCTTTATTTGTATTTGATGTTTTTGCACACAAACTTTCCATCGACGAGCAAATGGTGCCATATTTCGGTCGACATTATTGCAATATGTACATTAAGAATAAGCCAATCAAAGTTGGCTACGAGATTTGGTGTCTTGCTTCCTCCGAAGGCTACCTGTTTCCAAGCAATGCCATATTCCTGAGCATCTGATACATATGACCCCGTATTAGGTCAAAGATTATCCTTCGTACTGTCTAAGATGGAATATATAGAGTTCCCCGCACGCCATGAGTTATTTATGGACAATTTCTTCACATCTCACCATTTGATGTGTATCCTGAAGGATAAGAGAATGTGCGCTACTGGCATATGTAAGCCAGTTGGCTTTCCTAACCTTGAAGCTTCAGGCAAGTTGAAGACAGGAAAGTAATTGCCTAAAGGTAATATTTTCTTCTATATTTCCCTTGCACATAGCGAACATTTACCTACCAGGTGAATTTGATGCGGTGGTAGACGTAGAAAGCCAAATCCTCGTATGCCGTGAAGTAAAAGTGGCCACGAACTATGATCGAATGGAGCCAGTAAGTCAAGTGCAAAGTTGGCAGAAATTAAAGAAAGAGAAAAAAAGGCAAAGTTTTGAAGGAAGCATGCAAAAAAATCGGTTGCCCAGCGTGCCGACACGAAATTATAATTTGGGAATGGGTGGGGTAGTCCTCCATGATAATGGTATACAAAATTATTGGATCAACATTCGGTCAAAGAAGTGGTACTGGCCTTTATTTGCATCTTGCCTGAGCAGCACTCTTTTAAATGGATGGAAGTTGCTATGCTTCTTTAGGAAGTACGAGCATGATATGGGAAACCAGATGACTAGGCGACAGAGAAAACCTTCCCAGAAGGCATTCCGTGTGGAGGTTACCCGTACTCTTTTATTGTCTTTTCCAAATCAGGTCAATGCCGAATTCGGAGATTCTCGTGTGAAGGAAAATGAGAATCGTGTGCGTCGAATGCAAGAATTTCATTTGACATATCGTGGCGAATCTCGAATTTGTTGTGCTCTATGTAAAAAAAATCCAGCAGTCTATCGATGCCGGGCCTGCAACCGCGCCCTTCATTTTGACTGCTTCGAACGGTATCACTTAGAGAATAATTTGGTTAGATTTGGTTAGTTTTCCTCATTCTAGAAGGTTTTTTCTAATATTGAATTTTTTGTTATTTTGTGTATTTTCCATTAATAAATTGTATTTTCATTGAATTATAAACAATGGCAACTATTTATTTTAAATTATCAATATAAATCATACAGTTTACTGCATTTTACCCATACTTGACGTAAATTTTGCTTAGGGGGGTTACCTCCAAGCGATGCGTTTAGGCATCAATTTTCTAGACGCTCCGGTGAGAGGGTGGGCGGGCGGAAAATTTTAAAACTGATTTTGGGCTCTCCTTTAAGTCTATACTATCGGGTTATAATGATGATTCAAGTTTATAAAAATAAAAATAAAATCATGGAGGTAATGGGTTAAAGGAGGAGATAACAAAGATGGAAATAACTATCGACCTATCTCCTTGCTAAATACCTTATCAAAAATAATAGAAAAATTAGCTACAATTATGTTGATGTCTTATGTAAAAAGATATGAAAAAATTATCACCACAGTCGTAGAAGCTCTTGATACTGGCAATAAAGCAATGGCTGTCTTTTTAGACTTGTCTAAGGCAATTGATACCGTATCCCACGGTTTACTCTTAAAAAAACTCAGTTCAATGGGTATTGTTAATAAATCTTTAGATTAGTTCAGAACAAATCTTGAAAATAGAACACAGAGAGCAATAATTAATGATCACATAAGTTCAAATAAATCAATTGCATATGGTGTTCCTCAAGGTAGTGTTCTGGGTCCAATTTTATTTTTATTATATATTAACGACCTCTGTAAACTGAAGTTTTCTGGTACTTCAATTGTATTTGCAGATAACACTGTCTTGGTGTTTGCTGCTGACACATTGAATAAAACTTATACTAAGTGCGAGACAGGATTAAGGGCAGTCAAAAATTGGCTTGATCAAAACTTGTTAACCTTAAACATGAACAAAACTAAATAAATTACTTTTAGCATTTCCTTTGTAAATCAACCATCTTTGGACCGTTCATTAAAAATACTTTGTTGTGTGCAGGAGTGTAACTGTCAATCTTTGGAAAGAGTAGACAACATCAAATACCTGGGTTTAATTATTGATAAAAATTTAAAATTGAACAATCACATTACTATATTAAGAAACAAATAAGAAGGCTACCTACATTTTCAAAAATCTAAGAAACATATTGGACAAAGTTACACTAAAAACTGTATATTATGCTCTTGTTCAATCAATGCTTTCATATAATGTTGTCTGTTGGGGTTCTTGTAACAAGACTACCCTAGAGCCTTTGAATGTTGTGCAAAAAATAATTTTAAAAATAAGAGAAATTTTATGTATCCATCAAATTTATTATATAGTGAAAGCAAAATTATGACAGTAAGGCAGTTGTACATAATACCCACTATTACTGCCAAAAGATCTCAACAAGTTCGCAACACTAGAATGGGTTCTTCTTTAATGTATCAGCCGGTGTATACCAGAACATCATTTGGACAAAGGAGTATCTCATATTCCGTTGCTATATAATATCCTTGGTGAAAATATAAAAACTATAGGTACGTTAAATTCATTCAAGAAAATGGTCAAAATCTTTTTACTAGCTGAGAGTGATGATTTTGGATCACCCATGTTGTTGTTTATATCATAATTCCGTCCGGAAGCTATGTTTCGATACAATCCTTATTTATTTACTGCGCATGTACTTATTTACTTCTAAAATAACTTTTTGTCATTATTTTTTTCCGATTTTATGTCCGGGTTAAATCTACCCCATAGGAAAAACTAAACTCTTCCACACACTTTTTCACCAATGATCATCTAGTCAATCAACATTATGCAAGTGCATTATATAAGCAAACTAAATACAAAACAATACAAGAACAACACGTCAACCCACCAGAGATCAAATGGGAAAATAATTCACCGACTCCAGATATTTTCATATCAGAGGGTTCGGCTCGGTAGAACTCCTAACAGGGCCTATAAATCCTACTGATCCCTCAACATAAATATTTAAAAAAAACTTCATTCTCGTATTATTATTTACTTTATTATTATCTAGCTATTTTATTTACTTACTTATTATTAATATTATTTACTTACCTATCGGTTATTATTTAATTATTTTATTTTTTCTTATAATTTATTATTCATACTATCCATCTTTTAATTTTTAGTATGGTTACCTTTTGCTTGTATCTCATAAGCCAGCACAGGTACCTTGTACTTTAGTTAAAGAAGAATATTATTGTTGCCGACTTACTATAAACGTACTGCCCAATGCTTCTTTTTTGACATTTTTGTTTTATTTTTCGTACATTTGTTACTAAAATTTTATTTATTTTTGTCTACCGGTCTCGAAACAACCGTGTCATTTACTTTTCTTTTTTGGGTGTAAATTTAATGTTTTTATTATATTAAGTTTACATATATGCATTTTTTAAAATGATGTAATTGTAAAGCTGCACATCTTGATACAGGAATGCTCTTGTGAGATGTGTAGAGTATGTTTTTTATGCTAAAAACTGTTTTTTGAATAAATAAATTAAAAATGAACCATTTTTAGAAAAAAAAAAACTTTCAACCATCACACTGGTATATAATTAAATTCCGTCTTTTGTGAATAATACTTTCTTTGAACAACATTGTCTTTTTTGTCTGCGTTTAAATGCGATTTATCGTCACCGGTCTGTCATTTTCTGAATTTAATTCATTTCAGCTTGAAATGTTACAAGGGGACTAGAAGCAAAGGACATCAAAGGAGGTATCGGAATTTCTTCTTCTGTGAAGCAATTACTGCCAACTGCCGCGTAGCAACACTACCCTCCGTGGGTTCTACGACACCTACAATAAGTGGGAGCAATGAGAATTATCGCTCAAGATGAGCACAAAAATTTAGTTGACCTTCCTTAGGTTCAAATAGGTATACCTTGTACCAAGATCAAACCGCAATTAACATATGTCACCTATGTAATAAATTTCCACATCTACTTTATTTAGTGTGAAGCTGGGGAAAGCGCCTGTAGCTCGGTAGTTAACGTAGCGACACAACACAATCTTCAATTTCTACATTAATTAGTGTGAAGCTGGGGAAAGCGCCTGTAGCTCGGTAGTTAACGTAGCGACAGAACACAATCTTCAATTTCTACATTAATTTCTACTTTATTTAGTGTGAAGCTGGGGAAAGCGCCTGTAGCTCGGTAGTTAACGTAGTGACAGAACACAATCTTCAATTTCTACTTTATTTAGTGTGAAGCTGGGGAAAGAGCCTGTAGCTCGGTAGTTAACGTAGTGACAGAACACAATCTTCAATTTCTACTTTATTTAGTGTGAAGCTGGGGAAAGCGCCTGTAGCTCGGTAGTTAACGTAGTGACAGAACACAATCTTCAATTTCTACTTTATTTAGTGTGAAGCTGGGGAAAGCGCCTGTAGCTCGGTAGTTAACGTAGCGACAGAACACAATCTTCAATTTCTACATTAATTTCTACTTTATTTAGTGTGAAGCTGGGGAAAGCGCCTGTAGCTCGGTAGTTAACGTAGTGACAGAACACAATCTTCAATTTCTACATTAATTAGTGTGAAGCTGGGGAAAGCGCCTGTAGCTCGGTAGTTAACGTAGCGACAGAACACAATCTTCAATTTCTACATTAATTTCTACTTTATTTAGTGTGAAGCTGGGGAAAGCGCCTGTAGCTCGGTAGTTAACGTAGTGACAGAACACAATCTTCAATTTCTACTTTATTTAGTGTGAAGCTGGGGAAAGCGCCTGTAGCTCGGTAGTTAACGTAGCGACAGAACACAATCTTCAATTTCTACATTAATTTCTACATTAATTCCTTCACTTATTTCCACCTTTGGATATTAAAAGTATTGCGTGCATTTTAAAATACGAATAATTGCAGCCGGCACACTTAATTTGAGTAATCTCAAAGATATCGAGAAATAAAACAAAATCAGATATTAATTTATTTTAATTAATTTCTTAAAACCCCCCGCTTTTAGACGGATCAAAAACCTTCTAGAACGATCGATCTTATACGAAGTCCAGTCAATTGGATTCATAAATATGTATGAACCGACCCCGACGAAGAAGGATGGTTTCGTCACAATTATCATAAAAGGCGCAAACGTGTACTGCATTTTCTCAGGATTAAAAAACCAACAAGCTTTCGAAAAGAAAGGAATATAGAATATTCCAGTTCTAACGGAAAAAGGTAAGTAGCTTTGCTTTCAATGTATTTTACGAGTGTTTTCAAAACTTCAGTGGTAAAAATGAAACCAATGATCTTTAGATTTTTTTAACCCCTTGAATATTTGTTCGTATCTTATCTAGTCGTTGCGAATTACCTGACAATATTTGAAAATCTCCTACTACCATCAAGGTTATTAAATTCTATTTTTATGATCCGACTAATCAGGAGGAATTTAAATATTCCAAAATATATTGGGGTGTCGTTTGAGCCAAAAATTTTTCATATTTATTACCGAAGACTGATCAAAAAAATAATGTCAACACCTCCATTCGTTTCCAGCATTCATCGACCTCATCAGTCACCGATAAATCATTAGTCTATAAATCTAATTTTATATTAGTGTGAAACACAAACCGATTCGTGTAAATTTTCAATTTTAAAGTTTTTGAACAAAAAAAATATCAAGATCCGAATCTTTCCAAACTCATAATAAAGTTTAGGACACTCTAGAATCCTTTGACAAATATCCCAACAGCTTACAACACACCTTTCTAGGAAACCGAACGCACTTTCCGCCTGTTGCTATCCCTCCCCCTGCCACCCTCCACCCATAAACACCCCAAGTACGCTGCCCACACAGACAGGGTTACTCTAGCGATAGACATTGATCCTAATTATCAGGAAGGGTGTTTGGAAAATGTTATTAAACTTACTTGCTCTAAGTATTATACGCCAAAACTCGATCAACTATAAAATCTTTTTAACCGTGGAAATAAACCAGACTAAGGTACTTACTTATTAAATTAGCCTTTATTCAATATATATTTAGTAAATAATTTATCTTCTGGTATAAAGAAGTATAATAACCTTAGTCCAACAGATTAGTGATCAGTGTTTATATTCTGATGGACTATTAAGCGATAAGGTCATATGCTAGAAATTCAACGTACACAGGTAAAAAGCGGGATTGCAGGCCGTTTCCTAATAAAATTCAACTTTGCTTTATCAACTTTAACTTTATTTCTGGTATATATACACGTGTTCATGCACCTGAGTTTGACATAATAATATGTAAAAACGAAACGTGGAAATATTCGGTATCTTACTAACAGTTTATTAGGAAACCTATCAATTCATTCGTTAAGAGCCTGCAGTCCTGTTTTAACTGGATTACGAATAACTTGCCCAGATTCTTAATAAATTAGCTATATTTAATTATAAAATATTTAAATTTTATATCGGTATGTTTTATCCGTGTAAAAAAATATAACTGGTTGTTAATCGTACATATACGGCGTAGTATTCTAGTCATCTGACTTTGTTGTCATGAGATAGTGAGACAGCGCTTTTGATGTGATTTTTCACAAAAACGGTGCTATCCCACTTTTGTGGGTTCCATTGTATTGAAATATGTTTGTTTCACTAATAAATTATTGTTATTAATTTATTTAAGCGAATTTTAAATTTGAAACAGAAAAATCATAAAAAGATACGGTCGCACCTCGGAATTAAACCCGTGTTCTTCACCTTGCCGGGACGCTGCTCTACCAACTGAGCTAATGGGACCCTATTTCCTTTGGTAATATTTAACAGGATCATACTTCGAATAAGAACTACCAACAGATACGGTCGCACCTCGGAATTAAACCCGTGTTCTTCACCTTGCCGGGGCGCTGCTCTACCAACTGAGCTAATGGGACCCTATTTCCTTTGGTAATATTTAACAGGATCATACTTCGAATAAGAACTACCAACAGATACGGTCGCACCTCGGAATTAAACCCGTGTTCTTCACCTTGCCGGGGCGCTGCTCTACCAACTGAGCTAATGGGACCCTATTTCCTTTGGTAATATTTAACAGGATCATACTTCGAATAAGAACTACCAACAGATACGGTCGCACCTCGGAATTAAACCCGTGTTCTTCACCTTGCCGGGGCGCTGCTCTACCAACTGAGCTAATGGGACCCTATTTCCTTTGGTAATATTTAACAGGATCATACTTCGAATAAGAACTACCAACATTTTTATTGGCTCTTTATTTATCAAATGTGATTAATTAATTCATTCTGATTTGTATTTATTTATTTTTATCAAGTTTAATTTGTAGAACTTCATTTTAAGTTTAAGTTTTTCTTTTATACTTACAATAATATTATTGATATAAAACAGATTATTTATTAACAAGTTCTGCTGTGTAATTACTATTATGCGTGACAGCTGTTTCGCCATCTAAAGGCATTATCAAACTGTGGTTATCGCACTTATTTATTTATTTATTTATTTATTAAACGCCATAAAAGGCTTTTACAATAATGTGATACATAGATTATAAGTACACAGTGGTACATAAGCGAATATTAGTATTACATTTAAGAACACAACAATATGTATACAAAACGACATTGAATGTGATGCAGCTGAAATTTTCTTAAGGCATAGAATGCTACAATAATAGAAAGTACTTCATTTAAACAGGATAAAATATACAGAAAAGGTGACTTGCCAACAGATATAATTTAGCTAAATATTATAGACGATACCCAAAAATATTTCCATATGACCGATGGTTTAATTTATAAATGCCCCAACAACAATAATTGCTGAACATCTTAATTATCTCTTCAAACAATACATTAAACTTCTCTGGAACAGTAAATAAAATCTAATCATAGATCTCCAGCACAACTGAAAATTTTATCTTTAAATGTAGTAAGCCTTTTTGTCAATATTCCTAGCCAAGAGTGCCTTGAAATCGTTGAAGATATATTAGATAAATTGAACATGAACCCGGTCATTAAAACATCAAACAAAACATCATGGAAATCAACCACTCTATATTTAACGATTATTTCGACGGTTACCGATACCAGTACCGGTACACATTGACCCTCAGACTCTTAGCCACTCATCATACCTTTCTATTCCTTCCCAGAACTTCCACTCCCTCCATCCCTAAAAATACTTTCCACACAACATCCCCAAAGAAGACGTAGGCCCTCGTTGAAGATATATTAGATAAATTGAACATGAACCCGGTCATTAAAACATCAAACGAAACATCATGGAAATCAACCACTCTATATTTAACGATTATTTCGACGGTTACCGATACCAGTACCGGTACACATTGACCCTCTGACTCTTAGCCACTCATCATACCTTTCTATTCCTTCCCAGAACTTCCACTCCCTCCATCCCTAAAAATACTTTCCACACAACATCCCCAAAGAAGACGTAGGCCCTCGTTGAAGATATATTAGATAAATTGAACATGAACCCGGTCATTAAAACATCAAACGAAACATCATGGAAATCAACCACTCTATATTTAACGATTATTTCGACGGTTACCGATACCAGTACCGGTACACATTGACCCTCTGACTCTTAGCCACTCATCATACCTTTCTATTCCTTCCCAGAACTTCCACTCCCTCCATCCCTAAAAATACTTTCCACACAACATCCCCAAAGAAGACGTAGGCCCTCGTTGAAGATATATTAGATAAATTGAACATGAACCCGGTCATTAAAACATCAAACAAAACATCATGGAAATCAACCACTCTATATTCAACGATTATTTCGACGGTTACCGATACCAGTACCGGTACACATTGACCCTCTGACTCTTAGCCACTCATCATACCTTTCTATTCCTTCCCAGAACTTCCACTCCCTCCATCCCTAAAAATACTTTCCACACAACATCCCCAAAGAAGACGTAGGCCCTCGTTGAAGATATATTAGATAAATTGAACATGAACCCGGTCATTAAAACATCAAACGAAACATCATGGAAATCAACCACTCTATATTTAACGATTATTTCGACGGTTACCGATACCAGTACCGGTACACATTGACCCTCTGACTCTTAGCCACTCATCATACCTTTCTATTCCTTCCCAGAACTTCCACTCCCTCCATCCCTAAAAATACTTTCCACACAACATCCCCAAAGAAGACGTAGGCCCTCGTTGAAGATATATTAGATAAATTGAACATGAACCCGGTCATTAAAACATCAAACGAAACATCATGGAAATCAACCACTCTATATTTAACGATTATTTCGACGGTTACCGATACCAGTACCGGTACACATTGACCCTCTGACTCTTAGCCACTCATCATACCTTTCTATTCCTTCCCAGAACTTCCACTCCCTCCATCCCTAAAAATACTTTCCACACAACATCCCCAAAGAAGACGTAGGCCCTCGTTGAAGATATATTAGATAAATTGAACATGAACCCGGTCATTAAAACATCAAACAAAACATCATGGAAATCAACCACTCTATATTCAACGATTATTTCGACGGTTACCGATACCAGTACCGGTACACATTGACCCTCTGACTCTTAGCCACTCATCATACCTTTCTATTCCTTCCCAGAACTTCCACTCCCTCCATCCCTAAAAATACTTTCCACACAACATCCCCAAAGAAGACGTAGGCCCTCGTTGAAGATATATTAGATAAATTGAACATGAACCCTGTCATTAAAACATCAAACAAAACATCATGGAAATCAACCACTCTATATTTAACGATTATTTCGACGGTTACCGATACCAGTACCGGTACACATTGACCCTCAGACTCTTAGCCACTCATCATACCTTTCTATTCCTTCCCAGAACTTCCACTCCCTCCATCCCTAAAAATACTTTCCACACAACATCCCCAAAGAAGACGTAGGCCCTGAGAAGATTGTTTTCGTCAGTTATAAAAAAAATCTAACCCAAAAATACCACCTTGTAATTTTTCACCGTAATTAATAATTTGAATAGAATTTTTGCTAAATAAATAGGTGCCAGTTTGTAAAATCCGTTCTATTAAATCCCCGGCTTTATTATTTCTTTCCATTCGAAGATCACTTAAATACCCGTAACTAGTCTCGTTCCTCGGCCCATATCTTCCCCTACTAGAGCCCCCCACGGAGCTCAATTGTCATACCAAATTGAAAAGTTAAATTTCAATTCCGTCCTTGGAAGGGCGAAACATTCCCCCAGCGAATAGCGAACCGGAGCCACTCATCCGCCTCGTGTTGGGATTCCGGCGTTATTGGCTCCCTTGAAAGACGAGGATCAAAGACAAAACAATTATTATTACTATGCTTACACCGACTCTAGTATATATACGAGTATATACGTAGTATACATTGCGCGGGATATGATGCGGGGCAGGTTGATAGGAAATGCCGAAGAGTGCGAGATTCCTTCCCTTCCAAGAATGTAGAAAACGTATTTATAAAAATTCAAAATAGGAATTCTTAAAAAAGACAAGGATTTAATTAAAACCGTTATTGTATTCGATTCGTTATTCCCGTCACTTTATTAATTGGTGTAAGAGTGGTATGTTATTTTCTTTCTTCACAATATATGTATATAAAGAGGAGTGTCTGTGGCGGCGTGTCTTTATTTTCATGAAAATCTACAGTTTTTCTTTCAAGATTGATGAAATGTTGACCTTCAAAACAAGAGGAAGGTGACTGTCAATATGCCATTTAGAAATGTTGACCTTCCTCTTGTTTTGAAGGTCAAGATTGATGAAATGTTGACCTTCAAAACAAGAAGAAGGTGACTGTCTATATGCCATTTAGAAATGTTGACCTTCAAAACAAGAGGAAGGTGACTGTCTATATGCCATTTAGAAATGTTGACCTTCAAAACAAGAGGAAGGTGACTGTCTATATGCCATTTAGAAATGTTGACCTTCAAAACAAGAGGAAGGTGACTGTCTATATGCCATTTAGAAATGTTGACCTTCAAAACAAGAGGAAGGTGACTGTCTATATGCCATTTAGAAATGTTGACCTTCCTCTTGTTTTGAAGGTCAAGATTGATGAAATGTTGACCTTCAAAACAAGAAGAAGGTGACTGTCTATATGCCATTTAGAAATGTTGACCTTCAAAACAAGAGGAAGGTGACTGTCTATATGCCATTTAGAAATGTTGACCTTCAAAACAAAAGGAAGGTGACTGTCTATATGCCATTTAGAAATGTTGACCTTCAAAACAAGAGGAAGGTGACTGTCTATATGCCATTTAGAAATGTTGACCTTCAAAACAAGAGGAAGGTGACTGTCTATATGCCATTTAGAAAAATCACCCCATCCCTTTTGTTCACCCCTTCGAAAAGAATTTTTATACTTTTTGATGAAATTTTCCCCATCTGACGTTCTAAATTCGAAATTTTTTGTATGCAAGTGATTTCGAAAAACTCTATGCAAAGCCCGGGCAATGCCGGGGTATTATATAAATTAACCCGTGATGTGCGGCAATAGTCACGGAATTGAAATGAGAAAAAAAACACTATAATGTTCAGGGACGTACAAATATAATATTATACGTTCCAATCATCAACACAATATTGTGTTTGTATGCCTTATGTATTAAACGAACTTCGTGTTCGTTTAATACATAAGGCATTCAAACAAATACTCGTAATTTGTCCGAATGTTGTAAATCAATACTTTGCAAAAAGTGCATTTTAATATAATTAATTAACTAACGTCATCTATCAACAAGTAGAATATAACGATCGTCGCGTTTATCCTTAAGCACCCAGTATGTTTGGGTATTAGTGGGGTAAGAGAGGACTGCGGACTGGTGATCCAAACTAGTTTGAAACTTTAGATACCATCGGTGTGCACAAATACATTCAAATATATTCTCTTTAAAATGATTTGCCTGTACCCACTAATGGGGCTGACACACTTGCGCTATACTCTCATGGCTTGGTCTATTTCAATACAGAGTGCTTATAGCTTAGTCTGTCACAGGCATTATGCAATATATGACGCCAGTACTAAAACGAACACGTTGCGACTATAGAAAATACGGTTTCGGCTTACAAGAATAATTCTTTTGTTTCTAGTGACGACGCGTTTGTTACTTAGCTGACTGGTGTATTGTTTGTTCAGTTTTGTTTTGAATTAAAATTATATTGTTAGGTACACAAACTTACATTTATCAATTCAAATTACTTATTTAGAATTGAAAAAATATCCAGTATTGGAAAACACATCAAATGTGAAGGTTTAAATAAACCTTCTTTATGTTTTAATTTAAAAAAAAATACTTTTTTCTTTTGAAGTCAAGTAATATTTTGAAATTATGTTAACTCAGCAACAGCAGATATTCCTGGAGAGAGTCGTCGGATGAATTTATTTTTTGCCATCATTTCAATTCCATTACTCTTGTTTAAACAAAGTTCCCTTCCAACATCTTGAATAATAACGGGATCCAATCTTCGAGACGTAATCGTGTCTTAGTATATTTTAAGGAGTCTCTCTCTGCAAACAGTCGGCGGGCTCGGCTAGTTTACACAGAAGAAGGGATGAGAGGAGAAACCATTCGATCGAATGATTAGAATGAAACGAACACAAACCGATACCAATGTATCAAGATTACCACAAACTAAACTACATATAAACTCGCTCTATATTTTGTTCTACATTGGTTTACATTCAGCTCTTGGTGAAAGTTCCCACGTCGCAGAAAGTTAACAAATTACATTCAGCTCTTGATGAAAGATCCCACATTTCGGCAAGATAACAAATTACATTCAGCTATTGATGAAAGTTCTCAAGTCGCAGCAAGACAACAAATTCTAAAAAACGTCTTCAATTCACTTGTCGACTTCGGTGCACAACTGTTCCAACTAGCTAACTGGGACTATGGCATCCCCATTTTGTGAGGCTAAAGTAAGTGAGAGGTTGGAGAGCTGCCTATTCAGATCACCAAAACATACAAAGTCGGGTCGATTCACAAGATCCTCATTTCAACATATATTCCACACACTTATTACTAAAACGTCTTCAATTCAATTGTCGACTTCGGTGCACAACTGTTCCAACTAGCTAACTGGAACTATGACATCCCCATTTTGTGAGGCTAAAGTAAGTTAGAGGTTGGAGAGCTGCCTATTCAGATCACCAAAACATACAAAGTCAGGTCGATTCACAAGATCCTCATTTCAACATATATTCCACAAACTTATTACTAAAACATCTTCAATTCAATTGTCGACTTCGGTGCACAACTGTTCCAACTAGCTAACTGGGACTATGGCATCCCCATTTTGTGAGGCTAAAGTAAGTGAGAGGTTGGAGAGCTGCCTATTCAGATCACCAAAACATACAAAGTCGGGTCGATTCACAAGATCCTCATTTCAACATATATTCCACACACTTATTACTAAAACGTCTTCAATTCAATTGTCGACTTCGGTGCACAACTGTTCCAACTAGCTAACTGGAACTATGGCATCCCCATTTTGTGAGGCTAAAGTAAGTGAGAGGTTGGAGAGCTGCCTATTCAGATCACCAAAACATACAAAGTCGGGTCGATTCACAAGATCCTCATTTCAACATATATTCCACACACTTATTACTAAAACGTCTTCAATTCAATTGTCGACTTCGGTGCACAACTGTTCCAACTAGCTAACTGGAACTATGGCATCCACATTTTGTGAGGCTAAAGTAAGTGAGAGGTTGGAGAGCTGCCTATTCAGATCACTAAAATATACAAAGTCGGGTCGATTCACAAGATCCTCATTTCAACATATATTCCACACACTTATTACTAAAACGTCTTCAATTCACTTGTCGACTTCGGTGCACAACTGTTCCAACTAGCTAACTGGAACTATGACATCCCCATTTTGTGAGGCTAAAGTAAGTGAGAGGTTGGAGAGCTGCCTATTCAGATCACCAAAATATACAAAGTCGGGCCGATTCACAAGATCCTCATTTCAACATATATTCCACACACTTATTACTAAAACGATTTTTGGCTAAAGAAATATGCAATATTACTCTATAAAATTATTTGATATCTTTCCTCTTACTATAAAAATCATTAAAAAAAAACCGACTTCAAAGGAAGTGTTAAGATATGGATTATGTACACGAGAAGAAATAATGTAGATACAATGTTGCAACCTAAAAAAGAAGAATTAAGAAATTAAAAGAAGATGTATGAAGGATTGAAATATATGGATTTTGGACACGGGAAGAAAGAATATAGATACAATGTTGCAACCTAACAAAGAAGTTTTACGATATGGATTATGGACACGGAAAGAAAGAATATAGATACAATGTTGCAACCTAACAAAGAATAACGCTATGTTATGTTTTCTTCGGAATACTGTTGTATAATTTTCCTCCTGTAATATTTTGACACACTTACAAAAACTTACTTTAAATAAATGAATAAACTTGAAAAAACAAATATATCGCAGACACAAAAAAAAAATTTGACTTATTTATAATTCACTCACCAAACCATGCGTAAAATGTACATAATTAGAATCGAGTACACATTCTTAAGGTCGCATTCATCACTTTTTTAATCTACCACACTCAATTAAAGTTGTAGGTTAGGTTTTGTGTATATACCATAATATACGTGTACAAAAGTCAACATTTGCTCCCCAAGCGTAATGTACACCTAAGTAATTTATTTTCTTCGTTGTGTCAGCGATATTATTTTGAAACCACATTTTACACCAATTGAACCGTCAACGTCTTTCCCCACTTCTCATGCAAGTTGGGATAATATTATTAGTTATTTGCCATGCGACATTGCCATCGGCGTACAATGCGAGAATTTCATATTTTCTTCTTATTTACGAACACATAACAGGACAGAAATGTCAAAATTAATGCTTTTGGTATTAATGTGTTAGACAAAACTATCGTGAGACTGGGCTATTCGTTTTTTTATTGCAACGAGGATAGATATGTTAGTTATCGAGGATTTTTGACGCAAGTTAATTGTTAAACACTAATATAAATATGTCAAGTAGTAAACAAAATTAGAAAATTAATATATGTATTTTTAAGAATTAGAAACTTTCTGTCGATAAAAAATCTATATTTAATTTACTATGCCTTAGTTCAATCCACTTTACAATACGCTATTATTAGTTGGGGATCCGCGTATAAATGTAACCTTCTTCCAATTGAAATTATACAAAGAACAATTATTAAAATTATATTAAAAAAATCCTTTGACTACCCAACAGAACGCCTGTTTGAAGAATTTCAAGTACCTACATTTAAAGACCTATATATTAAAAACTCATTAATCCAAATTATAAAAGAAAAATATAAATATCAATTTTTAAATGAAAACAGAACGCGACTTAGACATGTTTTTCTATGCCCAAAACTAAATACGTCTTTTGCACAACATCATTATACTTACCAGGGAAGAACTTTTTTCAATCGTCTACCAGAAGAAATCAGAAGCATTAATGATAAAACCCGAATACTGCTCTCTGTCAAGAGACACTTTAAAAATATTCTGAAAAAAAAAACTACTGTCACTTAATTAATCTCACAAACATCCTTAGTTTTCCATAACTTCCTTTCTTTTTTTAAATTTATTATATTAATATATTATCCTTCACTACTATCAAAAAAAATACTACAGCAAACATACATTTATGTACAATGAATTATTTAAGTACTAACTAACAACAACATTTATGTACACTCCCCTTCCATACACAAGCAAATGCTTTCAATGGAAGAGTAGTAAAAAGACCCAAGATGTAAAATGAATTATGTACCATGTAAACATATTATTAAAAATAAAAAATAATTACAAAAAAAAAAAAAAATAATGTTCCGATAGTCACTTTCCAATAACACAAGTAGAATCTGACATTAATTCCGTATTGCACCTGATTGAAATTAGTTTTTTCTTAACTCTCAGCACACTTCCTTATTTTGTCTCCAATACACTAGTACCTATCATTCGCTAACCAAGTAAAACTGGACGGACGTTTTCCCTGGAAGGTTCATTCGGCCGGACGAGAACATCTCCGAGTACTGTGGCTGCACGGATAGGTACTTGTATAAGGGGTGATATACACTTTCCAATTCAGGCATGAGAATAGCACTAGCGCCTGAGTGACGTAATCGATTTCCTGGCGCACCGCTCGGCGTGGAGTGTGGAGTGTGGACACACCCTAATGATATTTACTCTGCCACACATCCGAGTAGCGAGTAGTGTGCCCTGCAATTCAATCTATGTAGTGACAAGATCAGCTTTCACCTGGCCACTGCCATCGACATCACTAAACTTACTCGGGTGGAAAATTATCGCTTTATTTATTTTTTTTATTTTATTTTATTAGGAACATTAACAGGTTTATAACATAACATGCATAGAGAGAGAGAAAAAATAAGTAAAAGAATTAGGTTACAACCCAATAACCAATGTTCACATCATGCAAAAAAGATAAAGAAGTTTAAAAAGCAATAAACAAACAAAGAAAACAAAGAAAGGTTAAAAACAAAGAAATGTTAAAAACAAGGAAATAATAAGAGAGAATAAGAGAAAATGTATATATATATATAATAATAACGCGAAATAATTCAATATATACTAGTGTTTCATTCAACAATTACTGCTTGTTACATTTTTTCACCTGAAAACAATCAACTTTATTTTATATGAGAAAGGCATTGTAAGTGCTAACTCTCTCACTAGATGGCGTCGAGACAAATTGTCTACATTTTTAGGTGAAATACTTGAACTTGTCAAATATTATTTTTTTTTTTTTTTGGTAAACTGATGTTTAAGACAAGATAAAATAAAGTTGGTTGTTTTCAGGTGAAAAAATGTAACAAGCAGTAATTGTTGAATGAAACACTAGTATATATTGAATTATTTCGCGGATAAGAGATAAGCCGCCATAGCTCAGTGGTCAGAGCTGTCGACCGGAAATCGAAGGGACACGGGTTCGAGTCCCGTTGGCGTCATGTATCTTTTATCAGGAGATTTTTCAATGTGGATGAGTGTTTCAAGCGAATAATTACTGCTTGTAAAATGAAAATGTTCTTCCTTCGCAGTTGATTTTGATACTATTTACACTTTTTTAACATTAACTCCACACAGGAAACCCTCATGAAATTAATTTCTCTCTACGCCTATTTGGTGGGTAGGAATCTAAGGTTCTATATGTCCAGGTCCAGTGACGAAGGTATTAACCCATTCCTCCGCAAATATCTGGACAGACCTTACTCCACGAACCTAGGAATCCATGATAACTCACCAAACTTGGCGAACCACTTTGAGAGCCCCATAGCAGAGATTTTGGTTATCGGTTATTTAAAATGCTCAAAACAATATTAACAAAGTACGTAAATTATATCCTTGAACACGCATGCCTGTGTGAGGCTTTTGTAGGCAATATGAAACAATATTTCCATATCTGCATCGGCGCGGCCAAGAGAAAAGGATCGTGCGGGGGTGTGTTGGTTTTACAGGAGAACAAACCTAACGCGGGGTAATAAGGAAGTTGAGTGAAAAATATTTTGACTTATAAAAAATATATTCATGTAGATCAAAAAATATCGATTCTAAATATATAAATATATTTCTATATTATTATTCTTAGAATTAGTTAAACGTTCTTGAAAAAGCATTCAATAGCAATAGAGTGTATACGCTCCACGATTGGTCGAAAGAATTCTGACGTCACATGTGTCGTGACTTGTACGTACAGCGAATCACCTATGGTGCATCTCTTTCTATTACATGAGAGATGGTCGGTTTAGATGAGAGAGGTGTATAGGCCAAAGTTTATTTGGGTTTGTCAAATATATGTACGTATTTGTTGTTATTATTATATGAAATGGGTTTCTAAAGATACATATTCGTATAGTGCTTTATAATAATATGTTGTTTATTGCATAACTTAGAAGTTTTTATTATTATACATGTCACATAACATGTGATACACTTCAGGCCGCCGGCCGCTCAGAAAAGTCTCACAGTGAACTGGGCTGTAAACCGTTATTTTACTTTTGGTCTTTACATTTCTGCGCGGTGGTCCTGAATTCGCGCGGGGCAAGTCAACAAATCGTCGCCGTAGATGCCAAGAGAGTCAAGCCACAAAACCAGAAAGCTGAGAAAACGGCCCTCAAAGATTTTTGGCTACAAAAAAATCACATTTTTTTGTCATAACTTTTTTGTTTTTAAAGATAGAAGAGTGTAATTTTAGACATAGATATTTTGTGATGTTATCTTTTTATTAGTTAGATTGAATAAATGTAAAAAACAGTATTATAAAAGTTATTTGGGTTATATCTCTTGACCACTGAATATTGAAATAAACAGATGGTACATTTGTGTGGTAGTCAAAAGAGTTAAGCCTCTTACGCCTGTTGACTACTGAGAATTTGCGGACAAATTACTAACTTTTTTTGGACTATACTCTAAACTCTAAAGGAAAGTCTATTAACTATCTAACCACCGCGCTGTTTCTCTAAGGGTTGAGCAGAGAGGATGGACCGCCAAACAGAGCTTGGCACTGCTTGCTTCATTCACATTCATACATAACCCTTCAGTTATTCTGACTCATGGCACGGCCCGACAATAGTATCTGGTTCACTTAATCGCGCCAAGTTTTTCTCAGGAGTCCTCCTACATGTCATTGTTCATCCACTCTACATGCTTCGTTATTCCGATCACACGCTCAAACCATCCTTTTCTTAATTTTTCTCATCACGCTTACATTATTTGCAAATTACCACATTTTTCACACAATAAAAACATGGTTTTACCACACATACACCTCAGAGATCTTATTTGTCCAAAATTCATTCAGACAAGATTTGAGATTTTCACGACCAAAAGTATTAGCGATTGATTTTTGGGGTATTATGCCGTGTTGTGCTACGACCTTCTTCAATGTGTCGAACAGCGTTAGTGTCCATTATTAGAAGAAGGTAGCGCAATACGGCATAAAACCCAAAATAAATCAGGCTAATCTATCATTCTACGCTCATAGTATACTTCCTCTGCCAGTTCTATGCCTCATTGCCATACACATTAAGATTGGTATCAGCATTCCATTTTTTGCATTTTAAGTCTGTGAATGTACTACTGTATCATCCCTTAAAATTTGGTCCATAGTCAAGCAATCTATCGTATGGTTACTATGTTTATACCTGTTGAAATAAAGTTGGCTGAGGTACATAAAAAAAATTAATACAAAGTTAGATTCTGAAGAAAATATTTATTACAAAAATGTTATAATAATTTTTAAATTCCATCTTCTCCGTCACTCTCCGAGCCATCATTCTCCCGAGATGGACCGTCCTCAGGCTGCAAATTTTTATAAAAATCATGATAGGTGGACGGAATGCTGCCTTTATCACACAATTTGAGTAGGTCCTTTAATTTGTCTTGGCCTATTTTTGGCTTTGAAAAATACAGTCTTTCTACTTCTACGCTTGCACAGGATAACGTTCGAAGCCGTCTTCGCTGAATGTTAAGGGTATCAAAGTCATTTCGGCTCAATTGATACTTATAAAAAACAGTAGTGGGTTCACCTTTTCGGTATTGAAACCACTTTACTTTGAGCCACTTTAATTTGTCTCCATTTTCTGATATATTTTTGTTTGTCATAACTTTATTGCTGTATTTTTTATAGTTAAGGAAGTCAGCATAATCCATTTCCACAACCTTGTGGTATGGTTTAGAAGTTTTTGCAGTACGGGCAACAACGTACCATCCATCTGGTGTGAACACGTCTATTTTTCTTCCTCGGGCCTCTATTGTGGAGTGCACAGAATCGCACTCCATCTCTGAGTGCCCTGATTCCATAAATTTTTGATTGATGACGTCAATCGGCAGCTGTTCCACTGCACGTAGGAACATAGCGGATACTACTGAGTTCCGATTTTGACCAGAAGCCGTGTCCGAGTACAGCGTCACTACTTTTTTGGGGCCTAATGACACCAAGAGGTTCCACAGACACGTAGCGATCTCCGAAGCACCCTTTGTGCCCACACCTTCGTGCCACATGTAATTCGTTGCTTGTCTGGAAGCCAGCTCATACACCGTGAAGTTATACGTTTTTAATTTTTTTGTATAATATAACTGTCCCACTTGTAAGCTCGGAGTCAATAATATTTTTTCCAGATCCATAGTGAAGCAACTGATGCTAGGATCATTCATAGCTTGGGCTTTGTCAATTTGTTTGTGTTCCCTTGCTTCTGTTTTTCTTGTTAAATGAAGATTAAATTGATCTTCGTCTCTTGACTTCTCTTCGTCAGACTTATTTTTGTACTGCGTACAAAAATCACACTGATCCTTTTTTGGTGTGTGAAATCCATAATTGAATTCTGTCACAAATATTTGTTTGTAGAAGCCGAGCTTTTCTGGTACCACGTTACGTTCTTTACAATACTCAACATAGTCTAAGTAAATTCTTGTCTCGCTCAAACCAGATGGCAAGTATTTTCTTTTACTGCTGCTCCGACAGTAATGCGAGGCAACTACGGGCAATGACTTGATGTGGTCCCTGATTATATTCCTAACTTCCTCGGATTTTTTGTTTGGCGGTTCCTTGCGACCTCTCTGATCTATTTCAGTGACACCTGAAGGAGTCAACTTTTTCATTGCACTTTCAACTTTTGTTCCCGAGATGACAAAGGTGGCCAAAAAAAATTTTTTGCACACTTGGACTCTCTCTCCATTTAACATTACCGTATATTCGAATGTATGTTGTCGTTTGATGGTGTCTCCACTACGGTATCGTCGTTTTACTGGAATACAATTTACATTGCCACCAATGAAGGCCCATCTCGCTCTGTCGGAATCCAGACTCAGATAGTCAGCCAACATTTGCTCCTGTTGAGATTTTCCTATTTTGGATGCGCAATTATAATGGCATTTACAGCTAACATCTCTAATTGTCCTTGCTTGAACTGTCTTTCCGGATCTGCTTTGGTATTCTTTACCTGCCATTCTCAATATCTTTTGGGAATTCCGTTTCCATTGGTTTGGGGTTCTCTTGCGTTTCCTACTTAAATCATCTGTCTGTTGGTTGCTTTCCAATATTTCAGAAATGGATGTTCCTGAGGCATTAACGTGGTGTTGATTTGAATGTTCTTGCCTGTTATTGTCTTCATTTTCGGAAAGGTTCACGTTCAAGTCTGTAAAACCGAACAAAGTGGTTTATTTCTTTGAAACACTGAAATAATTATTGAATTTTACAAGCAAATGATTCGCTGATAATCACAGGTTTTACAAGCCAACATAACAACTAGTATGCAGTAGTATTGTTAACAAATAAAAATACTGACCTCCCACATGCGTGCTTGGAGCGAAGCTTCGGAGCTCTGCGTATAATGCTGGGACAGCAATCTCATCCGGAACTTGCATGCCACCGTTCTGGCTGTGTTCTGCACATCCAGCTTGCACACCATTTAGAGGAGAGCCTGTAAAACAAAACAAAGTAGTTTACTTCTTTGAAACACCGAGATAAACATTGAATTTTACAAGCAAATGCTTCTCTGATAGTCACAGGTTTTACACAGCCAACATAATAACTAGTATGCATTAGTATTAATAACAAATAAAAATACTGACCTCCCGCATGCGTGCTTGAAGCGAAGCTTCGGAGCTCTGCGTATAATGCTGGGACAGCAATCTCATCCGGAACTTGCATGCCACCGTTCTGGCTGTGTTCTGCACATCCAGCTTGCACACCATTTAGAGGAGAGCCTGTAAAACAAAACAAAGTAGTTTACTTCTTTGAAACACCGAGATAAACATTGAATTTTACAAGCAAATGCTTCTCTGATAGTCACAGGTTTTACACAGCCAACATAATAACTAGTATGCATTAGTATTAATAACAAATAAAAATACTGACCTCCCGCATGCGTGCTTGAAGCGAAGCTTCGGAGCTCTGCGTATAATGCTGGGACAGCAATCTCATCCGGAACTTGCATGCCACCGTTCTGGCTGTGTTCTGCACATCCAGCTTGCACACCATTTAGAGGAGAGCCTGTAAAACAAAACAAAGTAGTTTACTTCTTTGAAACACCGAGATAAACATTGAATTTTACAAGCAAATGCTTCTCTGATAGTCACAGTTTTACACAGCCAACATAATAACTAGTATGCATTAGTATTAATAACAAATAAAAATACTGACCTCCCGCATGCGTGCTTGAAGCGAAGCTTCGGAGCTCTGCGTATAATGCTGGGACAGCAATTTCATCCGGAACTTGCATGCCACCGTTCTGGCTGTGTTCTGCACATCCAGCTTGCACACCATTTAGAGGAGAGCCTGTAAAACAAAACAAAGTAGTTTACTTCTTTGAAACACCGAGATAAACATTGAATTTTACAAGCAAATGCTTCTCTGATAGTCACAGGTTTTACACAGCCAACATAATAACTAGTATGCATATTGTATTGATAACAAATAAAAATACTAACCTCCCACATACATGCTTCGAGAGACGTCCAGATTTTGCATGTTCAGGTCGTGTTCTGCACGTCCAGCTTGTACAGCATTCCCCTCAGAATCTACAAAACAAGTAAAACTGTCAGATTGTCGCATTGTTTTCAAACAATCGGAATCAACATTTTTAACTAGATTCTTACCTTTGAGGTTATGTTGATCCTGTGGATTTAAAACTGCTGCATCCATTTGTTTAGCACGTGAAGAACTCATTAGGTTCTGTGGATTAGCAGCTTTAGTTGATGCAATCATTTGTTTGCCACGTGAAGATTCCAATATGTTATGTCGAACCGGTGGATTTAAAGCAGCTCTGGCTGCTGCAACCATTTGTTTTCCGCGTGAATGATTCATTTCTTATCACTGTTTCACTAAATAAAGTTGAAAGTACAAACGTTTGTAGGCACAAAACGAAATAAAGCACAGAATCGCTGAACGAACCGAACTGATGTTGTATTAAAATAACACTGACCGACGCACTGAACACTGAACTGACAGTTCGCGATTCGCGATACTGTCGTGGGCGCAGACGTATGTGCAAGCGTGAACAAACCGACACGATAGGCATTTTGCTGAGTTAGAGGAAGACAACACTATAAATCATTGTCGAATGTGAGTAGAGGTGCGCACGCTTTCGAGAGAAGTTTGTGTTGCCAATGGCGTCAAGCCACGCATAAAATTAAATTATTGGGAAGTCAAAAGATCTATGTGGCTTGTCGTCATAGACTGCTTTAACTTGTGTAAAATTATTCGAAAGTCAAAAGTCTATGCGGCTTGTAGTTTTTGACTGCTTTGATTGTTTTCATCGATGTGTGTTAGATCTATTGGCAAATTTCAAAATACTCAATAACGGAGTGTTTTATGGCTTAAATCTTTTGACCACGGCAACTTTGAAGGTTTTCAAACACTTCTGCATACTTAACTCATTTTCGCCAAATTTGTGGCTTGACTCTCTTGACATCTACGGCGACGAAATAGCGACGACAATACCGTACCGGGCTTGAAAATCAAATATTCTAACTTAAAATATTAATTTAACTATGAAATCTTAATCAATTTTCTTTTTTTTTTAATAACATCAATTCTAATAGACGGTTACCATTGGTAAAAAAATTACTGGAATTCCTTATTGAAGAATTAATTTTTTTTCCATACAAAATCTTTAAAGCGACGTGGTTCTTACAGTTTGAATGACGTCACACCCACCCCCGCCTCTTACCGCTCGGATTCCGCTCGTTTTGGCGGGCTTAATAAAATTCAAACTTTGAGAATTAATTTAACTATGAAAACAAACTTTAAAAAAAAAAAAAAAAATACTCGTATTTAAGTTTGAATGCGAACATTGATAAAAAAAAATAAAAAAAATGGACTCAACTTCCTTATTAGTAACAGTAGTGCGAGCTGCTTGCAAATTTTCTGGGACCGCTTTATAGCTTCACAACATTAATAATGCACTCCTTTATCCTTTATCCTGAGTAGCAGATAAAAGTTTTTATTGTAATCCTTTTACAGCAAGTAATTATAGTAACTGGAAGACATAAACCAGTTTTATATATTGATATGTACATGTACGTACGAGTACAGTGTTATTTAACGTTTGAATACTTCTGCAGAGTACATTTATAATGCAAAGTTTGGAAAATAACAGCCCGTATTTGAATTAAGAACTGACATACCCCTGCGCGAGCTGAAAACCGAGTAAATTTGAAAAATCTTACAAGGGTTATTTATATATGTTGAAAAAAAAATTAATTGTTGATTCTACATTTTTTATAAACTTTTCAACAACAAGAATAAAATATCTGTTAATATTAACATTATTTTTTACTGGTTTAAATGGACTACTGATGAAAACCATTGTCGGCATCATAGCATCACTAATCTGCAAAATATAAAAGAATCTTATCAAATAATGTAGTAGTTATATTCTGTCGGAGATATTTTTTGTTGTTGTTTTTTTATTAAAGAAATTACAGTATTTCAAATTTTAGTTTTGTGTAAAAAAAAAATGTGTTCAATAATTTATAAAAAAATTGTTCAACTATTAATTTTTTAATTAAGAAAACCTCTCGTCAGACTATTACTACTAAATTATTTTATTTTATTTACGTAGATTGGATAATTTTTGGTAAAGTTATGATACCGACAATGGTTTTCATCAGTGGTCCATTTAAACCCGTAAAAAATAATATTAATATTAAAAGATATTTTTTCTTTTAGTTGAAAAGTTAATAAAAAAACATGGATTCAACAATTATTTTTTTACGAAGGAGGGGGTCTTTGTCTGTCATCCCTTAATATTTTCTGAAGCCAGTGCCTGTTGTCTACATGTGAAAATAAGTATTAATTATTTTATAGTTCTTTCCGATTATGTTTATCTCTATGCAAACGAAATTTAAATGTTTTATAAGCAATAATTATTAGCCTGAAACACTCATCCACATTGAAAAATCTCCCGATAAAAGATACATGACGCCAACGGGTCCCGTTGTTTCAGGCTAATAATTATTGCTTATAAAATAATTGTTACCCTTTGTGCTATGCATAAAAAATCTTGTCTTAAACATTAGTTTACACAAAAAAAAAATAATAATATTTGACATGTTCTAGTATCTTCACCAATAATGTAGACAATTTTTCTCGACGCCATCTAGTGAGAGAGTTAGCACTTACAATGACTTTCTCATATAAAATAAAGTTGGTTGTTTCAGGTGAAAAAATATAATAAGCAGTAATTATTGAATGAAACACTAGTATATATTGAATTATTTCGCGGATAAGAGATAAGCCGCCATAGCTCAGTGGTCAGAGCTGTCGACCGGAAATCGAAAGGACACGGGTTCATGTCCCGTTGGCGTCATGTAGCTTTTATCAGGAGATTTTTCAATGTGGATGACTGTTTCAGGCTAATAATTATTGCTTATAAAATAATTGTTACCCTTTGTGCTATGCATAAAAAATCTTGTCTTTAACATTATGATACGTGGGTACTTACATAATAAGTTATATCCAACACAGTGGTCAGCTTTGTTTCCGTAGGAAACTTTAGGACGCCAAACTTTGTCGGTGACAAAGTATGCCGAGCGCTGTGGTAGACACAAGAAACCCTCCTCAGGGATGGGCATAGGGTGCTTATTCACAAGCAGATCTGATGAAGTGTATCAATGAAAGCCAAGTTCTTAAATAGGACCAATAACCTCTATTTCCATTATAAGTGGTTTTTTTACAGAAAAGATATTTATTAAAACTTACCCCCCATCACAGACCGTATACCGATACCCTATCTAACTAGCTATGCTGTGGATGGATGGAGACGCCTTCCTCCAAGGGTCCGCGACTGCTTCAGCGCGGGCGATGGCAATGGCCTCCGGTTACCATCCATCCAAGTATTCGCGTTGACTGCAAGGCGTGCGTGGTAAAGTAGGAAATAGGCGATCCCGTCCTCAAATATGAAACCCATCCGACAAATTGACAATTACTGCCTGCTCCCGTCAGTTATTACGTACGAAGCGAGTGAGGATTGCCGCCCTTTTTCGTGGATTACTCTCGAACGGAATCTCGCACCCCGGTGTCCATTGACCGCGTTTCACTTTCCCGGGTTCAAATTAGTATTTACTCGCGATTTTGCACATGAACGCAATAATCCGCGTTTCAGGATCGGATGCCTGGATCAAATTGTTCAACTTTTAAAATTCACCAGGGTTATCAACTTGGCACTTTGACGTTCCCAGAGAGTCCGAGCCCAACTGGGCCTTGTAGGTAAGTGCCGAAAATCCCGCAAGAATAATTCCTTTCCTCCTATGTTGCGCTCATATGTGGCTGTCAAAAAAAAACCCATAGACAATAATCGAAGTGATAATCAGTACCTGATCACAATTGTTATGTTCAAATTAAATATTTTTATAACAATTAGTTTACCAAAAAAAAATAATTATGAAATTTAAATGTTATTCAATTTTAGCTCAGAATAGGTTATATAGGATGGTGAGACAGGAAACGACAATATTATGTGCGTATTTTGTAGTTTTGTACGTTATATGAAAATCTTAAAGAATCATTCAATAAAAAAATTCAGCTGATTTTTAGGGGCTGACTTATAAAATTCTCAGTTGTGGGGAGAATTCAACATTATGCAGTATTACAGTCACTTTAAAAATGTATATTTTTTAATATTCGGTAATTATTTGTATACATATCCTAGATTGATAGACTTGCTGACGGATATAATTTTCTATCGTGAGACGCCAGGATTTAATTATTTAATATCTGACTGAAACAAGCAGTGTTGCTTGTTTTAATATATTTCATTATTGGAACTCAATTAAAACCCCTTCAACTGGGTGTAAAGTAATTGAATAAGCGGGATCCTCGAATAAGAGGAATAATAATAAATATCCTTTAGTCCCGACGAATGGGTACGAGAGGTTTCTCATTTTAAATAGAATTAAGCTGAGGCGTCTTGAAGAGTGAGCGGAGTATATTGAGTTTCAGGAATTAACTAAACGTATCGCCGGAAATTCGGGCTGTTTATTGCACGAAACTTTCATTCTCTGTTGCAAAGATACGACACATTACATTCAAAGTTAAGTGACAATTTGATTACAGTGTCGCTTGTACTCGTATTGCTTAGATGTGAGTTGAGTGTATAGAATAGCACTTATTGCGTTGGCACCCTCACTACTAGGTATATCAAAATGGTATGGCTTCTCAATCTAATTTAATGAAAGTCAAGTAGTATTAAAAAAAATTTAAGACTCTTATTTTGGTTGAACGTTTATTTATTCAAAATGCGGTCATTTTTTGATAGGTTCAAATTAATTTTCCAATGTCTCACCACTCCACTAACCTAGATAAATAAATATTTAAAAAAACACACATCGAGTAATTTACAAAAAAAAAACAGAATAATAAGACATGGAGCAATGGATAAAATAGATCGTCCATAAAGATGGATAAGGCAAGTAAGTACTCATTTAGCGTATTTAGGTATTACAATTGACTATCGTGAAATAAGGTAGGAATGTATTCATTTAGCGTATTTGGGTATTACAATTGATTAAATATGATTTAAGATTTTCACGGCCAAAAGTATTTTTGTTATTTGTTTTTGGGGTGTTATGCCGTGTTGAGCTAACTCATTCTTTAGCCAACGTTTCGGACAGCATTGCATGATGGACACTGCAATGCTGTCCGAAACGTTAGCCAAAGAAGGAGTTAGCGCAACACGGCATAACACCCCAAAAACAAATAACAAAAATACAATTCATTATCGTTAAATAAGGTAGGTAAGTATTCATTTAGCGAATTTAGGTATTACAATTGATTATCATGAAATAAGGTATGTAAGTAATCATTTAGCGTATTTAGGTATTACAATTGATTATTATGAAATAAGGTATGTAAGTAATCATTTAGCGTATTTAGGTATTACAATTGATTATTATGAAATAAGGTATGTAAGTAATCATTTAGCGTATTTAGGTATTACAATTGATTATCATGAAATAAGGTATGTAAGTAATCATTTAGCGTATTTAGGTATTACAATTGATTATTATGAAATAAGGTATGTAAGTAATCATTTAGCGTATTTAGGTATTACAATTGATTATTATGAAATATTGTTCATGATGGATTCATTTTTGTGTTGTCAAAATGGTAGGTTAGATTATTATCTTAATCGTAATCACTAAAACACTCAGGTGAAACCGATTGTTGGGAATGTTTTTACATATGTAATAGTGAGCCCGGGCAGACGTTGTCCTGCTACAGACCTCCTTGTTGGTTGTATGTATTTTAGGATAAGAATTTAAAAAAATATTTAATTAAATTAAAATTAAAATTTTAAGCTGGAACCAACCATACACATTCAAAAAATTTCATTGAAATCGGTTGGATGGTTTCGGAGATCATCATGTATGAACACAGTGACACGGGATTTTTATATATTAAGATTTATAATACTTTATAAATATTCTAAACGTTTTGTTTTCCAATAAGATTAAAAATTTAAAAATTAACAGATAAGACATATTTTTATTGCACCGTATTCGCTGACATTTTGTAAGTCAGTTTTAATAATAATAATAATAATACTTGGATGACTTGTATAGCGCCGTTTTTGTGCAAAAACACCTCAAGGGCGCTGTACAAACTTATAATACATTTGTACAGTGGTCTATGTTATTACTTAACTATTTATGGAGAAAATATACAGTTCAATACTTACCTGATAGGTCACTTGAGATTAACACTTAATTAACATTATCTAATTGTTTATTGGCGAAATTTAGATACAGGATTTAGGACTTTATTGAAAAATTGAATATAACTGGACTTTCTCTTAGGATTGGTATATTTAATTTAAGGGTACGACAACTTAAAAAGGTAAGTTTTTAGTTTAGACCTGAATTCTGTTGGACTTGTTATGGATCTTAGTTCCGGAGGGAGTTTATTCCAAGCCTTCGGCCCAGATACTCCGAAAGCGCGATCACCAAACTTAGTATTTGGCTTGCGCATAGGTTCTATCAGTCTGCCTACAGCTGCTGATGTTGCTGATCTAAGCGTTGACTGCCTCAGACCAGTGTTTTCCGGGAAGCATAGTTCAGAGATGTAGGGTGGGGCCATTTCATTGATGGATTTAAACACCATCCAGCACAGTTTGTACTGGATTCTTTCAGGGCACTTGAGCCAGTGAAGGTTACGAAGGTGTTCTGAAATGTGCGAATATTTTGAAACCCCGGTTATGAGCCGTGCTGCTGCATTAAACACTGATTGAAGTTTGTCAATTTGATATTTTGGAAGGCTGGCATAAATGCCGTTGCAGTAATCGAGACGTGAGACTACGTAAGAGTTGATAAGTAGTTTTGTTGCTTCTGAAGGAAGGTTTCTTCGGACAGACTTGAGTTGTCTTAGGTGAAAAAAACCGGTGCTTACAGTCCTATTTATTTGACTTTCAAGCGAAAAGTCGGAATCTAAATTGACACCGAGAAGTTTGACTGTTGTTTTTGGGATGATATCGCTGCCGGAAATAGTAATAGGTGAATTGTCTATGAAATGTTGACGTTTGTTTGTGGCTACCCAGAGAAACTCAGTCTTGGATGGATTTTGCGTTGGGTATTGTGAGGATTTATAAAATTAGCTTCTATTGCAAGACATTTATTTTTTTTTAAATTAGGAAAGGACTACAACTTGTAGAAATACACAATTATATTAATTATGTTAAAATTGTGTGTGTTTTTTTATAAATTTATGTTTTTTAAGCGTAAGAAAAATACGGAAATACTTATTATTTTCCAATAAATCCACGTAATTGCTAGAATTCGGGGTGAAACAAGTAGAGGTTTCAAGTCAATCTGTGAGAAATAGTTAGGATGCAGGCGAATTCTCAAGTTATTGTTTTAGAAAATTATCTTTTAATTACTGTCTGTAGCTGTGTTTTCTCCTTAAATAAATAAAAAACTAGTTAAAATCAAGAAAAGGTATAATTAGTCAATTATCACTCACCTGGGAAACACATGTGAGATTATCCGAAGCGCAGTAGGAGCTGGTGGGCGGGAAGTAGGCGGGCGGCTCCGGGCGCGCGTAGACGTGCCCGCGCCCTCCCCCGCTACCGCTCAGCTGCGTCGTGGCGTACGGAGATGGCGAGCGGCCGCGGCGGCTTCCTAAATCACCACCACATATTACTCTCATCGCGCATGAATCAGTCAGCACATTAAACATACCAATTTCGGTTTTTTATACATGGGTAAGTGAGTAATGTGAAATATTCATGCTTAATTTATTCAAGTTCACTGAAACTTTTAATTAAAATGGATGTAGGTACTTTTCATATTGAATAATTCTAATTCATTGAAGACAATATTACCAATTCTCAAACGAAAATAAGAAAAATAAAAATCAGAAAAAGATACAGTCGCACCTAGCACCTAGGCCGGGACCCTGCTCTACTAATGCGACACTATTTCTAATTTATATATACGGTATTATACTTATATACTAAGATTACTGTACTATTCCCTTTATCTGCTTTTGAGATAATAAGGTTGTTTTGTTTGATTTTACTTTTTAATGATTTTATTGTGTGTGCTTCGCTAGAAAAATTTACCCTCAGTCGAAGCAATTTTCTCAACTCAATTTTCATTTTACCTTCTATCGTAGATACCTAGATGACATTTTAATTATCTGGACGGGAACTCACAGACAATTAGATAATTTTTTAAAAGAAATTAATAAAATCAACAAAGCCATCCAATTTACAATGGAAATGGGGGGAAATAAAATAAATTTTTTAGACATAGGTATCGAAATAATTAATAAAAATTAGAATTCACAATTTACAGAAAACCAACATACAGCCACAACATTATACATAACACATCTAGACACCACATTTCTCACAAGTTATCAGTATTTAACTCACTCATTCACAGACTCTTAATTGTATAAATTATACTAATGAACTCAATGTTATTAAAACCATAGCAAATAATAATGGATATACTAGTGAACTTATTGATAGGTTATTAAAGAAAAAGGATAAAAAACTCACACTGGCAATCATATCACAAGGTCTTACAATCAACAATGAAAATGGTGTCACAAAAAAACAATGGGTTAAAATACCGTATATTGGTGATATATCCACAAAACAAATAGCAAAAGTATGTCACCTATCCTAAATATGTATTTGAATTATATAAAATCCATTAAAATATTTTTTCCTAACCACACAATAGATTACCGATAACGTTATGTTGGGTAAATCCTTAAATTGATAGTCCTAATAGGCATAATTATCATAGCTCTATAGATAAATTCATTTGATTTTAATAACAATACTTATTTGGGAAATATCATATTTCACGAAAAATCCCTCATAATTCAAACCAACCTATTATGTTAACAGCCCCCTCAATGTAATTTGCCTATGTATATAAACCCTAGTTTAAGACAAAAATTGTACCAGTCTGAAGATGGCCCTAACAGGCTGAAACCGGTCACGGTCAAATAAAAACAAGTGGAGAAAAGTTTAAAATTGTGTTCTTTATATATATTTACTAAGAAAACTAGTGTGGTTTCACTGAAGTAGGTCCAGTGGACATACTTTTGCGGCCAATCCACATAAATATAATTTGAATGGCTATCCTTTTCATAAGCGAAGCAATTCTTTGTTCGATTAATGTGATTATAAAGTGTCTTCTATTTTTATAGTGCCATTGCATAGAAGTCGTAATTTTTCCTAACATTTGATGTAAATTTCTTCTTTTGAAAGACTTTTTTAATAAATCCTTTCAGCTTCACAAATCCAACAATAATAATAGTTTATTATAATATCGTAGACATACCTAGGGGGAACTTGTGTATGCTGGCGATGGTGGCGTAAGAGCCGCTGCCCGCGCTGGCAGGCCGCCCCAAGGCGTCCAGTCGGATGAACACGTTGCCATGGCTCCCATAGGCGGCCGTGGTGTAGCTCGTGCTGAAACAAGGCCACAACCGCTTCCTTATTGCTAGAACCTTTACCATACACACTACCCTCAAATTGACGGTCAAACATTACTTTCGTCGTAACAAATTCTGAAATAAAACGGATAAACTATTGGCAATATGCAATTCACATAAAATGCATAACACAAACATAAGTTGGTATTTTTAGCTTTATGACGCTTTCAGTCGTAATATCTGCATCATATATTTAAAGAATTGTAATGGTGTGTATTAATACCACTGATTTGTTTTAAAGTGCTCGTGCCCGTAATTATTTGTTCAAGTGCGTAGAATTTGCCGACTAGTGATTTTATATATAATCGCACTTATTCGACAAGTTGTTTCCTTAGTAGCAATAACTGATTATTAGATTTCTATTAGATGTGCATAAAGCGATCCGTGTTCTTCTTCAGAGATTTGTGAAGTGACAGAGTGAATAAGCAAGAGTTGAAACAAATAACCAAAAACGACAAAAAGTTTCGCAAAATTTTACACGTAATTGAGTGAAAAGTTGATAAGGAAGCTTGACCGAAAGTGCCATGTCCAATTGATAGAGGTTAGAGCACACATCAAAAGTCACAAAAAATCACATTGTAAAAAAAAAGTGCTAGAAAAGATCGCGAAAAACTAAAATATGTAATTGCTTACTTATAAGTAACTAGTTTTAAGATACTAGTTATATTGCCTTAGTGGTAAGTTTAAAATTAGATATAATTGATTTGTAAAGCGCCCTTGAGGTTAATGTTTTCACACTATTTAATCCTCAGCACTGTATAAAACTTTCACAGTGTATAATATTATACATGTCTATTTACCTTGTTTCCACTGAACACACAACTTCGATTAGAAATGCCTTCCATGTAGATTTGAATGGAAACCAATGTAGAGAGTGACTTTCTTTTATTCTATGGGAAAGGGGTATGCTTGAAATGAAGTCATATTACTAAGCCTCTCGAATGAGAACCTTCTGAAGAAAAGTCATTTGAAATATTTATATTTCTTCCCATTCTCAAAGTAAATATTCGTTTCCAATTATTCAAGTGAGATTGAGTTTATCTTCAAGAAAGTTCGTGCGCGTTTGGTTCAGACCCCGAGTTCAAAAATTATCTGGAGGCGAAAAAGTTTTAACGAGTTTCTTTCCGATGAAAAAATATCATCGATAAAATCGTGCGATAAAGAAAATGATAAGAAATTCCTTCTAAATGTGATGCCATTATCTTTGAAATACAGAATTTGGTTCGGTTCTTATCAATGACTTAACTTACTCGAAAGTCCGTCCATTTCAGTTTAATTTGAAAATAATAATTATATTTATATCGCACTAGCAGTTCCCCGCCACGCGTTGCTGTGGTTCAGTCTAGAGAATTTCGGATAGAGAAACAATAGCACGTGTTGCAACAGATGGCACTATTTTCAAAAAAGGCATGTTTTTCCTGGCGCATATGACATCTATATAATAAAAGCATACGCGCGTTTGAATGCAACGTTGTGTCAAAATTTCGAAGCAATCGGTGAACAACTTTCGGAGACTTAAGATTTTGAAAAACCGAACATTTTTATTTATATATTATATTTAGATGATGTTTAGTGTTGTTTGTTAGTTTCGTATTTATTTTATTGAGAATGGTGTCAAAAAATTCACAAAAACTGATTTTCTTCTGTAGGATGTATCCATATTTTGGCTTCTGTGCTTGGCGAATACGAATGCATATATACGTATATACTAATGAATATAATAGTCTAAAATCTTTAAGGTATTTTGAAAATGATCGAATCATTTACGCTTCAATACATTTTAATATACAAATATAATGTTAAAATCGTTAAATATACCTCCGCATTGTAGCGAATGTTAAATGTTCCGCATGTTCATAAAATATGTTTTTAGACATGGCTATAAGACATAATAGATCTCACTCTTTGGTCCATATCTCTCAATTACGTTTAATAAGAGTGTATTTCCTAGCTCCACATGACCTTTTCATAAGTACTACCCACGTGACAAAGTGTCCGATTCGTCGAGGGTTATCTCTTTTTCGGGCGCAAAGGGCCATTAATCGTTGGGTGGCCAAATTAGTGTAATCGGAAACGCCATAAATATCAGCTGAGCGGGCGGCGGCAGGCGGCAAGCGGCATTATTCTCAGCGGGACCTTAGACTTCGAGGCAGGAGTTTGCAAACTGTGATCAATACTTAACGAACTAATAAATACTAAACAATGTGGTACACTCTTCGTTAATCTTGTGCAACAAAACGTCAATTCTGTACGAATGCAAAATTCCGCAAATATGGTGTGTTTTCTGAGATCGATTCTAAGACCTATAAGAAGAAGGGGCGGGTGGCCGGCTTTACGGCACTTGTAAGAAGGAACAAAGACACAGGAGATTTACACGTCGGAGAATGTTCTCATCTAGATATATTATGCCTTTTTGAGATTCCAATACCCAAGATTAGGACTATACTGGAATAAGATATTTATTTATTAATCTTTGAACAGTTGCTGATGATGCGGTGGTGATTTCTAATATTATGAAATATCTACAGTTTCTCGTGTCTAGGTTGAAGAAAATATTTATTTATTTAATATCAACGGTATAAATATATCATACACAATAATTACATCTCACAGAATAACAATTAACTTTGGCATTGATCAAAATGACGACAAAAAGTATAAAATAAATACAAGCTCTAGAAGGAGATACAAGTACATACAAAATATTATCAACAAGTATGAGTAGACTTGCGTTAAATTAATAATGATTAAGAAGATATGATAGTATAGTCTTCTTCTACCTGGCTTCTGTGTAGTTAAACAGATCCGCTATATCTGCGTACCTATTAATTGCCTCAATTGGGCCGCACCTAAACCTAAGATGGACCGTCGAACCGTAGAACATTATTGTTCAACAACATTCTTAATTTCCGGAGTTCAGCTTGAAGACCAAGAAACGTGGGTGTTTCTATTCGTTAAATTCAAATGCAAGGTCATATACATAATACGTGTTTTATTTTCAAATGAATACAGAAGTACTAACTATGCGTAGTACAAGTTACTCGAAGAAGTGTTTTACCCAAAGATATTAGAAGAACGAGATGTGCTATGCGCAGTTCGTACTGAGTGGAATTGTTTTGCCGAGTGTCGCCGGTTTTGTTCACCAATACTACTGCACACCTTCGCTTACGCTAAGGCATCGCTAAGGTATCCGCACTAAAACATAGAACAGATTTCTGTGCGTACACGTCCCGATACCGTTCAAAGTACCCTAATTAGGTAGTACTCCGCCTACGGTCCGGCGGCCAACATAGCATATCTCGTTCTTCTAATATCTTTGGTTTTACCTATAGTGTGACCAAATATTGAATTATTCCGCAAAGTGACTGTTGCTGCTGTCAACAAAGTTGGATGCTGTTGGACTTGGTAACGACTAGTCTAAGCTGATATAGTGAGTTGTGTTGCTACCCCTGACTGGGACTACCCACCCCTCATGCCTCATCCCTCATGCCTCCTCTTTCGGGAGGAAAGTGTTTAGGTTGTAGTTGAACTGTTTTGTAATATAACATAGGGAAGATTACACTTTTTATCCTCAAACGTATTTTGTAAACTTTTATTTACACATGTTGACCGTAATTTATTAACTAATTTGCCCTAAAATCGATTAATATGTTGCACAATTTCTATAAATCTTTCGTCATCATGAACATAGTATAACCAAACAGATTTGAAAGTTCAGTTTTTAAGAAATGTCTGAAAAAGCCAGATAATATTTTTAATACCCACAATAGGTAAAATTGTGAGGCGCAATTCCTTGCGCCTTAACATTTGCCGTTTTATTTATATAAAAAACAAGTTGAGTTAATTTCTGTATATTAAAATTATTCACACAATGAATGCATAAAAATGTACTCCCATGAAACAATAAGGAGAATTCTGTGGAGTAAATATTTTATAAAACTTCGTGACAATTAGCACAATGTATCGGGATAATAGAACAGATCTTAACTATGGCTCCGGTCCGTTTGAAAAGGGACGTCACTTATAAGGAGCATCACAATTATAGCTCCGGTCCGATTGAATACGGACGTCACTTGTAAGAAGCATCACAATTTTAGCTCCGGTCCGATTGAATACGGACGTCACTTATAAGAAGCATCACAATTATAGCTCCGGTCCGATTGAGTACGGACGTCACTTGTAGGGTGCATCACAATTATGGCTCCGGTCCATTTGTACGAGGACGTCGCTTGTAGGGAGCATCACAATTATGGCTCCGGTCTGTTTGAATACGGACGTCACTTGCAGAGAGCATCGCAATTATGGCTCCGGTCCGTTTGATCAAGGACGTCGCTTGTAGGGAGCATCACAATTATGGCTCCGGTCTGTTTGTATACGGACGTCACTTGTAGGGAGCATCAAAATTATGGCTCTGGTCCGTTTGAATAAGGACGTCGCTTGTAGGGAGCATCAAAATTATGGCTCCGGTCTGTTTGAATAAAGACGTCACTTGTAGGGAGCATCGCAATTATGCCTCCGGTCTGTTTGAATACGGACGTCACTTATAGGGAGCATCGCAATTATGGCTCCGGTCCGTTTGAACAAGGACGTCGCTTGTAGGGAGCATCACAATTATGGCTCTGGTCTGTTTGAATAAGTACTTCACTTGTAGGGTAGGGTGGATCGCCATTGTATGGAATTTTTTATTTTTTATAAATTAGTTTTCGCGGGGTGCGGAATAGATGCTCTAGGTATATACAATTAAGCATACAAAATATCAATTTAAAATTTTGATAGCAAGTACTGCCCCAAAGCAGTTGAATTATTTAAAATCTGGTAAAAAATTGTCCCTTTATAAAACAGTTTTGTGTCGATATTAACACTTTAATTTTTACTTTTACATTTCGTAATGAATAAAAATTGCCGCGCCTTAAATAATAATATTAAAAAAATGTGATAATATTTATTTTCCTGCGAAAATTTGACAAATTGCCGAGTCCACTTTCCCGAGCCTCGCTCGCGCACCGCGCATCTTTAGATCAACCGTCCATATCTCGCAGTACAGTTTCAAGTTTTACTAACGTTTATCTTCCAACTGACCAAAATTACTGTGCTTCATCTACTCCTTCTTCTTATGTAATAAATCCAACAGACTGGACTATCTGTTGTATCCAAAACATTGGATCGATACAGTATTTCTGATCAGGCAGGTGCTGCCATCGTCTGCGCTACATTGCAAGATATTGGATTAGTAACAACAGACAATCTAACAAACGTGATCGATCGTTATAAGATTCGACGTGCTCGTGTCAAAACTAGGACCACACTGACTGTCATCAACCAGCCCCATTTTGATTTGTGCATTTGCATATCGTTTGACGGTCAAAGGATAAAACATTAATCATGGAGGATGGACGCAGAAAATTTGTGATAGAAGAACATATCAGTCTTTTGAAAGAACCTATCTCACAATACATTGGCCACATGGGCGTTAAGTTCGGCGATGCTAAAGCAATAGCTCACAAATTGTTTGCATATTTTATGGCAAAATCCATTGATTTATCGTGCATCTTGGCTATCGGATGTGACGGAACAGCAGTTAATACTGGAACTAAATCTGGCATTATTCGACTTCTTGAAGAAAAGCTCCATCATCCACTTCTGTGGTTGTTCTGTCAGTTACATGCTTAAGAGTTAAGTTTGAGACACCTTTTCGAATACCTTGATGGATTGACAACAGGTCCTAGAAGCTTTAGCGGCCAACTAGGAAAGTTACTCAAGAACTGTGAACATCTTCCTGTGATAGAATTTAAAGCAATAGAATGCAACTTACCTATGAACCTTACTTATGAAATTACAAAATCCCGTGACGACCTTAGCACAGACCAGCTTTATTTATTGGAAATGTGCCGAGCAATCACCGAAGGACAATGTAATGAAAACTTAGCGAAAAGAAACCCGAGTAAAATCTGCCATTCGCGTTGGTTAACAACAGCCAATACTATTCTCCGACTTTACACATCAACCAAGAATCCGACAGAAATCAGGTGATATTGACTGAATTTGTGCTAAGAGCGTATGCTCCGATGTGGCTTAAAATAAAAACACAACCTTCGAGACAACCGAGAGCAGACTATAACCGGCGAGACACCTCCACGAAACCATAAAATTGTCTCGTAACCTTCCAGAGCATTTGAAAAAGGTGGTAGATCCCGTAATTCAACGCAACGGGTATTTTGACCCAGCGAAAATATTCTTATTAGTATGTTAAACGACGAACGAAGACAGATTAGAGAGTTGGCTCTCAGACGGATTCTAAGTATCCGAGAACTTACGTTGGGATTCTCTTCAATAAGAGTATTTAAGCTACCTACTTTTAATTTCAACGCAGAAGACTATATTGACTTGATCTACTGGGAAAAACCATCAGAAGCACCTCTTACAAAACTGATATCTAGCGAGACAATAATTGATGCCATTGCAGACCACGAAATTATCGAATCCAACATTTTGTGTAAGTTCTGATTGATGCCCTGTCACACGCAAGCCACGGAAAGATGCATCAAAGTGGTAACGGCATCATGCTCTGCTGTTTGCGGCCCTGAAAGACGTGAAGGGTGGATACAAAACAATCTAGAATCTTGTCGTATAATGCCAGTATTGAATTCGATGAAGGACTATAAAATACAATAACTTTTATGATTTTTGACTATATTTTTTAACAGTGTTTGTGATTTTTTGTGTAACAATGGTACTTTTATTGTTTCTTGATTAGTAGATAATATTATTAGTAAGTGAAAAGTTATTTTTTTTTATATTTTAACTACTTTTATTGAGCAAAGATTAAACCCTTCTTTTTCTAGTTTCACGCTGTTTTTTTTTTTTAAATTTGAATTGACTTGGGGCAGTACTTGCACTCGAAATATCTTAATGCTGTCATAATGACTTTTAAAAGTATCCCCATAGAGCATCCATTCCACACCCCGCTGCTAAGAAAAACATAAAAACAAAAAATCGATCCACCCTATTGTAGGGAGCACATAATCGGAATAATCACAGTTTGAAGGGCTTCCTCGTTACTTCTTTATTCTAAAGTAGTTTTTCTAGCACATTGTTTAGCGTTTTGTACTATTCAAACCCCCTACAAAGTTCATAAGTCATATCAATATCATACACATAAATTTCTAGTGCAAACATATTTATGTAGTATGAATTTCTATAATCAATTTCTGAGTAAAAATTGCACAACCGAAGTAAACGCGTTATCGTCAGACCTAACAGAAATCATTGTTATCGGTATATTTTAATTGATTCCATTTTAGTTTTTTTTTTTTTTTTACAGTAATACCGCACAAGAGTCCCAACTGCTCCCGTCTGGAGCCAGTGAGACTATGGCATCCCCAATTGGGGTATGTTGTGAGGCTGAGGGTATTGGGGAGGGGAGGGAGATGGGGAAGAGGAAGGTGGGGAAGTACCTGGCTATTCAGATCTGGTCACCAAACACGGCTAAAGCCATTTCAAGCAACGTTTCAATTCTGAATGGTGGTCTTACACCAGGGCGATACTGAGAGTATCTTCCACTCTGGAACGTGCCGCAAATATACTATATATTATTTTAAATTAATTAATTGTGAAATAATAACACAAATTAATCAAATAAAATTTATTTGCGCATGCCGGGTTCGAACCCGCGACCTTCGGATCTGTAGTCAAAAGCGTATACCACTAGACCACGCCGGCCGTCATGATATATATATTGAAAAATAAATAAATTGTTTGTTGTATGACACTAAAATATTAATATTTTCGTGTAATTACGTCAAATCGCAAGTTTCTGCTTCCTTCGAAAAAAAAATTATTGATGCTTTAAATTTTGACAGTGAGTTATCATTTTGATAGTGTCTTAACCAGAGATGTGCTTTATTTCAAATAAATCCATTTCAAATGGAAATGAAAAATGCAAAATGGGTATTTTCCATTTTGCATTTTAAATGCTTTTCTAAAAACCATTTTGCATTTTAAATGCTTTTCTCAATGCATTTTCCATTTCAAATGCTTTTTTGCAACATTCTTCCTACTATCTCCACTCATCTTTTTTTTCATAAGCCCCAAATATCAGTCAGTCCTCAACCTCGCTATGAGAGATAATTTACATTTGTCAAGTTGCTCCCTGTAGAGGTGAGGCGTATTTATCGTACCCAGTAAAAGTACCGGCTATTTCCATGCGATACTTTGTACAGATCTCCAAAATACCTGGTTCCAAATTACTCATAAGTATTTTATATCGGGACTAAATATTTTTAATAGGTACTTTTACCAGGTATTTTTGATAGGTATTTTTGATTGGTATTTTTGATGGATATTTTGGACGGCTATTTCCGTTGGGTATTTGTGACTGGTATTTTTTGTATTTGATGATATTTAGCGAACGTAAAAATGTGGGGAATTTTTTATAATATGGAATTTCGTAGCTACCCCCCCGCCATGGATTTCGAAAAATGACTGTGGGGAATCACATATCAGTTTTTGGCTGCGGGAATTTCTTTTTGAGCGAAGTTCTGTAACTACCCTTCCCTCCATGGATTTCAAAAATTTTGTGGGGAAGTACTCATTTTGAATTTTTTTGTGGGGAATCATGTTTTACAGAAATTCTCTCCCCCCCATGGATTTCGAATAATAAATGGGGAATCAAGCTCACATGTAAAATTTGAGGGGAATACTTTGGCAGCTGGACAATTTATGCGAGTATTCTGAATCAATCCTCAGGTCGGTATTAAACACTTTTGAGTATTTTGTCACTGGTATTTTTACCAGGTATTTCTTTGTACCTGTACTCATTGTACCCAGTAACGAAAAGTACTCATAGGACCCACCTCTAGCTCCCTGGTAGGAGCCCTGGCAATTGAGTGATACCATTACAAAAAATACTGATTCAAATAGGTCCTGAACATAGGGCCATGACGCTGTAATATTAAATGTTAGATAGCAATTTCTATGTTTTTACGTTGGCAACAAAAAAAATTTGTGAAAAAATTTGAAAAAAATTGCGTCCCGCGCAAATTTTTTGTGGTTTCATAATCTGTAGTCGTGGTGTTTTTGGATTTACCATAATTTAATATATTTGTTCTACATTGATGTCCATTATTAAATGACAAAATTGTTTAAAAATTCTACAATTATTTTAATTGTTTGACCTGAGAAACCATTTTGCATTTTCAATGCATTTTGAAAATAGGTATTTTGCATTTTGCATTTGAAATGCTTTTCTAAAACCCATTTTGCATTTTGCATTTTCAAATGGAAAAGTTTTGACCCATTTCCATTTTGCATTTCAAATGGTTTTGGGTACCCATTTTGAACATCTCTGGTCATAACTGCTTCAAACCAAACACTAAACACCCGTATTATAGTAAATACATCCGCAAACATTCACAAAAAACATATCACAGCCTTGATCAAAAATCAATATATTTTATTTTTTCAAAACATAATTACTCCAAACCAAACAACTAAACCATAAAAAGTGTATAATAAATAAACACGTTTTTCGAGATTTTACCAACTATGCTCACACTTACAATACAAATATATGCACTTACATATATGTTAATATATATTAATATATTTTTTTACATATTTATTATGAATATTCAATTTACGAAAACCATTAAAATTATTATGAATATTCAATTTACAAAAACCAAAAAAAAAAAAAAACAAAAATTAAAACTTATAAAAAATAAAAACTTTCTTCTACAACACATAAATACTTGTCACACCTCTACATAGCCACGTAAACACCTCAGCACTAGTGAGGTGTTCACGAAACATACAATATTACTCACATACAGTTTCACCTTCTCAAACCTACCTTACACACAACATAATATTATAGTTATAAGTTTGAAATATCGGGTGGTGTTGAGCCGGTTGCAGCGAACGTAATTGCGGGCGCCAACCGTGAGAGCCTCCGTAAATATTTATGAATTCCGCAGAAATCAGAAAGCGTGATGCTGCCAGTTGCCATCGAGATCACGAGCTCCTAATTAGATCGCTGGCCACGAGACAGACGTTATCATCAAATCCTATATAGCTGCATATTGATTTATTTATTGACTCCATTTATAGAATTAAGCATAATCTATAGCAACACTTTGTCGAATCCTACAAATTAGAGTAACTTGGTAAGTTAGTTTTAATGATTTGTCTTATATGTAGTGTTGTTGTAATTTATTTTTTTACTTTATGTTACTCTTACGTTTTACTAATATTACATATACATTTTTTATTTTTATTATTTTTTTTTTTAAAATTATTTCTTAATATTTTCTCATTATACTTGTAACCACAATTTTACAAGTGTGTATTTTTTAAATTCTTTACGATGGATAACATCTATTTACTGTCAGTATCTCTTGTATAATACAGATTTTCTCCTATGTACACTGCACCATGTATCACTTCTATGTAAAAGCATTTTTAGGCGTATATATAAATAAATATTTCTTCCATGCAATCAGTTTTCTGATTTTTATAATTTCTAGCATGTATATTTTGTATAAGTATGATATTTTTATACGGGATTTAATGTGAAAAATCACCTCAGGGGCGCATTTATATTCGTGGGTGCTAAAAAATTAGTTTTTAAATTTTGACATATAACACATATTTTGTTCAACGTAACTTGATATCCTCGAATTTAGCTACTTTTTAATCAACTTATCATTTATAAATCATAAAATTACATGCAGAAAACATTCTACTCCTAAGGCAATCTTATGAGAAACCCTCTTTTCCAAATACGACGGTGTAAGGTCAAACCGGCATGATAGATAGCATGAAGTTTCTTCAAATAATCCTCAGCCGGGCGACTGTTCTAAACCACAGGACCAACGAGGCAATCACTAGACCCGTTGTGATTTGTCGATACTCATTTTTTAAGGTAATTTATAAATGTTTGTCGACAATTTTCCATTATCAAATAAAATTCATGACCGATTATCACTTGGAAATTGGTGTGACAAAAATTTATGTATAAGCTTAAGCCATTATAAAAAATACACATGTATTTTAATAAATACCGGTTTCGGATAAAACGGGAATAATTAAGTCAAAGTCATTAAGGTGCGCAAACATTTTATTTTTTGCTAAACAAAATTGACTTTTTCAGTAGTGAATAAATCGTCGCGTTTTCTTATTATTTGCTTCGACTATAAATTTATTTAAAAGGCGGATTTCATAAAAACACGTTAAAATTAAATCAACAATCGCCGAATCGTCTCAGTTGTCAAGTAGCGAAAGGGTCTGAAGATAAATAAAACACTGCAAACACACGTTTACGAGTTTTCCGGTATCCGAGAGAAAACTAACGAATCCCTTTTTGGTGGCGGCAACAGAATTCGCTATCCCATCCGAGAAAATGCGAGCAACGCTTCCAGAAATCTCAGCGGAAAGCTGACCGCCTTCCGTTTCCCCTCCTTTCCCCCCAATCGAGCCTCTGAAAGCAGGGCTGCGTAAGGCTCCTCGCTGCTCGGGGCGAATCAATTCATACACGGTACGCACGCTTTCCTAATTTGAACAGACGTGGGTCGGTAGGTGCTAGGGAGCACGATATACAGTTTGTTACGTTTCAAGGTACGACCTCATCAAGACCTCAGTAAAGCTTTTCGGATACCGAGTGATCTATTAATTATAATTGATCTATTGATCTTTAATTATATTCGGATGATTTGTATTTTTGCGCAGCGCTTTTTTTATGTAAAATATATATATATATTTTTTATTTTTTTTTATTTTTTTTTTTTTATTGAAACATATAAACAAGGTTACAATTTTTTAACAATATAAACACTAATATTTCAATCACTCTCCTAATAAAGCAGCTGCTTGTGTTTAGGAGAGGACAACAAAAATATTTTTACATTTGTTTAAATTAAACAAAAAATATTAGTAATAAAACAAAAAATAACAATAAAAGTAATAAAAATATAGGTTAGGTAGATGATTCAAAGAATTTAAAAAGCAAAAACATATTTCTAAACAATAAGTAAAGTTATGAGGTGGTACAAGAGTATTTTAATTTAATTTTTTTTTTTATATTTTTCGTAGTTTTCTTCCGATCGTATATCAAGGGGTAATTTATTAAATAATTTTACACCCTTGAATATATAGTGATGTTGTGCTGTTGTGGTTCGTGCTAGTGGCACGGTTAGTCCTCCAACAGATATTATTCTTTTGCTTATATTCAATTGTGGTAAATTATTTTTAATGAAAAAACATACACTTAGTAAGACACCACTTTATTTTTGAATCAATAACGATAGCCAACCGGGTTTCGCTTGTCCCAAGCTTCATCAGGGCTAAATATCAACTGATATTTAGCCCTGATATTTATCCCTGTTGATATTTAGCCCTGATGAAGCTTGGGACAAGCGAAACCCGGTTGGCTATCGTTATTGATACAACAATAAAGTGGTGTCTTACTAAGTGTATGTTTTTTCATTCAATATGTCACACCCCAAAGTATTTGCTTCCTTCGAAAAATTATTTTTACTAAAGAAATCTTTATGTATTTGTAGAAGTGCAATTTTGTCATAAATATTTGTAAGTGGGGGAACCGGGAAATCTTGAAAAACATTTATAGTTAATCTCACTGTTATTACTAGCACCTTGGTGCGTTGGCGATTTGGCCCCCCGGGCGGACTGCTCCAATAGCGCCGGCACAGAGCCGGCCCTGTAGAGCCATAATGATATTGTAGCACGTTTGCACAGTTTACTCTGGGTAACAACAATTGAAAAGTTCACAGTACAGGAATACGTAAAAAGAAATAGGATTACTGAATGGAGTCGTGGTTCCTGGACTTCTTGGTGCGGAAGTAGAGGGCGGAGGCGGCCGCGGCGGCCACAAGGATGGCCAACATGGCCACGGCGCAGGCGGCCGCCGCGTACAGCGCCCCGCCCGCCCCCGCCCCCGCCCTGGCCGGGCCAGCCCTGGGCACGGACTCGTCACTCGGCACCACCACCACCGGAGACAGCTGGCCAGACAAATCTAAAAACAAACACTTTACTGTAAAACACAACATAAAGGCAATATACCTAAACCATAGTAACTTTCTTTTACACCGTATTTGTTGATGGAATGCTGGCTTTCGTTGGACCCAAAAATCATCAAAGCATGTGGAATCTTTAGTTGAGGAGGGAAATTGCGGCCTATTTACTACTTTTTTTATACATACTATATTATACTGACTATTTTCCTTCACTAATTGTCAGATACATTTAAAATATAGTTAAATAGATATAAAATCATATTCGTGTTCCGTACATAATTATAGAAATCAATTGCTGAAAACCATTAACGTGTTCCGAGTACTTTCAACGTAAGCTGGGGGACTGCAGAACTTGTGTGCAGATGTATTCTTATGTTGAAATCACTCTTATGGCTATTGGTAAAGGGAAGGAACTATTTCAAATAATGTCTCGTGTCATTAAATTAAATTAACTGCTCTTTTATTCCATTCTAATTCTATTTTGTGAAAATTGTGAAAAAATAACTTGTATAATGAAAAAAGAAAAACTCCATCAGAAAAAATATATCAGAAAGATTAAAAACCATTCATATTAATTACAAAAATTGTTTGACATCACTGATATGTGTCTTGTACTTAAAGAGTCGCTCTAGAATTTGAGAAAATATTGTAACAATAATTGTTCACTCTAATATTTCAAATCGTAATTCAAAATATTTATATCTCTGAGTTTATATTCAATTATGAATATATCAATATCAATTATATAATTCTAAATATGTATCTAGACTTATTTTTCCTTAAATATGTTTTCTTTTTCTTCATCCCATTTTTTTCTCTCTCTTATTTCTTATGTTTTTTTACAACTATCATATTTTGTTTTACAATATGCTATTGTTCTACATCTTAATATTGTAAATAATTCTGTATTTATTTAATTACTTTTTGTTTTACAACATGCTATTTCAATACATCTTAACATTCTAATTTAAAGCATTATGACAATCATAATACGGACACGAGCCTAGTATGGTGGTTGTAAAGACAACAAAAAATTGTAATCATTTGAATTGTTATGAATAAAGAAACACAAAAAAATAACAAAAAACAATTCCAGTAGCGGATTCATCTGCTGACGCATTTCGAAGGAAACCACTCTCGTGTTTCAGTTGTAAAATTCTAGTTGCAGACTATGTACTGCAAACAAATTACCGTAAACTTTTTATTTATTTGGAAAACAACAGTTAATAATATTGTTGGTTTATATATGTGCATTTGTAATTTGCCTAAGAAACACATTATATATTTAATAATTATACAGAACAGCTACTACATATTATTTAAAATTAAAACAAGAGGTACCCCATAATGTATGTATTCTGGTTTATTGGGATATGAATACATTTTAAACAGATATTTTATGTTTATTTTCGCTGCAATTGAATTTATCTAATTCCGAGAGAATTTAATGCCGTAATGGCGTTGTAGCCAGTCGGAATGTGCGGATTTAAGATTACGCATTGCTAGTTCATCAGAATCAGAAAAACAAACTTTAAATTTTCTACATTTTTTTAATAGTATTCTGAGTTTGACGCATTCATCTGTTGACGCATTTCGAGGTAAACCATTCGCATCATCCGTCCGAGTATAGTTTTAAATTCGAGTTGTATTTTATATTTATTTATTATCGTCCTTTTTAGGTGCTTTTACATATGAATAGGAAAAATTATACAATATTTATTATGCATAACTAAACTGACTAAGTTACATGTGATAAATTGAAGATGTCCAACGACACAGTTTAATTTTTTCCCTCCTGAAGTGTTTAATCTTAAAGGTCTGAACAAAATAATAATAATACTATGAGGATTTGCTTAATAAAACCACCAACTATATTGTGAATAAATGTCTCTTCAACGGTGACCGGATAAATCATCAAAATGATAGTTCATCACATCTTTAAAAAGTTATATAAAGTGATGAAACAAAAACTTTATTAACTGGGTTAAGTAGGTTAGGTTGGGTTAGATAAGGTTAGGTTTAATTTTGTTTTCATCGTTTCTAATGACTTTATATCATTTTTTAAAGGTGTGTTGAATTGTCACTGTGTTGAGTCATCATGGAACCCTCTTCAACATAATACGTCAATAGTGCGACAATAGTAGTTACCATAATAACTTGTTTATTTTATTTGCCAATAGAGCGACATTAGTATACTCTTATTTTATCATGGTAACAATCGTTCTTTGTTTTTTTTCTTCAAATTTTTGAACTCAACAAACAACAGCTTGTGATCGAAGCGTCCTTCTGCGTTATTATTATAAAAGTAAAGAAAGTGGATAGTAAATGTGATTTACATAGAAAACAATGTGTCTTAAGTTAACAATGGGTATTCTGGGCAGTGAGGAATATATATGGTTTTCAATCCAAGAATTTCTGCAATTAAATAATTTCCGTTAGTTAAGTTAAAACCAGTCTCTTCTGAATGTGTAACACACAAATCGAGCTGCGGACTCATATGCTGATGCAATTTAAGGGAAACCATTATCGCGTTACAAGTGCAGTCATAAATTTGCAGTTGTAAACTCATTTATGAAGATGACATTTGGTCAAACGTTTTTCTATTTTTTTATTCTTGTCAAGGGTGATATAAAATTTAAGAAATTGGTACTTGGTAAAATGTGGTGGTTATAATAATACATCGGGGATTCCGAACTCCCGAAGAGCGGCAGGCGGGTGATACCACAAACACCCAATTGGCCCCCGAAAGCAAAAAGGTTTCCTACCCCTGGTCTAAACGAAATCTGGTTGGCAACAACTCTTACGGGTGTCGATCGAAGTTAATATGTTTTGTTTTTTCAATTAACATACTGGAAAAATTTAACGAAAACCCTATATTGCATTCAATTTGATAAAATTCATTGAATCCATTCCGCTACGTATTTTGATTGTTAAGCTAGCAACATATCCTAAAATGTGCTTTTATTTTTTTAATAAATAATTCATATAGTCATGAAAAATTATGAGAACCATTTTCAAAAGAATGTAAATATTTCTCTCTGACTTAAGTGTCCGCGATCTCAGGCGAAATAATATATTACATCTATATATAAAGGAAAGTAGTAACTTTGTGAAATATCAACATACAAGGAAGATGTTTTTAGGGCTCTTTAGCCGTTTTTTTATACGCATATCCCGTATAGGCGTATTCATCATTTAAATTTGTGCGATTTCATTAAATGTGTTTGATGAAATAAGGCACGTGATTTCATCTAAATCGGATTATGTTTCATTGATTTGTTCGGTAATTGGAAACAAGGATGTCTTCCTACTACATCACGTGAGGTATATGATGCCATTAGCCTCCCACCACACGCGCGGGGCTTCCAACTTCTGAGAACGCTCACTTTCTTTTAATAACACAGATCCTAGCAATCAATTTTTCCTCGACGTAATGCGTACTATGAAAGATAACTTCGTACGGAAAGACAGCAGAACTAATCAAATATCCCCATGTTTCCCAGAGACTCACTACTCTACTCTAAGTAGACCCTTTCAAATACGTGGGAAATGAAACAAAACAAAATTAAGTGATATTTAGACTCTTTCGTGAGATTTTATTTTAGTGACCTTTTTTATAAACGGTTCATCTGAAACGCAAATAGCTATATTCGAGTATAACAGACATATATTTATATTATATTAATTTCACCGAGAAAGAAGAGTACGCATGAATAGCTGCAAGATTAACTATTTCTTAAACTGTTATTGAGGCATTTTCATTTAAATATTATTCCGATGGTTTTACGATAACCGCTACATAAATAGTATCAGGGAAGCGAAGCATCCTTCTTGCTGCTTGCTAGTGATCAGCTCCTCCCTTCACAAAGTTTCATTGTGTTTTTTAAATATTATTCCGATGGTTTTACGATAACCGCTACATAAATAGTATCAGGGAAGCGAAGCATCCTTCTTGCTGCTTGCTAGTGATCAGCTCCTCCCTTCACAAAGTTTCATTGTGTTTTTTAAATATTATTCCGATGGTTTTACGATAACCGCTACATAAATAGTATCAGGGAAGCGAAGCATCCTTCTTGCTGCTTGCTAGTGATCAGCTCCTCCCTTCACAAAGTTTCATTGTGTTTTTTAAATATTATTCCGATGGTTTTACGATAACCGCTACATAAATAGTATCAGGGAAGCGAAGCATCCTTCTTGCTGCTTGCTAGTGATCAGCTCCTCCCTTCACAAAGTTTCATTGTGTTTTTTCTCACTTTTACTCTACAGACTGATTTACTTCATAGCTTAATTACTCGACGTTCACTTTTCATGAAAAAAACACCTCGCTTTTAAATTAAGCTTATGATGAAAAAAATAAATGTTTAAAATCTAGACAGGGCACGAGAACCAAAATTAACACCGAAATCAAAAATATTTATTTAAAAGACAGTGCAATATCTCACAGTCGAAAGATTTTAAATAATCTGGATTTAAAAACAAATATTCCTGTGAAACAGCAATAAATTTTGTGATTAAACGATGTTGGAAAACAAGTATAGATCAGAAAAAAATCACAATAGCAGTTTTCCTGGATGTTAAACATGCTTTTGAAACGATAGACAGAGAAAGACTAATAAAGCGATTGAAGAACTTTGGAATTCATGGCAATGAACTACACGTGGTTTAGTGATTACCAAAAAACAGAAAATAAAAAAACTAAAGTACTACAAAATTATCTCTTTTTAATCTATATTTTTTGAGTCTTACCTATATTATCAACTCATTTACTTCTCTCATAATCCATAAGGCCACAATCACTGAATATAATTACAATATAGCTTTCTTGTTTTCAAAAAATCTTATGAATATAAGATTTCATAATAATACTATGTACTTAAATATTAAATGTTGTTTCAATATTAAAAAATATATAACTCATACTTTTAATATAGATTATTGGATACTTTTGAATTTTTGGAAATATATGTTTTCCCACATTGCTTAACCAAACTGTATTTTTATCCACCAACTTTATTCTTATCAACATCACCTTATCTCTTATCACTAAATCTTTACTTGAAATTCATTTAAACATTGCATATAGCTATAGTTTTACTTCATATAAATCTTGTATTTTTGATATTGACAGTAAGTGTCAGAATTTTTATATTATAACTAACTAACTAACTAACTATCCATCACGCCGTTTCCCCGCAGGGGTAGGCAGAGAGGACGGACCGCCAAACAACTCGGTCTTGGCACACACTCCTTGCCTCATTCACATTCATACATCGTCTCATACATACTCTTCTATTATTCTGACTCTTGACATGGCCCGACTCGAGTATATTATATTATAATCATTATAAATGCCACTGTTATTGCTTATTATATATCTGTAATCGCTATAAAGGTCACTGTCATTGCTTATTTTGTTATTGCTTTTAATAACTGGCGAACTCCTTCTCGACTATTACCAACAACAAAAACCAGTGGTACAACTTATTCTAATAATATTCGACATATTGGTATGATCACCCTTAAATGCAATATTACTTTAATTACTAACAAGAGTGAAATTAACTTTTTAAATTTTATTGTATTTAGTTCTGCGAACAATAAGAATTTTTGGAAATATTTTTTTCTTACATTACTTAACCGTGCGTTATTTTTAACTACAAACAAATTTTTTATCTCAAAATCATTATTTAAAAAATGGAAGACATTACAAATTTACTAGATAACATCTCACAGATTCCATGTACCGAAACAAATAGTGCTGTAGAAGTTCGACAAATCTTAAATCAATCAAACTTAAAACTATTTTCCATGAATATCAGATCAATTAATAAAAATTTCAATGAACTCCTTATACTACTCACAGACCTTGATTCAGATTTTGACTTACTCCGAATGCTGGATCAAAGATAACTTTATTCCAAAAACTATAAAAGACTATAATCAATACAGCACACAGAATAATAAATCTCAAAATGATGGCGTAATCATTTACATCAAAAATCACATACAACACTCTGTTGAAGAAATCTCAATCACAAATTCAAATTGTCTTAAACTCGAAATAGAAATTTGTGTAACGATATTATCTATATACCGATCACCGAGTGCGTCTAATATAACACCATTCCTAAACACACTTAACCAATCCTTATCGTGTATGAGTGATCGTGAAAATGTTCTAATTATTGGTGACCTTAATATTAATATCATAAATACGATGCATCCCCAAGCAAATGACTACATGAACTTACTAACTCTACAAGGTTTTATTCCAGCTATTACGGCCCCCACTCGGGTATCAGAAGTATGCGTCAGTTGCATTGACCATGTTTTTGCTAAATGTAAATTGAATACCGAATCTCTCGTATACCAATGCACGGTTACAGACCACTACGCGACTATCACCTCCCTTTCACATGTTTTTAAAAAATTACCTGCATCGAAAATGCCCACGAAGAAAATCTGCTATGACACTCTTTTTAAACTGGTTTCCAAGGAAAACTGGTCAAATTTTTATAAACTCACCGACCCAAACATAGCGTGCGAATTTCTAATCGACACCATACATAACCATTTGAAAAGTTCCACATCCAACACTAACGACAAACAAAGTAGTCGCAAAATTAAACTTAAGCCTTGGATAACAAATGGCATCCTACACTGTATTCACAAGCGTAATAAACTTTGTAAAAACAAATTTTGTAAAAACAACCCCAATAATCACGAATCTCTCCTATTTTACAAACGATATAGAAATGCTTGTAAAACAATAATCTGCAGAGCTAGAGACGAATATTATAGGAAACAGATCAAGGAAGCTGCCAATGACAATAAACAAATCTGGAATATTGTCAAAGAGATTTGCTATACCAACAAAACTACCGCACCTATAAATAAAATAACCATTGCAGACCAAACACTAGATACAACAAATCCTTCAAAAAAAATCGCAAATCATTTTAATAAATTCTTCTCCACAGTCGGATCAGACTTAGCAAATAGTATTTTAGATAAAAACGGAAAGACAGAATATAACCTTGCAAATAATATATCGATTGAAAATCTTTGTTATGATCCATTTAATCTCACTCCTACCACAGAATAAGAAATCACTGAAATTATTTCATCACTCAAAAACACACATTCAACTGGAATCGACAATATATCCACTAAATTGATCAAACACCTCAAACCAATCATCACTAATCCCCTTGAACATATAATAAATCTAAGCTTTCAAACTGGTCTCTTCCCAAATTCTTTAAAACACTCAACAATTATTCCTTTCTATAAATCAAGGGACAGATCATCAGTGAATAACTATAGACCAATATCGAATATCAACAAAATAATTGAAAAAACGGTAAAACGAAGGCTATACAAATTTCTTGAAGACAATAACATTCTTTCAGGAAATCAATATGGCTTCCGCAAAGGTCGTAGTGCCGCAGATGCAATTGCAAATCTTACAAAAGTAGTCTCTGATAACCTTGATAAAGGCCGCAAGCCCCTTGCTGTTTTCTTGGATCTAGCCAAAGCCTTTGATACTGTCTCTCACCGCATACTTTTGAAGAAACTCCTTCAGGTAGAAATAAAAGGTACTCCCCTTAAATGGTTTGAGAACTATTTAACAAATAGGTCGCAATCTTCTCTTATAAATTCTGCTAAAGAATGTAGAAGTACAAGTTTACCAATCACGTACGGTGTGCCTCAAGGCAGTGTATTAGGCCCACTTCTCTTTCTAATATATATAAACACTTTATGTAACTTGGCAATTGATGGAACTTTGATTTCTTTTGCTGATGATACCGTAATCATCTTTGAATCTGATAATTGGAATTCAACTATGGAAAAAGCAAATAAGGGTCTAAATAAAGTAAAACATTGGTTAGACGATAACCTTCTGACTCTATTGACAAAAAAAAATACTTACTTTTCTTCATACGCAAAGTCACTACTCCTCAAAACTGTCCTAATCTTATCATTCACTCATGCCCACAAAACCATATAACCCCTACGCCTCTCCTCAATAATTGCTCATTCACCAACCTAAAAAAATCCGACCAAATTAATTATCTAGGGGTTGTCATAGATGATCAACTACGTTGGGAGGATCATGTCAATTTCACAACAAAAAGACTCCGCAAATTGTGCTATATATTTCTCTCTCTCAGATCAATCCTGAACCTTCAAACAATGAGATGCATATATTTTGCACTTTTCCAATCAATAGCTACATACGGTATCGTGGGATGGGGAGGCTGTGCAGCTTCAATTATTTATCCCATGATCTTAATTCAAACACTGCTACTAAGGATTATATTAAAATGTCACCCATCTCACCCTTCAGACCCACTTTTAAAAAAATTCGCAATCCTAGACATTAGACAATTATACGTTAAGACAATTCTTATACACATAAGGAAACATGATTTAACACTCAAAACTCAACACAATATTTGCACCCGCTACTCATCACACCAAAAATGTAAAATTCCTCCAACAAAAACAGCCTTCGCCCAACGACAGTTATCTTATATAGCGCCTAAAATGTTCAACTTACTGAGTATTGATATTAAGACATCGAAAACTGATGATCTTTATGCCATTAGTGTACAGAACTGGTTATTTGCTCAGGGAAGGAAATATTATAAAGAATGCCTTACAACTTAATACTGTTCTTATTTTTCGAGTAAAAATTTTATCTCTAAATTAACTCTCAACAAAAACTTTATATTACGCTGATGCGATTATTCTTATTTTTATTTCTATTATCCCTAGCATTATCTATTATTTTTATTTGTATCCTACCTTATTTTTATTCTTATCTTTATGTTTACAAGATTCACCTACTCCAATTCCTTTCCTGTATGTGATCATGTACATAATATTATATATTCAGAATTGGTTATTTATGAAGGGAAAGAACTATTTTAAAGAATACCTGACATCATTAAATTAAGTTCATTTGCTTTATTATTCTTTTTTTTCATTTCAATTCTGTTTAAAATTTCTTTTTAAAATAATTAATTAATTTATCTTTATTTTCATCTCTTTCTTATTTTCAGTTAAACCTGTTTAACCTATACCTATTTTACAACTGAATGAATAATTTATTACATTTATAAATTTCGACTATCATAATACGGACATGTGTCTAGTGTGGTAGTCGAAAAGCATGTAAAAAAACCTGTATCCAAATATATTTTTATGAATAAAGAAAAAAAAAAGTTGTAGTCGCTGTCTCTGATGAAAAAGAAGTAAACTTTGAAGTTTCTCAAGGATCTGTTTTGGGACCGCTCCTTTTTATTATATTCATAAATAGAGCGTTCAAGTAAACTTTTGGCCGATGACACACTTTTATGCATCATAGCAAATAATATTGAAGATGCAATTTTTAAAATACAAAGTGTTTCTTCATGAAATATCTAAATACTTAAATATAAATAAATTGAAATTAAATGCAGGGAACTGTTCTAGGTCCAATTCTTTTCATCATTTATGTCAACGATATTTTTAAACTCTCAATTATGTCTAAACTTATTTCATACGCTGACGACACAGCAATTTTAACTGAGGGATTAACTTGGAATGAAACCCAAAGAACAGCAGAGTTAGATATAAACATACTAAAAAAATGGTTCGATAAAAATCTGTTAACACTTAATACTGAAAAAACTTTTATAATACCTTTCACCATTAATAAAAATTCATTCCCTGATAATTTAAAGATAAGTATACACTCATGTAATTGTAATAGAATTTCAAATTTATGTAAACCTGACTGCTCTGTACTTACTGTTAAAACTAATGTAAAATATCTAGGTGTAATTATAGATAGTAACATAAAGTGGAAATTACAAATCAATGCAATAGTAGAAAGGTTAAGAAAATTATTGTACATTTTTCTTAGAATACGAAACATACTAAATTTTAAATTATTAAGAACCATCTATTTTTCACTAATTCAATCAGTATTACAATATGGAATTGTTGGTTGGGGTGGAGCATTCAAAACTTCTCTGTTACCTTTAGAAACCATCCAAAGAATATTAGTAAAAATAATTTTGAAAAAACCGTATGATTACCCCACAATTAGATTATTTCAAGAATTTAAAGTCCCTTCACTTCATATTATTTATAAAAAAATAACTCTTTTTCAAATACATAAAGATTGTTTCAACAATGACAACTTAATAACTTTTTCGAACAGCAATAGACAAAGTATTCTTGGCTCTATAACTATCCCGCGCTGTAACACCACCACAGCCCAACAATTTTATAAATATTTTGGTGTCAAATGGTTTAACCAATTACCTCTTAACTTAAGATTGGAAACGAATTATAAAAAATTCAAAAGCTCAATAAAAACACTATATCAATAGCATATTAAAATCGTTTATACTTTTAAAATACAATATAATCTATCAATTATTATTATATTGAAATCCTTCTCTCTTATTTCTTATTCTTATCTCTTTCCCTCTTTTACATCCTTTTCTCTTTTCTATTTGATAAAATTTTGTTACATTTAAAAAATTTATTTTGTTATATTAAAAAATAAAAATTCTTTTCATTATCTTTACACTCTTTGAAAAAATATGTGAAATCATTAATTACACGCGTTTCTCCGCCTTTTTAACACGAGCATTTGCTCTAAAAAAAGGTGTATCACGATGTACTTTAATAAAAAATAAAATAAACTTAATCTAATGTAATAACATGTATTGTAAATTTAATATTAAATAAAGAAATTAAAAAAAAAAAAAAAAAATGTAACTAAAAGTAAATTCATGGTGTTAGGTAAAAAACAAAAACGGAATTATTTCCCTTAACATAGACAATCAAAATATCGAAGAAGTAGAAGAAAATAAATACTTGGGAATCATTATCGATAACAAATTAAAACTTAACACTAAAAAAATGTTAACTAAAAAAAAAGCAAAAAATTTAACTTCTTAAGTAGGATAAAGGGCTAATTAGAAACTAAAACAAGGAAATTGGTCTACAACATCACTGTAGTATCCCACCTGCACTACTGCACAGTTGTAAATTTTTTGAGCAACAAATAGCAAGATAAAGTAATAGAAATAATTTAGAAAGGAGGTGTGAGGTCTATATTGTACTCTAGCAGATATACTAGGACAAAAACAATGCAACGCCAACTCAATATTCTAAGTGTGTGGCAAAGTTTGATCTACCCTAGTACTTAAATAAAAATGTAAATTGTTAATCTCGATACAGGCTTAGTCCTAGTGAGGTTGATTTTTATGAGAAAAAACATGATTTTTGTATTGTGAGATGTAATAAATAAATACAAGTTAAAAATAAAATGTTACCAGATTATATGTTAAAAAATGTTGGTAATAATAGTACATTCCATGGCTATCCTACGAGAAGCTGCAACGATTTTAGGCTTCATAAGATAAATTTATCGGCAACACAGCAAAATCGTCCCTTGAATTTGCTGTTGACGAATTTAAAGTAGTTAGCAATATTTTCGTAGGGTTTCTCGCGGACTTTATCATTAACAATAAAAATCATCAATATGATTTTGGATTTTGATCAATTAATGTAGCAATTGATAAAAAATCTTTCATTTCTTTCTAGGAAAAATACGTCACGCAACAAATTAAGACAACACCTAATCTAATCTTAAACTAATCTATTGTTATTGTATATCGATGCTTGAATCCCATGTCGATTATCGTAGCTAATCTAAAATATTTATTTTATTTGTTTCGATGCTCGTTAGAACGATTTTTTTTCAGTTAACTTCTGTTATGATGTTGAATTATTATTTCCAATCTTTCGGATGCTGCGCGGCTTGCGAATAATTATTGAATATTCGCAAGGGTATTTTGGTAGTAGGACAAGGTGCCAAAATAGAAATTTGGTAAAATCGTCATAAAATAAATAAATATTTGTCTTATTTTATTGCGTGATCGTATTGTATCGCCAAAACAAATAATCCATTCCCCAGCAACTTTGACTTTGAATATCACTGGGAATAATACTAATAATATTTGGCTAATTTATATAGCGCCGTTTTCGTGAGAAACCACGTCACGGGCGCTATATAAGGGAATATACCATATTTATAATTAGTACCCGCCTACGTTTTTATTCTAAAAACCAAAGATTACTAAGATTATCAAAATGAAAGTTCACAGTGAAATTGATGGCTTTACAGAGCCTTGTGAGATGTAACAAGAAGCTGCGATGGAAGGGCCGAGGGCCGACGAGTGAGTTCCGCAGAGTTTCCGCCGCGTGAGGGTTTTTACTAAAATAAATGACATGCAGGAAAAGAAACTAGAATAGTGTTTTTTAACCCCAGTCAGAATAAACGACCGCACTCCAAGCGCATTACACTCCCTCCCGTGGTTAAGTGATATGAATATCACTTTTTCGAGTTGTATAAAAAATTACACAACTTATCATTTTTTTTTCTAAATAAAGACAGCAAGATCATAGATATATATATATATATATATATATATATATATAAATAGTAATAGTAGTAATAGTAACTTAGTCAATCAAATCACTTTTTACGCCAGGCCCAAATATACTAGAAATATGAACATATTTTGGACCGAAATTTTTGCCAATAACACTGGATATTTTAATCCTATGTCTAGAATGTCTCGATCATACAATGATCTTGCTAAAATACACACTGTCATAGATATTTTTGCAAATAATATAACGTGTTTCAAGAAATATCTCCACGATTTCTGTACTTAGAAAAAAAAAAAAATAAAAAATAAAAAATGAAAAATAAAAAACTTGTTTAGTGGTTTAGAATTTTTTTTAATATGTACTCTTTAAATTTTTCTACTTATTATGTGCTTCAATCTTTGTAATTAAGTTTTATGTTTTCTATAATAAATACTGTTATTGTTTTACATGTTTGCTTATGTGAATGTGCAAATGTGATTGCTGCAGACACATTAGTCTAGGGATATTTATAATTGTACTTTTTTATTTTGTAAACCATAATTAATGTTTTTATAAATATCCTGTTTGTGTCTCGAATAAAATAAATAAATAAAATAAATAAATAAATATATATATATATATATATATATCATATTAGAATAAAGAAGACTTTAAAGAGTTTCTGAACAATATACAAGCCTAAAATATGTCCATTAGGGTATGTATACATTTGCGAACTGAAACGCGAACCGTACCACGAATTACGGGAAAGGAATGAATCAACTACAAACGGCGTTTCGCGCCATTTGCGGTTTTCCCGTAAGTTGAGGTTCAATTCGGTAGTTCGGCTCGCGTAGGTATACGTAGCATTTCACTACCATGAATATGGGCAATTGTGAGTCTAGAAATGGTTGATTTATGCCCACATGTGGTTTTTATTAATTTTGTGAATAATTTTATTAAAGAGAAAAATGTTAACAATGGTTTACTGTCCCAAATGATCCAAGCAAGAAAATAGTTGTATTTATTTTTTTCTAATTTTTTAATTAAAAAAAACATTTACTCATTCACGTTTAGTATAGTATCATATAATAATATTTAATGTCAAATCGCACAAGAGATCCAACTGCTCCAATCCCAGTCGGGAGCCAGTGAGACCATTGCATCCCCAATTGGAGTATATTGTGAGGCCGAAGGTTCTGGGGGGAAAGGAGAAGGGGAAGAGGAATGTGGGAAAGTACCTGGCTATTCAGATCTGGTCAACAAACTCGGCCAAAGCCATTTCAAGTAACGTGTGAATTCTGAATGGTGAAAAGCACCGAGGCGATCTGAGAGTATCTTGCACTCTAGAACGTACCCCAAATTTACTATTTATTATTTTTAATTAGTAATTCGTGAAATAACACGAATTAATAAAAAAAATTACTTGCGCACGCTGGAATTGGAGCCCGTTACCTCAAGCTTGCTAGTCGAGAGCCATAAGCGGAAAACTGGCGAATCTACATCAAAATGTAATTGAAAACCATCATATAACCGGGAAGCTCAAATATAAACTTTACTGTGACCATAAAATCATAAAAGCAGTGCATTGAGAGAACGTTTATTCTTCCAGCCGACTGCTACTGGTGACGGTGGTGTGTTTAGTTCTGCGGGTCTGACTTTCCACTTTATCACACACAGTTACGTGAAAAGTTGGTAAATTCGCGGCTACTCAACCTACTCGTGGATCCCCGCACGCTTGGGCAATAAAATCCATAATTCTTTTGCTTTCAGATTTAGGGGGATGTTTGCAGTGAAATGTACCTAATAGAGCGATCTGTTTATACAAGTTCTTTTGTGGAAACATTTTATAGTGTCTGCGAAAACTTTTCTATTGAAATGGAGGGGGGGAAGTTGTAAAACATCCGGGAGAAGTTGATGAAAATGCAAGCTGCGTATCTTATTATGTTTGGCATTTTAACAGAGTACTTACATCTTTTCCAGGGATTGAAAATATGTAAAGACGAATGAACTCTAGGGAGAACGGAAAAATACATTACATGCTGGTCCAGCTCACCACCTCCTCACTGTTCACGCTGGCCAGGAATTTACTTTGTAACTCCCCACAGAATGTACACTTGGGTTATTCATACCTATTTTTGGTAAGGCAGACGCTGGCGAATCATCAATCTACACAATCGCAAAAAGGACCCGTTCATATTCGAATAATCAGCATCAGTATAAACACGTACTGTGTAAAGGTGTAAAGCGTGTTACCACTATAATTCAGGTAGAACCAACACAGCATTCCCAAGTGACGCCGATGTTCTTTATTGTGATTGCCCGTTTTTGGTAAGGCAGACGCTGGCGAATCATCAATCTACACAATCGCAAAAAGGACCCGTTCATATTCGAATAATCAGCATCAGTATAAACACGTACTGTGTAAAGGTGTAAAGCGTGTTACCACTATAATTCAGGTAGAACCAACACAGCATTCCCAAGTGACGCCGATGTTCTTTATTGTGATTGCCCGTTTTTGGTAAGGCAGACGCTGGCGAATCATCAATCTACACAATCGCAAAAAGGACCCGTTCATATTCGAATAATCAGCACCAGTATAAACACGTACTGTGTAAAGGTGTAAAGCGTGTTACCACTATAATTCAGGTAGAACCAACACAGCATTCCCAAGTGACGCCGATGTTCTTTATTGTGATTGCCCGTTTTTGGTAAGGCAGACGCTGGCGAATCATCAATCTACACAATCGCAAAAAGGACCCGTTCATATTCGAATAATCAGCATCAGTATAAACACGTACTGTGTAAAGGTGTAAAGCGTGTTACCACTATAATTCAGGTAGAACCAACACAGCATTCCCAAGTGACGCCGATGTTCTTTATTGTGATTGCCCGTTTTTGGTAAGGCAGACGCTGGCGAATCATCAATCTACACAATCGCAAAAAGGACCCGTTCATATTCGAATAATCAGCACCAGTATAAACACGTACTGTGTAAAGGTGTAAAGCGTGTTACCACTATAATTCAGGTAGAACCAACACAGCATTCCCAAGTGACGCCGATGTTCTTTATTGTGATTGCCCGTTTTTGGTAAGGCAGACGCTGGCGAATCATCAATCTACACAATCGCAAAAAGGACCCGTTCATATTCGAATAATCAGCATCAGTATAAACACGTACTGTGTAAAGGTGTAAAGCGTGTTACCACTATAATTCAGGTAGAACCAACACAGCATTCCCAAGTGACGCCGATGTTCTTTATTGTGATTGCCCGTTTTTGGTAAGGCAGACGCTGGCGAATCATCAATCTACACAATCGCAAAAAGGACCCGTTCATATTCGAATAATCAGCACCAGTATAAACACGTACTGTGTAAAGGTGTAAAGCGTGTTACCACTATAATTCAGGTAGAACCAACACAGCATTCCCAAGTGACGCCGATGTTCTTTATTGTGATTGCCCGTTTTTCGTAAGGCAGACGCTGGCGAATCATCAATCTACACAATCGCAAAAAGGACCCGTTCATATTCGAATAATCAGCATCAGTATAAACACGTACTGTGTAAAGGTGTAAAGCGTGTTACCACTATAATTCAGGTAGAACCAACACAGCATTCCCAAGTGACGCCGATGTTCTTTATTGTGATTGCCCGTTTTTGGTAAGGCAGACGCTGGCGAATCATCAATCTACACAATCGCAAAAAGGACCCGTTCATATTCGAATAATCAGCATCAGTATAAACACGTACTGTGTAAAGGTGTAAAGCGTGTTACCACTATAATTCAGGTAGAACCAACACAGCATTCCCAAGTGACGCCGATGTTCTTTATTGTGATTGCCCGTTTTTGGTAAGGCAGACGCTGGCGAATCATCAATCTACACAATCGCAAAAAGGACCCGTTCATATTCGAATAATCAGCACCAGTATAAACACGTACTGTGTAAAGGTGTAAAGCGTGTTACCACTATAATTCAGGTAGAACCAACACAGCATTCCCAAGTGACGCCGATGTTCTTTATTGTGATTGCCCGTTTTTGGTAAGGCAGACGCTGGCGAATCATCAATCTACACAATCGCAAAAAGGACCCGTTCATATTCGAATAATCAGCATCAGTATAAACACGTACTGTGTAAAGGTGTAAAGCGTGTTACCACTATAATTCAGGTAGAACCAACACAGCATTCCCAAGTGACGCCGATGTTCTTTATTGTGATTGCCCGTTTTTGGTAAGGCAGACGCTGGCGAATCATCAATCTACACAATCGCAAAAAGGACCCGTTCATATTCGAATAATCAGCATCAGTATAAACACGTACTGTGTAAAGGTGTAAAGCGTGTTACCACTATAATTCAGGTAGAACCAACACAGCATTCCCAAGTGACGCCGATGTTCTTTATTGTAATTGCCCGTTTTTGAATGGTGGAGATTATTTTGCAGATCTGAAGACTGTAAGCCAAAGTTGCTTCGCATTATATTAAGCTTTGGTTATATTGTAACCTTATCGAACATACATGAACACAATGTAATTGTGCGAAATTGCTGCTCATGCTAGGACAATGTACGGGTAGGTACAGCTCTGTGCTGAGCGATTAATAACTATTATGCAGAAACGGTGAGTACAGAAGACTCGACATGATCTCCGTTCCATCAACATTTCCAAGAAACCCTGTCATTATTACATTGTCACTATTTACTCGTATCATTTGTTTATTATCAGTAATTAAAAGTTTACATTTGGAATAATTAATTATTTTCATTCTTAAGTGTATGTTAATTTTAATATTTGCAGATAATTTTCCCAAAAAGTAAACTACTATTTAATAAAAAAAATATCAACTTGTTTCAAAACCAAAGATTTCTTCATCTGGATACAAAGTATACTGAAAAAATATTATATAAGAATAGACAAATAAGACATAGGATGCTCTGAGGAAAATATTTTCCCCAGGGCCTGTCATCTTTGGGGTTTCTGTGTGGTGAGTAGGCGGGTGGGTACTGTGGGTGAAGTATATACCTAATTCAAAACCTAACAAAACCGTTAATTAACAATTATCAAATTTTGAAGATTTTGATTCTTCAAATATTTTGGTGAGTAATAAATGATGTTATTATTTCGAAATGGCAATCAATATCGCGACAATTTAAGTATTCAGAAAATCATCACACCCCACACTGAATTCGTGGCGCAATGAAAATACAATGTTCCAATTCCACCTAGTTGTGATGTCGAGAGGCGAGAGCTAGAAGAGTTGTTTACCTCGCCAATCTGTCGAGAGAGCCAGAGAGGCCACTTGAGAGCTGAGAGTTGTGTCCGACACTCAAACAAATTAACTGGAATGCGACCTGTGAGGGGGGAGATGATGAAATAACCCTCCAGCTTTCCACCGACTATATCAGCAGGATCAAGACCAAAGAAATAAAAACATCAACTGTTTTCCCTGCTCAACTTAACTGCTCCCAACCGCCTAAAGCCAGTGACACTATGATATCCCCAGTTGGAATATGTTCTGAGGCTGAAGGTAGTGGTGAGGAGAAGGAGATGAGGAAGATAATGGTGAGAGAGTACATGGTTGGAGTAACGTTTCAATTCTGAATAATTGTCTTTCACCAGGGCGAAACTGACAGAATTTTTCACTCTATAACGTGCCACAAATATACTATATATTATTTTAAATCAATAAATTGTGAAATAAATCAAATAAAATTTACTTGCGCACACCAGGATTTGAACCCGCGAGCTCCAGCTTGCTAATCAAGAGCGTTGCCCTTCGACCACGAAGGCCGTTAAAATGATTTACTGTGTACAGTACTCACTCTTAATATGCATAATTACCAATTTCAACTTAATTACGGTTTGCACCATCGTCTAATGCCATACATTTTACTTGGCGTGAAACTAAAGACGGAAAATTATCCGTTTATTAATTTGAACGAAATCGTCATGTATTTATTTATTAGATACAAAAAAATACAATTACAGAATAATGAATCTTTGACTGTCCAACTGGGACGGTTTCCCGTTTCGGGACAATCAAATTGAAAGGTTTAGTTAATATGAAATAGGAAATGTCACACAAATACATAACAATAAACTCATTTCATTGGAGAAATTACTTTTTACATAACATTAAATTAATAACATTTTGGAAATTATTTTTTACATAACATTAAATTAATAACATTTTGGAAATTACTTTCATGTTTACAATAAAAGAGATAAGTTAGGTAAGCATCTTAATTTTTTTCTTTGTTTCTGTGATGTGTATGTATTTGTGCAAAAATTGTTATTTTAACTGATTGACGTGTTTATCTATATATATATATATAAAAAATCTCGTGTCACGGTGTTTGTGGTCGCGCTCCTCCAAAACGGCTCGACCGGTTTTTATGAAATTTTTTATGTATAATTTTTAGGTATGAGAATAGCTTTAAAAGTATATTTCATACCGTTAGTTGATTAGGGTGTCCCTATCGAGATTTTTTTTCCGCTTTTTTGACAAACAATATTTTTTGTATTTTTTTATTATTTATCAATAAATATCTATAACCTTAAATTTTCAGTCTCCTACCCCCACTCTACCATTTTTCAATCGTGATTTTAGTATTTATGTATGAAAAAATTTAACCGTGGTTCATATTTCAAACAGAAGGAAATTATTTACGTGGTTGAATAACAGATGGCGCTGGGTTCGCCTCATCGAACATTCATCCACGCAAGTCATTCACGAGAAGCGTCGCGACATTTTGACATTTCATTTGGCATTTGTTATATATCGCAACGCAGTGCGTGCATAATTTTATACGATTTATTGTAATTTATCTATTTGTGTGCGTGTATTACAGTGAAGACGCAAGAGGGCCCATTTTGGGCCGTCGAACGAATAAAGCAACAAACATGCAAAATAGTAGAGCAGAAAGAACAGACATACAAATCCAACAAGATACCGAAAATGTGCGTGTGAAAATGTCGCAATTGAGTAAATCTCTATCTCAAGAGGAACGAGCTGAATCGAAATTTTGTTTTGCTTAAATTTCGGCACACCATGTTTTTCACATGGATAATTATAATTGGCATGTTCTCGCGTGGGCAAACCATCGAGCTTATTTGTGTTAGCTAAAGACGGACTGACAAAAAATATTGTACTTACACTCAATTGGTCTTCGAAATTAATATTGATTTTCTTTATTTCATTTTCCTACTTTAGGATAAAAAATATATTGATTTTTTTATATTGATTTTTATTTAACTTTTAAAAGATCGATCAATGCATATTTCCGTTACTTTAAAGAAACACATTGAATTAAGAAAATGAATGGTTGGCGTTTTTTTGTTTTCTCATCATCTTAAGTAATCCATTCATCTTTCTGCCATAGATCCCATTCCCACACACTTACTTATTTGTTATTTTTTATTTAACAACCGAAATTTTCACTATAAATAATTTATATGGCAGAACAACGTTTGCCGGGTCAGCTAGTAGTATATATTAATTGAGTTTGTGAAGTGTGGTGGGAATTTCAGGTCTAGAGATCAAAAATATTAAATAATCATATGAACGTACTAAACATTTGTTGTTTATCTGTAAGTTAGCATATGTTCGCTCTCAACTCTCCCTTAGTCCAGAAGTCAATTGTTAACCGTGTTACTGTTTATCTGTAAGTTAGCATATGTTCGCTCTCAACTCTCCCTTAGTCCAGAAGTCAATTGTTAACCGTGTTACTGTTTATCTGTAAGTTAGCATATGTTAACTCTCGACTCTCCTTTAGTCCAAAAGCCAATTGTTAACAGATTTAAGCAGAATGCGTGCACTATCGATTTCAATTCGATTTAAATGCGTCATTTTCCATTTCAGGCTGCTGAGTACATACACAAGCACTTTGGTTCAAATGCTGTGATTAATGGTTACCCTGGCCTGGTGAATCCACTCAACACAGCTTTACTTCAGATTAACCAAACCACTACAGTGACAATATTACAAGAGAATTTTTTGTCCAACGATACCAACAAAAGTAGTTTATTTGCTACATTATAATAAAACAAATATGAAACTTTTTTCCATTTTAATTTTATTGACCGTCACCGGTTTCAGGTCGTTAAAGCCATCTTCAGACTGGTACAAATTATTCTTAGTCTACGATTTATATACATAACATATGGGGGGGAAAGGGTGGTCTACAAGGGTTTTTAGTCAATTATATTGATTACATTTGTATCTTAGTCGTTTTAGACTGTCGAATTTCTGATTATTTTGGTATTTCCAGTAGGCTAATTACCTTGGGTTTGAAGCTCACTTCAATATTGTTCAGGGAAAACCTTATAAGTAATGTGAATTATTAATGTCCTAATTTTATTGTCAAATCGTTGTTATTTTAACGACTCTGTCTTTATCAAAAAAATGTCGTTGAAGAAGTGGGCATAGGTGTATTACAGGCATTAGATGATGCCGATGCATTGATTAATATACAGTGCTAAATCTAAGACATAAGCACTCTTTGATGTATTTAGTCAATGTCTGCACTAGTTAGTGTTACTGTTGTTGATATATTTATACGTCAGTCTTGGACACACTGATCCCTAGATTCCCACACACTATTTTTTTGTTCGCAGAACTTCTTCTTCTTTAAAAAGACCTCCAATCAGCATCAAAGGTGATATAGGCCCTGAGGGAAATTATTTTCTCTGTTGTTAATGTGAAAAAAAGGAAAAACTAAATTTTGCTGTGCTCTTTAGAAGTATCCTAATTTACTTGAAATAGTAATGTATTCAAAGAGCCAGAAGCTGCTTCTGACCATATTTGGGAAAGAGGTGATATATTTGTGTCACTTTTACGGCGGGGTCATGGATCTTAAAACTCGTGATGACCTTCGTTATCGGCAAGTTTCACCTTGTCAGACTGCCATTAACACAAGACGCAGCCCAGTATCACGTATTACGAACCTAACATCAAAGCCAAAGAGGATTGACAGAGAAAATAATTATTTGGATTGAGGCTGGGTGACAACAGGCAAGGGCAGACTCCCATTAAAACAACAACAAAACGCTACACAAGATTCTTTGCTACAAACCATTTGTTGCCAATGTACTCGTAAGAAGGGGTGTCATAAGGCCTGTGATTATTGCACACAACGATGACATTGAAGAATCGCTTTCCATAATTTATTAGATGATTTCCAGGATAATGAAGGCATTAATCATTTTAACTTTGTAGAAGAGAACAAATGTGAGATAACCACAATACAAAACCAAAAAATAGAAATAGGTCTAATCTTTATATTGTGATATCTCTTCCAACTTTAGTGTTCCACAGGGCAGTGTTCTCAGTCCCATACTTTTTCTTTTATATATAGATTTATGTAGACTACCAAATGATGGCAATATAATCACTTTTGCCGATGATACTGCTAAAAAGTAATTCATGGGAAGAAACGTTTTATAGAGCGGAACTAACGTTATAAAATATTAAACAATGGCTGGATAACAATCTACTCACGTTGAACATGGGCAAAACTAAATAACCAACATTTAGCCTCAAGAATCCTAGTCAGCTCTCAATTAATCATGTCCTAAAAATACATTCTCTAGCTGTCTATGTAACTCATTAGAACGAGTTGATTCCATTAGATCCTTGGGTGTAATAATTGACGATAAACTTCGGTGGCAAGATCATTTGATCAATGTTACAAACCGTATACGAAAAATGGAATATTTCTTCAGATGATTACGAAGTTTTTTTTATTTTTTTATAGTGAATACCTCACAAGAGTCCCAACTGCTCCCGTCTGGAGCCAGTGAGACTATGGCATCCCCAATTGGGGGATGTTGTGAGGCTGCAGGTAAGTGGGGAAGGGAAAGAGGAAGGTGGGGGAAGTACCTGGCTATTCAGATCTAGTCACTAAACACGGCTAAAGCCATTTGGAGCAACGTTTCAATTCTGAATGGTGGTCTTACACCAGGGCGATACTGGTAGTATCTTCCACTCTGTAAGTATAATAAATAAAAAGACACTAAAAACACTATACTTTTCCCTATGCCAATCAATTACATCTTTCAGTATAATAGTATGGGGAAGATGCTCTAAGACGATATTAGATCCATTAATAAAAAGCTCATAAATTGATAATACGGACTATTCACAAAACACACTATATTCACCCAACGAAGGACTTCAAAGTACTTTATTTAAAATCCTTTTATGTCAAATACGTATTCTCCTATTTCAAATTCTATTTTATGAAAAAAATATTATTGAATCGAACTATAATACGTATTATAAAGATATTCCAACCAATCCAGATACATTATTTCAATAAAAAAATCTCAATAGCCCAGTCGCAGTTTTATTGCTCCAAAAAAATTCAATAATAAAACGCTTGGGGACCTTCTGATTAGTGAATGTGATAGTGATAGGATCTTTTTTCTCAGCTCAGGTAGCGGTATAAATGTGTGTGTATATGGATATATGTATGCGTGTATGTGTATATATATATATACATGTGTGTGAATATGTATATATGTGTGTACGAATGTACCTTTATGTGTGTAATCTAATCGTTACTTTTTTTCAAGTCCAATTTTCAACATATTTATATATTTAATTCATATGTTTACACTAGACTTCATACGAAAGAACTATTTTCCACTGGTCACCGTGAAACAGGCAGCCGCCTAGTGTGGTGATTTAATATATCTGTATATTTTAATTTCTAGATCAAATGAACTTCTTGGAATATTTTGTTCTTTGGTGCTCTGTATGTCGGTTAGTATTAGGTATTCAAAAAATTATAAAGAGTTAGATTGTAGAAAAATTAGCGATCTACAAAAAAGCGATGACTTTTTTGTATAGAGAGTTATTTAAAGAAAACCTACAATATTGACACAAATCTGGTCGTACCGATGCGGGCACAAGCGCGATTTGTCGGAAACTTTTTAAGTGCAACCTAATTACATTTAACAAACCAAAAAACCGGAATTACATATCCTTTTGAAAGGTAGCCCTCCTTTCCAACAATCCATTGACAGGACTAAGCTTATACAGGACACAGCAAGTGCAGTGATTTTGTAAAATATGAGATTCAGTGGTATTGCTGATGCTTATGTGACATATCCTGTATATTCTATTGCCCATTGGAAAGAGGGTAAGTACTTAGATTAAACAGTCTGATTGGTAGCAGTGCCACCGGTGCTGCGCGGAGGGGAGGGGAGAGGTGGTTTGGGAGAGTAGGCGTCGATCACCCCAATCCATATATTAATGGAGGCAATTTCGTCACAGTAAATATTGTAATATGAACTAAAACAACAATAAAATCTTTCGCTTGAACAATGAATCACTTATTTTTGTATGTTCTGCTAATATTTATTTATTATTAACAAAGTTTATTGGAATACTGACTGATCTGAACTAAAATATCGTTAATCTAATAAAACTGTTAGTGGGAGATAAAAAAAACTCAAGAGCGTAAACTATGGAGTTCCTCAAGGATCTATACTGGGCCACTCTTATTCTAAATGTATATTTGTCAATTTAAACTAATTGACGAAGTCTACTCATGCCCAGATGTCAATGCAGTATTTCAGTTTAAGAAAAATATATTAGAACAATATCAAACGGATCTTAATACATTCAAGAAATGGCTATTTAAAAATATACCAACCATAAATATTAAATTATATTAATATGCTACAATTAGAATTTTAGGTAAATAATATATTTATTTGTAATAAGCAAAACAGTTTTAAAATTCTCTTGACGAAGGAAGAGTGCTTCCGAAACCGGTAGACTGTAATTAAAATTAAAGTGGTCTAAAACAAATTTATATGTTTTTATTGTACATAATATATTAACTAGGACCTGAATATCTTATAATGGTTAAATATTTTAATGATACGTATGACGTAAAACTTTTCATCAACATCAACAAAAAAAGTGTATTAAAAAAATATCTATGTATACCTATTACCGACCAGTTTTCGCTACAACCGTAGCTTTTTCAGGACAGTATTAATACTCGACTAAAATATATGCGTGTATTACAAATACGTTTACAGTGGGTTAAAAAAGTAGGAATGGTATAAACTCCCTCCGGAACCTAAGATCCAAAGATTCATAACAAGTCCAACAGAATTCAGGTCTAAACTAAAAACATATCTTTTTAAGCTGTCTCCGGAACCTAAGATCCAAAGATTCATAACAAGTCCAACAGAAATCAGGTCTAAACTAAAAACTTATCTTTTTAAGCTGTCACTCCCTTAAATTAAATATACCATTCCTGAGATTAGCATTCTTGTATTACCTATAATACATATTAATCACACTTTTCTTATTGTATTTACAATATTCGAAACCTGTCTTATACCGAGGGTTATATCACATTTAGGAAAGTGAATTCTGATCAAAGCCTTGTACTGTAATACCGCCAAGCATAAAATTTGCTTTTCCTTTCCTAAACACGCTCATTAAAGAACATAAATATATATTAGTAAAATAAATACCGGAAAGTCCAGTTATATCCAATTTTCCAATTATGTCCCGTGCGTGCGAACCGTATCTAAATTTCACTAATAAACAATAAACAATGTTAATCTCAAGTGATCTACCAGATAAGTATGGTACTGTATATTATCTCCATATATAGTTATTAATAACATAGATCATTGCAGAAATGTATTATATATTTGTGCAGCGCCCTTGAGGTGATTTTGCACAAAAACGGCTCTACACAAATTTATTTATTTATTTAACGCCCAGAGGGCTTTTACATGTGGGTGGTACAAATTTAATGACAGTTTTGAAACATAAGAAAGAAAAGAAAGAAATAATAAAAATAAAATTACATAAGTATATGCGAGAAACAAAATTAAAAATAACAAGAACATAAATTAAAAAATACAGCGATTTGACTGGTTTACAAAAATATAACTTCCATTTAGGAATAGTATTGAAATAGGTCTTTTACGTAATCCACAAAATTCGCAAAGTTAATATTAAATATATCGACATCACCTAAGTATTAGTTTCCCATAGTGTGAAACCGTTGTATTGGGGAGTTCGCAATGTAATTGCGCTTATGTGTGTTGCAGTGGAATAGTGTATTTTGTCGTGTTGTTATTGCAGGTATTCGTATGTTTATGAGTTGCAGAAGTTCGCAACAGTCGAATTTAGAGTTTAGAATCTTGAATAAAAAAGTTAAGTCGTTTATTTTACGCCTGTCTTCCAATGTGTGTATTTTTAGAGTGTTTAATAAGAAATGATATTGTAAGTCTTCTAGTGGGATATTTAATTTAAAATTAATAAAACGCAGAAATTTTTTTTGTATTCGCTCAATGTTATTAATGTGAATTTTGTAAGAGGGAGACCAAACTACTGAGTTATATTCAATTATGCTTCTAACTAGAGATATGTATAACAGTTTAATGGCTTGTATGGAGTTAAAGTTTTTAGTTGTTCTTAATACGAAGCCTAGTGTTTTCATGCCTTTGTTTACAATTTGGTGGATATGATTGGCGAAACTTAGTTTTTCATCCAAAATAATTCCGAGATCTCTCATTTCCGTGACTCTTTCTAAAGCTGTATTGTTAATGTAATATTCAAATAAAACAGGATTTTTATTTCTGCAGAAAGTCAGGGTTTTGCATTTGTCTATATTTAAAAAAAGATTATTTTGTACGCACCAATCTTTAAACTTATTAATATTTGATTTTAGTATTTGGCAATGATTTACATCAGTTATTTTTTTGTATAGCTTGATGTCATCAGCAAAGAGCAATACCTGGACATCGTCGAAGCAATTTGTTATATCGTTAATGAAAATAAGAACCAAAACCGGACCAAGGTGACTACCTTGCGGTAGGCCACTGGTCGCACAGAAAGCTTTCGATAGCAAAGATTTTATTTTAACAAATAGTTTACGATTAGTTAAATAGCTAGTAAACCATTTTAGCATGTTGTCTCTTACACAACTTGTTGTTAGTAGTTTATGGGATACTTTGTCGAATGCTTTTGAAAAGTCTGTATATATGCAGTCGACTTGTTTATTTTTTGCAAAAGATTCTAATATAAAGTTTTGAAATATTGTTACGTTAGTTGCGGTTGATCTACCTTTGATAAAACCGTGTTGTTTTTGGTCGATTAGTTTTATTAATTTGGGATAGATTTCATCAAGGACCATTGATTCAAAAAGCTTAGAAAGTACTGACTCTATACAAATGGGGCGATAATTGGTTATGTCAGTGTCGTCTCCTTTTTTGAGGATAAGGTATAATGAAGCTCGATTTCCAGCGGCTTGAAAAATATCCAAGGAACAAGAGGCGGTTGAATAGTACTGTAAGCGGTTTAGATAATGCATTGGAACATTTTTTAAGGAATATTGGTGGAATGTTGTCTGGGCCAGCAGATTTTTCAGTGTCTAAGGAAAGTAATTTCTGTACGCAAGATTTTTGTGTGATATGGCAATTTGTTAAGTGTGTAGTATTACTAAATTTGTATTCGGGTATTTTATCATCGGGGGTTTCGTCATCGTATACGTTTTTGAAGAAATCTGAAAAAAGGTTTACAATGTCTTGTGTATTGTTTGCACTGATTCCATTCATTTGCATTATTGGTGGGTAATCCGTGTTTTCATTGTAAATTTTTTTAAGAAATTTCCAGAGATTTTTGGATTTAAAAACATTATTCTCGATGGTAGTTATGTACATTTTGTAGCAATGTTTAGAAAGATCTTTACATTTTTTCCTAGTTTCCGAAAAGTTTATATAATCAGCTATGGATTTGCTTTGTTTGAATTTTTTGTGTTGACTTTTTTTTTGCTGAAGAGAGGCAGTTAGCTCCGATGAGAACCAAACTGGGTAAGTATACTTTTTCGGCGTGTAAAAAGGTACATAGGATTTAATAGTGTTAGAAAATGTAAAATAAAGTATGTCTAAAGATTTATCAATATTTTCATCAGACAAAAAAGACCAGTCTATATTTGAGAGATGGCAGTTAATTGAGTCAAAGTCTGCTCGTTTAAAGTTCAGAGTTTTTTGTTCAGGTTTGGCATCGTTATCACAGGGTATGTTTAATTTCGTGTATAGGGGAGGATGGTGATTGTCGGCAGGTAGGAGCGGATCATTAGACAGTTCTATAGATATTTTAGGGATGTTTGATAGTACCAAGTCTAGCAAGCGATCGTTATTATTATAGATGAAATTGTGTTGGTACAGGTTTAAAAAATTTGCTGTGTCCAAGATTTCTCGTGCCCGGTCATTTTTACTTTCGTTTGTGATGCAGCCGCTGTCGTTGGATTCCCATTTTAGATTTGGAAGGTTGTAGTCTCTAAGAATAACAAGTTTTGAGTTTGGATATTTTGACAGGAGATGTTCAACGTCTTCACAATGGTTTCTGTATGTTTGAATATCGGAGAGTGGTGGTAGGTAGGTGGTTCCAATAATAATTTTTTCCAGTCCAGTAGAGATTTGCACAAATAAATGTTCAATGTTGTTGTTTTTCGTCGGTAACTTCCTAGATGAGTACTTTCGTTTAATTGCTATTAAAACACCTCCACCTCTTGACTTCGAACTTGATCTGGCATTTCTGTCACAACGAAAAATTTTGTAGTTAGTAAGTCCAAGTTCAGATGATTTTATTGCAGAGTCAAGCCAGGTTTCCGTAAGTGCATATACGTCATGATGATGGGACGGAAGAGCTGCGTGTAGATCGTCTAGTTTTGTTCGTAGTCCACGGATGTTTTGGTAGTATATTTTCAGCTTAGTTATACTCGGTTTTTTGGATGGATGTTGACTATTTTAGGTGACGAATTTATATACTTTATAGTTATGTCCGTTTCTCCATTGGCTTTACGTTTTTCAAGTTCCGTCCGTAAGTCCATTAGGTACTTTTGCTGTGCTGGGGTCGAGTCAGAGTAAATGCATACATTATTCTTTAAGAGATGTTTTTTTCCTTGTAGTATTCTAGCTGTCTGGGAGTCTTCAAATTGGATTTTAATTGGTCTTGGCTTGTTATTATTATTATTACCAAATCGGTAAACTTTAATAATTTTATTTTTTGCAGGTATATCTATATTGGAAATTATTTCCGTTACTGCAGTTTGGTCATCCAAGATTTTGTCAGTAGCTGTTACCTTTGCACTTTCAGGTACATTGCACAAAATTATATTTTTCGACCTCTCCGTAATTTCGTTCATTTCGTGGATTATCTTACAGATATTAATATTGTTTTGAAATGGAATAATTTTTTGAATATCTTTGTATGCCCGCAGTTCTTCTTCCAAGGCACCAGTTTTGGCAGCTACCGCTGCCGACATGCTGCCAATTGCTGCTAAGATTTCGCATGCTATGGGTGTAATTTTAGCGATTTGGTCCTTGTTGAACTTATTTCCAGGGTCAAGAAGCACTTTGTTTATGGCGTTGACTGCCCTTTCTGCATTTGGGATATATGATTAGACATCCATTGTATATTATTATAATTATAATTATTATTTTTTATTATATAAATAATTGAACCACGTTTCAGAACCACTGGTTTAACTACACTGACGCAAGGTAGAGTGATATGTATTTTGTATAAGCGTATTTAATTTCCGTTTTTGAACTTTTGGCACTGGGACACTAAAAAACTGCAGTTTTAACACTTTATTTTAATAAAGTTAGCACTTATTATTAATATTATGTGTTGTTTTAGTGTTCAGATTTACTGTAAGAACGTTATTTTTATTATTTAGACTGGAGAGGAATTGTTGACGTTTGCACTGTCAAATAGTATTGTTGTATCATTCAAATATAATTATTAATTACCTTTGAGGCAGATCTTGTTTCTCTTGAAGTTAAGCCACGTATCCTCGTGCATCCTGTTGATGGCCGTGATGTTCAGCTGCAGTCGCACTTCCACCTCGGCGCTGCGCAGCCCACTGCACGGCAGCCGCACCCTGAGGACACCACACTTACTATCTTACTTTTCATGGATTAAAGAATATCCTGTAGTTATGGAATAGTATTGGTCAAAAGAGTATGGGAATCTACGGACGATCCGATTCAAAAGAAACAAATCTTCGCCAAAAGAAACATCAAATGGCTCGGCCCTCCCACTGTCGTTTTTACGATCCTATTCGTCGTATTTACTTTTTCTAAGATGGATAATATAGTAAAAAGAATTAATCAATATTTTAAATAATTGACTGGAAAATGTAACAAGATGGCTAAATATAAATGTGCCTAAATTGAATTCAAAATGTATAATAATTGGACGTTAGAAGACATGCAATAAAATCAAAAGTAAAATCTATGGGGATATTATTGAAAATTTTAATGACATGAAACGCTTAGAAGTATTTTTTTTCAAATTTCACCCTTCAAGGGTGTTCTAGGCGATCATTTCAAGAGAGAAGGAATTTTAATATATATTACTTTATTTTAAATTGGCAAAGTTCTAAATTACATGGAAAATTGGTGTCCAATTCAGACTTAGAAGAGATGAGATATTGAATGGAAGGGAGGCAATTTTAGATAAGGCTTGATAGAAGTTAGGATATTAGTTTAGAGAGGGACAACCAAAAAAAGTAGTCACTTCTTGCCCACAGAATGTACAATCTGATGTGTCAAGAACGTGAATTTCGATCATCATTCGATTAAGTGAGCAATTTTTTTTGAAGAAATGGGGGAATTGTTGAAACCACGGTTTCGATGAGATAATCCTTTGTATTGAGGCATAGCAGGCTACCTTGGATTGACTATCAACGTGTCAATACTTTTTCCAAACATCGATGGATCTATCTTTGAGAATAGAAAAAATTCAGATAGGGGAATGTGGTTTAATAGGGTAAAAATAGGATTAGATGCTTTTTGTTTTGCCAAGGAATTCGTAATATCATTACCCACTTTGCCGACATGTCCAAGAACCCTAATCAGAGTTACGGTTTTCCAGAGCTTTGGATAGAGGCTATTGGCACTCAAATAAGGCACACAAAGTGATCATCAAGATGAGGAATTGGGCTGGATTCGAGTTTTTGGAGGGAACTAAGAGAATCAGCGAGAACACGAGAATGTTCAAAATGATTTTCGATTATATATTTGAGAGATTCAATTATTGCAATGTACTCGGTTGAAAATTGATTTGAAATTGAATGAAGTATTCTGTCATTGTTCAGGATCTCAACTTCACTCTCCTGACAGAGCAATCCGGCGTGGTACCACCAGATTCCAAAGGGAAGTGTGACTGGAGTAACTCTTCAATAATAACTCCAGCTCTTGAATATTGGTCTTTATTTAAACAATAAAGAAGACCCGTAGGGCAGCTCATGTACGGTGAGCCCAATATTGCTATCTCTCTCCGCGGTTTTATAAACCACATGTAAGTGAAAACCTGGCAGCTCTGCCGTTTTGCCAAAAACGCCCCGCCCAAGACGGATGGTAACAAGAGAAGAAGGATTAAAAATCCGTGGCAATACGAAATTGCCCCGGCAATCGCTAACACAAAATAAATGTTGCCACACCCATTAGGGTGACAAGCACCAATATTAAGATTTCAGTACCTGAAATCTTAACAGTCATTATAATTATTTTGGTAATTGTGGTATCGATCTCTTCAAACGTTGTTGTGTATAGGGTGGCGTGACTAATTTGTATAAGGGAAGACGTTCATTTTGGATACTTTGAAGATATGAGAGAATATGAAAACTTTTACAGATGGCAGAATGTCGATGCTTAAATTAAAAACTTACCGAAATGTTTGTACGGCGACAGGAACGACTCCTCTCTCGGAGATGTTCACCTGCGGCGGGAGAAGAGCCCCCTGACTATCGTACAAGACGGACATGATGTAGGGTAGCTGCGGACAAATAGACGAACACGGCTTAAACAATACATTTATGTATATATATACACAATTGCATTCGTGGTTATAACAGTAGCTGTTAGCACGAATTGAGTCGCTCATTCATTAACGTACTTACGTCCAATTTACAAAACAGGTAACATTAAATTAGAATAAAATGTAATAAAGTGTAAATTATTAGTAACGGATGGTATAATACAGAAATAAACATAAGAAAATAGAAGTGACAAGTCCAGTTGGCATCGCGGCTGGGTCCCACCCAGACGTCTTGAGTGCAATTCCTCGGCTGGCTAAGTCCTCCATCACGACATAAGCAACATTTCCAGCTTAATGTGATGATAATAAGAGATTTTCAAATTATTATCAGGTTATTTGTAAGCAGGAAATTTTCGTTTTTCTTTGGAAAAAATGTCAAGAGTTGCTAAGTCATAAGGATTATAATATATCATCACTTGCAAAATATTGACAGACTTAAATAGACTGATACAAACAAAATCAACCAGTCTTCAGCTGACCAGTCTACCGAGTCTACTACACACGTTCTGGACAATGGTGAATGTATCCATAATAGGTTGAGTATTGTTTGAGCCAGAGCAGTTCATTATTTCTGAGTTTATGCTTTATATATATTTTAGCACAAATAAAATTAGTACGATTTCATCATATGTGTAATTGCCTCTTTAAAATCCTAACCTTTTAGCAAACCCCTTAAGAAACCATGTTGAACAGATTCAATATTATGCGACTGATTATAATGCAAGCTACACGAATCGAGGCTACGACGGATGCACTCAACGCTCCTACACTCCTACAGCGGTGCCACGACTCTGCCTCTTTCATTTAGGGTGATCCTAGATGAGATTTCACCAATTGTTTTTCAATATGATGTTTTATAATATAATTAAAACAGATTTAAATTATGCATCATTTTCAGCTTTTCATAATTTTAAAAACAATTAATCAATTTATTTACTTTGACTTTGTAATGTTTCTATTTATTTATTCACGCCTTGAAGGCTATACAAACAATTATATGTAGGTAAGTTTACAGAAGAGTATTTATAAAAACTTTATCGTAAATACACATTTTTTTTAAATATTATGTAAATCAAATTTAATTATATTATTATGAACATGGCCTTGAAAGCCGAAACAGCTCTAACAATAACAAAAACCAAAAAATTCTTGGAGAAGTTAATAATAATTTTATTATATTTGATTAACATTAAATTTATAAACAAAATTAAATTTAGTTCTACGAATGAAACACAAATTCAATAAATAAAAAAGTAAATACACAACATTATAAAAATATATTGTTTGTACAATATAATTATATAGTTACATTATCATAGATAGTTGAAAAGGGGAGTTAAATAAGTGCGTGTTCGTAAGTAGGTTTAGGTACTATTTAATAACATTATTAAATTTAATCTACTAATTTCTTCATGACCTTCTACGAATTAAACCAATCAATACATCTCTTTTATATGTATATTAGAACATCTTTATAACTTTCTTCTACTTAATAAAGATGTAAAGGTCTTTTAATCCAAAAAAATCATATAAATCATTTGCTTTTATTGTGAATTTTTTAAATATATTTATTCGACCAATTAACTGTTATTGATATCAAACTAATTAAATGGGTTTGAATTAGGCTTAATTGGATTCAATAATAATTCATGTCAGTCTACAAGCAGTGTTATGAAATTGATATTCCGTGAATTCACAAAGCGGATTATGATAATGATAAAATTAATTCTGACTCAGCTTCAATGCAAATTTTCCACCCGAACAAATCCGCGATTAATTCGCAAGCTATATTTTTCAAAAATCCACTGTGTTTGTCCACTACATCAAACTACGCACTGGTGTTCAACTCATATCCAACCTGAATGTTTACTCTTTTTGTTTGTACAAATGCGATGGCTAATTTATCATTAACTGTGCACGTGGCCACTGGACGCCGGTCACCGGACACCGGACACCGGACATAGGACACTGGACGCGATGGACACCGGCCCCAGTAGAAATCTGGCTGAAAACCTGGACATCGGATCCAATAACCACCGTGCAAGTCGTGGTAAGAAAACACAGTCATTTATTTTCTCTACGTTTTCCCAGAAGCATCGCGCATTAATAGGTAGGTGTACATGCGAATAAATAATTGTAACATTCATAAAATGAATAGTAGACCATGCCAATGTGTAAATACTTGATGCTTGTGATTAAGGACTACTAAATATAAGGCAAAATTAAAGTTTAACTATTTATTTTACAGTTAAAATATTTTAATTATCATATGAATAATAATAATATAATAAAAATAATAAAATATGATATGAAAATATCTGGAATCGGTGAATTATTTCCCATTTGATCTCTGGTGAGTTGAATTGTTTTGTATTTATTATGCTTATATAATGCACTTGCATAATGTGGATTGACTAGATAATCATTTGTGGAAAAGTGTGTGGAAGGGTTTAGTTTTTCCGGTGGGGAGATTTAACCCGGACATAAAGTCTAATATTTTTTTTTTATTGTTTAACTTATAACGTTGTTAAATTGTACATAAAATTAGGTAATAGTAGGTAATAGTGAAATGTGTAGGTAATAGTATATAGTAGGTAATAAGTGTATGTTATTGAATTTCTACTCCAAAGAAGAGTGCTAGCTCTTGAGCTTGGCGTAGGAGTTATTTCACAGTTATTTCATGTTTATATCAGTAATTAACATAAATACAGTACAATAAATATAAACTTAAAAGAGGATTGTGACGTTAATTTTGGTTGTAACATGAATTGAAGTTATAACATTTGAAAGGTGATATTAATTTTTTTTAAAGATAAATTTGACCTTCTTTTTGAATAAAATAAAATCTGGTATTTTTTTCACTTCTTCGGGAAGACTATTAAAATATCTTATGCCTTTGTAAATGTAATTATTGTGCATTTGTTGTGTTAAAAATAGAGGAATTTGGATGTTAAAATTATGCCTTAAGGATGAGTTAAATTTAAGTTTTTTTATTACAGTTTCTTTATATATTTGTAATATTGCATCTTTTTATAGAGGTCTTCAATTTTTGGTACTTCGAAAATTTTGAACAATGATGCTGAAGAGAATGTTGGTTGTTTTTTCAGAATTACTTTGATAATTAGTTTTTTAACCACTTTTACAGAGCTTAAAATTTTTTCATAAGCACCTCCCCACCCAATGATTCCATACTGAAGTAATGAATTTTAATTTTAATTTCCCAGTGAGGCCTACATTACTGGAAAACATAAATTGTAAGAAAATAATGTACCAAATAAATAAATAAATAAATAAATGATTGGACTAGTGCGTAATAGGCTTTTTTCAGGTTGTTTAGCTTGAGAACATTTCTTAATCTAATGAATATATAGATACATTTTCTAATGCGCTTAACAAGTTCACATATGTGTCTGTTCCATTTCATATGTTGGTCTACAATTACACCGAGGTACTTTATTTCAGTTGTTTGGTTTAGTATGGTACATTATTTATTACAAACATCTTTGTTACATTTTTTGTTGTGTATTATTATATGAATGTTGGGGTAAGTTTTGAATTTATTTATTGTGAATGGTATATAAACTGTTTTTTTTGCGTTAATTGTAATTAAATTTGTATCGAACCAGTTTTTTAGGATTTGGATGTCATTATTTGCATTTTCATTTACAATTTTCCAGTCATTACCCTTAATTATGATAATTGTATCATCTGCGTAAGATATAACGGTTCCACTGAGGTTTTGTTTAAAAATATCGTTTACATACATGATGGACCCAAAACAGTACCTTGTGGTATCCCAAAATCACTTGTGAGTGGTAGACTAGATGCGTGATTAATTTTTACAACTTGTTTTCTTTGGTGAAGATAACTTTTTAGCCAACTTAATGCTGTGTCATTAAAACCCACGATCTTCAATTTTTGTATTAGTTTGACATGAGATATGCTGTCGAAGGCTTTTTGAAGATCAACAAAAATACCAACACATTTTAATGATTTGTCTAAAGCGTCTTGTAAGGTACTAGATAATTTAGCAATGGCGTCTTTTGTGCTTTTGTTTTCCATGAATCCAAACTGGTTTACGTGAATTATATTATTAATCTTTATGAACTGAGTTATTCTTTTTTTGGCAATTTTTTCAAATATTTTTGCAATGTTTGATACTAAAGAAATAGGGCGGTAATTGGTTGGTTCTTCCGGATTGCCGGTTTTAAATATTGGTATAATTACAGATTGTTTGTACATGGATGGAAAAACTCCGCTTTGAAAACTTGTATTGATTATATGAGTTAATGGTTTTGATACTTGTGATTTTATACATTTCAGTGTTTGTATTGTGACCCCATCAAAACCAGGGGCAGAACCTCCTTTCACACCTGTAATAATTTGTTCAATTTCTTCTGGTGTTGTTGGTTGAAATAATTCAAATTTATGCTCATTATTAACTGTAGTATTTGGGTCATTTGGGGTAAGGCCTTGTTGGATTTTTTTAGCGAGGTTTTTTCCTACATTAGCAAAAAAATTGTTAAATACATTTGCGGCTTCTAGAGGTTTATCTTTACAGCAGATTTTTGAATCATTATGGTTTACATTGTTGATTGTTTTATTTTTTAAATGTTTTTTATCGACAATTTCATTTATGATGGACCAAATCCTTTTACTGTCATTTCCAGATAATTCAAGTTTTTGTTTGTAGTAGTCATCTTTTGTGTTTTTTATTAGATATGTAATTTTTTTTTATAAGCTTTGAAATGTTTTTGTAATGTTATATTTTCCGGTTGTTTTGTATATTGTTTGTAGAGTGTTTCTTTGTGTCTAATTGAGATGATTAATCCGTGAGTTATCCATGGTTTGATTGGCTTTAGTTTTGAAGATGATTTGTTAGATGTAATATTTCTACAAGCATTTATGTGAAAACTCAGTTTTTTATCAAATATTTTGCAGCATTCTTCTACATCGTTACATTGATATATTTCTTGCCATTCTTTTTCGTTACTTAATATTTTAGTGAGAGAATTAATATTAATACTATAGTTGTATTTATCAGTATTATTTACGGCCGTTGTGGTTGGTAATGAGAGGTTTTGATGTTTGTAGTCATATTTAAATATACATTCAAAATGATCCTTTACAGCTGTTTTAATTACCGCAGATGATATATTTTGTATATCTTTGGTGTTTGTGAATATGTGATCGATACAAGATGGTCGTTGTCCGATAATGTTTCTGGTGTATGAATTTATACATGAAATGTAATTTAATTCTGCTAACATATTTAGATAGTTGTCTTTATCGTTAGAGGAGTAGTCATTAGCGATATTTACGTTAATATTTCCGATGAGTATTGTTTTTTTGTTTCTATGATGTTGTAATATATTTTTTAATTCTTCTATGTATGTGGTTATAGCAGAAGAGTGTGTCCGATAAATAGCAATGATATTAAATAAATAATTCATAAAATTTATCTCAAAGTTTAATAAATTGACATTATTCACCATTATTTCATTTACACTTGTGACAGCGTAGATATTTGATACAAATATGGCGACGCCGCTATTTCTGTTAATTTTATATTTTGTTGCATAGTACGAGTAACCCGGTATATTATAATTAATTTCACTCGATGAATGCGTTTCTGATAATATTATACAGTCAAGTCTATTTAATTGTTTAATAGTTATTAAAAATTCTTCGAAATTTTTTTCCAAAGATCTAACGTTCATGTGTATTATTATTAGGCTGGCTGTAGGTTTCATATCTATAAAATCTTTTGTATTATTTACCGTGTCAAAAATCCTTTCGTCTATTTTATATGAATTATCTATTGCGTTTATTATAAAGTCGTTCATTTTGAGGTAGTATTAAAATTAACAATAATGTTGGCGCTGGGAATACACTTCACATTTGCAATTATAATATTACTTGTGTTGACTTTTATATTATCACTGCGTGTTAACACTTTGCGGGCGGGCTTTTCGTAATATTTTTTTGAATTTTTGTACATATTATTTAGGTTTTCGTTAGACTTAATTCTCGTAATTAATAATATGCATCATTAGTGGTAATCGATGCGATCCTTCGCAATTTTCAGCATTTTTTTCTATAGTTGCACCTAATACTGTTGGCTGCGTGGTCCGAGGTGTTTTTTTCTCCATATTTAGAATTTTGTCTGGTGCAGTTTACACATACTGGTACGGTAATATAATTTCATATGATAAATATTTTCTTATATATATATACATACTCGTACTTAGATTTTATATAATGTAATATTAAAGTAAGAACGATATAAAATAAAATAGTAGCTTTACGTGATTCGAAAATTATGGTGTCTCGATAGAGACCTCACTAGAAAAACCTGTGCTAAGCTTCTGAGGCTAAGGTTCTATATTCTGCGCCAAATGCGTCGGATTCCCACCCTGGTACGGTGGGTTCAAGTCCACTGCTGGCTTACTTATTCCATGATCCTACATACAACAATAGTCCTGTAGAATAGTGCAGAACACTTAACATCTCCGAAAGTGGTACAAGGAACTCACGGGTGCGCCAAATGCGTTGGATTCCCACCCTGGTACGGTGGGTTCAAGTCTTCTGCTGGCTTACTTATTCCATGATCCTACATACAACATATAGCCCTTTAGAATAGTGCAGAACACTTAACATCTCCGAAAGTGGTACAAGGAACTCACGGGTGCGCCAAATACGTCGGATTCCCACCCTGGTACGGTGAGTTCAAGTCTTCTGCTGGCTTACTTATTCCATGATCCTACATACAACATATAGTCCTTTAGAATAGTGCAGAACACTTAACATCTCCAAAATTGGTACAAGGAACTCACGGGTCCGCCGAATGCGTTGGATTCCCACCCTGGTACGGTGGGTTTAAGTCTTCTGCTGGCTTACGCATTCCATGATTCTACAAACAACAACTTGTTCCACTTGTGTTGGTAGATGGGAGTTTTTCAATTTAATATAGAGAATTTGTATCATTTTATCTTAAAAAACAATGGATTGCTAATTTTATTATTTCTTTCTTACTTTATAAATAGGTCTATAATCTCCATCAGCATTCAGCGGACTGCATTTTCCGACTACGAAGGAATATAAACCATCTCATAATACCAACAAATAATTATTTAACTGAATAACTCGCCTAATTAAAACAAATTCTTAGACTGAATTAATTGTTATCTAAATGCTCCCACGTTCCGTAAACAAAGATTCCTTCGTTTCCATCGTTATTTCACCCCTTCTCTCTCCTCACAAGCCGAGCCTCTCCCTCGAGATCAACAACGAGAACACAACGACTATAATCCCAGTAATTAATTCCCAATCTGATAACATCGTATACCTACATGTATATGTCCTTATCGTGATTCGCATTGATAAGTGATACCAAATGAATCACTCATCGGTGGGTAAAATATTGATATGTGTACATGTTACATATTTATTGGTAATTATGTACTTTTTATACATTTCCCAAGATATTCTGGTACCTGGGTAGGTACAAACATACTGATAATGAAAATAACGATATCAACGTGAAGTAAAAACTTTACCGCGCTTTTTATCTAAATACTCAATTATATTACATTTCACTTGCTTGCTTTTAAATAAGGAGCTGTCAAAATCAGTTGTTTTTGTTTTGAGATTTTCTATGGTTGTTATTTATAATAAATTTTGGCCTCAGGATCATTTCCAAAAAATAAATTACATATCGAACATTGGTAAACATACAAATTACAACATCTATCCAATGACATAACAAAAATACAAGACACCTTATATTTAAACTAATTGAACAACAAATATAGCACCGATTATGAAAAGGATAGTCTTTCAAAGATATTTGTATGAACGGGCTTCTAGTTCCACTGGACCTAGTTTAATGAAACCACGAGCATTGTTTAAGTATCTTGTTTTTTTTATTTATTTTATAGTATTTTTATTTCTTGCTAGAGCAATCAACAAAACTCAATTTAGGATGGAAAGAACATAAAATACATAAGTGTAAGGTAATAGGTACAATTTTATAAAGGTATTTTAATATCAAAATTACAAGTTACCCATATAAAACAGTACAAAAATAACGAAAAATTAAAATTAAAAATCTTAAATGAGCGTAGATCAAATCAACAAGAGAAAACCAATAAAAAAAACACAAATAAGAAGCTTTCTGTAAGTAGAAACTTATTGAAAGATGCTGATCCAATCACACACAAGGAAAAAATAAATAAATGGATGATTATAAAAAATTCAGGGAAAAAAGGAGAAAAAAAAATTTATCAAGGCAGAACGATACGTAAAAAGAAAATGACATATTTTTTTAACCAAACAAATACACATTTCAAATAAAGAATTATTAATTCATAAAATAATTTTGGCACCTAATTAATCGCTTGTCTGATAATATGATAAATAATTCGATAATGTGATAAATAAGTAATGTTACGCATTACGCAGGAATATTTTACATTACTTACTTACCTGATAATTGTAACCATAAATAATTGTAGGCTTATTTTGAAGATACAAACCACATTACCAGTTCACATACACGTACACAAATATAATGCACGGCCTAGTACCATCACAATTGTAGTGTAGAGAATAGTGAGTGGGCCGGTAGCTAGTCCCGCCCTCGCATACTTCGCTTCTAAATATTTAATGGAGCAGAGTCCTTTCCTTTTCCTAATGACTTAAGCGTATGGCAAATAGGAGTCGATACGGCGTACAAATTCCCATAAATGTATTAGGTGGATAAGCCATCAATCAATACTCTAGCCAGGAATCTTCAAACTTTGTAAAATTAATCACATATTTTCAATCTCTTTGTAACTATTATATACTAAATCACAATCATGCCACGAGTCATAATACCTATCCAACCATTGACAACTGTAGAGTTTGGGAGAGAGAATGGAGAACGCCGAAACTTGTTTTAATATCTCTCTTGAAAGACGATCTTTGCATTGTCCACATTGGCCTCGGTGGTCAATCAATCCGAAGTTCGCGGGTTCGAATCCTGGCATGCGCAAGGAAACTTTGATGAATTTGTGTTATTTCATAATTTATTCATTTTAAATAGTGTATATTTGCGGCACGTTCGAGAGTGGAAGATCGCCCTGCTGTAAGACCACCCTTCAGTAATAAACGTTGCTTGAGTAATAAATGGTTTTAGCCGTGTTTGGTGGCCAGATCTGAATAGCTAGGTACTCCCCCACCTTTCTCTTCCCTATCCCCTATCCACTATCTTCAGCCTCACAACATACCCCAATGGGGGATGCCATAGTCTCACTGGATCGGGTGGTTGGGAGCAGTTGGGACTCTTGTGCGGTATTCACATAAATTCCTGACCCAACTGAAAAATTGAATTCACTTGATGAGCGAGTTAGTATTTGACCGCCATAATAGGGCATGTGCAGTCTGATGGTCCGAATTTAACTGTAGGTACGTACTAGAATATAATTTAGTTCCTGTTAATTTTTGTCAACCTTCGAGTAGTTACGATCCTTGGCTTTATTTGCATGTGCAGTGTACAGTGTGCAGTCTGATGGGCTATGGTTTATAACACAAATACGTTTCTGGTAGATACTTTCAGTGTCGCCCTGGTAAAGACCATAATTCAGAATCGAACCGTTGGCGTTGTTGGAAATGGATTGAGCCGTGTTCGGTGACCAGTTCTGAACAGTCTGATATTCCCCACCTTCCTCTTCCTCGTCTATTTCCCCTCCCCACCAACTTCACCCTCACAACATACCCCCATTGAGGTTGCCATATTCTCACTGGTTCTAGATGGTTGGGAGCAGTTGGAACTCTTATACGGTAGGAACTCAGATTTTTCAAAAATGAACACACATTTTTATAGAAATTCTTAGAAATAGATAATAAATTTTATTGGCCTGGCTAGGGCCTATGAGTCGAGAGGTCTTACATGAATATGCGACATCCGTTTTCTTTAAAATCGGTATAGATCGCATTCCCAGAGATTTTCTGTTACTGAATTCATGTCACTGAATAAAGATTAAAACACATTTGGTTTTGAAATGCGACTGAAATAATAGCTGTTACCTGTTCCCCAGTATACACTAGTATATATTAGTATGAGCGGCCCCGCGGGAGCATGAAGGAAAGCGCGTGCAGCACCCCTGGACGGAGAGCCTTGCAGACATAATGTCGGTGTCGGCGGTAACCATTTTTATTGATCCAAAATAAATGACGAGAGAGTAGATTACTTAGTGATTTATTTATGTGGAAATCAATACACCGTGATTAAAATATAAACCTTTCTAAAATTTTCAGTCTCACTGAATAAAATATAAGAATTAACATAAATATATTTTCCAATAAATATATAATATCCCCGTTTACAATTCACAGTTTCAAAAGTTTTTTTATTCGTAAATATTTTTTACTTAATATTGTTACAATACGTAAAAAATAAGCAAAAATTCCCGGGCAATATTTTAAAATCTCCTATTGGTGGCACACAGTAAGAGGAACATGTTGTGTGGTGATGGAGGACTTAGCCGGCCGAGCTCAGCCACCGACCGGTCATAATTTTAAGTATTTCTACGTCAATGAAGAGAACTAGCTCTTGAGTTTGGTGTAGGACTAAAATAGTAATATCATAGAGGATTTGGTAACATTAACTAACTAACAATCACGCCGTTTCTCCGAAAGGGTAGGCAGAGAGGACGGACCGCCAAACAACTCGGTCTTGGCACACACTCCTTGCCTCATTCATATTTTGGGGATCTGGCGAGAGGCACGAAATGAAAGACGTGTCGTGAAGGTCACAGTGTTTATTTGTGAGTCAGGTAGCCGTGATGTGAGTTGACGTAGGACAGATGTAGTATTCTCCGGATGCAGGCTGTGATAGCTGGTCAAGCGCGGGTCAGTGAGTCGACGCCGGGCGCTGGTGACCGGACTCGTTGACTGTCAGGCACTGGCGATCTTGGCAATCAGTAATCCAGTGCTGACGGGAAGGCCGAAGGTGCGGTGGACCTTGTAGGCGGTTGAGCGGGAGCTGCGTAGACCAGTGAGGATGCTGCGTGTCCTCGTGGTGGTCATGGTGCGTGGATGAAGCGCTGGTCAGAGGCGCTGGAACCAGGGCGCTGTAATCTGTTGTAGCGCTGGCCAGGGATGGTGGCCGGGGCAAACTACTAAAACTGTGTTATTGTCGACCGCAATCATAGGAGTGTTGGATCGCAATAATGAAATGCATAAAGCAAGGGTATTAATTGATTCAGGAGCCCAATCAAATTTTATGTGCGAAAAGTTCGCAATAAAATTGAATTTGAAGTGTGAAAACATAAACAAACCCGTGTCGGGTATACATAACAACGTGACCCATATAAAAAAACGGGTTGCAATTAAAATGAAAACTTTAAAAACAAATTATAAACAAGATATAACATGTCTAATATTGCAGGAAATAACTACAAATTTACCACAAGCAACGGTGGCCAGGAAGGATTTCAAGCTTCCGGCAGGATTGGAATTGGCGGATCCAAACTTCAACATCGCAGCACCCATTGATATACTATTGGGCGCTGAGAGTTTTTGGAAGATCTTGAAGAATGATCGTCTAAGATTGGATACCGGACTTACGCTCCAAAGGACAGAATTAGGATGGATCATCTCGGGCCGATCAACGCTCACCATAAAAAAAGGCCAGTACCAGAAATCTGTAGTTTATCAATAAATACATTGTCAAATCAAGTTGAAAAATTTTGGAAAATGGAAGAGGTGATGCCTGCAAGTTTTTATAACCACGAGGAGAAGGCTTGTGAAGCCGACTTCGTAGCCACGTACGCCCGAGAGAGCGATGGTAGATACGTAGTAAGTTTGCCGCGCCGCCCGTGTGTCAACCAGCTAGGTGACTCATTAGACAAAGCGGAAAAAAGATTCAAAAGTTTGGAAAGAAAATTTTTAATGAATCCTGAATTGAAATCTCAGTATGCTCAATTTATGAAAGAATATGAGCAATTAAATCACATGGAGCTATGTGAGAAAACAATGGACCATTCCTATTTTTTGCCGCATCATGCGGTAATAAAGGAAGCAAGCAGCACTACTAAACTGCGTGTAGTATTTGACGGATCGACTAAAACGTCGACCGGTATTTCCCTGAACGATGCATTAATGGTAGGAGCTGTTATTCAAAAAGATTTATACACTCAACTTTTACGTTTTAGGAAGCATAGATACGTCATGACGGCTGACATAGAAAAAATGTACCGTCAAATCAACGTACGCCCTGAGGATCGCAGCCTGCAGAAGATTTTATGGCGCGACTTACCAGAAGAGGAGCTCAGGCACTATAAACTGAAGACAATCACCTACGGTTTGGGACCTTCCTCTTTCCTGGTAACTAGATGTCTACGGCAAATCGGTATGGACAATCGCATTAAATTTCCCGTAGCAAGCCAGGTCATACAAAACGATTTCTACATGGACGATCTGTTGACCGGAGAGGACGACTTGAACGAATGCTTCAGGTTGAAACAACAGGTACATGATATTTTACTGTCCGCCGAAATGACCCTGCGGAAGTGGAGATCGAATATTTCGGAATTGTCATCTGGGTCGGGCTAGGGTGAAATTGCTGGGAAAAGCAATAGTGAATTAGTGAAATGATCACTAACAATTCCAAAATTGAAAAGATCCTAGGGTTAATCTGGGATAATGAATCAGATTGCTTATCATATGAAATTAAAAGACCATCAAGTAAGACGGAAAGTAAGCATCAGATATTGTCGTGCATAGCTTCAACTTTTGACCCATTAGGTCTCCTAGGCCCCATGGTAGTGGTGGCCAAATTAATTATGCAGAAATTATGGAAATCGAAAGCAGTATGGGACGACACACTACCTGATGAAATTTTGCTACCCTGGAGGGCCTATCTAGGTAAACTATCACAACTAAATGTATTGAAAATCCCGAGGGGAATTAACCACGGAGCGCCAAGGAATATACAATTACACGGTTTCTGCGACGTTTCGGAAAAAGCATATGGAGCCTGCGCTTACGACGTCTCAACTGATCAATAGCGTAAGCGACATGCACATCTACTTACTTCTAAGTCTAGAGTAGCACCACTGAAATTTATTTCACTGTCCAAGTTGGTACTATGCAGTGCGGTGCTACTAGCCAAACTGATTAGGAATATCAAGTTGGAGCTAAGTATAGAGGAATCGGCCACTCATTACTGATGCGATTCAACTATAGCGTTATGCTGGTTCAAGGGTCGACCAGCTCGGTGGAACACTTTCGTGGATAACCGGGTAGCGGAAATACAGGATATCAGCGATCCAAACCAGTGGCGAAACGTATCATCGGCCGAAAATGCAGCAGATATACTGTCCAGAGGTACCACAGCTGAAAGGTTAGTCAACGCTTCAATTTGGTGGAAGGAACCAAGCTGGTTGACAGAAAAGATCAGCGCTTGGCCACTATCCAAGGTGTCCTGTTTGAATCCCCCTGAGATAAAGAGCAAAAATGTATTACTGGCAGCTAATGTTCAAGAATGGAAGATTTTCGATAAATTTTCATCGCTAACCAAATTAAAGAGAATTACCGCTTTGGCGTTGAGATTTATAAATAACTGTCGGAATCCTAAAGATAAAATCGGAGGCAATATAACTGTCACCGAACTAGAAGCAGCCTTAAAATGTCTGCTGAAATCATCTCAAGAACATTCCTTTAAAAGAGAATTGAAGGACTTGAAAAATCACAGGATGGTAAACAAAAATAGTAGATTGAAAGCCCTCAATCCTTGTTTATTAGATGGTTTAATTTGTGCAAATGGTAGACTAAAACTAGCTACGTACTTATCACACCAACAAAGGCAACCTGTAATATTATCGCCTACACATAATAAGTACCTACATCTACGACAACGGTCACGTCTTTACTTCGCTCCCGTAAAAAAATAACCAAGCTGCCTAAAACATCAACATTAATCATAAATTAGTGATATTTAATATTAAGCAGTAGAAACTTGTTGTTTTTAGTGACGTTGCACAAGTGAATTCTGTCGTTCATAGTGAATATTAAACAAAAACCGTTACAACAAAGCGTATCAATATTTTTTGTTATTCTACCCACGTAAATAATATTTTACTAAAGACATTTAAAAATACAGTGAAATTATAAATAAATATTGATAAAATAAATACTCATGTCTAGTGCTTAAACCAAATCTGTTAAATAAATAAAAGCACTACATTATTAATTTATTTACTTTTTACGATTATTTAACGCCATCTCTGTCTGCATGCAAATAACATTATTACCAAAACAAAATACTGCAGATCTGTTAGTGAATTCACCACATAGAGGTCGCATTTTGAAATAATATTGAAATAAATAAATACTTAATATAATAATAAATAAATATACCAAAAAAATCAAAATACATAAACGATGAATTGCCAAGCCTGTTCTGAGCCTACCCTCTCAGACGAGTCCGTTTTTATATGTACACTTTGTAAAGGAACATATCATTTACTCTGTGGTGGGGTAACAGAAAGCTCATACCGTCGCCTCAGCAAGGAGCGACGCACACAGTTAAAATGTTCTAAATGCTTATGTACTGTGCCCACTATCAAAGCAAGTGGTAGTGCCCTTGTGGACACTGAACTACTTTCTAAGTTGCTCGAGCAAAATACCCAAATTCTCGCCACCTTGGCAACTATGAGTAAACAGTATGAGGACATCTTACATCGTGTCCACGATCTAGAAGCCACAAACAGTTTACTTGAAAAAAGGAACACTGAGCTGGAAACGAGAATCGACGCCCTAGAAAACCAAATGGAACAAATTGACAGGCAAAATAAGTCAAAAAATGTTGAAATTAGGGGGATCCCCGAAATTAATGGGGAAAACTTAAATAACTATATTTTTAACATTAAAAAAATAACCAAATCCAATAACGAATCCAATAACATCGACGCAGCTTACCGTATCAACCAAAAGTCCAAAAAAGATCAACGCAGGCCAATCGTAGTGAAATTCAAAACCAGCGTCGACCGTGATGATTTCCTGAGAGACATTAAAAACTACAACAAACAAGCCCCGAACCGTGAGGACAAACTTAACACCGCCCTTATCGGAATGGCAGGACCAATTTCGCAAATTTACATTTCGGAACACCTGACTTTTCGCGCAAAACAATTATGGTTTCTCGCGAGAAAAGCTACACACGAAAATTGGTTTAAGTTCGCATGGACAAAGGGAGGACAAGTTGATGTACGCAAAGACAACGGAACACCTGCTATTATTATTAACGAAACAAACAAAAACATTTTGTCTCCCTCAATCAATAACCAATAAACAAAGCTCGTTTAGATATACTCATATAACTTACTCTCATATGTTTATACTTTTTCAGATAAATCTCTATGTAAAACACAGAAACAAGAAGTATATGTTGTGTTTTAACATACTCATGCTCTATATCCTTTATATGCTTATGTTATATATTCGCAACAACTATATATATACTCTGTATACTTATGAATTTGTTATATATACTTTATATCGTTATGTAAAACATTCACAACAACCAGATCCTTATATCTGTAGTATACTTTACATGCTTATGTTTTCGTTTCTTATTCTTTACACACTTATGTTTTATAATCTTTATAAGCTCATGTTTTACTTTCTTAATATGATTATACTAACTTATATCTCTTGTAAACTTTATATGCTTATGTTTTCACTTCATATTCATATGTTTATGTTTTATAATCTTTATAAGCTCATGTTTTACTTTCTTAATATGATTATACTTCACATTATTTACATGCTTAGGTCTTATATTTTCAACAATTATATTTACACTTTATATACCTATTCTTATGCCATATATATTGTAAATGCTTATGTTAAATATTGGCACCAACTAAACACTTATATCTCTCGTATATCTTATATGCTAAAGCTTACGTTTTACATTCTTTATATGCTTATGTTTTATCTTCTTTATAACATTATGTCTTATATTACTTATATACCTAAATTCTACATACGCTTCATGCTTATGTTATATATTATTTATAAGCTTATGCTATATATTCACAACTACTCTTATATAAGACACACGTTTTCAAATTCTGATGAATAATATTATCACGGATGAACTAGATAGCACTTATAATATAACAGAAAAAGTATGTAATAATGTTGATGAATGTAACCTTGTTTTCAAAAATATGACAAACTCATTAGTAATTATGCACTTAAATATTAGGAGCATTTTCAAAAACATTAATGAATTATTATGCACCCTTAGTCTTTTAAAAACTGAGCTCGACTGTATTGTTTTGACAGAGGCCCACCTTAATACAGTAAATATAGATAATATACCACAATTACCGAACTTTACATGTATTTCGACGAAAACACACATTAACAAGAATAGTGGCATAGTAATTTACGTTAACCAAAAACACCAAGATATATCTTATAAAGAAATAAACATGACCCTCACGAACTGTGTAGCATTACAATTAAAAGTAAATAATCAGATTTATCAAGTTATTGCTGTTTACCGAACCCACGGATCAAAAACTCAACAATTTATAGAGAACCTCAAAGATGTAATAAACAAAACAAAATGTCAAAATACTATAGTGACGGGTGACTTCAATATAAATATAGGTCTAAATTCAAACAGCGTCGAAAAAAATGATTTACTTAATACGATGGCTGAGCTTAACTTCATTTCATGTATAAACGATTACACTAGAGTTGTGCCCCTACAAAACCCATCATGTATTGATCATATCTGGACTAAGGCTGACACAACTACACAATTAACACCTGTCATTTGGAAAACAAACATTACCGATCACTACACGTGTTTTTTAATTCTTCATTTAAAAAAAAATATTTCCTTTACCAAAACTGCATTAAAACAGTATAACATAAAAACCTTAAACATACAACTTCTTGAACAAAAATTGAAATTGGAAAAATGGGAAGAAACATTAAACACCGAAGATGCCGAAAAATCTTCAATAATATTCGAAAAAACACTTCGCGAACACATAATAAATGCAACTATACATAAAAACGTTAAACCTAAATCAAAACATAGAAAAATTAAGCCCTGGATCACCCATGGAATAGTTACCTCAATTAGGAATAAAGAAAAATTATTTTATCAAACCCGAAAACAACCTAATGACTTAACTTTATTAGAATTATATAAAAAATACAGAAACAATCTTACAAATTTAATTAAAAAAACAAAAGAAAATTACTTCAAGGTAAAAATTGAAGATAGTGGTAAAGATAACAAAAAAGTCTGGGCTACAATTAATAACATTATCGGCAACGGTAATAAAAATAAACAAATAAATAAAATAACTTATGACAACGAAACAATAGACTCAATAAAAGAACCAACTAAAATTGCAAATATTTTCAACAACTACTTCGCTAAAGTCGGAGAGAAACTTGCCGAAAAAATCGACTCGTTTCCAACCTAAAAATACTACCAATACATCCACACAAACTTGCCAAAATATTTTCGAAAAATTTGAAAAATTCAATCAAATAGAAAAAGAAAAAATTATAATGAACCTACGAGTGTCCGCGAGCCCTGGTTTTGATAATATCACAGTAAATATATTAAAACAAATGAGACAATTAATATCCAAACCAATTGCACATATCATTAATAACAGCATACAGCAAGGAATCTACCCAAAAATATATAAAAAATACAAAAATAACCCCATCTTCAAATCAGGAATTACATCTGACGTCTCGAACTACCGTCCCATATCTATTGTATCTAACGTATCAAAAATATTTGAAAAAGTCGTAAAGTCACAATTAACTAAACATATCACTTCAAATAAAATCATTAATGATAACCAATTCGGCTTCAGAGAAAATTTAGGTACGCAAGATGCAATCGCAAAAATAACCTCTATAATATATAATGCTCTTGACTCGGGAAATAAATGTTTAATTATATTCATCGATCTAAGAAAAGCCTTTGACAGTATAAGCCACAAGAAGCTAATAAAAAAATTAGAAAATATTGGAATTCAAGGAACAGTTAAAGAATAGTTTAAAAGTTATCTTCATAAAAGACACCAACACGTAAAAATTAACAATATATTGAGTGAACCCACCTATTCCGAATTTGGAATTCTTCAAGGGACAGTTCTAGGCCCAATATTGTTTATCATTTACGTGAATGAAATGCTTACACTACCAAAAAATGGAAAAATCATATCTTTCGCCGACAACACAGTTTTAATCATAGACAAAAAAACTTGGGAAGAAGCCTATCAAACTGCGAACGTAGAAATAAACAACTTAAAACAATGGTTGGATGACAACTACCTCTCCTTAAACTCTGACAAAACCTATTTCATGACTTTCACATTATCAGACAAAATGCACCCAACAATAAATTCCAATATAACTATCCATAACTCTTGTAATAATTATACTGACAACTGCAATTCACCTAAATGCTCAAAAATCTCCAAAAAAAGTAATATTAAATATTTAGGCATAATTATAGACCAACATATTAAATGGACTGAACATATTGCGCAAACTGTAAATAGAATACGTAAACTTTATTACGTATTCCTCAAACTAAGAAATATATTACATAAATCTTTGCTACTAAAGGTTTACTATGCATTAGCCCAATCAGTTCTGCAATACGGAATAATAGGATGGGGAGGAGCATATAAAACCAACTTAACCCCACTTGAAATAGTACATAGAAGACTCATCAAAATAATTCTAAAGAAACAATTAGACTATTCAACCCAAAAATTATTCGATGAATTCAAAGTATTACCAATAAATAAAATTTATCAAAAAAACGCATTACTACAAATCCATAAAGACAAACTAACAATAAAATCATTTAGCACCAGACCGAGAACCTTAGGACAAATAATAATCCCTAAACTTAAATCCGAGAGGAATTATGAAATTTTTAAACGAAAACTCAAAAAACATTTTACCATTAAATAATTTTTAAGAATGTCTTACGATGTGCCATCCTATATTTCCATTATGTACAAAACAAATGCCATCTTATATTTTTCATTATGTATAAAAATAATTTTTCATTATGTACAACTTCATGCATCCAAATAGTAACAACTGATAAGTATGTATAGTACTGTCAATTTGATAGTGCTCCCTCCCTAAACACGAGAATTTCTCAATTAGGGGAGTATTTATTAAAAAAAAAAAAAAAAAAAAAAAAAAAAACATAAATTAACCGAATTAATCATAAGACATTATCATTATGTGCATTTACATGCCGGGCCACAAGCGCTGTTAGCGGAATTACGCTTGAAATACTGGCCCATACTAGGAAAAAATACTGTTAAATGAGTCTTACATAACTGTATTATATGTTTTAGATACCAACCTCGAGTTTGCCAGCAGAACTTACCTGTTGAGAGAATCACCCCCAGCCAACCATTTGCGGTGACAGGGCTTGATTATGCTGGACCTATTGACATGAAGAGTGGAGCGCTGAGGAAGTCTCCACTTATCAAATCGTATCTTTGCATATTTGTTTGTTTTTCTACTAAAGCTGTTCATTTAGAACTTGTAACGGATTGTTATTGACGGATACATAGACCTTGAAAGTAAATACCATGAACAGGTTAGAGGCTTTTGAAATGTGGCTTCACCGGTGTAATGTTTCCGTCCTGCTACATTTATACCTACATTAAAATAATGATTATTTCTCCTGTCTGATCTGCAAAATGTTGTAACATCCTGGTCATTGTCCTTCGATTTTCCTAAGCTGTTGGTGGCGCCCTTTAAAAGGACTACCTTAAGAGGAAACCCTAGCTAAGCCTTTCGATCCCCGTATGGGACATACGGTAAAAGATCTTAAGAGTTATCTCGCAATAATGCCCCTTTTTCAGCGTTGTGTTTCTTTTTTGGTTTTGAAATTCATATGAGATATGAACGGGCTATTAAGGCATATATTTGTGGTAATCCTGGTTCGTTTAAATTAGAGTGAATGATCCCCTTACCATTGAAATTTTTTTTAAACTTTCTTATAAGACCGCGTGTTTAACCTACTCCTGTCCCCTACAGTACGCCTAACTCTAATACAATGGTAATCGCTTGCAATTTTTCCTTCCTGACCCTAAATAAATCCGAGAACATGAAATAGTTTCGTTATTGCACAAATTAGTATAGTACAGTATTGACATGCATAAAGCGTCGGCTTTCGGTATCTCAGCTCCGGGGTCGCCTCCATCTATTTTAACATATATTAATTTTGTTACTCGACACTTAATCTTTTATAGGGAAGGGACGAGAGGGGGAAGAGGGGAGAAAGGGTAAACTATATGATCGAAATATTTTTTCAAATTACATTGGCTCCTCCACTGACCAAATACGAAAACGGTGGATGGTGATCAGAAATCAAACGCTGACTCCGACGTGGCTAGATTATACCCCACAGCTGGCAACCCATTTCATAAAGGTACCCTGACCTATCGGATCCGTTCACGTCCAAGAGAAAGCGAATTAAGTCATCACGCCATTTCCGAAATCGCTCCAACGCCCATTCCTCCGGACGAACTACTTTACTGAGTCTAGATGGGGAAGGTAATTGCATCCCATATCATGATACTAACGCGAAAAGTGTGTCGTGTAGGTTTCGCCTGTTGAAGCTCAAACTCCTACGTGCTGTCAGACCTACACTCCACCTCGAAGAAGCTGCTGTAATTCCGCTAAGGGAGCGTTCCAGTTGGCTTACATCAGCTTCCCGGTCGACACCATTGGATAATGTGATAGCGCTGCGGACTTATCCCCACGTAATATCATGCCGTCGCCCCTCCACGTGGATTTTCACAGACGTCCGAAGTGCCTTCATCCTATACGCCCCAACTGCTGACCATGTTCCCGTTCATTACCAGTTGGCATCATAATTTTCATTCCACTTTCGCGCCCCTTTTTCAACACGGCCCCGTCAGAGGGAGTAGTCCCCCAGCGCCCCGTTGGTCCGATCCGTCCACGTTGGCAAACCCTACCGCGTGATAGCGTGAGAAAAAAAATCCTTCTGTCTAGTCCCTATTTGTGGGGTACGAATTTGCAGCGACACTATCAGACATTAACCAACTATGAAGTTTGATCGAGGGTTAAATTTGGGAATGAGGTAAGGCTTGAGGGTGGTAATATTGATCTTGTCGGGGAATCCTGAAAATTGACATGTTGGTTTTATATACATATTAAAATGGATTAGTGGTAATTGTTAGTCGGCAGATGTCAGCATCGCGCGTTCCAAGTTAATCTGGGAATTTGGTTGTATTGAATTGGAAATAAAAAAAAAAACACTTACCAAGCCTCTACCCGCTAAATAGCAACATCCAGGTGGGATTTTACACAACCGTTGCCATTTAGAACGGGGTGTCCGCAAATATCACTAGATTTACCCTGAGTTTATACCTAATATTTTTTTTTTACCTGAGACATACTCAATCTTATTTTCCTAATTTTGATTGTGTTACCCTCTTTCTTTGCCGTAATGAATGTACTTCGATCTTCCCTCCCTAACCTAGTTATTAATGAAATTTTTTTGTTGTAACACGGCTTCGATCGAGCCTAACACGCGATAGCAAGACACTTAGGTATATAGATTTTCAATTATAATTTAATTTTAGTCCGAGATTTTATCAAAATCCCTACGGGAGATCTTAACACTTTCGTTTTATTTTACTCGAGAAGGAAATTTAAGGGTTTATTATTTTTAATTACAATTTCATTTATAATCCGTGACTTTATTTAAATCATAGCAATCGCGTTTATTCGAAAGGAACTTCAAGGTTTATTAATTTTAATTACTGAATTTAAACCAATTAAATTTTTCAACCTGAATTTATTATTACGTCAAGGACACTGAGTCTAATTTCTTCAAACACTGAATTGAACTGTATGTTTTTGACCAGAAAATTTCTAAGTCCAGAATAAATTACCAAGTGATAATAAGACGTAGCACGACATGTATATTTTTTTGAAAGTTACGGCGACCCGTGATCCACTGAGTTTAACTAATTGTTAGACTAGAAATCTTGCCAAGTCCAGGATAATTACCAAGTGGTACTTCCTCGTAGTGCGACGCGTATACTTCCTTAAAAGGTCCCCGGCGATTTGTGACGAACTATCTCAAATTCACGAAAAGTCTCCCAGTTTTTTCTAAGTTCAGCCCTTTTATAATCGTGTTTCCTCATTAATCACGTTAAATATATGCTATTCTAAACTCTATCGACTCGTATGTTCTTTTCTATTTAGGTCATAGTTGCATCATGCTAATTAGGCCATTCTGATCATTTCAAAAAGGTTAACACCCTGGCGTTCGTTTCATGTGACCAAATGATCAGACGTGGACTGGGAAGCGGTTCCGAATTCCCATACGGCGTTTTCTATATAACGCTCTAGTGAGAGCTGTCATTTTGAAGTGTGAATTCCGGACCTTCTATTTTAAAATGCTATTGTGTCCGCACAATTGCTTTAATGACTGTCGTTTATGATGTGGTACGCTTTGTTTTTAACGCCTTCACGAGCTTAGCTTCGATCATCTTCACTTTGCCTCCGACAATTTAAACGGTGTACATGTCCGTTCCCCCCTCTACCTTCCAAACCAATTACCTCCGACAATTTAAACGGTGTACACGTCCGTTCCTCCCTCTACCTTCCGAATCGATCACTTCTGACAATCATTCCCATTCCTCCGTATGCTAAATCCCTTTCGTAAGGTCGTCTCCTACATGCACATTTATTCACCTTTGACCGCTTCGATTTGATATCCTGTTTATCCCTCCGGCCAGTTTTATTTCAAGATTTATTACTGAATTTTCACGGTCCCTCTCTGTGATTACGGGTGTTAACTCTAAATATAATAGCACACGCCTATCTTTTGTCTTTGTCTCTCCTCTCACCTCACATTAATCAGAGACTTTAAGTCCCTGTCAAAACAAAACCGAATGTACTCTCCTATAATTCCTCTGCTAATCGTTTATCCATTAATTTTAATGTATTTTCGTCTTCCATAAGCCACGTGTAAAATTTATTACTTTCGTTAACGATTATCACTGTCTGAATGATGCAAAACCATGTTCGAATTTTTTCCAAAATTAACCCCCTCGAGTGTCGCACACCTTTCTCCCTCTTTTAACCTCAAGTAACAGACCTGTTGCCACCAAATCCCGCTTCGTTCCAGTGATTCTACGCCTCTAAAAAAGGTTCTGAACCCCTAAAATGTCAAGTGATTCAACCTTGAATCCAGCTACGTTCGTTCACCTAATCATTTGGTGGGAATATTTCCAAGGTCGATGCCATATAAATCAAAGCCTAAACACACCCCATAGCTGTAATTTCCTTTGTCCTGTCAGAAAGTCGCGCCCCCTTTTCTTCTCTGTGATCATGATTGGGCACTATAGTCTTCCTGTTGCGACCCCAAAGGAAACCTCCCTCACATGTATGCAGTTCCCTGTAATTCATATGTGTCTGTTCCGATAGATGGCTCTACTATGACGGTTTATATCATTTACCTCGGGAAAGACCTTTGTCCATCACACCGGAGAATACTCAAAGTCCCATGGACCGACATGATCACCAACACAGAAATTCTCAGGCGGGCTAGAGCAGAGAGAGAACTGCTTAGATTAATAAAAATCAGGAAAATTTCATATCTGGGTCGTGTACTTCGAGGGGAGAAGTATCACTTGCTCCAGTTAATATTGAAAGGCAAGATAGAGAGTCGCAGAGTGCCTGGTAGGAGACAAATGTCTTGGCTGCGAAATATACGAGAGTGGACCGGCATTAGAAGTATGGAGGAGCTATTCCGGGCAGCGCAAGACAAAGAGATATTTTCTAGAGTGATCGCCAACGTCGGGGGGACCTGATACGGCACATAAAGAAGAAGAACGGATTTGTCAAGCGATACTTTTTTAAATTGCTTAAAGAGATTTATTGCCTGGCGGGGTCAACCTGAAAAAATATTTTCGGACAATTCAACTAGCTTCAGGGGAGCTTCCAACAAGCTTCAAGAGTTGTATGCCAGTCTAAAGCTGAACAATGACAAAATTCATAGGTTTTTAGCGAATAAAGGCAAAGTTTACTTCATTCCTCCTAGGGCGCCAAATCACGGCGGGTTGTGGGAAGTTGCGGTTAAATCTACCAAGTTTTATTTATATAGAATTACCAAAAATAATCCATTACAGTTTGAATTATTATATACCTTACTTTGTCAGATAGAGGCTTGTTTGAACTCCCGTTCTTTAACTTCCTTGTCTGATGACGTCAACGACCTACCCCCCCTCACCCCCAACCACTTCCTTATGGGTACTGAGGCTTCTATCATCCCTGAAGTAGACGTCCGCGAGCTACCAGAGAACAGACTAAGCCAATATCAAAAATTAAATGCCTTAATTCAAACTTTCTGGTATAGATGGAAAAGAGATTACCTTGCTGAACTACAAAAGCGGACCAAATGGCAGGCCAGCAGCCAAGAAGTCATAAAAAAGGACGATCTGGTCATCTTGAAGGAGGACAATCTGCCTCCTGCATTATGGAGGATGGCGCGCATAACAGCAACTCATCCAGGACCTGATGGCGTAGTGAGGGTGGTTACCCTCAAGACGTTCCAAGGCATTTTTGTGCGACCTATCACAAAAATATGTTTGATGCCAATAGAATCAAACCAGGATCTACATCTCCCGACCAGGCAAACTACAGACCTTCCCAAGGTCACATCCTAATGCAACCAGGGCTGAACCGATGCAACCACACAGGACTTCTGACCATAGAGCATCGGTATGGTTGACCAACCTATATCCAGAAGCCACTGGGGCTTCCAGTCAACCAGGACCAGGGGTATTCGCTGCCTACCAGGACAGGGCACCCTTAATATGAGACTCATTCCCCTGAGTTAACATTTACCATCCTTGACAGGATGATCACCACTGGACCGAATGCAGAGTGAACGGTCTACACAGTGCGGTGATTACAGTGTTTGTGTGTGCTATTAAAATAAAAGAGTTAAGTATGAACTCATATAAAAAAAACAGGCTTCAGTTTTTTGAACTGCTCTATACGGAAGCTAGAATATTAGTTAATTAAGTGATCTATATGTGTAAATGTTATTAATTTTATGAATTTTATCAATTTTATGATTTATCAGGTTATGGATTTATTAATTTTATGGGATTACTAATGTGATTAATTTTTAGAATTATGTATTTATATTAGGGTTATTATATTTTTGATTGATATAAGTTATATTCCCGATCCCTTCAGGTTTAGGTAGTTTAGTTATTATGAGCTAATTTAATATTTGTTGAAGGTTTTTTGTGTTGATATCAATAAAACAACTAGTTTTTTCTCATCTCGGCAGGGCAATATGTTAAAAATGTACGAACCATAAGCAAAGTTCACAACCAGTTACTTTACAGGCTCCTGCCTAGCACCTAGCGGTCAGAGGTAAAACTAGGGCTAACAGATAAAACAGATGTTTTTGCCTTATCAATTGGCTTTCTTTGACAGTGTGTGTTTACAATTAGCTTGTCAATGTGTTTTACTTGGTTAGATTATAAAAAGCCTCGCCGACTGGATTTTTTCTTCTTCTCTCCTATAAAATAGTAACAAGCAGTCATTATGGTCTACAGGCCATTAGTTAAAGTTTTTTGTCCGGGTCATGAATAATTTAACTCTTTGTAACATTAAATAAAGTAAAAATGCAGTTTTGTGCAGTAAAAACAAAAAAACAATTCGTCTGTTATTGAAGACTTCATCAAGCCCAAACAAATCTTAACTTTTGTTATTATAATTATATAATAACAAAACTTTAGACTTTCACAGAACCCGAAAATGAACTTTTAATTTGTTTTATTTATTTGTTTTGTTTTTCTTTTTTGATGACCTAATATTATGTCGTGATCTAGTAAAGCACCCCAATATATTGCTAATTATTCAGAAGATGGTCACCCGTTATAAAATGACAACACCGGCCGCTCGAGTCACCGAGGGTCCCAGCGGACACGCCGGCGACCGAAGCGCCATTCTGTTCTTGAGCGTCGTATAACCAACACGTTGTTATCCATTCAAATCACTTTCGCTCTAAAATATTATTCGTAACCTTCTGATTAATAAATTATTAAACGTGGAAGTTTCTTTCGTTACTCCGAATCAATGACCCCGCAGCACCGAGTAAGTATCCTGGCGAACCACGACTCCTGCAACATGAAACTTCCACATTCAAAAAACTTATATTCTTTCACATGCGTTTGCTCAACCAAACACAAAAAAAAAATTTTAAACACCACTGTTTTATCCTTACACTATAATACCCACGCTCAGGCTTCGCCTGTGTGGGATTTTTTGTTACTCTTTTTCTATATTACTATGCATGTACCTAAATTGTATATGTATCAAAAATTTTGTTAAAAAAAAAAAAAATTAAAAAAAAACCCCTACATCTGGTACTACTTTAGGAAACAACCTGTAAATTTTATACAAAGTGGAGGCGTATCAGCGACTTTGTGCATTATGGGCCTTGGTCCGGACGTTTTTAATTTGTTCATACATTCAACTTTATCCTCCAAATCCAGCCGCTGGCAACTAACTTTACATAACTTTGTAAGAAAGCAAAAACCTTGAGTACTCTCCAATCCTCATGGTTTTCAGTGCCCGACGAGTAAGCTTGACGAACACTCTTGACCCCTCTGTGGGTAGTTCAACAAGCTTACCCACTTTCTCTCACTGAATTCATTCTACGAAATGCTGTGTAGAGCGTCCGGACCCACCATAAAGTACGTCTGTATATTCTCACGGCGTATAAAATTACAATAAATTTGACAACAAACCCTTCTCCTTTTGTAAACTGTTTGTTTTTGTTTTAATAATTTTATTTTAGTGATTTGTACATTAAGGTTTACAAATGACTAATTAATTTTTACATATTAATATTTTATGTTTTTTCTTGTTTTATGTGGTTTCTACACAACATCTTGAATTTTTCAATTGGGGCAGTCTTTAGGTTTTCCGGCAGCGCGTTATAGTATTTCATCCCTTTATAGAATATACTGTTCTGTGTATTCGCCTTGTCCTTTTTTGGTAGACTGATTTCATTGCACGTCCTAGTTTTATGTTTGTGTATGTCTGTATACTGTGAAATTTTCTTAATTTGAACTAAAGGCGTGTTGGCCTCTATTCCATCTAAAACTGACGTAGCTTATGAAAACTTCTCCACGAGCGGAGATCTCCAACTACATCGTCGATCTACCTGCCGTCATCGGTCCGGATTCAACCTGCAACGGACAACCTCGGAAACCTGATCAGCTTCGACAACCATGATCCTGCCACGTAAATCTCAGATTTTATTGTCAATACTTGTTTTCAAACGTACTTACAAAACATGGCTTAAATAATTTGTCACAACATGTTCCAACATATTTTGATTCCAATTATGTGCAAACATTCTCATACATTTTTTTGATTGAAATTAAGCGTAACTTTTTGTCACATTAAAATCAAATTCTTGCTTGAGATTCTGAAAAATAATATGTTATAAGGTCTACCGCATTTCTAAAAATTATATTCACAAATAGAACCTTGCAATTCTTGTAACAAAACTGTACAATAATGTTACATTCTATGTTCTTAAACTATAATATTCATTACATGTACAATATTAATTTTACGAAAAGGTTCGCGTGTTGAATGTTTTTTTTTGGTAACTTGAGGAATTCTCACATAGATAATCTACTTTTTAAAAATTCCAGCATAATTCTAAATTTTCATAACCTTTAGCGTTTGCCAAATTATTGTCTTCAGTGCTATTCAGATTTATGTTGAAGCGACCTCGGATAAGAACACCTCTACGACAAGCACATCCACAATTGAAAATCAAGATCAGGCAGCAAAAAATATTCGCACCACCATGGAACATACCGACGATTCAAGCTCCGCAACAACGATTAATTATGTCTCGGTTAGACTACCACCGTGCTGGAGAGAAAACATCTCACTATGGTTTGTTTTTTTTTTTTTATATTAACTCCACACAGGAGGCCCTGAAGAAAATAATTTCCCTCAGGGCCTATGTCATCTTTGGGGATGCTGTGTGGAGGGTCTTTTTGTGGAGAGGAAGGAGTGAACATGGGTCTTGAAGAGTCCCATGTTGTAGGAGGGAGGAAACACAGAGGCCGGCAGTTCGTTCCACAGCCGAGCTGTTGAACTTAAGAACGAATCGTAGAAGCGACCCGTTCTCATGTGACAAATGTCAACCGTGTACAAATGTTGGGCACGCGTTTGGCGTGTATCCCGACTACGCACCGGTGCCGAAGGGATCAATGACGCTAGTTCCTCAGAGCATCTTCCATTGTAATACCGATAGAACAAGGACAGCATACCTACCTGACGCCTGTGCTCTAAAGATAGCAGTCCGCTTGTTAAGATTGGGGAATCTATCAAACGGACCGCCCGTTTTTGCACAGAGTCAAGGGTTTTTTTCAGGTATTTAGGGGCTCCGGACCAGAGATGGCTACCAAATTCGAGAGTAGGGCGCACTTGCGATTTGTACAGGGTCAGCAGTTGTGTACTATTAAAGTATCTGCGGGCCCTGTACAGTACGCCCAGCTTCTGAGAGGCCAACTTTACTCTGGCTTCAATGGAGCCCCCGTACCTGAGCTGGTCACTTATAGTTACACCAAGCATATCAATGGAAGGCCTGTTCGGAAGATTGCTTCCGTTGAAGGAGACTAGATTGTCATTTGGATCCCTTTTAGACGTAATCAGACAGGATTGGGTCTTTGAAACATTAAATTCGACGAGATTATTTTTACCCCAGGAGGAAATACTCTCGAGATAACCGTCCATTCTCTGCTTCAAAGCCCTCCGAGCCGTTGGAGTTTGTGTGCCCTTTGGGGGCTTGTCAAACAAAAAGCTATCATGAACTGTACTGTCATCCGCGTAACAATGAATTGGTGCACATGTCAAAAGGTCATTGATGTGCAACAAAAACAAAGTCGGAGACAGAACCGATCCCTGTGGGACGCCAGCATTTATGGAGTGTAAGGAAGAGGTGAAACCGTCAGCAACCGCCTGAATCGACCTATCCTTTAAAAAGTCAGCAATCCACGTACACAGGGATGCGGGAAGTCCGTAAGAAGGCAATTTGTTGACAAGTCCTCGGTGCCAGACCCGGTCAAAGGCCTTGGATATGTCTAGTGCGACCGTTTGGGTCTCACCGTGACGTTCCAGGCACCGCCCCCAAACATGCGTCACATACGCGAGAAGATCACTGCACGAGCGGTTCCGCCGGAATCCGTATTGACGGTTGTTGATAATTTTGTTCTTCTCGAGGTATGTGAGCAGTTTGTCGTTGATCACACGTTCCATCACTTTGGACAGAACTGATGTGATCGCTATGGGGCGGTAGTTGGCCGGGTTGGAGCGGTCACCTTTCTTGGGAATAGGGTAAATGACCGCTTTTTTCCAACCAGAGGGCACAGTGCCACACTTCAGGGACATTTTGAAGAGCTTTGTCAAAACAGGAACTATTTCCGCAGCACACCTCTGCAATACCAGGGCAGGTATTCCATCAGGTCCACTAGCTTTGTTAACATCGAGCCCCCGTATAACGTGGAGTACATCCCGATGCCGAATCCTCAGCTTTTTCATAAAGAAGCCGCAGTGAGGAACCGACGGTGGAACAGCACCTCCGTCATCGAGGGTCGAGTTTTCCGCAAACATTTTCCCTAATAAGTTAGCCTTTTTGGTGGCGGTGTTTGCTAGTGAGCCGTCAGGTCTGGTAAGAGGTGGCAAACTGGGTTTGCAAAAATTCCGACCTATTGAGCCCGCAAGCGACCAGAATGCTCTGCTGCCATGTGGGCAGGCAGCCAGCTTTTTGCTGATCTGCAGGTCGTGTTCGAATTTTGACCTATTAATGATTCTCTTGCATTCCTTTGCCGATTTGTTGTATGCTGATCTGCTTTCGGGCGTTTAAGATGTGTTGTAGGCTCGAACTGCTTCGGAGCTTTGTCGACTGAACCACGGCTTTGAGCCCACACCAGTTTCTTTAGTAGTCGATTGTATGAAGCCATCCATCGCCGATTTGATGACTTCACCAATCTCCCGGGCACATCTTGAAGGGTCCGAAGTCCGAAAACAAACAGACAGACATACTAAGTTTGTAGCAACCATACGTGGCATTATGCCAAATTATACCGATTCGGTGGACATCTTCAATTTATGACTTAACAAATACGAAAGATTGTTACCAAGGCAGCTTAGTTATGTAAAATAAATACTGCATAATTTTTACTATTCAAACGTAAAATAATTTAGAAATGGGTAATTCTTTTTATTTATTTATTTATTTATTATTATTATTACATTTATTACATACAAGATATACAAATATAAAAGGAAGCTTTGACTGTCCAACTAGGAAGTTTCCCGTTTTAGGACAGTCAAATTGGCAGGTTGCGTGTACATAATTCCAGGTAGGTACATGTAAAATATAAAATAAAATTAAAATATAACATATAAATGTAAGAAAGAAAAATAGAAAGAAAATATTTTTTTAGGAAAATACAATTTAGCAGTAATAAAAAATAAAATAAAATCCAGATAGGTACATGTAAAATATAAAATAAAAATATAATATATCAATGTAAGAAAGAAAAATAAAAAAAATATATTTTTTAGGTAAATACAAAATACAAAATCGAAGAAATCAACTCAGACTACGTTTTTTAATAATTTTTCGGAATCTGTCCTACCTAAGTCTAATAACCATTTAGTAATTTTAGTACCGAAGGCTGAAAATTCACATAGTTTAAATTGAGAGGGGATTTTGTTGTATATTTTTGGTCCCAGGTATGAGAAAACTTTTTGATAAGCCGCAGTATTGCTAGTTGGAATAGAAAGGTCGTTTCTGCTCTTACTTCTGGTTTGATGATTATGATCGACTGTTATCGTTTTGTTTTTATTTTTGTGGACGCAGATTGTTATTTTTTTTATGTAATACTGTCGAACATCAAGCACATTAAACTCCTTGAAGAGAGCGTCGCTCGAGTATCTGAAGGGTTTCTTCATAATGACGCGTAGAATGGATTTCTGTGCCTTCAGTAGCGGGTATAATATTGTTAATCCTGTTCCACCCCATCCAATGCAACCGTAGGTTATGACGGAGTTACAGAGCCCGTAGTATATTTTTTTAATGTCTTGAGTTTTTATAATTTCCCGCAATGCTATAAATATATAAATAAGCTTGCGCACTTTATTAGCTGTGTTTTCAATTTGTTGTTTCCATTTAAGATGGTTATCCACTATTATACCTAAATATTTAATAGATTTAACAGATTCAAGGGTTTCGCATTTACAAGTATGGTTATTATTTCCAAGGCTACACTTAATATTATGTATTGTGAGGTGATGAGGTGTTTTGGGTTGACCTGCAAGGGTAGCGCTAAATGTGAGATATTTTGTTTTTTGTATGTTTAGTGTAAGCAAATTACAGTCCAGCCACTGTTTTACTCTGTTTATACCTGTGTTCGCAAGGTGGTGTGTTTGTTTCCAATCATCTCCTTCAAACAAAATAACTGTATCGTCAGCGAAAGTGATAATTTTGCCACCAATGTTTTGGTTACAAAGTTCGTTTATGTATATAATAAAGAGAAGGGGCCCAAGTGTACTTCCTTGTGGTACCCCAAAAGTGTATTTTAGTGAAGTGATAATAGCCTCGTTAATTCTGGTTTGTTGAAATCTATTAGATATATAACTTTCTATCCATTGAAAAGCTTTTCCCTTTATTCCTGTATTTCTAAGTCTCTGTAAAAGAATTTTATGAGATATAGTGTCAAATGCCTTGGCCAGGTCCAGGAAAAGGGCAATAGTTTTCTTGCCATGGTTCATATTCCCTGTAATAGTTTCAGTGAGACATGCGATGGCATCATCCGTTCCCTTACCCGACCGAAAGCCGTATTGGTTAGGACTTAGAATGTTATGTTTCTCCACATAATCGTTTAACCTAGTTTTGAAAAGCTTTTCAATGACTTTGGATATCGCGCTTAATAGTGATATTGGCCTATAGTTTTCTACAAGTGATTTAGGTCCACTTTTGTGAATTGGGACAATTATTGATTTTTTGAAGTGATCAGGAAATATTCCTGATGCAAAACTTAAGTTGTAAATATATGATAGCGGAGCAGAAATCTGATTTTTAATTTTTTTTAGTATTTGTGTATTTAGACTATCTGGACCCTTTGCATGTGTAGTATTAAGGCTGTTGATTATTTTTAAGACCTCTTCTACAGTAGTTGGTTTAATATTAAATGAAAAAGATTGTTCCTTTGTTACAATTGTCGATGCTAAAGAGTCATCCGTTTTCTGGGTTTCTAATAAAAAATTTTTTGCTAGATTTGATCCAACAGATGCAAAATATTGATTAGTATGACATGCAATTGATTGATTGTCAGTTATAATCAAATTTCCGGTATTTAATTCAGTTACAGATGCATTGGTATTTCTTTTACTTTTAGTTATGTCTCTGACAACATTCCACATGTTTATGCTGGAATTATCCTTATCAAGTAAGAATTTATAATAACGCTCTGTACATTTGCGAATAACGGTTTTGCAAATATTACGGTATCGGTAATAGTTTTGCTGTTTAGTATGGTTCAATGGGTCTCGTTTAGCTATTTTATGAAGGTGATTTCTTTTGTGTATAGATTTAACAATGCCGTTGGTAATCCATGATGTGAGATGTATTTTACTATATGGAATGCGTTTAGTTATTGTGTGTTTTGTTATGAATGTATTGATTTCATTAATAAAATAGTTTAGAGCATTGTTAACTTCAGTCTCTTTATAAACATATTCCCAATTTTTATTATTAAGATCATTTAATAAAGCCTCATAATCGATAATCTGTTTGTGATTAATTTTATGTTTTTTGGGTGTTGAGTTTGGGATACTGATTGCAGTGGTGTAATGATCAGTGATTGTATTATGTATTACAAATGCATTTGAATTTGTTATATTTCTGGTATATATATGATCCAAACATGAGCTTGAGCTACCTTGTACCCTAGTTGGAGAATTAATATTGGAAATAAAGTTACTTTCAGCCATAGCACATAAGTAGTCGTCGGACTGCCTATGCAATACTTCTCCTATAGTATTTATATTCATGTCCCCGATCAGTACATATTGTGCATAATCCTTAGTTTTTTTTAACTCACCAATAAGATTTTCCAGGAAATCTTGGATGTCATTGAACGATGGTGATCGGTAGATAGCTAGGATACCTAAATTCTCATTAATGTTGATTTTTAAACAATTACACTGATTTATGTTTATTTCTTGTACTAAGGAATTTAATGTGTTGTCGATATATACTACTACTCCGCTATTTTGGTTAATATGCGATGTTGTATGGTATTCATTATAGCCTGAAATTTGTTTGGCTATGTATGACTCATTTAACCTGCATTCAGTGAGAATTAGTACATGGAACTTTACCACAGCTTTTATTTCTTCCAAAAATATAAGAAAATCATCCAAGTTTCCCATCGTTCTAATATTTTGATGAACAATATTAATCCTATTAGATTCCCAATTAAATTGCATAATTTTGTTAATGTTTTCAAAAATTATTTCAGTATTTGGCACTAAGATACTATCGATTTCATGTTGAAGATCGTTTATTACCATTAGAATTCAAAAATTTATTGTTGTTTTCTGGGTAAAGTTTTAAAACAGTATTTTATTATCATATAAATACTTGTAGTACGAAATATGTAGCGACAAAACTGTAAACAAAATGAAGTAGTTAGGAAAAATAAAATATATCTGAGTAAGAAACAATATCTGAAATAAAATCCAGGAAATAAATAACGTATGTAGTTAGTGTGTGGCATTTTCTCTTTCAAAAGACAGTAAAAAGTAGTATAAGTATGAAAAATAAGTAATATCTGGGTTATATAAAATATGTTGATTAGAGTTCGCTTTTGCCGAATTATTAGTAATATTACTAATAAATCAAATAATAATCTTATAATAAGTGTAGTTACCATTCTAGAGAGAATAAAGATTAAAATTAAAGTTAAAATTAAATTTGGGATTAAAATTATTCCAGTACAAATTGGAGTTATGCAAAAACCTAGGTGTTCATATAATATAGTGCTGTTATGTAATAGAGTATGAAATGGCGATATAAAGCGGTAGTCAGTAGTTTTATCACGATAATTAGAATAGAGAGCAGGTAGTCAGAGCTTCGGTATAGCTTGTTCTGAGTCTATTAATATAGGTCGAGAAGAGTCATCTTTTTTCATGTAGATTAGACCTGCTTTCGTCTAGACGTACCTATATTTACATTCGGTTGCACGTTGGCGAGCTAGATACCAAAGCCGTTTGCCTTTAGACGTGAGGAGTTCTGAGACGTATATGGGTGTAATGGGGCCAGACAATCCGATTGTTCCCGTGTTTAGTTTGTCCCCAATCTTTTCGCAAGACCTGTTATATTTTTTTATAGCATTAAGGAGGTCCTCTTTTAACGGTATTGAATTAAAATTAATTACCACTGACCTAGGTTTAACTGTTGGAGGAATATTTTTGTTTCTTTGTGATACTCTGTATATATTATAAATATCATTTGTGTTTAGTTGGCAGTCTACTATTTTACTGGTGTTGAATATAATGTCTTTTAAGGTTTGTGATGTTTCCTCTTTGAATTCTGGAAGCCCTCGAAGTTCCAAACAAGTATTGTTAAATCTTCTGTTCCTGTTTTCTTGGTCAATCTCGATCGCTATTATTCTTTTTTCTGGGTCTTCATTTCGTTCTGTCAAGAGACAAATTTTTATTTAATTTTCTTTATTTTTTTCGCTTTTTTTTTCTAAGTCCTCAAGTCTAGAATTTAAGGCTGAGTTTACTTGTTCATGTAATTTTTCCAAATTATTTATTCGATGTTTTAAATCTTCTTGCTGTTGAGATATGTTTTGAATGGTTTTTAATATTTCATTATTTTGGAGCAGGATTGCATCGTATTTTTTTCCAACAGATTCATTAACTGAGTCTTTGAAATTTGCGAATTCAGTTAAAAATAGATCGATTGTCAGATTACTAGTGCCATCTGTGGTTGTTGGTGGTAAGTTCACACTGGCGTATGATGAGGCGGCAATTGTAGATTTTGGTGTTGATGATGGTTGTTTATTAGGTTTCTCGATAGATGTCAGTTCTAGATTTTTTTCAGACCTATTTTTTTGGAGTTTTTTTGTGTTTTTGTGCAAAGTTTGCAGCGCCACTGTAAAATCTTAGTTCCTCGCCGTGAGGTCTCTGCGATATCGGCACAAATGAAGTGGTAGTTATCGTCACAGATACAACATGAGATGAAGTCTGACGGGGTGTCAATGTTTTTTTTTACAGATGGAACATAGTGTATTCATTTTAAAGGTAGTTTTTCAAAGTTTCACACAAAAAGGAAAAAAACGACACAATGCTTGTTTCTTGTATGAGAGATGGCAGAGCCTTTATGACGCTAAAAAACGCCTTTGGGATAGGTTTTTTGTGTTTATATAATGATCGAGTCACTTTTGCACTGAGTTGTATTTTGTGGTACAAACACCAGAATAATGACGAGTATTCCGCCTAAGCGAGATAATTTATGGGATAAAAAATTCACTGTCCCAACGCGCACTCTCCTGATTAGACGAGTTAACCACTTTTTTAGTTTGATTTTCTAGTATTATGATTGTTAAAGCTAGGTAAATTGAAGCAGCTGTCAAAATACGTCAACACTGGTAGACAATATGGCGAAAATTTTTCCATCGTATATTTTTTATTGGTATAAACCAATTTAATTAAGACACCTGATTTCTAAAAGCGAAATATATGGTAAATAAGTAATCATTTTCTACATATTATAATCTACAACTGTATTCATTCACATATATCATAGGACATGAGACAAAATAAGTCAGAAAACGAGCTTCACGTATTCAATTCCTAAAGCGTGAAGGAAATCATTTACAGGGTGCTCCAACCCTGTAGACATGTAGATCCACGTTGAAGTTGAGAATCACGTATTCAATTCCTAGAGCGCGAAGGAAATCAGTTACAGTTTGCTCCAACACGGTAGAAATGTAGGTCAAAGTTGAAGTTGAGTTTCACGTATTCAATTTCTAGGGCGTGAAGGAAATCATTTACATGTTGCCCCAACCCTGTAGAAATGTAGATCCACGTAGAAGTTGAGAATCACGTATTCAATTCCTAGAGCGCGAAAGAAATCAGTTACAGGTTGCTCCAACCCGGTAGAAATATAGATCAAAGTGGAAGTTGATTTTCACGTATTCAATTTCTAGAGCGCGAAGGAAATCATTTACATGTTGCCCCAGCCATGTAGAAATATAGATGTACGTTGAAGTTGCCACATCACTCAATACCAACGATATGACAACAAAGCTAAACGAGTATTACAAAATACAGTATTTATATAAGTGACGTTAGTAGACATATCTGACATCGGAATTCGATATTATATAATATTCTGTGAAATTCTGTGAATTCTATAAGATTCTGTGTGAAAACACAAAAAAATCAGTTTGCATCAATATTTCTCCAATGGGAGTGCGGGTATTTAGCGACCATTACTATACAACTCTGCCCCGATGTCCACCGAAGTTAATTGAATCCCGCCAGCGTCCGTACATTCGCCCTTTCCTCCATAAAAGCGAATAAAAAGTGAGGGCGCGTTTGTGGGCAGAAGGAGCCCGACAATAAGTTAATGTTGATGCTACATCGGCAAAACATTATCCATTATCCACTGAAGCTAATTAATTATATCATTAGACAGGTAATATTATCATTAGACAGGTGTCCAAATAATAACTCTCCGTAGGTAAGTAATAAAGCTTAAAAACTTCCAAAGCGAAATGTGTCAACTATATAACTATGCTCACTACCCAGTTGACACTGTTTAATTCGTAACATAGCATTCAACAACGAATAGGTGCATGTTTGCATATTGACCATGATAAATCATTTCAGGTATGTATACAACATCCGAAGATTTATAATCAACAGAGTGGTCCGAAGGGGGAGTTAATATCTCATTGATAAAAATGACTCGTCTTCGTAAATGGAGGAATACTTCACAAGATCTACTTAGAGCAATACTGGCAGTTTGCGTGATATTCAAAGAGGTAACATAACCTACCAGTTTACACAGCGAGTAAGCTCTAATATACGAATACTATTATACGAATGTGAATCATGGACACATAAAGTTTAAAAAATTAAAAACTTATCTGGAAACATGAGACATAAGTAAGCCACCTTTAAATACAACCTATAACCTGATCTGGCCATGTAGGTACCTACCCTACATGTAGTATACCTACACAACTATTCGGTTGTTAATCTGCTTTAAATATTTTTATAATTATCTAAATATGGAAATATTTGATATTCATTGAACAGCCATAAATCAATAATATGTGCACGGTTTTATTGATTCTGCCCTTTCGTATTCTCTTATTTTAAAATGCAAACTGAATCTCTCTCGGGAGTGGAGTTCCCTTTCTGCTAGTTCCTCGCGCCGTGTCACCATTATTAATTCCATTTAAATGTTTGCCTTCGCTCACACTTAACGATAGGGTCTTTGGGAATTACTTGCTGAAAGAAGGTAACACATCTACATTTTGCAATTCATTTCAGGCTTCTATTTCTTCACTAGATGTTGGAGATTTCGCTCCAGCCTTTCATTTAGAACATTTTTTCATAACAACGGTTAGTATTCACTTAGTTAGTTTATAATAATTGTTATTCACTCTAGAACCCATTGTACGTTTGCTGCCGCGATAGAGAAATAAATAACTTTGTGATGGACCGGTCAGTGGCTGGATCTGTAGTGGTAGTGAGTGATTTTCAAATATTGTCAGGTTTTTCGCAACCCTGGAATTTTTATTTTCAAATATTATAATTTTTTTAATAATACAGAAATCGCCGCTATGCAAATAGGAAAAGACATTTACTAAAGCAGGTACCTGAATTCTATGTGTACGAGAATCTAGCAGTAATAATTACATATAAATAAATTTAACATCCTAACTTTGTTTGAACCACAATACATTTTTATTTTTAATAAACTCTGACCAGTTTCGGAACAACCGTTCCTTCCTCAATAATTATCTTTTACGTTTTATATATTTTGTCTCCTCTTAATTACTAAGAGGCGACAAAAGGTTTTAGGGTCATATATGACCGGGCGTCCATATTATATAAAGGTATTTTTATCATTTTTCTATCATGCGGAAATACGTAATTTTTTGACGTTAGAAAGAGAAATAATAATAAGTTCTGGTTTACTTCAAATATATAAACGGTATACCATTAATAAAATATATAAACGGTATACCATTAATAATAAGTTCTAGTTTACTTCAAATATATAAACGGTATACCATTAATAAAATATATAAACGGTATACCATTAATAAAATATATAAACGGTATACCATTAATAATAAATTCTAGTTCACTTCAAATATATAAACGGTATACCATTAATAAAATATATAAACGGTATACCATTAATAATAAGTTCTAGTTTACTTCAAATATATAAACGGTATACCATTAATAAAATATATAAACGGTATACCATTAATAATAAATTCTAGTTTACTTCAAATATATAAACGGTATACCATTAATAAAATATATAAACGGTATACCATTAATAATAAGTTCTAGTTTACTTCAAATATATAAACGGTATACCATTAATAAAATCCTAAAAATAGCCAAAATTAACAATTCATATTTCACGCCGCTTTAATCAGTTTAACTTATTATTTATTTATACTCCTATTGGGCTTTTACATACATAGTTCATAAACAAAATAATATTCTGATGATTGTAAGTTCACAAAAGTTATAGTAAAAGTACATATAACCATATCCATTTGACATATTATAACAGCAAGTAAATAGTAAATGCATATGGACGAGATAAAATTTATGTGACAGTTTTCTTACGAATTCTCCCAAAAAAACGAATACGTTTTCGAAATTAAAAAATTATTGTTATTTAAACATCTTAAATGTTCCGTGATTCTTTTTCAGAGTTTGCCAATCATCTCATTTCCACCGATCATACTTTTAGTAAAGATACAGGGGTTAAAATTCTTCACCGTAGTAATAAAGGCAAAAAATTAGATAATTTAGAAGCACTTGAAATCAGAAAATCCCTCAATAATAACTCCAGTATAATAAATAACCAAATTAATCTGTCTTATAGTCCTATTCTAGACATATTTCTAGTTAACCCTTCAATTACCCCTTCCACTTTGTCCACCCCTCCCTCAAACACTTAACATTTTTGTATATATAATATGTCAATATTTTATGTAGTAGATCAGTTTTTAATATTCTCCTGACGAAGGAAGGGTTCTTCCAAAACCGGTAGAGTGAAAATAAAACTATAGTGGTCAAAAACAAATTTATGTGTTTTTATTATTATTTTTTAAAACAGTATTTATTTTTACTTTAAAAAAAGATGTATATAGCGCATTTGCATTGCGCAATACACAGAAAACATTGCAAACTACTGAAGGGTTAAGGCTGATTCTCTATTGTAGTGAATTGTGACAGAAACAACAGCAGAGTTAAAGGAAAAGGAAAGGGTAGATATTTTTCGAGTATTATCTGGAACATGTGAAGTGTACGGCTTTTATATATTGTCCGATTTTATGTCCGGGTTAAATCTTCCCCATAGGAAAAACTAAACAAATGATCATCTAGTCAATCAACATTATGCAAGTGCATTATATAAGCAAAATATATACTGAAATTATACCGAATCCATTAAATTTCATAATTTTAACTCCCTCCAAACACGACGTCTAATTTTTGATCAAATCTTATTGTTTAAAATCCTAAATAATGGTCTGGACTCACCAGAACTTACCAATTTAATAAATTTTCATATTCCGTCTAGATCAACCCGACAATCTGATTTATTTTATCTACCCTCGTGTAGAACAAACATTAGAGAAAATTCTCCAATTCCTCATATATGTGTACAATATAATACAAAATTTTACAGCATTGACATTTTTGGTAATAACCTAAAGAAATATCGATATGAAGTAATGCGTATGATCGATTATTAATATGAGAGTATGGAATATATCGGGAGCATCTCCTATCCTCATCCTATTTTCCTCTTCCTCTCCCCTTCCTTTAATTTTAAGATATTGAAACTTCATTTCCAATGAACTTTAGCATAAGAAACTTCTGTGGCTTGACTTCAGTTAACTTGTATATTATATCTATCATTGTATACTATGTAAAAGCTGTTTGTTTCTTACTAAATAAATACAAAACAATACAAGAACAACACGTCAACTCACCAGAGATCAAATGGGAAAATAATTCACCGACTCCAGGTATTTCATATAAGAGGGTTCGGCTCGGTAGAACTCCTAACAGGGCCTATAAATTCTACTGATCCCTCAACATAAACATTTAAAAAATCTTTCGTTACCCTACATGTATTTAAAATGACTGATTTTCGCATTTTTATATATAATTTTTTTGATAGATCTAATACGCCTAAATTTTTAATGAGAGAGCTAGGTATAGTGCCAGTAGCCGAAATATCGAATGGTAATATTTTTATAGTCTTAGAATGCCAAATTCTTTTTATCTCATTTCCTAAATCTGTGTATTTTCTTATTTTTTCATTAAAAGATTTTTGAATATTACAGGAATTTGGAATAGCGACATCAATGATATAAGTTATTTTTTTTTTAATTTTGTCATGTAAAACTATATCGGGTTATTATAAATATTTATTATTTTATGGTCATTTAAAATTTTCTAGTATCTTTTCTTGATCTGCTTAATATAAGTTTACGTAATATATTTATGTATATTCCAGCCGGTCGTCCATAGGATAGTGTTTTTAGATACTATTTAGAAATAAATATATATAAAATAAGAGGAGTACCTACATCGACGTTGAGACACAGGTACTAAACAGACCGGTCGGTGGCCGAGTTGACATCGCGTTTAGGTCCCACCCAGGCGTAGTGTGTTCAATTCCTCGGCTGGCTAAGTCCTCCATCACAACACAAGCAACATTTTCAGCTTACTGTGGTGGTAGTAGGAGATTTTCAAATATTGTCTGGTTATTCGTAACCCGTGAATGTTTGTATTTCTTATATATATATATTTCTAAATAGTATCTAAAAACACTATTTTATGGACGACAAGCTGTAATATACATATATATATATAGTACTGCGATAGATATATAAGTATACTTTAACAATAATTGCTTAGCTGTTTTGGTCTCGTTATCTTTCCGCATACAATGAAACACATTTCGAATTAATAATTCAGCTTCGCTTATCTCAAACAGCAACATCCCGAGGTCTGGCTTACACTTACACCCGTACAGTGGCGTACAGCACATCGGAACTTATACAGCCAGTAGTGGCGTACAGCACATCGGAACTTATGCAACCAATAGTGGCCATCTACTTACGCCCGTGCAGTGGCGTACAGCCCATCGGAACTACTGCAACCAGTAATGGCCATCTACTTACACCCGTACAGTCGCGTACAGCACATCGGAACTTATACAGCCAGTAGTGGCGTACAGCACATCGGAACTTATGCAACCAATAGTGGCCATCTACTTACGCCCGTGCAGTGGCGTACAGCCCATCGGAACTACTGCAACCAGTAATGGCCATCTACTTACACCCGTACAGTCGCGTACAGCACATCGGAACTTATACAGCCAGTAGTGGCGTACAGCACATCGGAACTTATGCAACCAATAGTGGCCATCTACTTACGCCCGTGCAGTGGCGTACAGCCCATCGGAACTACTGCAACCAGTAATGGCCATCTACTTACACCCGTACAGTCGCGTACAGCCCATCGGAACAAATTCAGCCAGTAGTGGCTATCTACTTACACTCGTACAGTGGCGTACAGCCCATTGGAACTTAGATTGGCTTGCCACATAACTACAAACAATCTATTTATCTCAGAATAAATGACTGAAGCTACTAGTTTCACGACAACTCTTTGACTTGGCTATTATTTTTGTTGATTTCCTAAAACTATTGTACTTAAATGTATCTAACTTCGATATAATTTGAGTTTTTTTTTTGCTTGTACCTTGATTCCGTGCCCTTTGCAATACTATCGTAGATGTGTTCAACTACACGGAATCGTTACAAGAAGGCTTAAATAAGGTACCCCAATAATAATAACAATTAAGGTTAGCATAATACTATTCTTCTGCATGGGTTCCATATAATTTTAAAGGCAAATTTCACTTTTGATTACTGTTCCACTGAATTATTATGTACATATTTTATTGCTTGTACCTTGATTCCGTGCCCTTGGCAATACTATCGTAGATGTGTTCAACTACACGGAATCGTTACAAGAAGGCTTAAATAAGGTACCCCAATAATAATAACAATTAAGGTTAGCATAATACTATTCTTCTGCATGGGTTCCATATAATTTTAAAGGCAAATTTCACTATTGATTACTGTTCCACTGAATTATTATGTACATATTTTATTGCTTGTACCTTGATTCCGTGCCCTTGGCAATACTATCGTAGATGTGTTCAACTACACGGAATCGTTACAAGAAGGCTTAAATAAGGTACCCCAATAATAATAACAATTAAGGTTAGCATAATACTATTCTTCTGCATGGGTTCCATATAATTTTAAAGGCAAATTTCACTATTGATTACTGTTCCACTGAATTATTATGTACATATTTTATTGCTTGTACCTTGATTCCGTGCCCTTGGCAATACTATCGTAGATGTGTTCAACTACACGGAATCGTTACAAGAAGGCTTAAATAAGGTACCCCAATAATAATAACAATTAAGGTTAGCATAATACTATTCTTCTGCATGGGTTCCATATAATTTTAAAGGCAAATTTCACTATTGATTACTGTTCCACTGAATTATTATGTACATATTTTATTGCTTGTACCTTGATTCCGTGCCCTTGGCAATACTATCGTAGATGTGTTCAACTACACGGAATCGTTACAAGAAGGCTTAAATAAGGTACCCCAATAATAATAACAATTAAGGTTAGCATAATACTATTCTTCTGCATGGGTTCCATATAATTTTAAAGGCAAATTTCACTATTGATTACTGTTCCACTGAATTATTATGTACATATTTTATTGCTTGTACCTTGATTCCGTGCCCTTGGCAATACTATCGTAGATGTGTTCAACTACACGGAATCGTTACAAGAAGGCTTAAATAAGGTACCCCAATAATAATAACAATTAAGGTTAGCATAATACTATTCTTCTGCATGGGTTCCATATAATTTTAAAGGCAAATTTCACTATTGATTACTGTTCCACTGAATTATTATGTACATATTTTATTGCTTGTACCTTGATTCCGTGCCCTTGGCAATACTATCGTAGATGTGTTCAACTACACGGAATCGTTACAAGAAGGCTTAAATAAGGTACCCCAATAATAATAACAATTAAGGTTAGCATAATACTATTCTTCTGCATGGGTTCCATATAATTTTAAAGGCAAATTTCACTTTTGATTACTGTTCCACTGAATTATTATGTACATATTTTATTGCTTGTACCTTGATTCCGTGCCCTTGGCAATACTATCGTAGATGTGTTCAACTACACGGAATCGTTACAAGAAGGCTTAAATAAGGTACCCCAATAATAATAACAATTAAGGTTAGCATAATACTATTCTTCTGCATGGGTTCCATATAATTTTAAAGGCAAATTTCACTATTGATTACTGTTCCACTGAATTATTATGTACATATTTTATTGCTTGTACCTTGATTCCGTGCCCTTGGCAATACTATCGTAGATGTGTTCAACTACACGGAATCGTTACAAGAAGGCTTAAATAAGGTACCCCAATAATAATAACAATTAAGGTTAGCATAATACTATTCTTCTGCATGGGTTCCATATAATTTTAAAGGCAAATTTCACTATTGATTACTGTTCCACTGAATTATTATGTACATATTTTATTGCTTGTACCTTGATTCCGTGCCCTTGGCAATACTATCGTAGATGTGTTCAACTACACGGAATCGTTACAAGAAGGCTTAAATAAGGTACCCCAATAATAATAACAATTAAGGTTAGCATAATACTATTCTTCTGCATGGGTTCCATATAATTTTAAAGGCAAATTTCACTATTGATTACTGTTCCACTGAATTATTATGTACATATTTTATTGCTTGTACCTTGATTCCGTGCCCTTGGCAATACTATCGTAGATGTGTTCAACTACACGGAATCGTTACAAGAAGGCTTAAATAAGGTACCCCAATAATAATAACAATTAAGGTTAGCATAATACTATTCTTCTGCATGGGTTCCATATAATTTTAAAGGCAAATTTCACTATTGATTACTGTTCCACTGAATTATTATGTACATATTTTATTGCTTGTACCTTGATTCCGTGCCCTTGGCAATACTATCGTAGATGTGTTCAACTACACGGAATCGTTACAAGAAGGCTTAAATAAGGTACCCCAATAATAATAACAATTAAGGTTAGCATAATACTATTCTTCTGCATGGGTTCCATATAATTTTAAAGGCAAATTTCACTATTGATTACTGTTCCACTGAATTATTATGTACATATTTTATTGCTTGTACCTTGATTCCGTGCCCTTGGCAATACTATCGTAGATGTGTTCAACTACACGGAATCGTTACAAGAAGGCTTAAATAAGGTACCCCAATAATAATAACAATTAAGGTTAGCATAATACTATTCTTCTGCATGGGTTCCATATAATTTTAAAGGCAAATTTCACTATTGATTACTGTTCCACTGAATTATTATGTACATATTTTAACATGTTTGTAAAAGCCCTTAGGAGCATATAATATATGAATAATTTTCATGGCCAAAAATATTATTATTTCATTTTTGAGTTATTATGCCGTGTTGCAATTCTTCCTTCTATAATATTAATAACCCAAGAATGAATAACTATAATTAACTTAATTCATGTGTTGAGAAAACTGTGCGATGGAAAGAATGTGTTAAGCAAAAGGAAAGTTTTCCACACTTCGAGATTTAGATCGGCCACTCGCCGTTTTAAATATCATCTGGGTAGTTTCACTAGCAGAATCTTCAACGCTTGACCGATATTATGGTACGTATACATTTGCTAACCAAAACGCGAACCGAGCCACGAATTACGGGAAAGAAACGAAGCAACTGCAAGCGGCGCGCGCCATTTGCGGTTGCTTTATTCCTTCCCCATAAGTTATTATTTTTTTATTTATTTATTAAAAAGAAATTTACATTTCACTTTCTTAACTTAAATATATAACATTAATTAATTAGTTTTCTAATAACTTAAGATTAAAAAGTTGTTTTTTAAATACATTTATACTCTCCGTTTTAAGTTTATCTGGAAGGAGATTGTATATTTGTACACCCTCGTGGCCAATGCCTCTTTTGCCACTTTCAGTCCTTACAGCATGTGTGTACAATTTTTTATGCTGCCTAGTATAATGTTCGTGTACTTGTGACGTTTGGTTAAATGTTGTGTTTGTGTGAATAAGTCCATTTTGGATTTTGTAGATTAGGAGACATATGTTGTATTCGTACAATTTTCTTATTTTCAAAAGTTTCATTTCCTGATACAGTTTTTTTGTGGGAGTGTCCGAGTTATAATTAAAGAGTTTTTTAATAACTTTGTTCTGTATTGTTTTTAAATCATTTAGGTATGTAATGTATGTGTTTCCCCATATTTCTATTAAATAATTTAGATGGGACTGGATTAAACTAAAGTATAAACCCCTCTTTACCTCTGTTGGTAGGAGATGGGCAATTCTACCAAATACACCAATTAGTGGGATGATTTTTGCTTTTAATTTTTCTACGTGTTGTTTAAATGTCAGATGTTTATCAATATGTAAGCCAAGGTATTTTTCGCTGTCTAGAATAAGCAAGTCCCTTTCTTCTATTTGTAGAGGTTTATGCGACGGTATTATTATTTTAGGTGAGCTTAGGATCATGTAGCCGGTTTTATTAATATTTGGTTGCGCCAATACGCAATAGACATTAATTTATACATACATCTCATGCACACATACACACATACCTGCGACCACTGTACTGAGATAGTATTGTTGTCCTTTGTTCCTACCTTCCTTTCCATTCCTGCTAATTTATGTGCCCTTTGGTAATCTGTCAGTATGTTGCAATAACCCGAACCGCTCACAATAACCGCATCCGCGCGAGATCTGATCTCCCTTACCCCTAAGACATTATAATTCGCGCCGATATCGTGCAAGCCGCTCCGTGTTAAGTGACATTGTTGTGAGGAGAAAATACGGGAAGAAACGAGTGCCCTTTCCTAATGGTGAGTCCTTCCTTTATCCCTACAACAAATATTGTCTTATGTGCAGTGGTCATTACTCAATCATTCAAGGTCCTTCGACAATCATTTCTTACACTAACATGAAAAACAACTTCATAACTTCTTAGACACCATAGTTGGCCCAAACGAGCCTGATATTGAACCGTAATTTCCGTAATTTCGGTAATAAACCAAGATGTGCCCAGGAGATTGGTGAAGTCATCAAATCGGCGATGGATGGCTTCATACAATCGACTACTAAAGAAACTGGTGTGGGCTCAAAGCCGTGGTTCAGTCGACAATGCTCCGAAGCAGTTCGACGAAAAAACGCGGCTTACCGAGCCTACAACACATCTCGAACGTCCGAAAGCAGATCAGCATACAACAAATCGGCAAAGGAATGCAAAAGAATCATTAATAGGTCAAAATTCGAACACGACCTGCAGATCAGCAAAAAGCTGGCTGCCTGCCCGCATGGCAGCAGAGCATTCTGGTCGCTTGCGGGCTCAATAGGTCGGAATTTTTGCAAACCCAGTTTGCCACCTCTTACCAGACCTGACGGCTCACTAGCAAACACCGCCACCGAAAAGGCTAACTTATTAGGGAAAATGTTTGCGGAAAACTCGACCCTCGATGACGGAGGTGCTGTTCCGCCGTCGGTTCCTCACTGCGGCTTCTTTATGAAAAAGCTGAGGATCCGGCATCGGGATGTACTCCACGTTATACGGGGGCTCGATGTTAACAAAGCTAGTGGACCTGATGGAATACCTGCCCTGGTATTGCAGAGGTGTGCTGCGGAAATAGTTCCAGTTTTGACAAAGCTCTTCAAAATGTCCCTGAAGTGTGGCACTGTGCCCTCTGGTTGGAAAAAAGCGGTCATTCACCCTATTCCCAAGAAAGGTGACCGCTCCAACCCGGCCAACTACCGCCCCATAGCGATCACATCAGTTCTGTCCAAAGTGATGGAACGTGTGATCAACGACAAACTGCTCACATACCTCGAGAAGAACAACATTATCAACGACCGTCAATACGGATTCCGGCGGAACCGCTCGTGCGGTGATCTTCTCGCGTATGTGACGCATGTTTGGGGGCGGTGCCTGGAACGTCACGGTGAGACCCAAACGGTCGCACTAGACATATCCAAGGCCTTTGACCGGGTCTGGCACCGAGGACTTGTCAACAAATTGCCTTCTTACGGACTTCCCGCATCCCTGTGTACGTGGATTGCTGACTTTTTAAAGGATAGGTCGATTCAGGCGGTTGCTGACGGTTTCACCTCTTCCTTACACTCCATAAATGCTGGCGTCCCACAGGGATCGGTTCTGTCTCCGACTTTGTTTTTGTTGCACATCAATGACCTTTTGACATGTGCACCAATTCATTGTTACGCGGATGACAGTACAGTTCATGATAGCTTTTTGTTTGACAAGCCCCCAAAGGGCACACAAACTCCAATGGCTCGGAGGGCTTTGAAGCAGAGAATGGACGGTTATCTCGAGAGTATTTCCTCCTGGGGTAAAAATAATCTCGTCGAATTTAATGTTTCAAAGACCCAATCCTGTCTGATTACGTCTAAAAGGGATCCAAATGACAATCTAGTCTCCTTCAACGGAAGCAATCTTCCGAACAGGCCTTCCATTGATATGCTTGGTGTAACTATAAGTGACCAGCTCAGGTACGGGGGCTCCATTGAAGCCAGAGTAAAGTTGGCCTCTCAGAAGCTGGGCGTACTGTACAGGGCCCGCAGATACTTTAATAGTACACAACTGCTGACCCTGTACAAATCGCAAGTGCGCCCTACTCTCGAATTTGGTAGCCATCTCTGGTCCGGAGCCCCTAAATACCTGAAAAAACCCTTGACTCTGTGCAAAAACGGGCGGTCCGTTTGATAGATTCCCCAATCTTAACAAGCGGACTGCTATCTTTAGAGCACAGGCGTCAGGTAGGTATGCTGTCCTTGTTCTATCGGTATTACAATGGAAGATGCTCTGAGGAACTAGCGTCATTGATCCCTTCGGCACCGGTGCGTAGTCGGGATACACGCCAAACGCGTGCCCAACATTTGTACACGGTTGACATTTGTCACATGAGAACGGGTCGCTTCTACGATTCGTTCTTAAGTTCAACAGCTCGGCTGTGGAACGAACTGCCGGCCTCTGTGTTTCCTCCCTCCTACAACATGGGACTCTTCAAGACCCATGTTCACTCCTTCCTCTCCACAAAAAGACCCTCCACACAGCATCCCCAAAGATGACATAGGCCCTGAGGGAAATTATTTTCTTCAGGGCCTCCTGTGTGGAGTTAATATAAAAAAAAAAAATAAAATAAGAGTGTTATTGCGTTTTACATACCCGCGTAATCAATTAATAACTACCCGCATTTTATTTCTGGATATTCCTATCCGATATTACTGGATGGTTTAAACGGAAATAACATATTTACCCGCAAATAGAATAGATTTAATATATGCCAATACCGCTATTTGATATCTATTTCTAATAATAATACCGATATTGTTATATCAACCGCATTTAAAATTAACCGCATTTCATTATAAATAATTTGTTTATTGTAATACATCCCAGTATTGGATGTATTATACATAAAAAGAATAATACTTCAATAAGACGTAAAGTGATAAATTTGTTCTACCTGCATTATCTATACTTAACCCTTCACGGCACCCGCACTGAGTTAACCCTACGGGCATAAAAGTTAATTTATTGAATAAAAATTTAATATTAATCAATTTATTTTATATAAATATTATTATTATAATATTTTTTACCGCATTCAATAATAAATAACCAGAATCAGAAATGGCTACAAGCGCGTCCGGGTCGTCACGGGACGAAAGACTCTTGAAACGTTTAAATGCAAAATTGACCGCTAATTTTGCATGTTTACAATCAGTCTTCGACAAGATGAAGAAGGCTTCTGATAGTGTTAACAATCGGCAATCTTTTTTATCAGGCGCAAGTACATTAGAAAGAATTCGGTCCGAATTTATAACGCTTCTAGATGAAAAGGTTAATTGTGAACTGGAATTGAACCCAGAAGCAGTCGCTGAATATTCTCAATTAAATGCTTTTGAGGAAATTTTTGGCATTATTAAATATACCGAAGCGAACATGCTGGCCAATCCAGTTGAAAAACCTCGCCGTCAAATTAAATTACCGCCTTTAGAAATAGCGTGCTTTGACGGAAAATTAGAAAATTGGCCTCTTTTCTATGAGACTTATATCTCGGTTATCCATTCAAATAATTCATTGGATAATTCAGAAAAGATGCAGTATCTGATGTCCAAGTTGACGGGAAAAGCTTTAAATATTTGCAAAACTATAACACCTACCGGTACAAATTACCAAGTGATATGGGACGCATTGTGCACCAAATATAATGATCCCCGCGTTTTCGCTGAGTCATACTTTGATCGATTGCTGAAAATACCTGCTGTTACTTCGGTTACGCCCGCTTCGCTAGAAAAATTTGCAGATACATACGCGACTAACATAGCCGCACTGAAACAGTTACGAATCAAGGATCTCGCAAAATTTATATTGCTACAACTGGGCCTTAAACGTCTTGAAATAGAGACAGTGAAGGCTTTCGAATCGTCTATTCGGAATGATGAAAGTTTCCCGTCCAGCTCTGATTTAATTGATTTTGTGAGAGGACAGCAACGAATTCTTAATCGCACGCAAATTGCACAACCTACGTCGAGCCGTCTTGGCTCAAATAATAATAATTCCGCAAAGACATTTATTAATGTCGAAAAAGGCGACAATCACTCTGTCGAAATTTGTTTTTGTTGTCAAAGGGGATCGCACCCTTTGTATCAATGCTCTAAATTTAATGGTTTAGAACCACGCGAGCGATTTAATTTAATCAAGTCATCGAATATACGACTTTGCGTGAACTGCCTCAGTACTAGGCACTGCACAAAAGCGTGCAAATCAAAGAGTACGTGCAAATCATGCACTCTCAACCACCATAGTTTGTTGCATTTCAAAAAAACTGATCAGCGAAAACCACAACGAGACCAAATACCGTCTCCCGCGTCGCCAGCAGATGTCGATAATGACGATTCAAATTCTGCAAGCCCGGTATCACTGTGCGTGACAAATTCATTTACTAGAGCAAATACTACTGCACTCTTAGGAACTGCCGTTTGCACTACCCGAGATGCTAAGGGCCAGGTGCAGACAATACGCGCTCTGATAGATAGCGGCTCCCAAAGGGATATTATTACGCGTAAATGCTGTTTACGTTTGAATCTCACGGTGCGATCATCGCAAGGCACTTGCGTCACGGGAATAGGCGACTCAAGAAATTTGACAAAGGGCATGACTTGTCTAAAATTATACTCCCGCTACGACGACACTCACTCGTATATGATTGAACCTTATGTAGTAGAAACTATAACTAGTGAGTTGCCTAATGTTAACGTCAACCGCGCTTCGTTGTCGTATCTCGACAATTTGCCCTTAGCAGATAATACTTTCTGCACGCCCGGTGAAATCGATATTATCTTGGGATGTGACATGTTTGCTCGCATTTTTAAAGCACACAAAATATCAGGTTATCCCGGCCAGCCAATTGCTATAGAAACTACTTTGGGCTATCTCATCCTGGGCACTGCTCCAACGATGACTGAGACCCCAAGTATAAATGCCACACCATCATTTTGTACGTTCGCGAAAAATGATGACTTTTGCCTTTCGCGCTTCTTCGAATTGGAAGACATTCCAGACGAGAAGTTTTTAACGCCTGATGAACAGGAATGTGAAGACACTTTTAAACTCACCACTTCCCGTGACACGACAGGTCGTTACATTGTTGCGTTGCCGTTTCGCAACAGTCCTTCTATCCTCGGTGAATCGTTGCCAGCCGCTGAGCGCCGGTTCCGATCTCTCGAACGCCGACTAATCGCTCAACCCGCTATAAAATTAGAGTACGACAAAATATTACGCGAATACCTACAGAAAGGGTACATTTCGCCTGTCGATAATACTAACTTACCCCATTACGTCATTCCGCATCATATTGTAGTACGCGAGGATAAATTAACCACCAAAATCCGCATGGTTCTGGACGCGAGCATGAAATCCGATTCGGGCTACTCGCTCAACGACATTCTACATACCGGTAAGAATTTACAAGGCGATTTGTTTCGGATTATACTTAAGTTCCGATTGTTTGCAGTAGCTATAACCGCCGACATAAAACAAATGTATCTTCAAATTGTAGTGCAAGAAGAATGCCGCCGTTATCAGCGAATACTTTATAGATTTAACAATAGAGACCCTTTACAATTGTTCGAATTTAATCGCGTCACATTCGGCATGTCTTGTAGCCCATTTTTGGCAATGCGTACACTGCGCCAACTCGCGTCGCATGAACCACCTCGTTTTCCACTTGCTGCCAACTTGGTGGAAAACGGATCTTTTTATATGGACGATTTCGTCACCAGTTGTTCGTCGGTTGAGGAAGCTTCTGAGTTATCGACGGAATTAATTCAGCTGTTCGCTGCTGGAGGATTTGACCTTGTAAAGTTCTCTAGCAATTCTCCTAATCTTTTGTCCACGATTCCTTCAGCTCGTCGTGTTGAACATGTGGAATTTAATCCTGATGAAAACCTAAAAATACTTGGGCTTCATTGGATACCCGCTTCAGATAATTTCGTTTTTGTTGTACACTCCAACGAAAGAACTTGTACTAAACGAAACATTCTCTCGACGATTGCTCGTCTTTGGGATTTGATGGGTTTCGTTGCACCAGTTGTATTATTAGCCAAGCTTATAATTAAGTCTCTTTGGGAATACAAGCTTGATTGGGACGATACTCCTCCTGGAACTGTTGTCACGCTTTGGCGACAGTTTGAAAAAGAATTGCCATTACTACAAACTATTAAAATTCCTCGTTTTGTAGGAATCGAACACCAATGTGTACTAACCCTTATCGGGTTTTCAGACGCAAGTGAACGCGCGTTTGGAGGTGTTATTTACTTACATGTTTACTGTCCGAATACTGATAAAACCACAATTAGTTTATTATGTGCTAAATCCAAAGTCGCTCCCGCTAAGACGATTTCACTTGCGCGATTAGAACTATGTGGAGCGCTAATACTTGCGCGATTAATGCATACGGTCAGTAATACCTATGCATCAAATTCAAGAGCTCATACGACATTAGCTTTTTGCGACAGCACGGTTGCTCTAGCGTGGATAAATTCACCGCCTGCTAAATGGCAGACCTTCGTTGCCAATCGTGTGTCACAAATACACAAACACCTGGGGGCTGAGTGCTTCTATCATATAAAAGGGAAAGACAATCCCGCCGACTGCCTGTCGCGTGGTCTTACCCCCGCTCAACTCATAGACCATCCGTTATGGTTTAATGGCCCCGCATTCGCTCAGTTACCTAAAAATGATTGGCCTTTACAGCGTTTTGATTCGAAATCTGTATCTGATCCACCCGAACTGAAAACAAAAGTTTTGATGTCCGTTCAAAACAATAACTGCCTCAAAACAATTGCTCCACCATTACTGTGTGCACTAGCTTCTCGTGTTAGTTCATGGCCGAAATTAATTCGGATTGTAATTTATGTTTTTCGTTTCATTAAGAAATTACCGCGAACATTCGAATTAAGTCATATCTTAACGGCAGAAATAGCTGTTATAAAATCAATACAGCAAGAGCATTTCTCCGAAGATATAAAGGCAGTCAATGATGGGAAGAAGGTTCGGCGAGCTATTGCAAAATTGAATCCGTTTCTTCATCACGGTATTCTAAGGGTAGGAGGCAGATTAAAAAACGCTGAAATAGAATTTGACAGTCGTCATCCCATTCTATTACCCGCGCGTGATCATGTAGTCGATTTAATAATAGATTACTATCATATCAAGAACTTACATACGGGTCCCACTTTACTCATGTCTCTACTAAGACAGAGATTCTGGATACTTTCATCGCGTAATCTGGTCCGGAAGCGCGTCCATCGGTGCAATACGTGCTTCAAAGTTAAGCCTAAACCACAATTCCCAATAATGGGAGATTTACCCGCTTGTCGCGTCCGCGAAGCTAAGGCTTTTCTACACACAGGTGTTGACTACGCTGGCCCGCTTCAAATAATCCCTTATAGACGTCGGGGGGTCCGAAGTCAAAAGGCATACATTTGCATATTTATCTGCCTAGTGACCCGTGCGGTTCATATCGAACTCGCTTCAGATCTTTCCACCGAAGTCTTTCTCAACGCTTTCAAGCGTTTTTTATCTAGACGTGGTCCTGTGAGTGTAATGTACTCCGATAATGGAACGAACTTTGTGGGAGCTAAGTCGCATTTAAACTCTTTATTCGATCTAATAGAGTCTCGTAATTATAAGAAGGAACTCTCAAATAATCTACGGGAAAACCGCATCGCATGGAAAATGAATCCTCCTCAAGCTCCACACTTTGGTGGAATCTGGGAAAGTAACATTAAATGCCTGAAGAGTTATTTAAATAAAATCGTAGGCACCTCTCTACTGACATACGAAGAGATGCAGACAGTGCTTTCTCAGATTGAAGCAATTCTAAACTCACGTCCGCTGTCGGTACTTAGTGTCACCGATGTTTCAGCTCCGTTACCTTTAACACCCGCGCATTTTTTAACACTTACGCCGTTAAAATCTCTACCCGCCGCTGACTTGTCCAACGAGTCCGTAAACTTACTGCAAAGGAAGCATCTCGTCGATCATCTCGTCCAGACTTTCTGGAACCGCTGGCGTATGGAATATTTAAATACTTTACAATCGCGGCAGAAATGGAACACGAGTTCAAACCCGGTAACGGCAGGCACAATTGTAATGATCAAGTGTGACAATATTGCGCCTCTTCAATGGCCTATTGGCATAATAGTCAACGTATATCCCGGTTTGGACGGAGTGACCCGTGTTGCTGATGTCAAAACGAACACCGGCATATACCGCAGAGCAGTAGTAAAACTCTGCCCTTTACCGTCGCAATAATAGTCTTTGGCAACTTGGTCATCAGATGGTACATCTATGGCCCTCTTTTTTATTTTCTACATTATTCTATTTGATTTAGTTTAAATTTACCGCTGATTAATTTATTAATAAATTAGTACAATAGCATCACATATTAACATTTTTCTGACCTTTTTACAAATTAATATTAATTTTACCGCGTGTTACTACAATTTTGTTCGTTTTAACGTTAAAGCGTACTGACCCTTTTTATGGTTTATGGAAGTGGATTCTTTCATCCCCTTCCAGGCGGGGGGCATGGTTGCGCCAATACGCAATAGACATTAATTTATACATACATCTCATGCACACATACACACATACCTGCGACCACTGTACTGAGATAGTATTGTTGTCCTTTGTTCCTACCTTCCTTTCCATTCCTGCTAATTTATGTGCCCTTTGGTAATCTGTCAGTATGTTGCAATAACCCGAACCGCTCACAATAACCGCATCCGCGCGAGATCTGATCTCCCTTACCTCTAAGACATTATAATTCGCGCCGATATCGTGCAAGCCGCTCCGTGTTAAGTGACATTGTTGTGAGGAGAAAATACGGGAAGAAACGAGTGCCCTTTCCTAATGGTGAGTCCTTCCTTTATCCCTACAACAAATATTGTCTTATGTGCAGTGGTCATTACTCAATCATTCAAGGTCCTTCGACAATCATTTCTTACACTAACATGAAAAACAACTTCATAACTTCTTACACACCAATATTTATTGTTAATATATTTTTTATTAGCCAACTGTTTAGAATATTAAGATCCTCTTGAGATTGTTCTAATAGAGTTTCTAAGTTTTTTCCGAAATAAAATATTGCAGTTTCATCTGCGTATAGAAATATTTCACCATGTAGTTTCAACTGGCAGATGTCATTTATATATATTTGGAATAGAAGGGGCCCCAGTATAGATCCTTGCGGAACTCCATAGTTTATACTCTCTAGCTGACTGTTATTATCTCATATGCTAACATATTGTTTTCTGTTTGATAGATATGATTTAATAAATTTGATTGCTGGACCGGTTACTCCTATTTTTTCTACTTTTTTAATCAGTATTTCGTGATTTACGGTGTCAAAGGCTTTTTGAAGGTCTACAAGAATTGCTATGACATAGTTTCTATTATCTATGCTAGTTCTAAGTTTATTTATAAGATCATTAGTTGCAGTAAGAGTGTTAGACTTTTTTCTGAAACCGTATTGTTTGGCATATAGAAATGATTTTTTTTTCAGAAAGTTGTTTAGCCTATCGTATATTACTCTTTCGTATATTTTTGATAGAATTGGTAGGACAGAAATGGGCCTGTAGTTTGATGTTTGAGTTTTCGAGCTCCCTTTATATATTGGGATAACCCTTGCGATTTTACAACTGTTCGGAAATTGACCTTCTTTTAGGCTCAGGTTGATCAGTTTAGTTAGTATAGGTGTTAATAGCGGGGCAAGTTTTTGTACTGTTAAACATTTTAATTGGTCATGTCCAGCACTCGCGTTTGATTTTGGGATTTTATAATAGCTAGTATTTCGGGTTCAATTGCGGGTTGTAGGTATATTGACTCCGTACTTTCATACTTTAATGTAATTTTTTCATCCAGTTCATGGGTGTATTTGTTAATTATATTACCAGCTAAAGAGGGGCCAACATTACAAAAGTAGTTATTAAAGCATTCGCATATCTTGATCTCTTCTGTGATAATTTCATTATCTCTCTTTAGTTTTTTACATGGTTTACTTTGCGTGTTTGTTTGATTCTTGATGATGTTGTTAATTAGGTTCTAAGTTTTTTGGTATTATTTTCACATTTTGTAAATAGTCTGCTATAGTGTTGTTTTTTAGAGTTTTGTTTTTGTATAGTTTTTTGGTTACGTATTTTAGTAAATTCTGTTTTCAGTAATAGCTTACAGGGTTCTTTTTTATTTTTAAGTGTAGTTTATTTCTTTTTTTAATCATTTTTAATAAGTTTTTTGTTATCCAACCAGGTTTTATTTGTTTTTATTATTGTTGAACTGTAAAAAGTAATTTAGTTTATTAGATAGTTTACAAAGTTATTGTAGTTCAGTTCCGAGTCCTCGTTATTATTTATAGAAAAGGGGTTTTGTCGAATATCCTCCTCCAGTTTATCACAGTCAATTTTCGTATATTTATAGGAGGTTTTTTAGTGTAGGTGTGTAGTATGTCAAGAATTAGTAGGTTGTGATCAGATATTCAAGTGTCACAGTTTGTTATAGAATATGAAAGATTTATGTCTGAGATGATGTGATCGATAATGGTGTTGGTGCTTTCTGTGATACGTGTCGCATGTTTTTTGTTTATTTTGTTTATTATATTGAAATTGTTTGACTTGATGATTTCTGTGTATTTACAAGTGTGTGTGTTTGTGGAGTCAAGTAAGTTGAGGTTCAGTTCAGCAGTTCGGCTCGCGTATGTATACGTAGCATAATATTAACATTTATTTAGATGTGCCACTCGCCGTGTTAATTTTTCAACTGGCTGGTTTCACTGGCAGCACCTTCAACGCTTGATCAATATTGCAATGACATTGATTTAAACTAAGTCTCCGATAAGTTCACCTCAACGCTCGTAATGGAATAAAAACAATGTTTGCTTACAGGTTGCTTGGCCAAACTCTGCCACGAGAATTCCAGGTCGGAAATGTGAGCCGGGACGGGGACTATGAAGTTCATCGCGTACGTGTTGACTACCCCATCCCTCACGTAGTACAACTCTGCATTCAATCCTGGAAGAGATGATTGTTCGATTATTAACTAGTTTCAATACAGAGTAAATAATTCAAGCAATAATTCACAAGGTGTGAGACCTTAATTTATATAATTTATTTGATGGGTATTGATCTTACTGAAAAGAACAATAAAATACTATAATTAGATACATATTTATCTAATCCTATGTATCTAATGATACATATTTGTCATCGACAAACTATTTTAAATTTTATCATAAATATTGTGATTTTTTTAAATTAAAATAGTGATTTAAACATAGAAAACTCCGAGGAAAATAATTTCCCTCAGGCCTATTTCGTCTTTGGGGAGAAGCTTTTTCAGGAAAAGAAGAAGAAGAAGTTCAGGGAATTAAAAATATATGAAGGGTGTGTAGGAATATAAGGCTCAGTGTGTCCAGGAGTAACGGTAAAACAGGCATGTGAATCCATCGGGGTGCAGTTGGTGGCCAAACGTATCCGCTGTCAAGATCTTGTCAAACCTCACCCCATTAACCCGGGAACCCCTGCTAAGTCACCGAACGTTACGAATCACTTGGGGTGACGTATGGAGCGGCGGTACCCATACCCTCCTCCAAAAGTGAATTTACAATTTTTCAATTATAATGATAAATCACTTGGTTTATTATTTGTATATATACGTTAACGACAATTTAATACGACATTTATTTCTCTTCGTGGGTTTTCACAAACTCCATCTCTTTATTTATTTTTACTGGTAAACAATATTATGCGCGCGTATTTGAACTAATATGACGCAGTTCAATGTTTTCTGGTATTTTAAAATACATTAATTTACAATATTTTTTTAAACATAATTTCCGTAAAGTCATTGAGATTTATTGATGAAAAGACTTTTTGCTGTCCTAGTTCTTGTATGTTCAATAGACCTTTTTTTGCAAAACTGAGTTATGAATGCCAATATGTACATTAGCCTATTGCGCATTAATGAAGTTCCAAAAAAACATATTTTTGGTTTTTAAGTGACATTTTAAGCATTTTTCGAGTGCCAATATCCACTCACGGAATAATGTTTCAGTTCTTATTTGTTCAATCTCCTGGATATTGAACATTCAAACTCTCAAAGTTATGAATTTAATATTTTTTTAAAAGTTCATAGATATTTGTTCAACATCCCGCAGAAGGTTGAGGTCTTTAATGTTCAATCTCCACTGTCAACCAATCAGGAGCCGGCTAGTTAAAATGTGCGGCCATGTTGATTTTTAGTTGTTTTCTAACAACGAAATTGTTCCACTAAAAATACGTTTAATTGCGAATATATACTGTTATTGAAATAAAAAATGAATTCACCGACTCCAGAATCAATAAACCTTAGAACAGTAGCTCAAATAGAAAGGTAAGTCTTAAAATTATGTCATTTATAGGCTTTTTCACCATATATTATTTTATATGTACTTCTTAAATTTGCTAGGCAAATATACAGGATGCTTCATTTATTAAATTTTTTATTTACAAACTTAGGACTTTTACCTAAAATGAGTATTAATAAATTATATTAGTGAATTAAAACTTATTTTTATTCAAGAAATACAACAAAAGAGCCAGGAAATGGAAATGTGCAAAAAGTTGACTGTCCTCATAGTCTGATTGAAAGACATCTACGACACATATTTTGTCCGTTTTCACTGCTGAGATCGCTGATGAAAACAAAGTCCAAATATTTCAATTTTGAATTCATTCAATTAAAAGTTTCTGATTTTTTTTTTTTTTTAGTCACATAAAAAACAATAAACATATTCTTTTGTAGGAACTACAATAAAACCAACTAGGCAAACGACTAACAACAATAAATGTAATGTTAAATAGCGCACACCCATAACCCAAATCGCGGGATATTATATTTTTAGGATTTTAAGAGCTGAAAGTATTTAAAAAAATAATATTTTACTCACGATAATCAACATAAATAATAAGCTCACGGAAAATAAGACCTTCCGAAAGAAAAAAAATCTTTCTAAAGTAAGTAAACTTAAAAAATTACATTTATCAAATGTAGGTAACGAAACGATAAAAAAAAACAAATTTTCAACTGAAAATTGAACTTCAATAATTTTATGCATCACTCGGGATTTTTTTTTATAGAATACCGCACATAGTCTCAACTGCTCCCAACCATCTGGAGCCAGTGAGACTATGGAATCCCCAAAAGAGGTATATTAGTATATTGTGAGACTGAAGGTAGTGTGGCGGAGAAGGAGATGGAGAGGAGAAAGAGAGGAAGGAGGATGAAGGAGAAGAGAGATGGTATGTGAGTATCTATTCAGATCTGATCACCAAACACGGCTAAAGCCATTTCAATTCTTATGGTGGTCTTTACACCATATCTTCCTCTCTGGAACATGCCGCAAATAGACTATATGTTATTTAAAATGAATAATTTGTGAAAATAACATAAATGAATCAAATAAAATTTACTTGCGCACGCCGGGATTTGAATCCGCGACCTCCGGATTTCTAGTCAAGAGTACTCCTAGACCACAGAGGCCGTAATACGTATGATGTAAGAATATTTCACATCACGCATGCACCGACAACCGATAGTAGTATATTAGCGGTAGGTACCTTTGTACTTGTGCATTGTTTTCATACTTCCAAAATATTAGATGATTTATATAGAGAAGTTTTTGTGAAAAATCAACTCAAGGACTCTGTTTGTATATTTTAAACGTCAACTACTAACTAAGATAAAATTAAAGTATTTGAAATCTGAAAATCACCCTGTATATACAATTTACCACTAATTGGCTAATTGAACAAAAAATACCTCAAACTTATGGGAGCCGAATTGTTCAATCTCCAGACGATATGTTCAATATCCAAAATAATCAATCATCATTTTCAAGCCATGTTCAACGTCCACCTTTAAAGTCATAATATGGGCATATTATAGCTTCAATCTTCGAAAAATGATCTTTAATAATTTCCTGTTACACATATGTATTAAACGAAATGACCAAAATCGAGAATTTTTTAGAATTTGCCTGTAAAAACAAAAAAAAAACGTCTCCTGTAAAATTTGCTAAATGGTCTATTGAACATACAAGAACTAAGGCAGCATTTTGGAAATAATATCGCCCCTTTTTTGACTCACCTAAAAGCTTCATAACTTCTGGCTGACTGATGAACACGTTGAGATGAGCTACCACTGAAGGAAGCATAATTAACAAAAAAAAATTCGAAACCATCGTTGTTTGATAAACCACTTATTACATCATCGGTATTTTTAAACTTTACTATCTATCTACTCGTTTTTATTGTAATAAACAATGCTCAAAAACGATTGTTTACATTAAATTATTATTTACTCAGGAAAATATATCCAATGAATTTAACATTGTTTTAGTCTTTAACAAAAATATGGGAGTTAAACATCGCGTAATTTTTTCGAAGAAGAGGACAAGTCTTTATTTAATTGAAGGTTTGAAAATACAGTAAGAACTCGAATAGAATATTCCCGCGGAGAATTAGGGACGATCGGCGCTGGCGGGCGTCCGTGGCGCTACGACGCCTGCGGGGGACTGGGCGGCGGACGGCCGTAGCAACGCACCGCGACGCTTCTACGCCTCTACGCCGTTACGCCTCGCCGCGCCGGCGTGCCCCCCTGCCCTTTCTCCCAGAAAGGCGCGCACCTACTATCTCAAATGACCGTTTATTGCATTTTAATTCATCAACATGCGAAAAGTAGGTATGTTGTAAACTTGAATGAGGCTTTATAGCTTTTTATCGCATCTATAATTATTTGGGTTGAAAGTAATGCACATGTTCTTCTAGATTTTTTTCACAATATTAAATGAGTCGAAATTTTGTGATTTGACGTACAATCAAAGGCACATATCATAAATGAAAATGAACTGATATTAAATAGAGAAGTAATGATTTTAATTCTCCTGTAAAGAGAACCTTCCTGATCAGTGGTTATTAGTGATTCCAAAAGAACAGACTATTTTCGCTTTTGTTACCCGTACAATCCGTTTTCATGTTTACCGAACGCTAAATAATTCTATTTATTTCTTTTAATGCTGTTTTTTACGGTTCTGTTATCTTTGATTTGTTTGTGGTCCTTAAAGAAATTATCAAACGTGTCAACACTTTATTACGGTTCTGTTATCTTTGATTTGTTTGTGGTCTTTAACGAAATTATCAAACGTGTCAACACTTTATTGCGGTTCTGTTATCTTTGATTTGTTTGTGGTCCTTAACGAAATTATCAAACGTGTCAACACTTTATTACGGTTCTGTTATCTTTGATTTGTTTGTGATCCTTAACGAAATTATCAAACGTGTCACCACTTTATAAAAAAAAATCTATTTATGTCTTTTAATGCTGTTTTTTACGGTTCTGTTATCTTTGATTTGTTTGTGGTCCTTAATGAAATTATCAAACGTGTCAACACTTTATTAATCACTTCCTGAACAATCTATTTAATAATACCTCATCTATTTTAGAAGCTACTCCTTCGACTATTGAATTCGTCTGTGAAAAGTCTTCGACGAAACCGGCTGCTGTTAATTAAAAACCTGGATTTTAAACCCAAATGGATTGCACCTTATCTTCTCCATCCTCAGCCAATGAACAAGAACTGTCATTGGTTTCACTTTATCTACTTATCAATTATTGAAGAAGATTTATAATAACAATATTTGGATGATTTGTAAAGCGCTGTTTTTTGCAAAATTTATTTAAATTTTGTACAGGCAGAATATACAGTACCATAATTACCTACACAGGACATAATTGGTCATTTCGGTATTTATTTTAAGTACCGGAGTAAGTTCGTTTTGTACTGACCATTGAATAATGATACACAAGAGTCCCTGAAATTAATAATTTCCCTAAGAGCCTGTGTCATCTGTGAGGATGCTGTGTGGAGGGTTTTTTGAGGAAAGGGAGGAGTTAAAAAGTGTCTCGAAGAGGTCCGTGTTGTAGAAGGGACAAAATACAGAGACCAGCAAATAATTCCACAGTCGAGCTGTTGAACTCTCTATTTAATAAATTCGTTTTTTGATAAGTACCAAAAATCAAGAAATATTCAAAATTATTAAAATATGTATTATTTCACACACTATTATTTTGAATATTTACAAAATTGTTCTCTTTTCAGGTCCAAGGTCAACTTCATGTAACCAAAAAAATATTTGTATTTTTGGAACATGTTCCGGTGAGAATAACCATCTCAAAGTAGAGATGATTCAACGAGACGATGAATTTTGGAAGAGAACTATGGTTGACAATATGTATTGCCTGAGTTAGTAGACCCTAATCTCACAAGGATTTACGCCAACCATCAATCAAAAAACACAAAACATCTTAACTTTCATCAACAGTTAAATCTGAAAGTTCAAATAAAAAGAGCAAACTTACGAAATCATCTCCAATTTCAGAAGCCAATGATTGCATTATAACATTTGAGAAAATTAGAATCTAATGTATTTAAATAAAAAAATGTTTCGAAATCAGTCACACATCTGTACCATCTGTACCAACCATCAATCAAAAAACACAAAACATCTTAACTTTCATCAACAGTTAAATCTGAAAGTTCAAATAAAAAGAGCAAACTTACGAAATCATCTCCAATTTCAGAAGCCAATGATTGCATTATAACATTTGAGAAAATTAGAATCTAATGTATTTAAATAAAAAAATGTTTCGAAATCAGTGACACATCTGTACCATCTGTACCAACCATCAATCAAAAAACACAAAACATCTTAACTTTCATCAACAGTTAAATCTGAAAGTTCAAATAAAAAGGGCAAACTTACGAAATCATCTCCAATTTCAGAAGCCAATGATTGCATTATAACATTTGAGAAAATTAGAATCTAATGTATTTAAATAAAAAAATGTTTCGAAATCAGTGACACATCTGTACCATCTGTACCAACCATCAATCAAAAAACACAAAACATCTTAACTTTCATCAACAGTTAAATCTGAAAGTTCAAATAAAAAGGGCAAACTTACGAAATCATCTCCAATTTCAGAAGCCAATGATTGCATTATAACATTTGAGAAAATTAGAATCTAATGTATTTAAATAAAAAAATGTTTCGAAATCAGTCACACATCTGTACCATCTGTACCAACCATCAATCAAAAAACACAAAACATCTTAACTTTCATCAACAGTTAAATCTGAAAGTTCAAATAAAAAGAGCAAACTTACGAAATCATCTCCAATTTCAGAAGCCAATGATTGCATTATAACATTTGAGAAAATTAGAATCTAATGTATATAAATAAAAAAATGTTTCGAAATCAGTGACACATCTGTACCATCTGTACCAACCATCAATCAAAAAACACAAAACATTTTAACTTTCATCAACAGTTAAATCTGAAAGTTCAAATAAAAAGAGCAAACTTACGAAATCATCTCCAATTTCAGAAGCCAATGATTGCATTATAACATTTGAGAAAATTAGAATCTAATGTATTTAAATAAAAAAATGTTTCGAAATCAGTCACACATTTGTACCATCTGTACCAACCATCAATCAAAAAACACAAAACATCTTAACTTTCATCAACAGTTAAATCTGAAAGTTCAAATAAAAAGAGCAAACTTACGAAATCATCTCCAATTTCAGAAGCCAATGATTTTTTTTTTTTTTTTTTTTTTTTTTTTTTCTATATAATATTTACAGTGTTCACATAATTATTTATATTTTTACATGATATATTTCAAACTTATAACTATAATATGTTGTGTGTAAGGTAGGTTTGAGAAGGTGAAACTGTGGTGGGTAATGTTATATGTTTCGTGAACACCTCACTAGGAGAACCTGTGCTGAGGTGTTTACGTGGTTATGATTAAATGGTACATGTATTTATGTATATTGGTTAAATTTTCTTATATAAATTGTGATTTTAAAATTTTTTTTTTTTTTTAATGGTTATTGTACATTGTTATTTAAAGAAGAAGGAAAAATATTTATTTATGTGCACATATATACATACACCCATGTATATACATACATACATAAATAAGCATATATGCATGCATACACACATATAAGTAAACACATGTATACATACATACATACACATTCATCCATGATTATGTTTGGTTTGGTGTTATAATGTTTTGTATAAAATGGATATCTTGTTTTTTGATCCAGGCTGTGATCAGTTTTTTGTGAATGTTTGTGTATGTATTTCCCATTAGTAGTAGTTTCAGAGTGGTGGGCATACAATTAAAAAGTTTTGTAGCGTAATACTGGAAGTGTCTTTGTCCGTGTGTGGTGTATGTTATCGGTATGTTCAGGGTATTGTTTGTTGTCGACCTTGTTTTTATTGTTGTTTGAGGTGGTATTAGAGTGTGTAGTTTCTGTTGGAGGAAATTAAGTAGTGCAGATTTGGCATAAAGTTGTCTTATTGACATGACGTCTAATGTTTTGAAAATTTCGCTTGAATTTGTGTGGAATGGTACTTGCAAGATGATTTTAATTATTGCCTTTTGAATTTTTTGTATTGGGTCGATTGCAGTGTTTGTAGCGCTTCCCCAAGCCAGTATGCCATATGTAACAATCGATTGACAGAGTGCGAAATAGATAGATCTAAGTATTGAATGTGGGAAAATATTTTTGATTGACTTTATTAGGTGCATGACTCTTTTTAGTTTATTAGTAATGAAAGTTATGTGGTCAGTCCAGCGTAAGTGTGAATCAATAATGACCCCTAGGTATTTTGTCTGGTTTACCCTTTCTATACGCTCGCATTGGCAATTGGGTGAAGTTTGTTCACAGTCATGTAGAAACAGGTCTATGTTAGGTGGAGGTTGACCTCTTTGTGTAATGCTATGTGTGATGTATTTTGTTTTTATTGTATTAACGGTAAGAGTATTCCAGTTTAGCCATTTTTTGACAACTGATAGACTTTTTTCGGCAATTATAAATACATCTTTCCATGTGGCTGCTTGACAGAGAAGTACTGTGTCGTCAGCGAAGGTTACGATTTTACCTTCAATTTCAATGTCACATAGTTCGTTTATGTAGATGAGGAACAATAGAGGGCCGAGTACACTCCCTTGTGGGACTCCGTACGTGATCAAAAGTGGATGACTTGTCTTGCTGTCAATTTTTACTTGTTGCGTTCTGTCAGACATGAAGCTTTTAATTAGATCGAATTCTATTCCATTAATGCCCATGTTTTTTAGCTTTACGAATAGTTTTTCGTGTGAAATTGTGTCGAAGGCTTTACATAGATCTAAGTAAATAGATACAACTTTTTTCTTAGCGTCAAGATTTTTTGTAATGAAGTCCGTTACAGTAGCTATTGCATGTTCTGTGCTCATGTTTTTCCTGAAGCCATGTTGGTTGATCGAGAGTATGTGATTTGATTCTAGATAGTGTTGAAGCTGTATTTTAATAGTTTTTTCAAGAATTTTCGAAATGGTATTTAGTAGCGTTATGGGTCTGTAGTTGTTTATATTATTTTTTGGTCCTGATTTGTAAATTGGAATAATAAGACCTTTTTTTAGTAAGCTAGGGAAGATTCCTTCTTTTAGACTAAGATTAATTAGGTATGTGAGTGGTTTAAGTAGTTGTTGACTTAGTGTTAAGATAGTTTTAGAGTCTACACCATCCGGTCCTGTAGTTGTGTTATTCTTTAATGATTGAATTATTTTATTAGTATTGCATTATAACATTTGAGAAAATTACAATCTAATGTATTTAAATAAAAAAATGTTTCGAAATCAGTAACACATCTGTACCATCTGTACCAACCATCAATCAAAAAACACAAAACATCTTAACTTTCATCAACAGTTAAATCTGAAAGTTCAAATAAAAAGAGCAAACTTACGAAATCATCTCCAATTTCAGAAGCCAATGATTGCATTATAACATTTGAGAAAATTAGAATCTAATGTATATAAATAAAAAAAAGGTTTCGAAATCAGTGACACATCTGTACCATCTGTACCAACCATCAATCAAAAAACACAAAACATCTTAACTTTCATCAACAGTTAAATCTGAAAGTTCAAATAAAAAGAGCAAACTTACGAAATCATCTCCAATTTCAGAAGCCAATGATTGCATTATAACATCTGAGAAAATTAGAATCTAATGTATTTAAATAAAAAAATGTTTCGAAATCAGTCACACATCTGTACCATCTGTACCAACCATCAATCAAAAAACACAAAACATCTTAACTTTCATCAACAGTTAAATCTGAAAGTTCAAATAAAAAGAGCAAACTTACGAAATCATCTCCTATTTCAGAAGCCAATGATTGCATTATAACATTTGAGAAAATTACAATCTAATGTATTTAAATAAAAAAATGTTTTGAAATCAGTCACACATCTGTACCATCTGTACCAACCATCAATCAAAAAACACAAAACATCTTAACTTTCATCAACAGTTAAATCTGAAAGTTCAAATAAAAAGAGCAAACTTACGAAATCATCTCCAATTTCAGAAGCCAATGATTGCATTATAACATTTGAGAAAATTAGAATCTAATGTATTTAAATAAAAAAATGTTTCGAAATCAGTCACACATCTGTACCATCTGTACCAACCATCAATCAAAAAACACAAAACATCTTAACTTTCATCAACAGTTAAATCTGAAAGTTCAAATAAAAAGAGCAAACTTACGAAATCATCTCCAATTTCAAAAGCCAATGATTGCATTATAACATTTGAGAAAATTAGAATCTAATATATTTAAATAAAAAAATGTTTCGAAATCAGTCACACATCTGTACCATCTGTACCAACCATCAATCAAAAAACACAAAACATCTTAACTTTCATCAACAGTTAAATCTGAAAGTTCAAATAAAAAGAGCAAACTTACGAAATCATCTCCAATTTCAGAAGCCAGTGATTGCATTATAACATTTGAGAAAATTACAATCTAATGTATTTAAATAAAAAAATGTTTCGAAATCAGTCACACATCTGTACCATCTGTACCAACCATCAATCAAAAAACACAAAACATCTTAACTTTCATCAACAGTTAAATCTGAAAGTTCAAATAAAAAGAGCAAACTTACGAAATCATCTCCAATTTCAGAAGCCAATGATTGCATTATAACATTTGAGAAAATTAGAATCTAATGTATTTAAATAAAAAAATGTTTCGAAATCAGTCACACATCTGTACCATCTGTACCAACCATCAATCAAAAAACACAAAACATCTTAACTTTCATCAACAGTTAAATCTGAAAGTTCAAATAAAAAGAGCAAACTTACGAAATCATCTCCAATTTCAGAAGCCAGTGATTGCATTATAACATTTGAGAAAATTAGAATCTAATGTATTTAAATAAAAAAATGTTTCGAAATCAGTGACACATCTGTACCATCTGTACCAACCATCAATCAAAAAACACAAAACATCTTAACTTTCATCAACAGTTAAATCTGAAAGTTCAAATAAAAAGAGCAAACTTACGAAATCATCTCCAATTTCAGAAGCCAGTGATTGCATTATAACATTTGAGAAAATTAGAATCTAATGTATTTAAATAAAAAAATGTTTCGAAATCAGTCACACATCTGTACCATCTGTACCAACCATCAATCAAAAAACACAAAACATCTTAAATTTCATCAACAGTTAAATCTGAAAGTTCAAATAAAAAGAGCAAACTTACGAAATCATCTCCAATTTCAGAAGCCAATGATTGCATTATAACATTTGAGAAAATTAGAATCTAATGTATTTTAATAAAAAAATGTTTCGAAATCAGTAACACATCTGTACCATCTGTACCAACCATCAATCAAAAAACACAAAACATCTTAACTTTCATCAACAGTTAAATCTGAAAGTTCAAATAAAAAGAGCAAACTTACGAAATCATCTCCAATTTCAGAAGCCAATGATTGCATTATAACATTTGAGAAAATTAGAATCTAATGTATTTAAATAAAAAAATGTTTCGAAATCAGTCACACATCTGTACCATCTGTACCAACCATCAATCAAAAAACACAAAACATCTTAACTTTCATCAACAGTTAAATCTGAAAGTTCAAATAAAAAGAGCAAACTTACGAAATCATCTCCAATTTCAGAAGCCAGTGATTGCATTATAACATTTGAGAAAATTACAATCTAATGTATTTAAATAAAAAAATGTTTCGAAATCAGTCACACATCTGTACCATCTGTACAAACCATCAATCAAAAAACACAAAACATCTTAACTTTCATAAACAGTTAAATTAAAAAACACAAAACATCTTAACTTTCATCAACAGTTAAATCTGAAAGTTCAAATAAAAAGAGCAAACTTACGAAATCATCTCCAATTTCAGAAGCCAATGATTGCATTATAACATTTGAGAAAATTAGAATCTAATGTATTTAAATAAAAAAATGTTTCGAAATCAGTCACACATCTGTACCATCTGTACCAACCATCAATCAAAAAACACAAAACATCTTAACTTTCATCAACAGTTAAATCTGAAAGTTTAAATAAAAAGAGCAAACTTACGAAATCATCTCCAATTTCAGAAGCCAATGATTGCATTATAACATTTGAGAAAATTAGAATCTAATGTATTTAAAAAAAAAAATGTTTCGAAATCAGTCACACATCTGTACCATCTGTACCAACCATCAATCAAAAAACACAAAACATCTTAACTTTCATCAACAGTTAAATCTGAAAGTTCAAATAAAAAGAGCAAACTTACGAAATCATCTCCAATTTCAGAAGCCAATGATTGCATAATAACATTTGAGAAAATTAGAATCTAATGTATTTAAATAAAAAAATGTTTCGAAATCAGTCACACATCTGTACCATCTGTACCAACCATCAATCAAAAAACACAAAACATCTTAACTTTCATCAACAGTTAAACCTGAAAGTTCAAATAAAAAGAGCAAACTTACGAAATCATCTCCAATTTCAGAAGCCAGTGATTGCATTATAACATTTGAGAAAATTACAATCTAATGTATTTAAATAAAAAAATGTTTCGAAATCAGTCACACATCTGTACCATCTGTACCAACCATCAATCAAAAAACACAAAACATCTTAACTTTCATCAACAGTTAAATCTGAAAGTTCAAATAAAAAGAGCAAACTTACGAAATCATCTCCAATTTCAGAAGCCAATGATTGCATTATAACATTTGAGAAAATTAGAATCTAATGTATTTAAATAAAAAAATGTTTCGAAATCAGTCACACATCTGTACCATCTGTACCAACCATCAATCAAAAAACACAAAACATCTTAACTTTCATCAACAGTTAAATCTGAAAGTTCAAATAAAAAGAGCAAACTTACGAAATCATCTCCAATTTCAGAAGCCAGTGATTGCATTATAACATTTGAGAAAATTAGAATCTAATGTATTTAAATAAAAAAATGTTTCGAAATCAGTCACACATCTGTACCATCTGTACCAACCATCAATCAAAAAACACAAAACATCTTAACTTTCATCAACAGTTAAATCTGAAAGTTCAAATAAAAAGAGCAAACTTACGAAATCATCTCCAATTTCAGAAGCCAGTGATTGCATTATAACATTTGAGAAAATTAGAATCTTATGTATTTAAATAAAAAAATGTTTCGAAATCAGTCACACATCTGTACCATCTGTACCAACCATCAATCAAAAAACACAAAACATCTTAACTTTCATCAACAGTTAAATCTGAAAGTTCAAATAAAAAGAGCAAACTTACGAAATCATCTCCAATTTCAGAAGCCATGGATTGCATTATAACATTTGAGAAAATTAGAATCTAATGTATTTAAATAAAAAAATGTTTCGAAATCAGTCACACATCTGTACCATCTGTACCAACCATCAATCAAAAAACACAAAACATCTTAAATTTCATCAACAGTTAAATCTGAAAGTTCAAATAAAAGAGCAAACTTACGAAATCATCTCCAATTTCAGAAGCCAATGATTGCATTATAACATTTGAGAAAATTAGAATCTAATGTATTTTAATAAAAAAATGTTTCGAAATCAGTAACACATCTGTACCATCTGTACCAACCATCAATCAAAAAACACAAAACATCTTAACTTTCATCAACAGTTAAATCTGAAAGTTCAAATAAAAAGAGCAAACTTACGAAATCATCTCCAATTTCAGAAGCCAATGATTGCATTATAACATTTGAGAAAATTAGAATCTAATGTATTTAAAAAAAAAAATGTTTCGAAATCAGTCACACGTCTGTACCATCTGTACCAACCATCAATCAAAAAACACAAAACATCTTAACTTTCATCAACAGTTAAATCTGAAAGTTCAAATAAAAAGAGCAAACTTACGAAATCATCTCCAATTTCAGAAGCCAATGATTGCATTATAACATTTGAGAAAATTAGAATCTAATGTATTTAAATAAAAAAATGTTTCGAAATCAGTCACACATCTGTACCATCTGTACCAACCATCAATCAAAAAACACAAAACATCTTAACTTTCATCAACAGTTAAATCTGAAAGTTTAAATAAAAAGAGCAAACTTACGAAATCATCTCCAATTTCAGAAGCCAATGATTGCATTATAACATTTGAGAAAATTAGAATCTAATGTATTTAAAAAAAAAAATGTTTCGAAATCAGTCACACATCTGTACCATCTGTACCAACCATCAATCAAAAAACACAAAACATCTTAACTTTCATCAACAGTTAAATCTGAAAGTTCAAATAAAAAGAGCAAACTTACGAAATCATCTCCAATTTCAGAAGCCAATGTTTGCATTATAACATTTGAGAAAATTAGAATCTAATGTATTTAAATAAAAAAAAATGTTTCGAAATCAGTCACACATCTGTACCATCTGTACCAACCATCAATCAAAAAACACAAAACATCTTAACTTTCATCAACAGTTAAATCTCAAAGTTCAAATAAAAAGAGCAAACTTACGAAATCATCTCCAATTTCAGAAGCCAATGATTGCATTATAACATTTGAGAAAATTAAAATCTAATGTATTTAAATAAAAAAATGTTTCGAAATCAGTCACACATCTGTACCATCTGTACCAACCATCAATCAAAAAACACAAAACATCTTAACTTTCATCAACAGTTAAATCTGAAAGTTCAAATCAAAAGAGCAAACTTACGAAATCATCTCCAATTTCAGAAGCCAATGATTGCATTATAACATTTGAGAAAATTAGAATCTAATGTATTTAAATAAAAAAATGTTTCGAAATCAGTCACACATCTGTACCATCTGTACCAACCATCAATCAAAAAACACAACACATCTTAACTTTCATCAACAGTTAAATCTGAAAGTTCAAATAAAAAGAGCAAACTTACGAAATCATCTCCAATTTCAGAAGCCAATGATTGCATTATAACATTTGAGAAAATTAGAATCTAATGTATTTAAATAAAAAAATGTTTCGAAATCAGTCACACATCTGTACCATCTGTACCAACCATCAATCAAAAAACACAAAACATCTTAACTTTCATCAACAGTTAAATCTGAAAGTTCAAATAAAAAGAGCAAACTTACGAAATCATCTCCAATTTCAGAAGCCAATGATTGCATTATAACATTTGAGAAAATTAGAATCTAATGTATTTAAAAAAAAAAATGTTTCGAAATCAGTCACACGTCAGTACCATCTCTACCAACCATCAATCAAAAAACACAAAACATCTTAACTTTCATCAACAGTTAAATCTGAAAGTTCAAATAAAAAGAGCAAACTTACGAAATCATCTCCAATTTCAGAAGCCAATGATTGCATTATAACATTTGAGAAAATTAGAATCTAATGTATTTAAATAAAAAAATGTTTCGAAATCAGTCACACATCTGTACCATCTGTACCAACCATCAAACAAAAAACACAAAACATCTTAACTTTCATCAACAGTTAAATCTGAAAGTTCAAATAAAAAGAGCAAACTTACGAAATCATCTCCAATTTCAGAAGCCAATGATTGCATTATAACATTTGAGAAAATTAGAATCTAATGTATTTAAATAAAAAAATGTTTCGAAATCAGTCACACATCTGTACCATCTGTACCAACCATCAATCAAAAAACACAAAACATCTTAACTTTCATCAACAGTTAAATCTGAAAGTTCAAATAAAAAGAGCAAACTTACGAAATCATCTCCAATTTCAGAAGCCAATGATTGCATTATAACATTTGAGAAAATTAGAATCTAATGTATTTAAATAAAAAAATGTTTCTAAATCAGTGACACATCTGTACCATCTGTACCAACCATCAATCAAAAAACACAAAACATCTTAACTTTCATCAACAGTTAAATCTGAAAGTTCAAATAAAAAGAGCAAACTTACGAAATCATCTCCAATTTCAGAAGCCAATGATTGCATTATAACATTTGAGAAAATTTAAATCTAATGTATTTAAATAAAAAAATGTTTCGAAATCAGTCACACTAATAGGTACAATTGCATTATATCAATATCTGTACCAATGGTGTACGTGTGGAGATACCGGTGATAAATCTTGCCGCAGCGATGAAAACGGATTGCAATTTGTTAATTTGTTATCTGGGAAGACTTGCATAAATTGCATTGCAATAATCGCATGGGGAGGCCGTGCAGGAGAATTTTTAGTGTGTAGCGCGATAAGCTGCACAAGATACGCTAAGTGAGTTTCTATCGCAACGAAAAATGTTATAGTTGATAAGGCGAAGCTACAAGCCAAAAATATGTATATTCTTGGTATGCCTTATTTCTTGACGAATACAGATAGGCATTAAAATCACTTGTCAAACGGAGTCAAGAAACGCTCGAGTTCATGCGCAAAAGTGGTTTTTATTTATTTTGTAAAAAAATATAAGAACGCAAAAAAGTTAATCAATGGAAACTGTCACAGATAATCTTAACCATAATGTGGTATTTTTTTAAAGTTGTTTAATTTATGCGTTCATACATTTTTTTATTGAATAAATACAGGTTTTAGTAGTTTACATTTGTATTTTATATTGAGTAAATAATTTTTTATTTGAATTCTACTCAAGGGAAACGATAGGAAAAACATAAATTTATGTAAAGCATATTTTTTCGTATTCATAATTTAAACCAATTCGTTATGAAGATTAATGGAAAATCACTATTTTGCATTAGGCTTCGCCTTAAGTCCGAGTTCTGTTGATTTTATTTCCTAGTACAGCCGATTTTCCGTCATCACATATACGTCGTAATGGAGTAAAGATATGGTAGATTGTAGTTCACTGTACGGGACGTGTTCGCCTGCACAAGAAAAAACTGTAAAATATAAGCACCGGCACACATTTACCTTTGTCCTTTGTAATGATTCAAATAAAGCACTTGAGGTATTTCATTTGAACCGTTACAGAGTTATTTAAAATACCACAAAAATGTAGGGAATATCGACTCTTGTAATAGCAAAAGAACAAATAATATATTTTACACCCCCCAAACCAATACTAAATTAATGCAGACACATAGCAGTTTCATTTGTCCTCGTACATTTAACCTTCTACCACTACAAACTCAAATGATAAATAAAAAGATAGAATATATTAAAGAGGTAAAATTATGGCTGAATGACGCAGATATTGAAACGCTTTTACTATAAATTTATTGATCCTTTCTACAACTCACTTGCTGAAACTTTATAAACTATTGTACATAATGTTTTCTCTTTACTTTTTATAATAACAATAAAAAAATAAAAATAAAATTCTACTAATGTATATTATACTTTAGGTACTTGAAATATAGTAATCGTTTTATATTACCCACACTCAGGCAGTGCCTTAGTGGGTTTTCATTTCCTATGTATACTATTATTATTATATACTATCTATTAATATGTATAATATATGTAAAGAAATGAAAATAAATAAAGTAAAAAAAATATATATATATGTTTGCATAAACGAACGAAAAAAACTTGAGGAAGACGATATATTCGACATTTGTAATTTGCATTATTAAAAGAACGCCTTTATAAAGGCGGTTGGTTTATATTGCGGGTAAAACTCCTTGTATCCCTCCAGGCTCAGTCGGTAACGGCTGTGCGGGGAGCTGGCTGGTAGGATGGTTCAGTAGGCAATGGCAGATCCCCTCTCTGAGGTTGGCTAGCAGGCAGGTAGACAGTAGACAGTGGAAGTGGAGCGGGGGGGAAACCGGGTTGAAATCAAACACAGCGAGTTAGTTCCCAGGTAGCGAAGCGAGAATGGACAGAGCGGGCAGCGGTAGGTTTTGCTCGGTCGGTAGGGTTAAAGCGAGTGGTGCCGGGACCGGTTTTTGCGGCGAATTTATAAGATTCATTACGACCGCGTCTCCGACCCTTGTTTGTCATATCAAATTTCCGTAACGAGTTTGCTTTTTCTTGCTATGAAGCTCGCCACGTTCTAGAATTAAATCTGTTTATCTCAGAAATATGGGAATATTTTATAATATTAGACCTTGTCTACCGCTGTCGTTTTGCCAAAACCACGTCGTCGCAATATTTTTTATTTGGTTATAATAAGACAAATTCTACAAGATTTCAGGAAAGCTAATTATGCTCAGATTAATGAGGACATTAATTGTATTGATTGGTTATCTGAAATCGCAAATTTATCAGCCGAAAAAGCAGTAGATCGATTCTATTTAAAAATAAACAATGTAATTGATAAGCTTATTCCAGTATTGGCACGACGAAATGACAAATTCCCCATATGGTTTACTCCAGAACTTATTAGGTTATCAAGGAAAAAAGATAAAGTCTGGCTCAAATGGAAGTCATATAAAGGTCTTTCTGACTATCGTGAATTTTCCTTCTTACGTGCTACATACAAAAAATTGACTTATGAAACCCGAAGGTTATTTTTTGACAACATCGAAAGTTCATTGCAAAATAATATCAAAAGCTTTTGGTCATACATATCCTCATTAAAATCGTCTGATGGATACCCTGCTGCAATGTCCTTCGAAGGGCGCAAATCTAACGATGCCCAGGAAATTTGTGATATGTTCTCTGAATTCTTTAAGTCAACATTTGAACCTTCCTCTATCAATGACCCAATTATTAACATTGACCAACTTGAGGAAGTTCAGGACTCTGGACTTGCGCACATTCACACAATTAAACTAACGGAAAAAGAAGTGCAATCGAGTTTAAAATCGATAGACATAAACAAGGGTGCGGGTCCCGATGGAATACCGGCGTTTTTCCTTAGATCTGCTGCGTCGTCACTGTGTGTGCCGCTTACCATAATATTTAATAAATGCCTGAGTGATGGGGTTTTCCCTGATAGGTGGAAGTTGGCCTATATTATACCGGTCCACAAGGGTGACTCGCGTCAAAGAGTGGAAAACTATAGGCCAATATCCATTCTCTCGGCGATCCCTAAACTATTGGAAAGACTTGTCCATGACAATATATATCCCCAGCTTGCTGCGAAAATTACTGAACAACAACACGGGTTTGTAAAAGGCAAATCTACCACGAGTAATTTACTTATTTACTCAAATTTCTTATTTACTAGCATGGATCGAGGCCACCAGGTAGATGCAATATATTGCGATTTCAAAAAAGCTTTCGACAAGGTTGACCACCTTATTCTTATTAAAAAAATTATTTACAACGGAATTAGAGGAAATTTATTACGTTGGTTTATCTCATATTTAACAAAAAGACAACAAGCCGTATCATTACGAGGACAGACTTCTACATGGGAACCAGTTACTTCTAGCGTGCCACAGGGGTCAATCCTGGGTCCGCTGTTGTTTATTCTTTTTATTAACACTGTTACTAAATGTTTCGTGCATTGTTTATATCTTTTGTACGCTGACGACATAAAAATATTTGCCATTGTTCGGAATTTAAACGATTGTCTTCTCATACAAAGCGACTTAGTAAGGTTCGAAACATTTTGCAATGAAAACAAAATTTACCTAAGTTACAATAAATGTAAACAAATAAGTTTTACCAAAAATCAAAACGCTATCAAACACAATTATTGTATTGGTAATTATTTACTCGAGCGCGTTTACTGTATAAGAGATCTAGGCGTACTTTTTGATTCCAAACTCCACTTCGATGCGCACATAGATAATATTGTGAATAAAGCTTACAGCATGCTAGGATTTGTCATCAGAAACAGCCGTGAATTTCGAAAACCTGAAACATATCTTCTTCTTTACCACACTCTGGTCCGTTCTCAACTAGAATACTGCTCCTCCATATGGAATCCACTTTACGATATCTATAAAGAAAATATTGAAAGTATTCAAAAGAAATTTCTGCGATGCCTCAATTACAGAATGAGCGCACCCAAACGCGGGTACATAAATATGCTCTCGAGTTATAACGTCTCCACTCTATCTAACCGGCGAACATACCTTGATCTCATGACTCTGTATAAAATCTGTAACAACATTATTGACTGTCCCGACTTACTGAAATTGATAAACTTCAAAGTACCACCCAGAGTAACAAGGCTTAACGACTTATTCCACATTAGCAGGACGCGTACAAATGCTGGTGTCAGGGATCCAATCAGAAGAATGTGCGAATCACTTAATCAGAATCAAAACCTCAAGGACTAAAAAAAAGGTAGAAAAATGAAGACTGTTTTCCTACAAAGTTCAAAGTAAACAACTTAGACATACTTCGTTTAAATATATTTATATTTTTTTTAATTTCTGTTTAACATTGTTTATCTATTTATATATATATTTTTTTTTGTTTTACCCTCTAAATTTTTTTAAAAATAATTTGTAAATTCTTAAAAGGATATTGCGCATTTCTTTCATATCTCTATTTGTAAAATAATATTCTTATGTATATATTTTTCCCATATTTATAAGTGAAAATATTTGCAAATGTTTTTAACTGCTGTTTAAGTTAATTCGTGAGAAATAGTTTGGATGCAGGTGAATTCTCTAGTTGATGTTTCGTATATATTTTTGTCAATTGATATCTGTATCTATTTTTTCTCCTTAATAAAAAAAAAAAAAAGAAAAAGATAAGTGGTCAAATCTCTGTAACATTTTCAGAGTTTCGCTAAGTACATAATTATCTTACGTATAACATATTTTATTTCTATTCGAGCTTATTTAATTAACATGTAAGTATCTTTGTATAAAACTATTTAGTTAACATTGTCTCCTATTATTACAGAAAAGGCTTGCAAATTCTAGTACTTTTCTAAATCTCTCATTGCCTGTTAACGGGAGAGCGGGCCTTTTCGCTCGGCCAATGAGCGTTTGCTTTGCGAGAGCAAGATAGTTACTTGCGTTAAGGTGAGACAACTGATCTTCCAATTTTTGTGATAAAATTTACCGTTAAACGGCAGGGCAGGTTTTTAAACATGAGTTACCTATATGCAGGGCAGGTTTATCAACATTAGTTTTATGGAAGGTTTTACATAGTTTTTGACAGTGGTAAATATGACGGCATTTTGTTTTGTTTGTTATATTTGATGTACATGTTATATTGATGATGCTGATGACGTTCGATACATTCACATTTTAATCTTTTTGTAAATTTCCAATTTTATGTCCGGGTTAAATTTTCCCCATAGTAAATACTAAACCCTTCCACATACTTTTCCACAAATGATCATCTAGTCAATCAACATTATTCAAGTGCATTATAAAAGCAAAATAAATACAAAACAATACAAGAACAACACGTCAATTCACCAGAGATCAAATGTGAAAATAATTTTCCGACTCCAGATATTTTCATATCAGAGGGTTTGGCTCGATAGAACTCCTAACAGGCCCTATAAATCCTACTGATCCCTCAACATAAATATTTAACAAATCTTTCGTTATCCTACATGTATTTAAAATGACTGATTTTTGCATTTTTATATATAAATTTTTTAATAGATCTGTAGTGGTACGCCACTACTTGATTCTAACGGCATTCTAGAAGTTTCGGCTTTTTCCAAACAAGCTTCTTGGATGTTTATTTATTTTTTAATTTTAGTTTGGCAATATTTACATAGCAACCAAAATGTTCGAGAAGCTTCTTCACCTTATAAAAGCGGCAGCGTGAAGGAACTCGCGAGTCAGTCAGTCATCAGTCCGCCGTCATTTAACAAGGATCAACGAGTGATAACCCGCGCTCCTCTTACTAGCGCGAAGGACAATATTCCCGGCTCCGCCCGGTTTTCAAGTATGGACTCCATCGGGACATCATCCTAGCGCCTTGGCCACCGTCCCTGGCCAGCGCTACAACGGATTACAGCGCCCTGGTTCCAGCGCCTCTGGCCAGCGTTTCATCCACGCACCATGACCACCACGAAGACACGCAGCATCCTCACTGGTCTACGCAGCTCCCGCTCAACCGCCTACAAGATCCACCGCACCTTCGGCCTTCCCGTCAGCACTGGAGTACCTGAAGACCCACATTCTTCGCGAGTGCCTGACCCGCGCTTGACCAGCCATCACATCCTGCATCCGGAGAATACTACATCTGTCCTACGTCATCTCTTCATCACGGCAAACTGACTCAATAAACACTGTGACCTTCACGACAAGTCTTTCATTCCGTGCCTCTAGCCAGATCGCGTGCCTCACGCCCAAAGATCCAATACTACTCTTTATATTTATTGTATTGTTTGAGATAGTGTCGGTAACCTGCTTCTCGTACTCAGATAGAGGTGTATATATTGTTTACATGTGTGAGGAATAAGATACATGTATGTATGTTGTGTATGTGTATGTATATCTATATGCATATATACATGCAGGTATTTATGTATATATACTTGCCTGTGCATGTGTATGTATGTACATATGTGTACTATTTTATATATTTGTCTATATATTTGTCAATACAACAATACTAAGTGTCCCAGTGATCACGTAAATTTTTTTGCTCCACAAAAATTAACAATTGTTTATCGATTTAAGAACATTTATTGGTGATTTACACTTGCGAGTGCTTGACCATAGTCTAATTTAACACTGTGTTTCAATAGTTGCAGCTGCCAAACTGGTAATTCGTTATTATTTAACTTTATATTTCAACTGTCACCAGAGTGCAATAGACACTCACATACAACGCCGTACAGAAGGAATAAAGAGTACACACAAACGCCCATCTACTTTCTCGTTAGTGACAACGCAGGAGCAGGGTTGTCACCGCATCTTATAAAAAATAATAAATTACTAAAACTAACTTGCAAGATGAGTGCCACCGATGCACTATCATATATTAACAAGGCCAAGGAAGAAATCAGTGCATTATATAGTAATATTACTGATCCAGCACTAAAACTAACAAAAGATCAGATGACTAAACTTCTCAACAAACTTTCCAACCTCTCTGGCACCATGCTGGATGTTGGTGTCAAAGTTGGAATCCTCGAGGGACAGGTTAAGTCATATCAACACATGGTCTCCTCGAAATTGATAGAATCAACCTCACAACATGAATCATCATATTTACCAAATTTAACAATGTGCGAAGCTGCTGACGAGCTCGAGGAGAGGAAAAAACGTTCAAAAAACATTATCATTTTCAACTTTCCTGAAAGCTTGGCCTGCTCTCAAATTGACAAAATTACCGATGACACCACAAGAATATCAAATACACTAACGGCCATTAACTCAACCATCACTAAAGCCAACACCACAACCTTTCGTCTGGGGATAAAAAAAACGGACAAACCCAGACCTCTAAAAGTGATGCTTGATAATCCCACTCAAGCCATAGATATTTTGAGAAAAAAAAATAGCATAACAGAGTACCCTGGCATTAAAATTTATTCCGACCAAACTCCAGCCCAAAGAAACTATCTCGCCAATTTACGATTAACCCTAGACCAAAGAACCCAAGATGGTGAAATTGGTCTTACAATCAAATATAAGAACAATAAACCTGTTATTGTAAATACAAAAAACTCCCCACGAAACTAACATTTTACTACCAAAATGTTAGAGGTTTGCGCACCAAGCTCAACACCCTAAGGTGTAATATTCCAACGATAAATAACGATGTGTACTGCCTAACAGAAACCTGGCTTCATGAAAAAATATCTTCCCCTGAATTAGGCTTCACCAACTACGATGTTTACCGGCTGGATCGTGAAAATATTATTGGCGGCGGGGTTTTAGTATCGATCAGAAAGATGTTCCATTCAAAACTATTAAAACTAAAAAATAAAAACATTGAACAAATAGCTATATTAGTGAAACTCAAAGTAACAAAAATAATTATTGTGTGTGTGTATATCCCCCCCCCAAGTTAGTGCTGATGTGTATTGTAAACATTGTGATGAAATTGAATCTTTGAAATTGAAATATCCTGATGCAAAATTAATAATTTTTGGGGATTTCAATCTCCCAAATGTAAACTGGGTACAACCCACTGAGTCTTCAAATCCCATTTCTGCTAAAGCCCAATTAATCATTGATATCATCAACTTTCTCAACCTTAAACAATTATATCATGTTAAAAATATAAATGAAAGAATTCTTGACCTTGTCATATCAAACATAAAAAATAGTAATGTCAGCGAATCGCGTGAACCACTAGTATCCATTGACTCTTATCATCCCCCTTTACAAGCGATCATTTATTTGGCACCCATTGAACTCCTCACTCCCCAACCTCCCGTTCACGAACTAAACTACAAGAAAGCCGATTATAATCAAGTGCGCTTATATCTTTCTTCGCTCAATTGGTCCCGCATTTTTATGTCTGCAAACGTAGAAGAAGCAACAAATGTGTTCAACTCAAACCTTTATGATACTATTGAAAATTGCATACCAACTTCTATTGTAAAACGTAACGACTGTTATCCAAAATGGGTTAGTACTGAACTAAAAAAACTCATTCAATGTAAAAAAATTGCCCACATTAACTTTAAATCCAATAACTCCACTGAGTGCTATAAATTTTTTTCTGTTTTACGAAATAAATGTAAAAGTCTATCTAAAAAATGCTATTCAGATTATATCACAGATGTAGAGCAGACTATCAAGTCAAATCCAAAACATTTTTGGAATTATGTGAATTCTCTTAAAGACAACAACGGCTGTCCTAGATCAATGTATTCAGGGCGAAAACATGCTGACAGTGATCAAGAAATATTTGACCTCTTTGCTGATCATTTCTCAAGTGTTTATGAACAGAAAAATGATAATGTAACTATACCTGAATTTAAATACACCAATGTAACTGACATATCAACATGCCACATTTCTCTGGATGATGTTAATACAAAGATCAGATCTCTAGATTATAATAAGGGGTCAGGTTCTGACAAAATTCCACCGGTATTCATAAAGGAATGCGCTCAGTTTATAGCAGCTCCACTTCAACACATATTCAATCTGTCACTTCAAACTGGAATATATCCTGATCCTTGGAAACTTAATCACTTGACACCTGTATTTAAATCAGGTGATAAAAATTGTGTTTTAAATTATAGACCAATTTGCATACTGTCTACCATCCCGAAAATGTTTGAAAATATTGTCTTAGATAAAATTGCTGTTAAGTTTAGGCATATTATTACTCCAGAACAGCATGGTTTTGTGACCGGTCGGTCTACTACAACCAATCTTCTATTGTATGAACACTATATCTGTGAAGCTTTCACGTCTCATGCACAAGTAGATTCAATATATACTGACTTTTCAAAAGCCTTTGATAAAGTAAATATTAATATCCTTCTCGCGAAACTGCAAGCCCTTGGTATACATGGATCATTCCTAAAATGGTTGAATAGTTACCTCTGTAACCGCGAACTGATGGTAAAATTAAAAAATAAAGTCTCATATAAATTTAAAGTAACATCGGGAGTTCCTCGAGGGTCTCATCTGGGCCCACTTCTCTTCGTATTGTTTATAAATGATCTTTATGCTTCGAAAATGTCAAATTCATTCTATTTGCAGATGACCTAAAGCTTTTTAAGATTATAAAATGTTTAAATGATGCAATTATCCTTCAGCATAATATAGATAGACTTGCTAGCTGGTGTGAAATAAACAAATTATTCCTAAACGTAAAAAAGTGTTTCCACATGTGTTTTTACCGTTCACGGACTCCAATAACCATATCGTATTCAATTAACAATAATGAAATTGCATTAGTACCATTTATCAAAGACCTTGGTGTTATTTTTGACAGAAAACTTACCTTTGATCGTCACTGTGAAACAATTTCCAATAAGGCCATGCAAATTCTAGGTTTTGTAATGCGTAACACAAGGAGTTTTCAAAACATTGAGTCAATTAAATTACTCTACTGCTCTCTTGTGAGATCGCACCTAGAATATGCATCTCCTGTATGGTCTCCGATTTATACCTGTAACTTACACCGCTTGGAGAAAGTACAAAGAAAATTTCTTCGATACGTTCAATTCAAATTGAGACAGCCTGTAATTGATATCTGCTACAATACTTTAATGTCTGGTCTAAATCTACCACTTCTTTCTACCCGGCGAACTATTAATGACATTCTTATACTTTTTAAATTACTGAACAATCTCATAGACTGCCCTCAAATGTTAAGTGTTATAAATTTTCGTGTCCCTGTTAAATCAACTCGACTCCACCACCTTTTCCACAGTGACAATCATAGCACTAACTATTTGTATCATTCACCGTTGGCGCGTTTTCACCGCACTGCCAACACGTATACAGACCTTTTTGATATTTTCAAAACCTCACCGTCTTGCATCAAGGCAAAAATACTTGGTTGTGAATGTAACTGATATGTTTGTGAAATGTTAAATGTCTGTTTGTACTGCATCATACTGACATGTTCTTCTTTATGTGTAACATATGTATCGTGTTCTTATACATATACATTCCACATATATATGTGAAATGTATATGTATAGTCATATATACATTCCACATATGTACATATGTGTGAAATGTATATGTATAGTCATATATACATTCCACATATATACATATATGTGAAATGTATATGTATAGCATCGTATAGAATATAGAATGTATATATGACTATACATGTATATGTATAGTCATATATACATTCCACATATATACATATGTGTGAAATGTATATGTATAGCATCTATATAAACTGCTTGCTTCAGATGTCTTATAGTGTTGGCTAACGGATGTATTATTTTAATAAAAAATGTTACTTTTAATTGTCAAGTCTCTGTCAGCCCTGAATTGTTGAAGCTACTTTGCCATAGTGCCATAGCCAAGTGAAGATAAATTTGATTGTAACAATAAACACACTACTATTTGCGCTGTTATAATATTTAGCTAGATGATATCTGTTGGCAAGTCACCTTTTCTGTATATTTTATCCTGTTTAAATGAAGTACTTTCTATTATTGTAGCATTCTATGCCTTAAGAAAATTTTAGCTGTATCACATTCAATGTCGTTTTGTATACATATTGTTGTGTTCTTAAATGTAATACTAATATTCGCTTATGTACCACTGTGTACTTATAATCTATGTATCACATTATTGTAAAAGCCTTTTATGGCGTTTAATAAATAAATAAATAAATAAATCTTATAGAAAACTTTGTGAGTTATTGAAAACATTTTTTTACCAATTTTCAAATTCTTTTTTGTTATAATTCTACCAAAATATGTTTACACTAGACTTAAATTCTAACTAACCATTCCTCCATTGGGCACCATGAAACAGGCAGCTGCCTAGTATGGTGTTCTAATGTATCTTCTCTAAATAAATTTATTAATCATGTAACATGTACTTATAAATAAATACAGTTATTACAGGTATTATTATTCTACAATATTCTATGGGAAATTATAGATAAACACATTCCAAAAAAAAAACTCACATAAAAAATCACTATCCCAATTGGTTTAGCGAATCTCTAAAAATGCTCCTCAAAGAGAAAAATAAGGTTAGACTACGTGCTAAAAAACACAATAACCCAAGAGACTATGCCGAGTTTGCTACTCTTAGAAAAAGATAAAAAAAAAATACTTAAAGAATGCTACACAACCTATATTAACCTAGTTGAGCAAGGGATAAAAGATAATGTAAAGACTTTCTGGGCGTATTCTAAATCATTGCGTAATACAAATTCTATTCCAAAAATAATGTATATGGATACAATGTCTGCAAATAATGGACAGCAGATTGCCAACATGTTCTCTAATTATTTTGGATCAGTTTATACTCCGTCGAATCCCACATCAAATACTTTCGGACTAAATGCTGCTCTATTCAACCAATTTAGTCTTAGTAAACTTAATGTAAGCATGGGATCAATCAAATCCTGTTTAGAAAGAATTGATATACATAAAGGCCCAGGACCAGACAAAATACCTCCCTTGTTTGTAAGACGTTGCTCTAGCTCGTTGATTAAGCCACTTTTCATTATATTTAACGAATCATTATCTACAGGAACTTTCCCAGATTTATGGAAAAATGCACATATTGTTCCAATACATAAATCTGGTGATCAGTCTTTTGTGAAAAATTATCGACCAATCAGTGTTTTATCATGTTTTGCAAAAGTTTTCGAATCTATAATGTATAATTTCATATTCACACACTTTAAACCACAATTATGCATTAATCAACATGGATTTGTTCCCAACAGATCTATTAATTCTAATCTTCTTGACTTTTGTGATTACGTTTGCAATGCTTTTAACGAAAGAACTGAAGTAGATACCATTTACACAGATTTTAAAAAGGCAAAAGTAAACCATTCTATTCTACTACAGAAGCTTGATCGTATAGGTATCCACGGTGATCTATTAAGATGGCTTAAATCTTACTTGGAAAACAGAACACAGTTAGTACTTATAAATGGGTATGAGTCACCACACCTCCCATAATTGTAACCTCAGGTGTACCTCAGGGGTCCAATCTAGGCCCTCTGCTTTTTTTAATCTTTATTAATGACCTTGGCCCCATGTTACGCTGCCGTTTTGTTTTATTTGCTAATGACCTCAAGATTTACCGTAAAATTTCCACTGATTCTGATCAAGTTATGCTTCAAGAAGATCTTTACACACTACATAGCTGGTGTACTCAAAATGATATGTTTCTAAATATTGATAAATGTTACATTATAACCTTCACTCGTAACAGAAGAAGAAAGAATCGTGCATATTTCATCAATAATGTTCAATTAAATGCAGTCACCACTATTGAGATCTAGGAATCACACTTGATTCAAAATTTAAGTTTGATGTACATATCAGTGATATCACGAGTAAATCCTTGAAAATGATTGGTTTTATACATAGAATATCGAAACCATTTAAAAATACCCAATCCATTATAACCTTGTACCACTCGTTGGTCAGAAGCAAATTGGAATATGGTAGTGTTATCTGGAACCCACACTACTTGAAATATTCAAAAACTATTGAATCTGTACAAAAAAAAATTCTAAGATTGTTATCGTTTAAACTTGGACTAAGTTCCGTACTGCAGTCTTATGAGGAACGACTCCAATACTTTAACTTTACGACCCTGGATAAAAGAAGACAATTTGCTGACTTAATATGTCTACACAAAATTATTCATGACAAGCTTGAAGCAACTCATTGTGTGAGCAATATTCTTATTAAAATTCCTAATAGACGTAATCTAAGGAATCATAATATATTCCATCTAGAATTATTTAAGAACAATATTGCATACTTCAATCCGTTATCTAGAATGTGTCGTCTGTACAATTCTATTGAGTGTAACAACATAGATATATATGCAAATAGTCTCACTTATTTTAAAAAGCAAATTAGCAATAGATTGTGAATGTTTGTTTTTTTTTTTTTTATTTACTCTATTTGTTTTCTGTTTTTATTTTTGTTTCTTTTGTTTTTTGGATCATATATGTATCTGTATTTTTTGTATTTTGATATCTCTTTTTTTGCCTTTTTCACGTTTTGCTGTTTATATATTTTTTTGTTAATACATAGTGTATAATGACACTTAAACTGTGCATGATGTGAACATTTTTAAGTGGACTGTTGACATTTCCTTTTTTTGCAGCGCTTATCTAATGTTTTTTTTCTCATGTTAATAGTCTGTAAATGTTCCTCAACAATAAATAAATAAATAAATAAAAATAAATAAAAAATGAGTAAATAAATAATTACAAAAAGTCTTCTGTTTTACAAGTCTTTAGGAGGAACCTAGAGTTCACACCCTGTTTATATAAAAATGCTTAAAACAATAAAAATTATCTTTATGATATGTAATTATTATAAGTATACATAATATAAGTGTATTTTATGTATAGAAAAGTAGGTTTAATTATATATTTATGTATAAATCTTACAAGAAAAACCTTAATTCATTTCGGATTACAATAACAACAGTGACACAGTGAGCACATTAAATATTCGCTCTATACAAATTAACAGAAAACCAGTGAATTTCTATACTCAAAAGCAGTGAAAAGTATACTAAAACATGGCTTCAATTGCCCACAAGTGTAACTGGTCTTACATCTTTAAAAAAAGTGATTTTAAAGTGTCAAAAGTGAAAACATAATAATAATTAAAAAGTGACTCAGTGCGAATATCTGGAAGATTATTATTGCTACCTGCATTGTCAAACTTACTGTCTCGCAGTGTATTGCCTACATAAGTACTCATAGAAATATTACATAGGTACTCGGAGTAAACCAACTTTCAGGGGAGTGAAACCATTGCAGTTGATTGAACCTGAAGATGAATTGCCAAGCCTGTTCCGAGCCTACCCTCTCAGACGAGTCCGTTTTTATATGTACACTTTGCAAAAGAACATATCATTTGCTTTGTGGTGGGGTAACACAAAGCTCATACCATCACCTCAGCAAGGAGTGACGCACACAGTTAAAATGTTCTAAATGCTTATGTGCTGTGCCCACTATCAAAGCAAGTGGTAGTGCCCTTGTGGACACTGAACTACTTTCCAAGTTGCTCGAGCAAAATACCCGAATTCTCGCCACTTTGGCTGCTATGAGTAAACAGTATGGGGACATCTTACATCGTGTCCACGATTTAGAAGACACAAACAGCAAACTTGAAAAAAGGAACACTGACCTTGAAACGAGAATCGACGTCCTAGAAAACCAAATGGAACAAATTGACAGGCAAAATAAGTCAAAAAATATAGAAATTAGGGGGATCCCCGAAATTAATGGTGAAAACTTAAATAACTACATTTTTAACATTAAAAAAATAACCAAATCCAATAACGAATCCAATAATATCGATGCAGCTTACCGTATCAACCAAAAGTCCAAAAAAGATCAACGCAGGCCAATCGCAGTGAAATTAAAAACCAGTGTCGACCGTGATGATTTCCTGAGAGACATTAAAAACTACAACAAACAAGCCCCGAACCGTGAAGACAAACTTAACACCGCCCTTATCGGAATGGCAGGACCAAGTTCGAAAATTTACATCTCGGAACACCTGACTTTTCGCGCAAAACATTTATGGTTTCTCGCCAGAAAAGCTACACACGAAAATCGGTTTAAGTTCGCCTGGACATAGGGAGGTCAAGTATTTGTCCGCAAAGACAACGGAACACCTGCTATTATTATTAACGAAACAAACAAAAACATTTTGTCTCCCTCAATCAATAACCAATAAACAAAGCTCGTTTAGATATACTCATATAACTTACTCTCATATGTTTATACTTTTTCACATAAATCTCTATGTAAAACACAGAATCAAGAAGTATATGTTGTGTTTTAACATACTCATGCTCTATATCCTTTATATGCTTATGTTATATATTCGCAGCAACTATATATATATACTCGCTATACTTATGATTTTATTATATGTACTTTATATCGTTATGTAAAACATTCACAACAACCAAATCCTTATATATGTTGTATACTTTACATGCTTATGTTTTCGTTTCATATTATTTATATGCTTATGTTTTATAATCTTTGTAAGCTCATGTTTTACTTACTTAATATGGTTATACTAACTTATATCTCTTATGTACTTTACATGCTTATGTTTTCGTTTCTTATTCATTATATACTTATGTTTTATAATCTTTATAAGCTCATGTTTTACTTTCTTAATATGATTATACTAACTTATATCTCTTGTATACTTTATATGCTTATGTTTTCGTTTCATATTCTTTATATATTTATGCTTTATAATCTTTATAAGCTCATGTTTTACTTTCTCAATATGAATATACTTTATATTCTTTACATGCTTAGGTCTTATATTTGCAACAATTATATTTACACTTTATATACCTATTCTTATGCCATATATATTGTATATGCTTATGTTAAATATTGGCACCAATTAAACACTTATATCTCTCGTATATCTTATATGCTAAAGCTTACGTTTTACATTCTCTATATGCTTATGTTTCATCTTCTTTATAACATTATGTCTTATGTTATTTATATACCTAAACTCTACATACTTTTCATGCTTATGTCATATATTATTTATAAGCTTATGCTATATATTCGCAACTACTCTTACATAAGACACACGTTTTCAAATTCTGATGAATAATATTATTACGGATGAACTAGATAGCACTTATAATATAACAGAAAAAAGTATTAGTATAGGATCCCTTAAAGAACGACCGTCACCGAGATGTTTATTTGATGAAACGTATTTTATATTTAATTTAATATGTCAATAAATATATTGCATATCGGTTGCCTAGCAAATTTTAGTACAGGGTATGATTAATTAATAATTTAAAAAAAAATATTTAAACATTGCACCGGTTTGATTATTATAAAAATTCTATACCAATCGAAAGTATGAAACCCATAGAATATGCAAACGTTAGGTTGCCTACTCTTTCCGGTCACATCTCTCAGGTTGCCATGTATAAACAGGTAAATCGAAAAAGCATTTTGCACCGGTCTGATTATTGAATAAAAATTATCTGAAATTAAAGATTATTTCATTATGAACACGATGGTATAAGGTTGCCTGCTAAAAATCAGTCCCGAATTCCGGTTGTCGAATTTTGAAAACTAAAACTTTTTGAAAACTAGCCGGGAATTCTCGTGTGCGACTGAGAGGTCCCAACCAACCATCCCATGCGATAGAAGAGGACAAAGCATAGCAGCTGTCCGTCCATTAAAACAAAGAGAGTGCGCATGCTATTTGTTCATGAAAATGAAAAGGATAGCGATAGACTCGTGCAAGGTACCATCTAGTCTAGAGTGCACAAAGAAATAGGTATATAATTTATATTTTTATCTCTATTACGTATCCAAACTCTAATCCACCAAAACCGGGCAAAAATTGAAACAGAGGTTAGGTGTTTTAAACTTGGCATTCCTTGATTTTATTTTTCTTTAACAATTATTGTTCTAAGAACATATACGTTGATAACAATCGTCATGCCTGTGTCAGACCTAGCTATAAATATAGTAGATAGAACTATTTCAGCATATCGGTCGCCATACATTCCCAATGGAAGACCACTAAAATAGGCCAAGCCACTACATTTGTGCTCGCAGCTTGGTCTGACATGCCTATCAACGTAATCACAACATACATTTAAGATTATTAATACAATTAAGATGATAAGGTACATAAAAAAGATAAAAAATTGGTATTTTCGTAAAATTAACATTTATTGACATTTTGAATGAAAAAACATACACTTAGTAAGACACACTTTATTTTTGAATCAATAACGATAGCCAACCGGGTTTCGCTTGTCTCAAGCTTCATCAGGGCTAAATATCAACTAAAGCTAATTAGATACAGGCACATATAAATAGGTAAATGAAAACAATGAGTGAAAGAGATACAAAACAGATAGAAAGAGATGCAAATAGAAAAGGTGGAGACAATTATTAAGGATGATGAGGAGGGAGGGGGGTGTAATGTATTAAATTCAACGGCCAACGGAAGACAGGAAACCCCTCACCCCCGCTCTCTCCCGGACCCCGCAACACGTGCCCACCAAATATTCAACAGCATAACAACACGATTCGGACAGGAAACCCCTCACACACCGCTCTCTTCTGGACCGTCGCTAGGGAGCCATACGCACGTAGGCCATCGAGACTATAAAACAAAGAAATGCACCCGTTAACGACAGTTAGGTACGAAAGCCCAAGGAAGTAGGTCACGCGGAGCCGCTGCGATATCCGACTAGCGCGCGAATTCTAGATCATACGATATACTTACAACACAAGCTCCCGCGCAAATAACGAGACCGGTACGGCTTGCCAACAACGTGTGCAGTGATGAACATTTTACAAATACCTATCTAATCGGACCTCTCGGACACAGTGCTTGAACGGTACAATAGTAACAAGCTTGTGCAGTGATGAACATTTTACAAATACCTATCTAATCGGACCTCTCGGACACAGTGCTTGAACGGTACAACAGTAACAAGCTTGTGCAGTGATGAACATTTTACAAATACCTATCTAATCGGACCTCCCGGACACAGTGCGAAACAACCCAGCCAGCGGCTCCCCCACCGGGCTAAGGTAGCCCTAGGCTTCACCACGACGCCGCCCATCACACCGCGGGTTCAACACCAAGCCACTACAATCACCAAGTCACGTACTACGGAATCCCCCTTTAAGTCGTTGACATCCTCGAACGATAATAGAGCCAATATAGGTAGGGACTATATTTGTATAACCTGTCCATAAAAATCAACAATATATATGTATACTTCAATGTCTAAAAATAACTTGTTTCTTTTAAAAACCTGTCAATACAATGATGCTTGGGTTGAGAACTGCACGCCTGAGAAATCGAGCATAGCCGCGGGACGATTAAGTAACACAAACCAAAGGTAAGCCAGTAAGGTTTTCAGAGGTGAGAACTCAATTAGAAAACGTTACACTGGCGCCCAACGTGGGCATAAAAATGTATCTGGAATTAGATTAAACAACTTAGAAGCCCTTGAAATAAAAAACGTTACACTGGCGCCCAACGCCCAAAATACTTTTGTTATAAATGAAGATAATTTAAAATTGGGGGAATTACAACATTCCCAAAAAAAAAATAATCCCTATGGAGAAGATATGTTGACGATGTTTTTTGCATTTGGACAGGCACTGAAAGACAATTAAACTCTTTTCTTAAAATATTAAACTCCTTTCACAAACAAATTCAATTCACTGTAGAAATAGGTACAAACTTAACCTTGAATTTTCTAGACTTAACTTTAAGTATAACTAACAATAAATTTGAATTTAATATCTATCGTAAGCCCACGTATACTGATATAACAATTCACAATTCATCCAACCATCCTATATCCCACAAACATTCAGCATTTCACTCCATGATTCATAGATTGGTTACCGTACCATTGAATAATAATAATTTTTGCAACGAATTATCCATCATTAAACAAATCGCTTTAAACAACGGGTATGATACAAAATTAATAGACAATATTCTTAATAAAAAATTGAAACAAATAGCATCAAATAAATTCCTATTTAACAAATCTTATAACGCTAATAATATAAACATAAATCAAACATTCCAATATCGTAGAGTTCTGTATACAAATAACTTTTCTTCTTTAAGCGTTAAAAAATTCCCATCTGAAATAAAACCCGCTTTTTACACCAATAATAATTTAGGTAAATATTTAATTAATACTAAAGATAAAGACGACAAACTAAACCACTCGGGCATATATAAACTTAATTGTAATGATTGTTTTGCTTTTTATATTGGAAAAACGGCCCGGAATGTCAACTTAAGAGTAAAAGAACATATACGATGTTTAAACAATAATGCCTTTTCAGAATTCGCGAATCATTTAATAGAATCTAATCATTCATTCGATAAAATCTCGGGAACTAAAGTATTGCATAAAAATGGATCTGGAATTAGATTAAACAACTTAGAAGCCCTTGAAATAAAAAAAGCAGTTAATAATAATTTAAATATAATAAATAACCAAATTAATTTATCTGATAGTCCCATTTTAAATTTATTCCGCCGCTGAAACTGTTATTTCCTCCCCCCCCCCCCCTCCCTCCTCATCATCCTTAATAATTTGTCTCCACCTTTTCTATTTGCATCTCTTTCTATCTGTTTTGTATCTCTTTCACTCATTGTTTTCATTTACCTATTTATATGTGCCTGTATCTAATTAGCTTTAGTTGATATTTAGCCCTGATGAAGCTTGGGACAATCGAAACCCGGTTGGCTATCGTTATTGATTCAAAAATAAAGTGGTGTCTTACTAAGTGTATGTTTTTTCATTCAATATGTCACACCCCAAAGTATTTGCTTCCTTCGAATATATTTATTGACATTCTTTTCTTTATTAGTTAAGTGTCAGCATAACAAAAAATAAAATTAATGGTAGATCAGTTTAGACAGAAGTACGAGCTTTTGACTATAGTTTCTTACTTCTGGCCCTGAATAGCTTCTTCATCTGTCTTATCACCCAAATTTGTGGCAACTGGGTCATCATATTCCTCGTCATCGTCATCAAAGAAGGCTTCTACGGCATTCTTGCAGGAGTTGCCATTGCAATGAATGTTGCCATCGGCCGAACAGTATAAATAAGCCCGACGCAGCCAGTCAGGCAGTCAGTCATCTATCAGCCGTCAGTTAAATCAACGAGTGATCACCCGCGCTCCTCTTACTAGCGCGAAGGATAACGTACCCGGCTTCGCCCGTACCATCATGGACTCTATCGGGACATCATCTTACCGCCTTGTCCAGATCGCCGTCCCTGGCAAGCGCTACTCGGATTACAAGCGCCCTGGTTCCTGTGTCTCTGACCAGCGCTTCTTCCACGCCACCATGACCACCACGAGGACACGCAGCATCCTCACTGGTCTACGCCGTTCCAGTTCAACCGCCTACAAAGTCCGCCGTACCTTCGGCCCTCCGTCAGCACTGGAGTATTGATTCCCCAGATCGCCAGTGCCTGACCGCCATCGAGTCCGGTCTCAGCGCGCCGTCGCCAACTACCGCCTGGACCACATCACCGCAGCAACCGGAGTATTCAACATTTGTCCTACGTCATCTCCTCGTCACGGCAACTGACTCAATAAACACTGTGACCTTCACGAAACGCCTTTCATTTCGTGCCTCACCATTGATCCCCAAATATCTATCAGTTTAGATCGAACTGCCTGAAAATCCAGATTGTCCTGAGCATTGATTACCACATTTTTATCTTGATTTGAAATTATGTCCTCCATTGCTTTACGTTCTTCATCACCAAACTGAAAGGTGTTAAACATCAAGCACGCTAAAGCTCGACGTACCAACATATTACCTCTAACAGCCCTTGAGTATGCATGACCTGAAAGGATTTTGTCAATGCTATTTTCTGCATAAATGGTTGCTAATAGCTCTTTTAAACCACTTCCAGCCATGATATACCCAATGCATCCCATGAATGACATCAGTAGATAAAATCTTTCAAGCTTAACAATGATGTTAGTCAAGGTGCGGAACTATCCGGTTGCAACTATATCTCGGCCTTTCACATAGAGTTGCTGGTCAAACGATACAAAGGTGTTTTTTGATTGTGAAAACGGCTCTTTTCACTGGCCACCTCCAAGGAGGACAGCACTGTGTCATAATGAGTAGGTGCGGAGTTGATGAATGGCAGACATATTACCTTCAACATTTCATAATTTCCACCTAATGATGTGTTCTCCATAAATCCATTCCATCCAGCGAGTGGAGAAAATTTAAACCATTTCCCATACAACCAAACAATATTAGCTGGTGATGGTAAAATATCATCTGACAAGGGATGAATCTGCGCAACATCTTCAACTTGAATTTTCTGCAAACCGCTATTCTGCACTCCATGAAAAGATTTCAATGGAACCGAACCAAATTTTCCAACTAGTTCCCTTGAAGATAAACGCTGTATACGCTGAATGTTTTGATCTGGCCCTACAGATGTAAAAGGGGTCACAACTGCAATCCCTCCCATTGCATGAAACGTTCCACATCCGTCCAAAGTGTCTATATTAAAATCTGCATTATCAAATACGAATTGCACAAAAGCATTATCTTGAATAGGAATTTCCGGATGAAGAATGGCAGACTGTTCAAGTCGAGTTGCCTCTTTGTAAGAACATGAAAATCCAAGGGCTGAAAGCGCATCAATGAGTTTTTTTGTGCCAAATTTTTTGTACATATATGCACCTACACTAGTTAGGAGTAATGAAACGAAAGATCGTGGCCGTGCTGCTGAAATCAGGGCGTGCGATAAGGCAACACATTTCCTTTTCCATTTTTCTGCCTATCCATGTTTTTTTTTGCCTATCACTCTCTCATAAAACTCTGATACTGTATGTGGAATCACCGAGTTCACATCTTGAAGAAAGTCATCTGATGGGCTGTAATTTTCCAATGTGTACACTTGTGATCGAATATCTTCTCTAATAATATCTGCAGCAGCTCTTACAATCCGACGACGTTCCTCCACGGGGTTGGAGCTCCTGTCTTGATACCAATGGTTAGTAATTATTTTGTAGCCAGTGTTTTTGAAGCACACTACTGGTGTATTTTCCCCCCTCTCAACAAAGAGGATTTCGTCACCGTAGTGGCTCTCAAGTCTCGCTCTGACAGTTTTTATGCAAGGCCGAAAGACTCCTTTTATTTTACTCATTAACTGTTCCTGTGTAAACCGACATTCGTCTGAATTGTTGGAAAGAAAATTATAAATGTCTTCCATGGCTCTATCAACATCTTCATTAGAGGGCGGGCCAGGTTTCATTTCAGAAGGAGGTGCGTGGAATACTTTTTTGTAACAAGACGCATGATATCTTGCATCTTGCGCCACCAAGTCAGAGCCTTCAGGCACTAGAGCAATTCGTTCAATCACTTTCTGGGCCCACTCATCACCCCGTTCTCTAGCTGCTCTGATAATCGTCTTATCTACATACAGCTGCTCCACATTATGCACAGGATTACGTCTCGACGCAGGTAACTTATTTTGCATTTGAAGATATTCTTCAGTAATTTTTTCACCACAAATAAAACACTTAGTCTTGAACTCAAATTCGAGACCACCCGATCTGAGGGAACGAGCTTGTGCAGACGCTCCACCTCTACGAAGAAATTCCAAGATGAGTTTATCATTTATGTAATTCTTTTGACAAGAAACATGCAGCGTAACTTCCGTCAAGTCCTGTAACAATGTTTGATGTGAGGTGATTCCTCGTTTCACACTCGCATTTCGAAGTGAAGCAACTCCTCGTTCCTTCACAAACACCACTTTACTACCACTCAAAATTTTGTCACAAATGAAGCAAACTTCAAATAAACTTTAACACACGCCCACCGTCCTATAAAAATATCAAAATAGCGCAAAAATATCGGCAATCATTTTGCACTGAACGCTGCTGTGACACTGACGCTGTGAAGCTCCGCTCCAGGCTCAAGACGTGACACGCGGCAACTGAAAGGAACCGGTGGGGAGGAGTAGAAAGGTGGGGGGGTAGCCCCCCCATACCGAAGTGCCCTCTAGTAAATTTATAAATGTATGTATTTAAAAATGCAAACAAAAATCTAATAACGTGATAATAAACCGTGATAGATTTTCTGTGCGTACCTACCTAGATTTGTTTTTAATAAATAAATAAGCTTTATTGACTGAAAATTTTACATTTTTTTTTTTTTTTAGACAATGTATAGATAGTCCCACGAAGCTGCCACATGGCTGCTTGTCTGCAGGTTCTATCTCAATATACAATTATAATATAATATAAGTCTCCCGTTATATAAAATAAATAACAGACTCTTACATACAACTACACTAACATAGGACAATATAGCACACAGATAACACACATTCAAAAATAATACATATACGATCACACACATTGAAATTGAATAACATCGTACTGTAACATAATGTAATAGAAATAAATTTCTAGTTAACTAAGTGAAAAATGTTATTTTAATTTTTTTTTTCTGGAAATAAAAAGCTTGTTAGTGAAAAAAAAAAAAAAAATAAATACATTAATTTATATTAGAATTAAAACTTTCAAATAATGTCTTTCTTATATCTTTCAAATAATGTTTATTCTTTATATCGGTAAAAAAACTATATAAACATAAAAACTGCACAGTTTTTTTTAAATTTTATGTTCTACATAATTAATTGGTATCAATAAAATTTTCATGAAATTCCACTGGAAACGAGGTATTTATAAAAAACCAAACCTAGTCGCGCAAAAAACTTGTTATTTCAAAATATACGCACATTTACGACTTTCCACCTCGGTACCTATTAGAGATAGAAGAAATTTGTTTTTACAAAAGTTGAAGGTTATTTTATGTTCTATTATAGTTTTGAAGATATTTTAGCCAAAATTTGCATTGGAAATGAGGTATTCGGGAAAAACTAGATTTTGGCCCGATTTCAGCCAGTTTTTTCAAAATGGCGGCGCGAGCACAGGTGCGCCAAGGTCGGAAACTCAGATTTTACATCAGGGGATCAGTTTATATAACATATAAAAAAATTGGGACTACCGGAATTACTTCGATCGCGACCCCCTTTTTGGCGCTAATTGCACTGGCCTATTTGCGCAGTTGTGAAAACTAAAAGAGGTGGGTGTTACCCAAATCGCAATTGCAAACAGCATATGCTGGGTCTTAATGAGCGAACGAGATTATTATAAATTTGCTTAAAAAGCAAATTTATAATAATCTTAACATAATTTACGTGAATACAATATTTTACTATGTATCTTTAATAGGCATAAAAAGGATAAGATAAAATTTTTAAAAATTAACAGCGGATTACGAGGTACATTTACAAGACTACCTCTAATTAAATCTGTTTGCATAAAAACGTTATTACCACATAAGTGTACCTGTTGTTATTTTAGTATAAAGATATTTAAATAAAATCATGAATATCGATAATATCAATAAAGTTTTGAGAATGATATTCCCCGATTCCGTTACCGTTACCATGTACAATCTTTATAGAGATACCACGAGATAAGGCGTTTTGATAAGGTATTCAGTTTCAATAAATTGTATTTATCACTTTATAAGTGTGTGTGGTGTGTGGTATGATTCAAGTCATCAATCGCCATTAATAAAAATTATGCTAATTTTTATAAAATGATTTTTCGAAATTTCACCTAATAATTTCAAGTGTCTTATTTAGAAAACCGGCTTTACACTTCACAAATCAGGCTTTTACTTATATTCAGTTTTCCAGTTGTTTCGCATCGATTTAAAAAAGGTATGTTGATTTATTTCTATGTGAACATCACGCTAGTATCCTAACGGCCGAAGTCTGTAGACTAAAGCATTTGGGGATGTGAATTGTGGTATCTGGCTATTCAGATCTGGTGGCCAAGCACAGCTAATGCCAGTTAAAGCAAGTTTCCTTTCCGAATGGTCGTCCTACACCATACTTCAGATCAGTAGATCATCTGCAACTCTGGAAAGTGCCTCAAAAATGCTAGCTTTGTACCTACATATGTTATGTTATTTATTATACTTACGAATGAATGAACAGGTTTCCTGATAAACTTTTAGTAAATTAGGAATATATTATCGTGATGTCAAAACGCGCGTACTATCAAGACAAATGCACGTGCACGGGAATGGTTTTATAATAATCATTAAAATAATCCAAATACTGTTAAATGAATAAATGGGTTTTGTTTTGCTTTTAACTAAATGCATTTACCATTAACACATTCACAGGTGAGGATATATCTCGGAAATGGCGGAAGCGGTTCAAGGGAAGGTCTCCCAGAAGAATCAAGGGAAAGTCTACATGTTTTTACAACGAGATTTTATTGGTAAGTTACTTGTGGAGCAGGACAATGACTCAACCGAAGCAAACAGTGGTCACACAATATATTATCGTGAGCATGCCAGCAGAAGTCAGTAACTCCAAAACCCCAGATCTGAGATCATAATCACAATGTGTTTGTGTGCTTAACATTATCATACAATTGAAAAATAATAATAAATGAAAAACATTCATTTGACAGTAGATTGTTACATATTTATTCATTTTATTTTTTTGGGACATTTCTTATCACTATGGATTATATTGATTCCATTGACTAAAAAGACACTGATCAGCTCTACATTTCAGATTTTGATAAATAAAATATAGATATTGTATATAAATATATAAAATTGTAAAAAGTCTAATAAAAACAAATAAAATTAATTATTTTTTAATGATTAACTCATGTTTATAAGACAGGGTTTTTTATGCATAGCACAAAGGATAAAATAATTAGTCGCCTGAAATATCCATACAAATTGAACATATTTTATAATTTTAACATTTTTTAATTTGTTATCCTTTGCGCTATGCATAAAAAACCTTGTCTTATAAACATTAGTTTATCATTAAAAAATAATGATATTTGAAAGTAAAAAATTTTTCACCAACAAATGTAGATATAATATGTCTCGACGCCATCTAGTGAGAAATTTAGCACTAACAAAGCCTTTCCTACAAAAATAAAGTTGGTTGTTTACAGGTGAAAAAATATAATAAGCAGTAATTGTTGATTGAAGTACTTGTACATATTGAATTATTTGGCGGGTTGGAAACAGAGCACCTGACCGGACATCAGAAGGTGCGGGTTCAATTCCCGTCAACGCCATTTATTTTTATTCGGGAGATATTTTCAATTTGTATGTATATTTAAGGCGACTAATTATTGCTTGTAATACGAGTAAATAAAATTCAAATCAAATAATCTCAAGCACAAGCAGCTTTCCCTTTCATTTGGCATTTATGGATTTTATCAATTTATTATAATATTGTGAGGTTGACTGTGTAGTCAGCAACCATTCGCTACAGAGCTTCTTGAAGCACTGCAACGATGTCGATATTCGAATGGAGAGTGGCATTTCATTTCAAATGTAACAACCGTGAGGATCGAAGAACAACAATGAGAATGACGAACAGATGTGGCTGAGGTAGGAACCTTCAAATTCATCAAACTGTACACTTCACGTAACATCCTTCTTTAGTATCCTATGCTAATACATTTTAGACGAGATATTCTCGCATCTCGGTACATTATACATAGATCAGGTATGATTAATGTAAGGCCAAAAGTATTAAATTGATTGGTTTTTGGGGTATTATGCCATGTTGCGCTACGTCATTCTTTAGCTAACGTTTCATCCATCATCAGGTCAGATTAAACATCTGCCCTGATGACGGACACTGCAATGCTGTCTGAAACGTTGGCTAAAGAAGGAGGTAGCGCAACACGTCATAATTACCCAAAAACAAATCACTTTAATTATAGGTACATAGATGTTTGTTTATTTGATTTTTTATTGCGTAAACTAAGCGGCGTCTTCTGCGACCGTTTCCTCAAACATTTTTGTTTTCGTCCACATTCCGTCTCCTCCCTTTGAGACATCAGGACCCGGTGGGCGTGGCCATAAACATTAAGTGACGTCTGATGAGGAAGACTAACAAACTATTTATTTTATTTATAAAATGAATGGTTTAACCGATTTCTTGCAGCCAAGAAGTGCATATTTTTGAAGTTTTAATGAGAAGCGTATTAATAATTAAGGACGTGAAATAATATTAGTCGCGTAATGTCACACATATTAATATGTCGTATATTATTATCACCCACCTTAACGAGAGCGATGAGGTAATTTATCTCAGGATTCATGGGAATAGGCGATGCTACTCTCCGTTAGAGGGCTTATTGATAAAAATAAGAACGAAATTTTTTGCTAAACAGTCACTCTATTTGGCATGGTAAGAGCTAGTTGCATCGAAAATAGTTAAAGTTACTTTTTTAGTTAGAGTTAAATAAAAGTAACTTTTTTTATCAGATCTCGCAAAAATTGATTGTTTCTACTTCGTTTAAATAAAAGTTAACTAAATAATTGCTATTATTTAACCCAGTAATGTTGAGAATTTAAAATTAAATTTTGGTTTAAAACTGTCAGATATCATCCGTCACCAAGGAACGAAATATTGTTTGATGATAAAATAATTTAAAAAAATGTCTGACAACCCGGGTTTTGATAATCGATCAATTGTATAAAATATAGGAAATAGGAAAAAGGGGAATTTAAACCACGAACCGATCATTTTCTGTGGGAAGAGGTGGATTTTATTGTAACATTTTAGATGTCAAAAAGTATAGTTGGGCAATTAACCTTATTCATTGCCAAAAGTAAGTTTATTATAATTTATGTACCTACACTCCTCTTGATAATTTATTTGTATGGTAATGGGGGAATCATTCCGTGTTAACATGTTATTGTGGCTAACAGTCGGGAGGGATAAGTTCCATACTCACAGCGGTAACTACAACTTGTGGCTATAGATAATTCTGAACGGTGTTATTGGTAAGCGTTTAGTCGCAACACCAAGATACTCCGATGCACAATATGGTAGTGAGGGTGTTCCTCTGTCACCATGTTAACATGTTATTGTAGCTAACAGTCGGGAGGGACAAGTTGTGATGATTTGAATACTCACATAAAATGAACGAAATGAATGTACTCCAAAATTTTTTTTTGTTTATACTAACGACCTAAGATTTATTGAGAGGCGGGCCTTGAAGTAAAGACGTTCCCAAGGGAAGGGAGGAGAGATCGCGGGACAGTCGGTTTTTGAACTTGGATACGTTGACAGCTCCGAGAAATCGATACAAATCAGAAGTGTTGTGTGAAATTACAGTTAATTAGTGAATTCAGATGGTGTTAAAAAGCTTTCTTGAATATTGAATTGAAGTGAAATATTATTGAACCGGTGTTTGTGTGAAGTGAAAGTAGTTGTACTCAGTGAGGATAGAAAATTGGATAATTTGTAGAACGCCGTTTTGTGAAAAAATCACTTCAGGGGCGCAAGGTGTTGTGCGATCACGATTGTGTTATAAAGTTGTGTTGATTTAAGCGTGATTTCGTATGCAGTTCGAACTAGATTGCTTCTCTTAAAAACATGGAAATAATAATGATAATGATTGCGTTTAAAACAGAGTGAACGTATTTAAAGGCAGGAAGTGTTTGATCGGATTAGGGAGGAATTAACGATTGGCGAGATGGCGTTCTACCCACGGAGACCGTAAACCAGAGAATCAAACAAATCATAAAACTCGGTTTCGAATCCTGACAGAGATTAGGGAGGTACAATTGTATTTACAGAATTATTTAATTATCCTTTTATAGGCGTAGGGAGGGGACCAAAATTGAACAAATTGCAAGGATTTCGCTAAAAGGAGGAAAGAATGCCGGTAGGGAGGAGACTGTAAAACTAAACTGATTTAGCTATTTAGTGTGTAACCAGGTAGACTTCACGCTGAGAGTGGGAGATGGCTAACTGGGTGAGTTTTTTTTATATTATTTATTAAATTTCAGAGGACCCTTAAGGATGGATGCAACAGAACAACAGAAACAAAGTTTACAGCCCCTGCCGCCCAAGTAATGTTTCAAAATGGAATGTGTCAATCAGATTATCTATCAGAACAAATTTATCGTTTATTATTATTATTTATTATTTTTTATCTTTTTCACAATGTCATTTAATGTAATGAAATATTTTATGTATCAAAAAATATGTAAACATTAATTCATGTATCAAATACGTCTGTCTCGACACAGGTTTATCCTAGTGAGACAGACATCGACAAAAAAAACCTGTAAAAAAACTTTATATTGATAATAAAAAATAAAAAAAAAAACTTTATATTGATAATAAAAAAATTTAAAAAAAACTCAATTGGGATGAATTACAGCTTAACTTTAGCTAGAGCTTAAACCGAGTTTAAACATTTGTCTTTAAACCTTACTTTAACTATTTTCGATGCAACTGGTCCCAAGCTAGGGAGAGAGAAAAATAGAAGAACTTTACGAATGCGTGTTTTCTGGTTGAAAGCAGCGTTCTCCTCCAGACGCATTCTTACAGGATTTCTTCTGGAGTGAAGGTAACGAGGTCCATATCTCGTGTCCGGGAGTCATGCGGAAATCTTTCCGGTCTTTTCTCAGACAACTGCGTACATCGGAGCGTGTTGAGAATAGCGCGGTTCTCAGCATATTTTTCAAGGCTTCTTTTTAAAGTCCGATCGGGCACTAAACAAGTGTGACATCCGCACCGACCATTTTCATCATTTTGGTAGTCTCACAAACGCAGGAGATCACGGGGGGATCGACGAACTCGTTTTAAAAAACTCCTCTTATTACATTACTACATAGAAATAACACACTCCTTTTAAACTTCGTCGAAATTCCTGGCGAAACCCGGCTTCAGTCTTGCCAAAAACTGGCGCCCGCCCACACCAAAACTAAAACACGTCCTCCGCCATCTTTGCTACGGCTGCCGCTCCGCTCACCCCACTTCGCCGGACCAGTTGCCACGATAAGTTTAAGAAAGAGACGCTTAGATGGTTTGGGCATGGAGATCGCATGAACGAAGAAAGGAATGTAAGGAGAATCTTATAAAGCTAAACTGACTGCTGGAAGTCTAGGAAGCACTTGGAAGACATGGCACAACCAAGTGAATCAAATACTTAGGTACTTGAAATATAGTAATCGTTTTATATTACCCACACTCAGGCAGTGCCTTAGTGGGTTTTCATTTCTTGTGTATACTATTTGGTATTATGTATTATGTTATTATATACTATCTATTAATATGTATAAAGAAATGAAAATAAATAAAGTAAAAAAAAAAAAAAAAAAAAAAAAAAATGCTTGAAATGAGTCAGAATTATAAAAGAGTATTTAAGGGATGATGTATAAATATGAATGAAGCAAGATGTGTGTGCCAAGACAGAATTATGTGGCGGTTATTCCTCTATGCCCACCCCTGCTGAGAATGAGCATGGTGATTAGTTAAGATAGTTAGACAATCTGGTTATCTTTCAACAAACCATAATAGTTTTTATGGAAATGAAAATTATGGAAATATTAATTAGATTGATTATAATAGCATTTATTATTTTTTATAATCTGTTGTAATGGAAATGATTTGATATTATTACCTCCGAAAAATATATCGTGATTATTTTTTTGGGTAATAACCCTAATTTTGAAATTAAATTAATAACCCTAACCAAAATTATGGACACTGTAACGCTATCAGAACCGTTGGCAAAAGAAGGAGGAAGCGCAAGGAAGCACGGCATATTAACCCAAATAAATCACAATAACGTTGTTGTGTTGTTTTAGAATATCTCCCGAGAAAAGAAGATGACATCGAAGCTGACATTGCAAATATTAAAGCTTGTTTCGAGAATCTCGGTTTTGATGTGGACGATCCTCGAAAATACTGCACCAAGGAAAAAATTAAAGAACATTTAATTAAAGGTATTATCTATCTGTGTTTTCCAACAATCCATTTACTCATATTTTGAGAATTTTCAAAACTGATCAAATTATCTTTTATCCATAATATGTACAGCCACGAGGTCGTCAAGGTCAACCTATTTCAAATAGGTCAAAATTAATCTAGTGTGGTTGTTTTCAGAGTATAAATCAGACATTTGGGATAGATACGAGTCTATATTCATATTTTTCGTAACGCAGTCCTCGGCGGACGGAAAACTTCTATGTGAAAATGGTAGTTTTTATGACGAAGAAATGATCAATATGCTGATTGGAGACAAACATTCGGACTTGGTCAAGGTTTTCGTTTTCCAGGTAATATTAAATATTTTACCCTTTCTAGTCCTAAAATGGCTTAAAATAATCTAATAATACTTCCTTACATAATTTTTTTTTAAATTTACTCCGTCCTGAAATGTTTCGGTTAGACCCAAAGGGCATTTACAAAGGCCTTTGACCGGGTTTATTGAGGAAAACATTCTGTCATTTTACAGACTTTCCCGCATCTTAAAAAAATGCATTTAAATATGGGATATTAAATAAAATAAAAATGTAAGTGTAAGCGGTTTTCCGATAATTTGAGGGTTCATATCTTACTCAAGTTCAATAAATTCTGACGTTCCACAGGGATAGATTGTGGGTCCGATTCTGTTTTATGTTCACAATACAGAGTGGTAGTGGTGAGTGCCTTTAGTATCGCCCTGGTGAAAGACCACCACTCGATTGATTTATACATCTTTAAAATACACATTATTATATGGGTGACGCACTGTGCCTATCTCGCTAGGAAGCCTTATGTTGAGAGCACAACAGTTTACAACATAATATTATAATTAAAATAAAAAATAAATTAATATTGCACCATAGAGCTTATAAAACCTATACTTATTGTTTAGGTATACTAATCTTACCTGTTACTTATAAAAGGTTTAAAAAATCGTTAATGTTTGTTCTGCCTTGGCTTGTGATCCAAGATGCGGTGTCCATGTCCATCTAACGGCCAATGATGAAAGTTTGTTTTTTACCACTGTTTTGCGAAGTACCTAAAATTTCTTTGGACAAATAATGTTTTAGCGAGAGTGATAAGAGATTATGCCTTTTGGATCTAATATGGGGAGCAGTTTGGACATTGTCAAATAGAGTTCAAAGAGACATGATAGTATGTTTTTGCGTAAAGTTGCCTGATATCCAAAATATAGACCTGCTGGTGATCTGTAGTTTTAGAGTAATATTTATAGTCAGTTTCCGAGCTTTAGATATGGTATCAATGGCACCTGCGGTAGCTCCTTCCCAGGCTATGATACCGTATTCGATTAAAAGATTGACATAGTTTATAGTAAATCAAGTTAATGCAAATTAAGAAAATTGCGACTTTGTCTGAAGAAGTGTATGACTTTTTATTTGATGTAGTGATATGTTGTTTCTACTTGAAATGGCTGTCAAAAATCATTCCCAATAATTGATTTTAGTCATCCGTTCTCCAAGTAAGGGCAATAATAATAAATAATAATAATAATACTTGGATGACTTGTATAGCGCCGTTTTTGTGCAAAAACACCTCAAGGGCAATCACATAAAGGAACTAACATTTGTCAGGGGACAGACACTTATTTTAAATAGATTTTCTGGGATACATGGATTAGGATTTATGCTAGACGCAATGCATTTATTTTTTGTCTCGTGAGTATTTTTGTCTAGCCGTCTTTGAACTATATTTATGCCCCCGTTTGCTTTTTAATAATCATAATTTTTTTTATTTGAAGAGGTGAAGCAATTTTTCCAACATGTCTATCATTGAAATGATCAATATACATATGAGTGTAACCTTAACCTTTGCCAAATGAGTGTAACCTTAACTTTAAGCACTACCTTTCACAAATCTCAAATGCTGGTGCCACAAAATACCGATAAAATACGTGACTGTCCGTTTGACAGATTTTCCTATCTTAACAAACGTAATGCAGTATTTGGAGCACAGACATCATGTGCGAATGCTGCCTTTCTTTTATTGGCATTTTAATCGAAGATTCTCTGAGGAACTTCATCATTCTTATGGTACCGGTTAGAGGTGAGGCGTATTTATCGTACCCAGTAAAAGTACCGGGTATTTTCATGCGATTCTTTTTACTTGTGACAAATCTCCAAAATACCTGATTCCAAAATACTTACAAATATTTTATACCGGGACTAAATATTTTTAATAGGTACTTTTACCAGGTATTTCTGATTGGTATTTTTGGTGGGTATTTTTATTAGGTACTTTTGACGGGCATTTTTGATGGGTATTCCTGATGGGTATTTTTGACTGGTATTTTTTGTGATCGGAAAAATGTGGGGAATTTCTCGACAGGGAATTCCATAGCTACCCCCCCCCCTCCCCATGGATTTTGAAAAAAATATTGTGGGGAATCACATATGAATTTTTGTTTGTTTGGGGGGAAAATTTTTCACTGAAGTTCTGTAACTACTCTCCCCCACGGATTTGAAAAATTTTGTGGGGAATTAGGTTTTACAGAAAAAATGGATTTCGAATAATTAATGGGGTAATCAATCAAGCTTACGTACAAAAATTTGTGGGGAATATGTGGGCAGAATTCAGGACTGATTCTAAATCAATCCTCAGATCGGTATTAAATACTTTTGAGTATTTTGTCAACGGTATTTTTACCAGGTATTTCTTTGTACCTGTACTCATTTTACCCAGTAACGAAAAGTACTCATAGGACCCACCTCTAGTAGCGGTGCATAGCTGGAAAACACTCTACATACGCGCTCAACATTAGTACATGGTTAACATTTCAGTCCTCCTGTATGGATTAAATAAACGAAAAGAAGTAAATAAATTATTACATCCATTCTCAGCAACACAGGCTTCAAGCCTATCAAAGAGTGGCACTTGATTATAATAGGTATCCCAAAAAAATAAGGCTACTGGAAAAATATTACTGGAATGATAATACTTAATTGTTTGAATTTGTGATCATTTCAGGCATCCCAAGCAACCAAGCCTCCTGGAACATCGCCAGAGATGACAGACGCTGGCGGAAGCGAATTCCGTGTCGGGGTTCCTGCTGAGGCAAATTTTTTCGTTATTAAGAGCTCATTTGAACGCGAGGCCTCTCAACGTGAAAATGGATCTTATTTCTTAAAAGTGCTTTGCCAATATATGCAGAATATTAGAAACGGAACCTCCTTATTCAATATCTTGACTGCAGTCCTTTGTGAACTAAAGGCTAACCGAATTAGAGTGGATGAAAAACCGCGGAACGACATACTGCCAGAAATATCCAGCACACTGCTACAGCCAATGTATTTCCACTCGAAGGGAAATTCCGCCTTTGATCTTTCTTTTTACGAACACAAACTTTCTTTAGGAAAACAAATCGTTTTTAACTTTGCTTTCCCCGATTGTAAGTGCTTAAAATTCATGAATTTTTAATTATAATATTTTTTTATATTATGTTTGGAGAATATAAAAATGGTAGCAGAAGTCGGTGACGCCCGAGGAAGACATGGCACGATCAAGTGAATCAGATACTCGAGTCGGGCCATGTCAAGAGTCAGAATAACCGAAGAGTATGCATGAATGCGAATGAGGCAAGAAGTATGTGCCAAGACCGAGTTGTTTGGCGATCCGTCCACTCTGCCTATCCCTGCGGGGAAACGGCGTCTTCTTCCTCTTTTTTATTTTTGTAACATTAATAAATCAATTAATATTTACAAAGCAACATGTATAAACCACTGTTGCAATCAGACTAAGGTTGCCTTCAATAGAAGTACATTAATGCCTACGTTAAATCTTTATGTTGTAATTGATTTATTTGAGTTATGTATAAACATGCCTATGTGTGTGTTTGAGTATGTTGTGTGCCTTGAAGTGTGTGTATGCTTATAAGCCCATGTTACATCTATTTGTCTGTGTATTTGTGTACTGTAATCACGTCTAATGTTATTCGTCTAATGTTACCTTTTTCTGTATTGGGGTCTGTCGTTAAATTGGTGCTTCAGCGTTATAATTAATACTGTTAAATTGACCTAAAGACGAATTAAATTAAAATCAAAAAATTAAATACGTGGTTTCGGTTAACCTTATTTCACGAAATAATTTAAAAAATTGACATAGCATTTATCGTGGTTTTCTTTTTAATCTTGGTAGGTACTATTTCTTTTAAAAATGTGAGTTTTAAAAAAAATTCTAACCAAAAGACTAGTACATTATGAGGTTCTTAGAAAATTGGCATTTCATATAATAATATCTCATATTCAAATTCTTAAAAGAAAATTTTCTCTTTTTATTTTCTTTCTAGCAACTAAATTAGCGAGGCCGCAAACCGAGAAGGATGTGAAAGCGATTGAAAAATGCTTTCCAAATATTGGATTCCAAGTTGAAGTTTTTAATGATCTAACTGATGACGACGTTCGAAAAACCATAAAAAAAGGTGAGTTGGAATTTTCACGCGGTTTTTTCGTAAAAAAATAGTTAAATATTGTCTTCAAATGGACTCAGGGACATTTTATTTTTCGTCATTTGAAAGGTCCTCGTTAAGCGCCGATTCTAGGTGCGTTTCAGCTTTCTATGAAACTGTAATAAGTCGACACCCTCTATAACTTGTATTATAAACAAAACCATATTGTGAAAACTAAACGTTTTGTTGTAGGCAGTAATTGTAGAAAGCAGACTTGCACAGGCCCAGAGCAGTGTGGTCCGAGGCACCTTCAGTTTGCTCCACCTGACTACAGTACCGACACTTGTGTGGCTGTTACGGTAATGACTCATGGCTATCACCAGTACTTTAAGACTGCCAAGGAGGATATGAAAATTGCGGATCTAATAAGTAGACTTATAACTCCGGATAAAAATGAAGAAAGAGGAGATCTTTCCGGGAAGCCGAAGTTGTTTTTCCTCCAGGTAACTATTTAATTCTACAAATTGACTTTAAAACCCACTGGCTTCTGTTTGAATTTTATTTTCGTTGTAAATATCACAAAATACAGTTTATTATTACGTTGCCAATGAGTTAGGCAAACTCATTCTGAAAAAGATAATATTAATTAAGAAGTATTTAATAACAAAAAGCACGTAAAACACAACAAACCTTACATTTAGTCCAAACAAAATGAGCTAGTTTTCAGGCATTATCCACTTACTCTTTTGGAGATATTAAGATGTTAAGAATTATGCAATGATTTGCTTGAGAATGGTAATACGTGAACACGTGGTTGTAGTGCGAAGTAACAACTAAATAATGCTCATAAAAACTAAGTATAAATAAATCAAACTATTTATCTACAAAGCAGTTCGCAGTAACCAAATAGGTTTGAATTCAATTGCAAATTTGGTAATTTATTTCGACATAATATGCCTCGCCACGATTTTGGTGATTTGTCGCGACACCGCTCACATATTGCAGAATAATTATCAGAATATAATAATAATAAGTACTCACATCTCCGCACACACCTAAATACCACAGTGTAAAAGAGTGCCCCGTATTTCCATGTTCTGCGACATATTGCAGAATAATTATTAGAATATAATAATAATAAGTACTCACATCTCGCACACACCTAAATACCACAGTGTAAAAGAGTGCCCCGTATTTCCATGTTCTGCGACATATTGCAGAATAATTATAAGAATATAATAATAATAAGTACTCACATCTCCGCACACACCTAAATACCACAGTGTAAAAGAGTGCCCCGTATTTCCATGTTCTGCGACATATTGCAGAATAATTATCAGAATATAATAATAATAAGTACTCACATCTCCGCACACACCTAAATACCACAGTGTAAAAGAGTGCCCCGTATTTCCATGTTCTGCGACATATTGCAGAATAATTATCAGAATATAATAATAATAAGTACTCACATCTCCGCACACACCTAAATACCACAGTGTAAAAGAGTGCCCCGTATTTCCATGTTCTGCGACATATTGCAGAATAATTATCAGAATATAATAATAATAAGTACTCACATCTCCGCACACACCTAAATACCACAGTGTAAAAGAGTGCCCCGTATTTCCATGTTCTGCGACATATTGCAGAATAATTATCAGAATATAATAATAATAAGTACTCACATCTCCGCACACATCTAAATACCACAGTGTAAAAGAGTGCCCCGTATTTCCATGTTCTGCGACATATTGCAGAATAATTATAAGAATATAATAATAATAAGTACTCACATCTCCGCACACACCTAAATACCACAGTGTAAAAGAGTGCCCCGTATTTCCATGTTCTGCGACATATTGCAGAATAATTATAAGAATATAATAATAATAAGTACTCACATCTCCGCACACACCTAAATACCACAGTGTAAAAGAGTGCCCCGTATTTCCATGTTCTGTGACATATTGCAGAATAATTATCAGAATATAATAATAATAAGTACTCACATCTCCGCACACACCTAAATACCACAGTGTAAAAGAGTGCCCCGTATTTCCATGTTCTGCGACATATTGCAGAATAATTATCAGAATATAATAATAATAAGTACTTACATCTCCGCACACACCTAAATACCACAGTGTAAAAGAGTGCCTCGTATTTCCATGTTCTGCGACATATTGCAGAATAATTATCAGAATATAATAATAATAAGTACTCACATCTCCGCACACACCTAAATACCACAGTGTAAAAGAGTGCCCCGTATTTCCATGTTCTGCGACATATTGCAGAATAATTATCAGAATATAATAATAATAAGTACTCACATCTCCGCACACACCAAAATACCACAGTTTAAAAGAGTGCCCAGTATTTCCATGTTCTGCGACATATTGCAGAATAATTATCAGAATATAATAATAATAAGTACTCACATCTCCGCACACACCTAAATACTTCAGCGTAAAAGAGCGCTCCGTATATCCCCTTCGGTAATATTTAATTGTATCATACTTCGACTAAGAACTACCAACAATACCTTCATTTTTTTAACGCATGTTTATATTGGCTGCTATGTTTATGTAAGATATTTCCCAAAGTAAATATAGTCTTGGTTAAATATTTCAATTTTTGTTTTAATGTGATTGAAATGATGAATTGAATTTTCTACTAGTCTAGGATGAAGAGGTTTTTTTTAAATAACTTAAATAGCCACGTGAGTCACTCGTTATCAAGCAAACAGGCCTTTGAATTATTTGCATTAATTGCTTGATACTTGCTTGAACTCGTCTAGGTCATGCGTCGCACGCTTCGCAGAGAGGACGGACCTGATAATGAGTGAATGACGGCCATTCTGCATTTTAAGAATCCACTAGCTGAGGTCCAGACTTTACACAGACTTTTTATAAATCTAGGTCATGCGTCGCACGCTTCGCAGAGAGGACGGACCTGATAATGAGTGAATGACGGCCATTCTGCATTTTACGAATCCACTAGCTGAGGTCCAGACTTTACACAGACTTTTTATAAATCTAGGTCATGCGTCGCATGCTTCGCAGAGAGGACGGACCTGATAATGAGTGAATGACGGCCATTCTGCATTTTACGAATCCACTAGCTGAGGTCCAGACCTTACACAGACTTTTTATAAATCTAGGTCATGCGTCGCACGCTTCGCAGAGAGGACGGACCTGATAATGAGTGAATGACGGCCATTCTGCATTTTACGAATCCACTAGCTGAGGTCCAGACCTTACACAGACTTTTTATAAATCTAGGTCATGCGTCGCACGCTTCGCAGAGAGGACGGACCTGATAATGAGTGAATGACGGCCATTCTGCATTTTACGAATCCACTAGCTGAGGTCCAGACCTTACACAGACTTTTTATAAATCTAGGTCATGCGTCGCACGCTTCGCAGAGAGGACGGACCTGATAATGAGTGAATGACGGCCATTCTGCATTTTACGAATCCACTAGCTGAGGTCCAGACCTTACACAGACTTTTTATAAATCTAGGTCATGCGTCGCACGCTTCGCAGAGAGGACGGACCTGATAATGAGTGAATGACGGCCATTCCGCATTTTACGAATCCACTAGCTGAGGTCCGGACTTTACACAGAGTTGCATCCACCACAGACCTTTAGTATATACATAATTAAAAGAAGATAGATTTGAAACTAGCAAAGCGACTAATATAGCAAACTACCCGTTTCCTACAGATGTGCCGAGATCTCGAGGGAGCTGAGCTGACCAACCTCCCGCTGGAATTTGATGACACGCTGGTGTTTCACAGTACGTACGATGGAAAAAAGGCATTTCGTTTGGCTAATGGCACTCCTTTTATTCAGAGCCTGTGCGAAGAAATCAATCAAATTCAAGATGGCGTTTCCGTTTCATTAACGGATGTTTTACACGGGGTACAGAAAAGTTTGGTACTTAAACATCAGGGAATGCAGATGCCCATTATTTATAGTACTTTAACTAAACATCTTTACATTCGGAAGCATTAAAATCTAAAATGAAGAATTGAAACATTTTATTCTGAGAAAGACTTAAGCCTTTGATCCAATTGGGTCGGTAAGGGTAAGGAATCGACACAAACCGAAGACAACAGTTGCTGCGCTGCAAACTAAGTGGAATTGTTGGATGTGATTGTATAACGGATAGAGGACTAAGCGATCAAAGTCTTATTTTATTTTAACGATTCTGAAAACTACGTCTTTGGTATTTTATTTAATAAAAAAGCTGTTTGTAACGGTCTCTAATGTGTGTGTACCTACTTAATTTATTTGTCTACTTCCTTTGCATTTTTTTATATACTGATGATAAGTATGCTTTAGTTTTTAGGTACTCTTTTGAATGAATATATTGTAATGAGTATCAAGAAATACATGAGTATCAAAGAAATACAAAAATAACTTCATTTATAACCATGATAATTGTGTAACTTATAAAACTGACCGGTTTCACTTAACACAAGCATCATCAGTGTACAAATCAATTTAATCAAAAAAAATACATTATGTGTCTATATATACAGACACAATCCCATCAACTTCATCAGTTTCAGTAAAGAAAATCAACAAACTATGGTAGAAATGATACGCTATGAAACCTGGTATCTGCTGAAAATAGTTTTTATTGCATTTTTTACAAACCACTAAATATCCAGATACGTTTGATTCCTTTATGCACAAATTATTTTAAAACACTTCGTATCCATTGAATTAGAATGAGGAGCATCTATTTCAAACTTGTGATGAACCAAGGTCCTTCCCGAGGTAAATGATATAAACCGTCATAGTAGAGCCATCTATCGGAACAGACACATATGAATTACAGGGAACTGCATGCAAAGGAGGGAGGTTACCTTTAGGGTTGCGACGAAAGGGTTGGATTGCCCAATCATGATGATCAGAGAAAAAGGGGGTGCGACTTTCTGACAGGACAAAGGAAATTACAGATAGGGGGCGTGTTTAGGCTTTGATTTATATAGCATCGACCTTGGAAATATTCCCACAAAATGAATGGGTGAACGAACGTAGCTAGATACAAGGTTGAATCACTTGACATTTTAGGGGTTCAAAACCTTTTTTTTGAGGCGTAGCACCACTCGGACGAGGCGAGATTTGGTGGCAACAGGTCTGTTACTCGAGGTTAAAAGAAGTAAAAGGTTGTCGATTTCTGGTACTCGAAAGTGTTGATTTTGGAAAAAAATTCGAACATGGCTTTGCATCATTTAGACAGTAATAACCGTTATCGAAAGTACTAAATTTTATACGTGGCTTATGGAAGATGAAAACACATTAGAATTAATAGTTAAACGATTAGCAGAGGAATTATGACCAAGTACATACGGGTTTGTTATGAAGGGAACTTGAAACCTCTGATTAATGTGAGGTGAGAGGAGAGACAAAGACGAAAGATAGGCGTGTGGCAGAATCATTAGGGTCAACACCCATAATTGCAGAGAGGAATCGTGAAAATCCAGTAATAATTCTTGGAATAAAACTGGCCGGAGAAATAAACAGGTTATCAAACCGATGCGGTCTCGGACGGAAGGCAAGAGGTAAGCGACATGATGTGTACTGGGACATTTCAACTAGAACGAGTACCGAAAAGGCCTTAGGAGGTTGGAATAATCAGTGAAAAGTGTGATTGTTATACTAAACCACGGAAAAGAAAGGTGAATAAATGTGAAATATAAGAGACGACCTTACGCAAGGGATTTATCATACGGAGGAATGGGAATGTTTGTCAGAAGTGATCGATTCGGAAGGTAAAGGGAGGGACGGACGTGTACACCATTTGATTCGACAAAAGGCGAATTGCGAGTTCTATTTTCACACGGAAGAAAGAAGACTGAAGGTAGGCTGTAAAAATATCCACGAAAACGGAAAGTTAAGAGGAAAATTTTGACTAGTTACGCGTAAGAGGATGTCTTAGCGCACTAAAGGGAAGGTCATCAGAACACACATCACGGACCAAATAGGGATGCGAAAAATTTAAATTAGAAAAATAGGTCAATTCAGACGGATTAAAAGGCGTCTACCAGATGAGGCGAACTTAAGAATTTCACCAGTACGGGCCTGTGTTGTGAAACAGCAAATGCCCGTTTTTTCTGAGAAACGCAAAAGTATAGACCTGATAAGTTTTAAGTGACACAGGGGATATTGGGCAAGAAAGATAGGGCCGTTACGCTTCGATAAAGGTGGGATTGGAATGACAAGTGTAGTTAATTACTGTTATAAAACATCGTGCGCGGGCACAAATCGGGAGTTCGTCACAAGTCGCCGAGGACCTTTAAGGAAGTATACGCGCCGCGCTACGAGGAATTATCACTTTGGTAATTTATTCTGGACTTAGAATTTTTCTGGTCAAAACATACAGTTCAATTCAGTGTTTGAAGAAATTAGACTCAGTGTCCTTGACGTAATAATAAATTCAGGTTGAAAAGTTTAATTGGTTTAAATCCAGTAATTAAAATTAATAAGCCTTAAACTTCCTTCTCGAATAGAGTAGAACGCGATTGCTATGATTTAAATAAAGTCACGGATTATAAATGAATTGTGATTAAAATTAATAAACGCTAAAAATTTCCTTCTCGAATAAAGAAGAACGCGATTGCTATGATTTAAATAAAGTCACGGATTATAAATGAATTGTAATTAAAATTAATAAACGTTAAAATTCCTTCTCGAATAAAATAGAACGCAAGTGTTAAAATCTCTCGTTGGGGCTTCGATGAAGCCTCGGACTAAAGTCAAATTATAACTGAAAATCTATATACTTAAGTATCTTGCTATCGCGTGTTGGGCTCGATCGAAGCCGTGTTACAACGAAAATTTTTCAATAACTACTAGGTTATGGAGGGAGGACCGAAGTACATTCGTTACGGCAAATAACGAGGGTAACACAATCAAAATTAGGGAAATAAGATTGGGGATATCTCAGGTGAAGAAAAAAATATTAGGTATAAACTTAGGGTAAATCTAGTGGTATTCGCGAACACCCCGCCAAAATGGCAACGGCTGTGTAAAACCCAACCTGGATGTTGTTATTTAGCGGATAGGGGCTTGGTAAGTTCTTTTTTATTTCCAATTCAATACAACCAAATTCCCAGATTAACTTGGAACGCGCGGCGTTGATATCTGCCGACTGAAAGCTACTACTAATCCACTTTAATATGTACATAAAACCAAGATGTCAATTTTCAGGGTTCCCCGACAAGATCAATATTATTACCCTCAAGCCTTACCCCATTCCCAAATTTACCCCTCGACTAAACTTCATAGTTGGGTAATGTCTGATAGTGTCGCTGCAAATCCGTATCTCACAAATACGGACTAGACAGAAGGATTTTTTTTCTCACGCTATCACGTGAGAGGGGTTGCCAACGTGGGCGGATCGGACCAGCGGAGCGCTGGGGGGGCTACTCCCTCTGACGGGGCCGTGTAGAGTTATTGGGCGCGAAAGTGGAATGGAAATAGTGATGCCAATTGGTAATGAACGGGAACATGGTCAGCAGTTGGGGCGTATAGTCTGAAGGCACTTTGGACGTCTGTGAAAATCCACGTGGGAGGGCGACGGCGTGAGATACGTGGGAATAAGTCCACAGCGCTATCACATTATCCAATGGTGTCGACCAAGAAGCTGATGTAAGCCAACTGGAACGCTCCCTTGGCGGAATTACAGCAGCTTCTTTGAGGTGAACTGTAGGTCTGACGGCACGTGGGAGATTGAGCTTCATCAGGCAAAACCTACATGACACACTTTTCGCGTTAGTATCATGATATGGGATGCAATTGCCTTCCCCATCTAGACTCAGTAAAGTAGTTCGTCCGGAGGAAAGGGCGTTGGAGCGTTTTCGGAAATGGCGTGATGACTTAATTCGCTTTCTCTTGGGCGTGAACGGATCCGATAGGTCAGGGTACCTTTATGAAATGGGTTGCCAGCTATGGGGTATAGTCTAGCCACGTCGGAGTCAGCGTTTGATTTCTGACCACCATCCACCGTTCTCGTATTTGGTCAGCGGAGGAGCCAACGTAATTTGCAAAAAGAAATATTTCGATCATATAGTTTACCCTTCCTCCCCCCCCCCTCTCGTCCCTTCCCTATAAAAGATTAAGTGTCGAGTAGCAAAATTAATATATGTTAAAAATAGATGGAGGCGACCCCAGAACTGAGATACCGAAAGCCGACGCCCGATGCATGTCAATACTGTACTATACTAATTTGTGCAATAACGAAACTATTTCATGTTCTCGGATTTATTTAGGGTCAGGAAGAAAAATTGCAAGCGATTACCACTGTATTAGAGTTAGGCGTACTGCAGGGGACAGAAGTAGGCTAAACACGCGGTCTTATAAGAAAGTTTAAAAAAAAATTTCAATGATAAGGGGATCATTCACTCTAATTTAAACGAACCAGGATTACCACAAATATATGCATTAATAGCCCGTTCATATCTCATATGAATTTCAAAACCAAAAAATAAACACAACGCTGAAAAAGGGGCATTATTGCGAATTAAATCTTAAGATCTTTGCCGTATGTTCCATACGGGGGTCGAATGGCTTAGCTAGGGTTTCCTTTTAAGGTAGTCCTTTTAAAGGGCGCCACCAACAGCTTAGGAAAATCGAAGGACAACGACCAGGATGTTACAACATTTTGCAGATCAGACAGGAGAAATAATCATTATTTTACCGTAGGTATAAATGTAGAAGGATGGAAACATTACAAACTATTTCTAGATATTTGTACAATTTACAATGGGTGGTCAATGCTTACCAGCCAACAAGAATAAGCATTTGTGCACCTTTAAAAAATCATTACCTATCTTCGATGGCCTGAAAAATGGCTTATGTTTCTCTAGTCAGTGTTAGAAATCATAACTATCTTCTCGAGTGGCTATTCCAATCCAAAAATTTGTGAACAATCTAATATGCCCACTGCTATTAAGCACTCCCGAGTGGATCTCCATAATGCATTTTTTTATTCAACCCAGCTGTAAATATTTCCTAACGGCATATACATATATATGGGTCGGTAGCATAGCTAAGCAATATCATCGACTCGGATGTGGCCGAGTAGACCCGCAATTGGCTTCTTACTTTGCTGAAATGTGCTAATTAATATTGTTTTTTTATTCAACCCAGCTGTAAATATTTCCTAACGGCATATACATATATATGGGTCGGTAGCATAGCTAAGCAATATCATCGACTCGGATGTGGCCGAGTAGACCCGCAATTGGCTTCTTACTTTGCTGAAATGTGCTAATTAATATTGTTTTTTTATTCAACCCAGCTGTAAATATTTCCTAACGGCATATACATATATATGGGTCGGTAGCATAGCTAAGCAATATCATCGACTCGGATGTGGCCGAGTAGACCCGCAATTGGCTTCTTACTTTGCTGAAATGTGCTAATTAATATTGTTTTTTTATTCAACCCAGCTGTAAATATTTCCTAACGGCATATACATTTATATGGGTCGGTAGCATAGCTAAGCAATATCATCGACTCGGATGTGGCCGAGTAGACCCGCAATTGGCTTCTTACTTTGCTGAAATGTGCTAATTAATATTGTTTTTTCTAAATTTTGCTATTTTTCTTTTGTTTTTTTACATTTCATTTTACAATTTATTTTATGTTTTGCACAGACATTTATATTGGATGTTTTACGCAGTTATTTAATTGCCTTTTACGTTTCATATTATTTATTTTGCCATTCTTTGAAAAGCAAATAATGTATTTACTAATTACTAATAACTTATTTATCGTTAACTTCATTATTTTCTTATTTTTTATAATAAATCATAACTTATCCGTTCATTTATGGCATAAGGTCTGCTTTGAGGTTTATAAGACTTTACTTCAGTACTTTTTTCATAGAGTTCATTAAATTTATTTTTAATTTTATTATACAGAGTAACGCAATCCAGCTCTTTCAAAAGGATATTCCAACTATATTTCTTTATTAACACGTTTTTGAGGCAGAATTGTGATTTTACAGTTTTTTAAATATTTTTGACATCGTGGTATTGTACATTTAGCCCCGTTATAAAATGATCAGCAATTGTCGAATGAATTACACACGCGGACAAGTTATATTTATTAGATCTAATATATATGTGGTCAGTACAGGATTTAGTTATTTGACCAGCAACGATTGCTTCTCTAGTCGTATCATTAATACATTTTGTTAAGTAATTACTGGTTAGTATATTTTCATTAGCTATTATATTTGAAACACTTTGATTTAGTGTGTTGAGATTAATATCCCCAAAAAATATGATATTATCATTAAAGCTTACATTATTACAAAAAAACAAGAAATTTCATTTTAGAATCCCTTTTTATTGATGTTAGGTGGTCTATAAATTGCTAAAAGATAAAAATGAAATTTATTAGGTAATGTCAATATTCCAAACCCATTTTCAAAGTGAATGGTTTCAACTATTTTTTGTTTAAAATGTAAATGTTCCCTTATATACAGCGATATACCGCTCCTTGTTTATTGCTTCTGCAATAATAATACGATTTATATCCTGGAATATTAATTTTTTTTTTTTTTTTTGGTAAACTAATGTTTTAGACAAGATTTTTTATGCATAGCACAAAGGGTAACAATTATTTTATAAGCAATAATTATGAGCCTGAAACACTCATCCACATTGAAAAATCTCCTGATAAAAGATACATGACGCCAACGGAACTTGAACCCGTGTCCTTTCGATTTCCGGCCGACAGCTCTGACCACTGAGCTATGGCGGCTTATCTCTTATCCGCGAAATAATTCAATATATACTAGTGTTTCATTCAACAATTACTGCTTGTTACATTCGAAATCGAAAGGACACGGGTTCAAGTCCCGTTGGCGTCTTGTATCTTTTATCAGGAGATTTTTCAATGTGGATGAGTATTTCAGGCTAATAATTATTGCTTATAAAATAATTGTTATCCTGGAATATCATATAATTTAATGAGTTCCTCATTAATTGCAGTTTCGTAAAGCATAATTACATCTATGTCTTTCAAACAGGCATGAAGAATATCCCAATACTTGTTTAGTGATCTTATATTTATTTGGACACAGGTTAGGTTAGTATTGCAACATTCTAAATAGCTTTCGCGGGTAAATTCTACATAAGTATCATTTTGTCAATATAGTTGAAAGCAAAGATATTAGAAGAACGAGATGTGCTATGAGCAGTTCATACTGTGTGGAATTGTTTTGCCCAGTGTCGCCGATTTTGTTCACCAATACTACTGCACACCTTCGCTTACGCTAAGGACGTATCGTTTCAGTTGGCACTAATACATAGAACAGATTTCTGTGCGTACACGTCCCGATAGTATTCAAAGTACCCTAATTAGGTAGCACTCCGCCCTCCGCCTACGGTCCGGCGGCCAACATAGCATATCTCGTTATTCTAATATCTTTGGTTGAAAGCCATATAAAAATATTTATTTATTTATTGTTTGAAACATTTACAGAGTGTTAACAATTATTACATTTATATTATTTGGGTGGGAATGTGTACAGATATTAACACCCCAATTAAAAATGTTCACAGCATGCGTAAACAAGGTTTAGTTGATATTAGGCGGAGATGCTAGTAGTGAAAGAAAAAAAATACATATATAATAATAATTAAAAAGAAATATAAAACATGAATATTAAATATTATATAATTACATATTATACTAGTAACATTCATTATAATGGTTGGAAGTTAAAACATAGCATCTATTAATAAGTAATGTCGTTGCAAGGCAATGTACATGAGAATGTAATGAGGCACTCTCAAATTTAAAGAAACCTCACTCCATCGGTCCTGACAATATTCCAACATTTATACTAAAGGGTTGTTCCGACCTTTTAATACCACCATTATGTCATCTCTTCAATGTATGCCTAAAAACGGGATTCTCCCAGACATCTGGAGATTAACTAAAATAACCCCTATCTACAAGAAGGGTGACAAACGCGATATCCGGAATTATCGACCAGTTGCCGTTCTATGTTCCATCATGAAAATATTCGAGAAAATTCTACATAAATATATACTTAATCACGTTAATCCAATTCTTGATGACCGTCAATATGGTTTTAGACCCCAGATGTCAGTAACATCAAACCTCTTATGCATCTCAGATTTCTTATCACAAACTCTCGACAATCGGGGACAGGTGGATGTTGCTTATTTCGACCTGGAAAAAGCATTCGACAAGATTGACATCGACATTCTTCTAAATAAGCTAGCTTCATTTGGTTTTTCCAAAAGACTTCTCTGTTTTTTTGCTTCATATTTTCGAAATCGTAGACAGTTTGTTTATTATAAGGGTTCCAATTCATCGGAATTCATAGTTTTTTCTGGAGTTCCTCAGGGGTCTATCCTTGGACCAATTCTGTTTCTGATTTTTATCAACGATATTGGTTCAGTCATCACACATTCGCTGTATTTACTATTTGCAGATGACTTGAAACTATATCGCTCAATAAAAAACCATCTTGACTGTATTCTCCTTCAACGTGACATTGACTGCGTCTCAAACTGGGCCAAAATAAATGGCTTGAACTTCAGTACACCCAAGTGCAATATCGTCTCGTATACAAGATCAAAGAAACCGCATGTATTTCAATATACAATTAATGAAATTATTCTCCAACACCTAAACCAAATCAAAGATCTAGGAGTTATTTATGACAGCAAACTAACTTTTCACCAACACATCGATGATTTAATAAGCAGAGGATACAGGCTTCTCGGCTTCGTAATTAGAAACTCATATCCGTTTCGTAACACAAAAACACTGACGTTATTATATAACACACTAGTCCTAAGTGTACTTGAATCAAACTCGATCATCTGGGCTCCACATGAATTAACATACACTTTACGCATTGAAAGAGTCCATAAAAATTTTTTAAGGTTTTTATTCTCGCGGCTCTATGGATGTTACCCTTGGCTTTACCCATCGATTTATATATTAGGCATGACCAATTACCACTCCCTAGAGACACGTAGAGGTATTGCTTTGCTTAAATATTTTTTCCAACTAATAAACGGTCACTTTTCTAATAATGAGATACTGGCCCAATTAATTTTTTTTGTACCAGAGTCTCACTCTCGAGGACGTCATCACAATCTTCTATATAGTAGAGCAAGCCGCACTAATTTATTAATGAACTCACCTGTGGGGAGAGCTACGTGCTTTTTGAATGCGGTAGATAAAAAATTAGATTTATTTTTTGTGTCCTATAGCGCATTTGCAAGATTTTTGGCATTGCATATACACTGCATAAATGGTACAATTATAACGTCTTAGGCTTTATTATCTGTAATTGTTATAAATAAATGTACTAATTATATATATATAAATAAATATAAATATAATCAGTATAGGTGGAGTAGATGTACGAAATATACTTGAATATTGTAGGCATGTAAAAAATTAATTGAAAAATAGATTTTAATTTTGTGCATCTTGTAAAGAAAAATATCAAACTGTTTTTAATAATAGTATTATCCTGTTATATTTTAATATTATGGTGGTTGGGTTTAGTATTATTTCATACTATTTCCTGAGAATATCTCTGATAAACTATCTACAAAGTAGCATCGAGTAATACAAAACAAACTTGAAGAATATCATCACGGTATTAGTGTTTTCCTTATTTGTATTAGTTTTACCGCAGGTACCTATATGATATCATGTAGATTATGCTATGTATACCACTACTATGTCATGCAGATTATGCTATGCTGAGCTACGTCGGCTTATTCCCAACACACCAAATAATTCAATATGTACAAGTACTTCAATTATTGCTTATAATTAAGTCAAAATATTTCACCAATAAATGTAAATATAATATATCTCGACCACATCTAGTGGAAAATTCAGCAATAACAAATCCTTTCCTACAAAAATAAATGTTGTTGTTTACATATGAATTAAAAATATTATAACAGGTTTGACTCCCATGAATTAATTTCGTTGATAAATTACAACGTACCTAGTAGACCAAGTTACTCATTTCACTTTTTTTTCATTATTTCTGGCTTTCATCCTTCAAGGGTGTTCTTGGCCATCATTTTTTTTTATTTTATTTTTTTTTTTTTATAGTGAATACCTCACAAGAGTCCCAACTGCTCCCGTCTGGAGCCAGTGAGACTATGGCATCCCCAATTGGGGGATGTTGTGAGGCTGAAGGTAAGTGGGGAAGGGAAAGAGGAAGGTGGGAAAGTACCTGGCTATTCAAATCTAGTCACTAAACACGGCTAAAGCCATTTGGAGCAACGTTTCAATTCTGAATGGTGGTCTTACACCAGGGCGATACTGGTAGTATCTTCCACTCTGGAACGTGCCGCAAATATACTATATATTATTTTAATTAATTAATTGTGAAATAACACAAATCAATCAAATAAAATTTATTTGCGCACGCCGGGTTCGAACCCGCGACCTTCGGAATGGCAGTCCAATGCGTTACCACTGGACTATGCCGGCCGTCAAAATTATGGAGAAATGAAAGGTGAATTTGGATATTAATTTTATTTAAATAGGCTCATTTCAAAATTATAATGAAAATTGGAGTCGAGTTCAGACTTAAAAGAAATGAGATGTTGGAGGCAATTTTAGATTAGATAAGGCTTGATAGAAGAGAGGATATTTGTTTAGAGACAACAACTAAAAAAGAAATGAGATGTTGGAGGCATTTTTAGATTAGATAAGGCTTGATAGAAGAGAGGATATTTGTTTAGAGACAACAACTAAAAAATATGTGATCTAAAGTTCCCACTTCTAGACCACAGAATGTATAATGTGGGGAGTCAACGACGTGAATTTTAAAAATGTGGGAAGAAACGGAACAATGTCCGATCCTCATTCGAATGAGTGAAGAAATTTATTTTTGGAAAAATGGGGGAATTGCTGAAACCACGGTTTTGATGGGATAGTCCTTTGTATTGAGGCATAGCAGGCTCCCTTAGATTGACTAGCAATGTGCCAATACTCTGCCCAAACATTGCAGGATCTATCTATGATGATGTAAAAATTGTCAGATAGGGGAATGTGGTTTACGAGGGTAAAAACAGGGTTGGACGCTCCTTGTTTTGCCAAGGCATCCACAATATCATTACCCATGATACCAACATGTCCAGGAATCCAAATCAGAGTTTAAGTTTTACCAGAGCTTTAAATGGAGGCTATCATCACTCGAATAAGGCATATAAAGTGATCATCAGGATGAAGAAGAGGACTGGATTTAAGTTTTTGGAGGGAACTGAGAGAGTCAGAGAGAACGAGGGAATGTTCAAAATTATTTTTATTATTGTAGAAAGCAATCGCTTCGTGGTTTGACATATTTAATAAAATAAAATACTTTTTGTTTTAAAACCACGAGTTTTTAATAATTTTTAGAACCGTCCGGTTTCGCTTTACTCAAGCATCTTCAGGGTACAAATTATTACTAGACAAGAAGTACAAAGTGTTTTTATTTATATATAAAAAAAATCTGAGGGAGACAACATGATATAAATATAAAAAACACAGAGAAATCATACAATACATTTACACAAGTATTATTGTTAATGTTCTTATTGGTAACAAACTTAATATTGGACTACTTGATATATCTAACTGATTATTAGATATATTATTATTTATTACTATTCTTAATAATCAATTAAATATATCAAGTATAAATTATAATATAACTATAACCTCTATAAATATAACCTCTGACCAGGCCCATGCGAGTGATATTGAAAGTATTGATGTATGCCTTGAATTTTGAATTAGATGAAATGAAGATGTTTTTGATGAAACTGTTGGCAGCTGACCCTGAGAGGAATTCGACGGAGATTTGGAAGCGGCCCTCGGCTTTTACACCTCAAGGCTTGATTGAAAGATTCCTAAAATGCTTAAAAAGCATAAATTATTTATTTGGCTATTATTATCATTATTATATTATTTAACCCAACCTATAATAAACTAACCTATAATAACCTAACCTATAATAACCCAACCTAAACTAACCTAACCTAACCTAACCTAACCTAACCTAACCTAACCTAACCTAACCTAACCTAACCTAACCTAACCTAACCTAACCTAACCTAACCTAACCTAACCTAACCTAACCTAACCTAACCAATAAATCCAATAATCCAGGCCAATAATGCCAATAAATCCAGGAAACAAACTGAGACAGAAAAATACAAATAATGGGGGAAAAAATTAAAATCAAACAATGGAACGCACAAAGATGCCAATCCGCGACAGACAGTGTGGTTAACTCGGACAAATCTGACATTATCCTGCTGCAAGAACCTTACACAGGAAACACCGGGCAGTTGAAAACTAAAAGGTGGCAAGTATACCAATCCACTAAAGGAACCAGAGAAAACCCTAACAAGTCAGCGATCCTCGTCAACAGTAGGATTAGCGCAACTATGATATCATCGATCACATCAGAGAACTCGACATATATTGAAATAAAAACACGTATTGGAACAATAACTCTGGGATCAGTGTACGTTGAACCCAATAATTCTCTAGCACCCCAGCTACATACAATCACCAAACTGAATGAAGAAAATATAACAAAAGGCAAGAGCATTCTTATAGGCGGTGATTTCAACGCAAAAAGCTCGTGGTGGGGTAGCCCCAAAACAGATAAACGAGGCGAGGAACTTGCAGAGACAATAGCAGCGCTAGACGCTCACATATTAAATGACGGCAGCACTCCAACGTTTGAAACTTGGAGATCCGGCAATCATTTAACATCTTTCATTGACGTTACCTTCTGCTCCAACAACATAATGGACAAAGTAACAAACTGGGGAGTGGAACAGACAGGTTTATCTGATCACAATGTTATAGCGATGATTATATCAGACACAATAATGCCTCCTGAATCAACAACAACAAGGTATAGAACAAAGTTTGCGGACTGGACCAAGTTTAAAAAAGTCGCAAAAGAAATGCTGCAAAAGGCAAACATTAATATTGAAGACCCCGTCCTTTCCAATAACCCAATAATCCTTGAAGAACAGGTCGAGACTATCTCTTCAATCATCAAAACAAGCTGCGAAAGGTCTATCCCAAAACCCGGAGGAAAACGAAAAAATTGCCCATGGTGGTCTGACTCACTTACACTTTTAAAATCGGAGCTGGTCTCTGCAAAAAGAAAACTTCAGAATTCATGCGGACAAAGAAGATCTGAGGTGACGTTACCCAAATACCTGGAAGCCAAAGAAAAATTTAAAAATGAGTTAAGAGAGTCAAAAATCAGTAGCTGGAAAGACTTCTGCCAAAAGCAAACGAAGGAAACAACCTGGTCTAACATCTATAGAGTCCTCACGAACCCACCAAACAGAGCGCCAACATCAACTTTTAAAAACAATAACCCTGAAGATACTGCCAAGGAAATTCTTCAACACTTCTTTCCAGATGACAATGTGATAAATGAAACACCGGAACAAATAGAAATAAGAATAAAAGCAACGCAAGAGACAACAGTCGACCAAGAACCACAAATCTCAAAAGAAGAGGTAAAAAACGCCCTCAGATCGATGGACCCGAAGAAGTGCCCTGGGGCAGATGGGATCACTTCTGATATTCTAACCTGCTTCAATGATAGCTTCCCAGAAATAATGACAAAAATGTTCCAGAAATGTTTTGACACAGGATATTTCCCAAAAATATGGAAGGAAGCAAACATAATCATCATACCCAAACCAGGAAAGAACAACTACAGCAGTCTTGAAAACTACAGGCCGATTGGACTTCTCCCGGTTCTAGGGAAATTATTTGAAAAAATCCTGGTTGACAGAATAAAATGGAACCTTGGCAAAGGGAAGAAACTAAGCCCAAAACAATACGGATTCACCTCACAAAAGTCAGCAGAAGACGCAATGTACGATGCAGTGGAAGTCATTAAAAGTAAAATGGAAAGAAAGACTGACGAAGTAATCGTCATATCGCTCGATATTAAAGGAGCTTTCGATAATGCATGGTGGCCACAATTGTTAAAACAACTCATAGAAAAAAAATGTCCTTCCAGCCTGGTTGCCTTAGTAAGAAGCTATACAGAAGACAGGAAAGTTAGAATAAGGCACGGAAACCACTCAAGTGAGAAATGTGTTTCCAAAGGTTGTATTCAAGGATCGATTGGCGGGCCAATCTTCTGGAATGTTTCGCTGGACGAACTCCTTCAAATGGACCTCGGTCCAGATGTCTACATCCAAGCCTACGCTGATGATGTACTTTTAATTGTGAACGGGAAAAATATACAAACCGCAAAAGAAACGGCTGAAAATGCTTTAGAAAAAGTGAGCAATTGGGGGAAAAAAGTAAAATTAGAATTCTCGGAAAAAAAAACACAAATCATGGTAATGAGCAAGTCTCAGGAAAAAAGCATAAACGTCAACATGAACGGAAAGGAGATAAATCCAGTAAAGGAAATAAAAATTTTGGGTATGGTAATCGATAACAAGCTTAGATGGGACAAACACATAGAATATATTTGCGGTAAAACCTCGACCATCTTTAAAGCCTTATGCAGAGCGGCAAAACCGACGTGGGGACTATCACCAGAAATTGTAAAGACAATATACGACGGGGCAATCGTGCCGATATTTACGTACGGATCAGGGGTCTGGGGAGATACGTGTAAAAGAGTAAAAAATAGGAAAAAACTAGAAAGTATTCAACGTCAATACGCAATAAGAATTTGTAAGGGGTATAGAACAATCTCCACCACCTCAGCTTTAGCCTTAGCAGGAACACCACCAATAGATCTAAAAATAGCCGAAATTAAAAATATCTACAGAATAAACAGAAGAGGAATACCCGCTCACTTCTTACCAGCTGACAGGGAAATAATGACCACATGCTGTATAAATGAACTACCACATCCAGGGAAAATAGTGAAAGAAAATATAAAAATCGAGTTAGAAAATGGAAATAAAATTAACGAGGATCCCATACAAATTTATACAGACGGAAGCAAACAGGACGGTAAAGTGGGCGCAGGAGTAGTCATAAAAGTAAATGGGAAAGATTGGGTGTCAAAATCATTTAAATTAGAAGACTACTGCACCGTTTACCAAGCAGAAATGTTAGCAATTCAAAAAGCCATAGAATGGGTTCAAAGGAAGGGAATAATAGATAAAGATATAACTATAAACTCAGACAGCAAATCATCACTAGAAACATTAAGGGACGAGAGAACTACGAACGATATAGCAAGAGAGTGCTTGGGAAAATTAAAAACATGCCGTGAAAATAACAACCGGGTAAAATTTCAATGGGTTAGAGCCCACAAAGGCTTAGAGGGAAATGAAAAAGCAGATGCGGCAGCAAAGAAGGGAAGATTACTGAAAAAGTGTCCAGACTACAGTAAGGTACCTCCAAGTTTCACTAAAATAACATTAAAGAAAGAGACGGAAGAAAAATGGAATATCAGATATATGGAAGAAAGCACGGGCAGAATAACTAAGAAATACTTCCCAGATATTTACGCAGCAATTCAAAAGAGAAAACACGCGGAAAATAGCTTCCATGCGACACAGATGCTGACAGGACATGGATGCTTCAAAGAATACCTGAAACGCTTCAAGATAATAGACGATGACAAATGCCCGTGTGACAAAACTTCTATTCAGGACAGTACCCATCTTTTAGAAAAATGTACAATTTTTGATGTAGACAGATTTAAATTAAATTACAAACTAGAAAACCATGGAATCACTGAAGAGAATAGGACCGACATATGGAAACGGAAAAAAACAAGCGAAATATACATAGCGTACTTAGAAAAAATCAACAAAAGAATTAAAGAAATAAATGAAATTGATGGAAATTAAAGAAATCCTGTGAAGGATAAGGAATATTTATAAAAAAATAATTAGGAGAAACCTTGTGTGTAACAAGCAAGGTACCCACGGCAGATACTACAAATCCATACAACCTAACCTAACCTAACCTAACCTAACCTAACCTAACCTAACCTAACCTAACCTAACCTAACCTAACCTAACCTAACCTAACCTAACCTATATCTTAACCTAACCTAACCTATAATAACCCAACCTAAACTAACCTGACCTATCCTAACCTATAATAATCCAACCTAACCTAACCTACCCTATCCTAACATAACCTAACCTATAATAACCCAACCTAAACTAACCTGACCTATCCTAACCTATAATAATCCAACCTAACCTAACCTAACCTATCCTAACATAACCTAACCTATAATAATCCAACCCAACCTAAACTTACCTATATCCTAACCTAACCTATATCTTAACCTAACCTAACCTATAATAACCCAACCTAATCTAATATAACCCAACCTAAACTAACATAAAATAACCCAACCTAACCTATAATAACCCAACCTAACCTATAATAACCCAACCTAACCTAACCTATATTCTAACCTAACCTATAATAATCCAACCAGACCTAACCTAACCTCAACTATAATGATCCAACCTAACCTAAACTTACCTATATCCTAACCTAACCTACCCTATAATAACCCAACCTCAGCTAATACAACCCAACCTAGACTAACATAAAATAACCCAACCTAACCAATAATAACCCAACCTAATCTAATATAACCCAACCTAACCTAACATAAAATAACCCAACCTAACCTAACCTAACCTAACCTAACCTATAATAATCCAACCTAACCTAACGTAACCTATATCCTAACCTAACCTATAATAATCTAACCTGACCTATCCTAACCTATATATTTACCTAACCTATAATAATCCAACTTAACCTATAATAAACCTAACCTAACCGAACCTATCCTAACCTAACCTAACCTATAATAATCCAATCTAACCTATATCCTAACCTAACCTATAATAACCCAACCTAACCTAACCTAGAATATCCCAAACTAACCTAACCTAACATAGCCTGACCTATCCTAACCCAACCTAACCTAACCTAGCATAACCCAACCTAACCTATGCTAACCTATAATAACCCAACTTAACCTATAATAACCTTTATTTAAATATTTCTTTATTTATAAAACAAACCTAAATACCTTTATTTTTTTTCGAGCTCGGCTAAAATAGTACCTACCTAGTATTTGCATAGAGTAAATGGTAAAAATTCTAGCCACTCATATCAGGAATACCAACAAAAGAAAATGTCATCAATGGAAATTATTCCGGCTGTCATCCCATACAACGAAAGCGAATTTTCATTTTACGTAATTAAAAATTATAATTTCTTCATATGAAGCGGTTACTTTGTGATGTGACATTATAATTTAAAATTAAACAGTAACTTTGTGAACATCACTTATAGGTAAATACTTAATGCCGACCGGGTTTCGCTACAACCGTAGCCTCATCAGGGCAGTATAATACTAAAAATCTAAAAATTAAATTAACATGTGTAGATATCACGGTAGGTGGACAGTCTGAGCTACAGTGGAAGAGGTAGGGATAGGTGGGAGATTGAGAGGCGAGTGCTCTTTGTCAATAGGGAACAATCTGAGTATAGGGCTTTTATTTAGGTTTATTTGGTTGTTGATGACTTTGCTATTGACGTTTTTGGCTTTCCTTAACTCTAACGCTTCTAAGTTATCCAACCTAAGACCTATTCCGTTTTTATGTAAAAGACTGACGCCAGTATTTTTGTCGAACGTATGGTTGGTTGCTATGAGGTGATTTGCAAATTCGGAGAATCCATTACTGTTTAAGCATCTTAGGTGTTCTTTGACTCGCGTTTTGATATTACGCGCTGTTTTGCCTATGTAAAACGCGGGACAGTCACTACATTGCAGTGAGTAAATACCTGAGTGATTTAACCGATGTTCTTTGTCCTTAACGTTCATCAAAAATTTACCTATACTATTGTTAGTGTAAAAAGCTGGTTTGATATCTGGTGGGAGGTTTTTTATGCTTTTTTGAGAGAAATTATCGATGTACAAAATTCTACGCCATTGTTGAGGTTGATTATTATTAGTTGATATATTATTATTATGAGGGGAGCTGTTAAATAAAAATTTACTTGTCGATAATCTTTTTAATTTCTTGTTTAGGATGTTATTGACCATATTTTGCATTATAGCCATTATTAATCGCGATTTGTTTAATCGTCGCTAATTCTAATAAGAAGTTGGAATTTGATAACGGGACGGTAACTAATCTATGGATCATGGAATGGAAAGCAGAATGTTTGTGGGAAATGGGATGGTTAGATGAATTATTAATAGTTGTATCAGTGTATGTGGGTTTACGATAGATTTTAAATTCTATTTTATTGTTAATGATTGATAGGGTGAGATCTAAAAAGTTTAAACTAGAATTAGTTCCTATTTATATTGTGAATTTAATTTTTCTATGAAAAGAGTTTATTAGTTTTAGGAAGGAATCAAGTTGGCGCTCAGTACCTGTCTAAATACAGAAAACATCATCGACATATCTCTTCCACAATAACACATTCTTTAATGATGGCGATTTACAGTTAAAAATGTTATTCTCTAGATTGTCCATAAATATGTCGGCGATGAGGGGAGAAGTCGGAGCTCCCATCGCCAGGCCATCTGTTTGTTGATAAAAAAGTTCATTGTATTGGAAATAATTTTGACTTAGACAAACATTAAATAGGTGAGAAAGTTCCTTAGAGAAATTATTTGGTAGTTTTGAATTTTGTAATAATTTGAACAATATGCTTTTACTTTCATCTACGGGAATATTTGGAAATAAGTTAACAACATTAAATGAGACTAATTTTGAATTATTCTGAATATGTAGATTTTTCAGTTCATCAATCAAAGCGAATGAATTCTTAATGGTGAATTTCGGAGTAAACACTTTAAAATTATTAGATACTTCAGTTATAAATGAAGCTGTTTTGAAATTCGGAGAATTACAACTTGACACGACCGGCCTAATAGGTTTGTCATTTTTATGGATTTTTAAGAAACCATATAATTTAGGGGCCAATGGATTTTTTGTTAGAAATTTTACTTGTTGGTATGAATTGTCTTGAAAGATTGGGGATTTGCATGAATTCAAAGCACTTTTAATGTTATCTAGGTATTTGGTAGTGGGGTCTTTAGGTAGAATGTCAAATTTGTCCGTCTTAATAAAGTCTTGCACTTTGGAATTATAGTCATTTTTATTCATTATAATTATCGTGTTGCCTTTATCAGCCTTGGTTAAAATTAATTGTTCATCCTTTAATTTCTTCCTGATGTTCAGCATAATGGATGTTTTACGATTATAGTTGACTTTAAGTGTAGGAACGAGCTTTTTTTATTGTTTCTGCACATTTGTATAGAGGTGGTCCAGGTTTATTATATAACGCGGTCTCGATGTCCACTGCAACGTTTTCCACTGCACTAATGTAATTCTTTTTATTATAATCTAAGTTGTATTTTAAACCTTTAGATAACAGAGTCAGCTCGTTTGGTTGGAACTGAACTGATGAGAGATTCTGTAACCGGTCGAAGAACTGATGGGTATATTTTACTGGTTCATTGTTATTATTTTTATGTTGTGACAAATTAAGATTAATTAGTTCTTTGTTTATGGTTTCACGTTTTTTGTAGGCCTTTATAGAGGCGAAGTTTCTAACTTTGTCGTCAAACAGATCCACCTAAGTCCAGATCCACCTGAGTCAAAGAACACCTAAGATGCTTAAACAGTAATGGATTCTCCGAATTTGCAAATCACCTCATAGCAACCAACCATACGTTCGACAAAAATACTGGCGTCAGTCTATTACATAAAAACGGAATAGGTCTTAGGTTGGATAATTTAGAAGCGTTAGAGTTAAGGAAAGCCAAAAACGTCAATAGCAAAGTCATCAACAACTAAATAAACCTAAATAAAAGCCCTATACTCAGATTGTTCCCTATTGACAAAGAGCACTCGCCTCTCAATCTCCCACCTATCCCTACCTCTTCCACTGTAGCTCAGACTGTCCACATACCGTGATATCTACACATGTTAATTTAATTTTTAGATTTTTAGTATTATACTGCCCTGATGAGGCTGAAGGTTGTAGCGAAACCCGGTCGGCATTAAGTATTTACCGTTTACTGTTTAATTTACCATTTACTGTTTAATTTAAAAAAAATTATAATACTAAAATTAAAAATTTCTCAAACGAATTTATAAGTGATGTTTAGAAAGTTACTGTTTAATTTAAAAAAAATTATAATACTAAAATTAAAAATTTCTCAAACGAATTTAGATTCTTTTATATTAATTAAGGTAAATCAGAAGGTTTTATGAATATTTCGTATTATCCGTGTCCAGGGATTCCGATATACCTTAATATATATTATATAAATATATATACTTGGCAAAATGATTGTTTTACCATACATATGTTGTTATATATATTATATATTGTTTTATTATACATGTCAGATTAGAGATTTGTTGGCTAATTTTACAATCAACGAAGCGTTTCTATCTTCCGATTGTGTTTCACGCATTCATGTATTTTATTGGGTTTGCAGTGCCTTTACTTCCTACAAACACATGCGTGAACTTCATACAAAATGGTGTGAAATTATTATTTACGTAAATAATATTAATATCAATATTTTTCAAAATCGTAAATGCAAAGAGTTGTTGTTTATTGTCATTAAGTTGAATCAAATGTTTGTTTTATTTGTAAATGCGTATTAAAACGGTGGTTTTAAGTAAATAATTATTGTTGTTTGAATAAATTAAATTGTACGTATTTGTATATCGCTCTAATGCGCTCTGTCGGCCAATAGGGAAACTACTCCAGCGGCCGGTAATGGAGGGATTGACATTTTCAAGCAACCTTAAAATGTTTGATTCTTGACAAACGTCAAATATGTTCAAATATATAAAACGTAATTGTGGATAATTTTTACTGTAATGTAATTAATCCAATGGATTTAACTTTCTAAAACATCTTTTCTTCCATGTTATCCAAAAATTATAGGAGCAGAAACGATGCTTTTGAAGGAAGAGGCGATCCTATTTTAGTATGAAACCGGATCTTAATTTTCAAGTTAGCGGAATTTACCCGAAACACACAATTTTGAATTTGACCAATCAGAGGGCCTACATCGTCCAGACACTAGAGTAATAATATTATAGATGAGACGCTCGAGGAGATGGTGAACTGAAGGAGGATCGAAATCTTCGGATCATAGACCAAACTTCCGAAATTGGAGTGTTCGGAGATACTGAACTGCAGAAGTTGTACCACCCGGATCTTTTTTGACCTCAACACCCTTTTGGCATTGGATTCAGCGTTTGTGTATATAAGATAGTTCTCCATAGACATATTTTAACGATAGGAAAGAGATTAAGCTTTCCGAATTCATACTACTTTGGAACATTCCTCATCCCACCAGGGAGTTGGAGGGAGGTTTTTGAGAGATTCAGTTTTAGGGAGAGGATTTGATTTATTTATTGCAGTTATGAGCATTGATTTGAAGTTATTATAGTCATCTTTGACGGAAAATATATCGGTGGCGAGTAAATTTAGTAGAAACTTGTCCATATGAGAATTAAATTCATCCCATTTGGTTTCGATTTAATCTTTGAATAAGTTTGATAAGTAATGGTGATCGGGAAATGATCACTGGAGCAAGGGTCGGGGGACACCGCCCACGAGGAGAGAGAAGCCAGACTAGTAGAGCATATCAAGAGATCCACTGCACTGGGGTTTGTGCTGGGGCGTGAGATCCTAGTAGGAGATCCGTCATTCAAAAGGAAAATGTTGGATTCATCTAGGAAATCCATCAAACTTCAACCATCTCGGTCGGAGAAAGCAGAACCCCAGACGGGGGAATGGTCATCAAAATCGCCTAATATAAAGAAAGGAGGGCTTAGTTGACTTACGATTTGCAACCAAATTTGTTTATTGAAGTGGACTGTTGGGGTGTCCTTTATTTTAGCTGCAACCATTTGGAAGTCAGCGTTGGGGGATTTGATATTATTTATTGGGGAAAATGATATGGATTTTTTAATAAAAAGGGCAGCAGCGCCGCCCATACCTTCCGGGCGATCATCGAGGAAACAAAATACCCTCCTGCATTAAAGTTGGTGGATGGAGTAAACCATGTCTCCGGGATAGCAGCCAAAGACATAAGGTTTGAATTTAATAGGTTAAGGAGATCAGATTTGTTAGAAATAGCACTTTGGCTATTCCACTGAAGTATTCTGACATCCTGAAGAGTTATTTTTAATAAATGATTTTAATGTCAAAATAATAGAAGCAGCGTTGGACGGTAAGTTAGTTTGAGAAGAAATTAGGTCAATTAGAAGCATAATAAGAGTTTGGATAAATGATGAATTGTCTTGGGAGAGTTTTTCAGAAAGATTTAAAGAGTTCATCCAGGACGGATTATAATTGTTTGCACACCCATTTGTGGCATTTGAAAGAGATGAACCATTGGGATTAAAGAGCAGTGAGTTGTGTTGTTGCTGATCGCATCCAGGAGTCGGTTTAGAGTAGCATTTTTGTACGTGAATTTAGTTGAACGAGAAAAAGTTGTTGTAGAGGAGGAAAAAGGGTTGGATGAGGAGTTGCTGGATAAAATCTCCGCAAATGATTTTTTGACAGGCGGGAATAGTTTAGAGGCCTGCAGAAAAAACAAGTTCTGAGAGGACATAGAAATTTTAATATTTTTTTGGAGAGATTGTTCTGGGCAAGAAGTGTTGATACTGTATGTGAGCCTGAGCAGTTAAAACATTTAGGTGAGGAGGAAGAAGGACATTGGTCAGCTGCTTGGTTTTCTCCACATTTAAAACATCTGGGTTGAGATCTGCATGCAGCTTTGATATGACCAAAACGGCAGCAATTGAAATATTGAGTGGTGGGATAAGTATACATTTTAACTAGCAATGAGTTGAAGAATAAATATATATGGGAGGGAAGAGATTGACCTTCAAAGGTGAAAACGACAGATTGGGAGTGCTTCCAGGAAATTATACCCTCAGAGGAGTCCTTGTAATTTAGCCTCCTGTCTTTTATGGGATTGCCAATGTGTTGGGAGGTTTACAGTGAAGACAGAATTTCTGTGATGGACAGATCGGTCGAGATACCTCTGACCAGGCCCATGCGAGTGACATTGAAAGTCTTGATGTATGGCCTGAACTTTGAATTAGATAAAATGAAGATGTTTTTGATGAAACTGTTGGCAGCTGACCCTGAGAGTAATTCGACGCAGATTTGGAAGCAACCCTCGGCTTTTACACCTCCAGGCTTGATTCTTGCTCTGTGATAGGAATTTACCAAATTCAAGAGGGTGTATGGTATTTCCTTGCTCAGTTTTTTGGGCGTATACTATAAACGGGCCACGGGAATAAGGACAATAAAAGTTTGTTGGAGGATGTTGAGAAAGTGCTGGTGGGGACTGTGAAGTCGAAGGCGAGTCAAGTTTTATTGGGGAAGAGGGAGTAAATTTCCTTTTTTTGGTAGAAGTCAAAATGATAGAATCATTGTCGGAAATTTCTACATTTTCCCCTTCTGGAGGGTCCGGAGAGGGATCTGGGGGCTTTGTAGGGGGTCCAAGAGGAAAATCTTCCTCCATTATTCACAACAGTAAACAACTACAACAATAGTATTGAAAATGACAGAAGTAAAAAAGTTTATAAATATCTGGAAATCAGCAGCAAAAAGTGACTCCTGGAAGATCAGGAGGGAGAAGAAACCTCAAGGCACAACACACTACACTTTTTTTTGCCAGAAAACAAAAATGAATGGTATAAAATTATTTTTAGATAGAGCAAAACAAAACGACTGATGACAGCAAAATGTTATTGTTGCGAGTCCCCTCATTTCACCTTATTATTGAGAAAATCCTGCCACTAATGCAGAACAAAATTCAATAAAATATCCCTTGCATAAATTAGGTTAAAAATACTCCGAAATTAATCACGAAAGTCTGTTATCATATAAACGATGCATAATTTATTTTTTTGTCCGCAAGTATCAATAGATAAATAATTACGCATTCATTATTGATTACATTATCGTTACCTTGATAATTGATAATCATTATTAACAACTTTTTTTTTACCTTTTGTACTTTTTTATAAATCATTATTTATCCTAACTTAAATTTATGTTTAACCTTACACTTTATAACATGTATTATACTTTAAAATTTACACTTCATACTTAACATTATATTTAATCTTTACACTTACCGTACTTTAAACTTTATGCTGTATACTTTATACCTTATATTTATGTTAATGGCACATTTAAACATTTGGCTAGATTTAGACTATAATAAGATACTGTGACGAATCAAATTTCGTCACAAATAAATTTGAGTTATAAACTGAGAGTGTCCCGCAGTGGGCGCCCAAAGACAAGTGTTGACAGACGGGGGTTTTAAAGAAAGAAGGAGAAGTGCGGGGTAGGGCGACAGGTCCTACGAGCTGAGGAACGAGGACAGTCAAGATCGAGGCGGGAGAGAGAGGAGACCGAGACAGGAGTGGTGGTGAAGCACGCGTTCCCCGTCCAGCGATGTGATGCTGGGCGGTGGATGAAGAAGTTAGAGAAAGTGATTTTCAAGATATGTTATCCTCCGCCCAGCGACGTAATGCTGGGCGTGAGGCAGAGAGAGTGCGGTGAAGAGACGCGACCGGGAGATAAAGAAAGTGCGGTGACCAGACGCGGCCGGGGGGCCTGAGTTGCAGAACTGCAGAAGCTGGCACCTAGGATTTCGGCCTTACTAAGGCCAAACCCACAGAACCAACTCGGCGACAACGGTGTATGTAGTTACAGTGAACAATGACGATGTGAATAGTGAAGAAGCAACCCGAACCATATGACAACTAATTAAGTTATAGATGTAAGTAGATCTAAGCATAATTTAGATTTAGTTTTAAAACTTGACAAACCCAATTAAAATCTAGACTTATAATTATTAGATGTTCTTAATTAAATTCACCTCCCTAGTCCCCACCCAAGCAACCCGAATTGGTGAGAAGGCAGAGTATACGGCTGAAGAGGTAATTACAAAACAGCAATATATTTAAGAATGATTCTGAGCTAGATGCCGGATATGTTAACGTGAATTGTCACAATACGGTGTCGAATAAAAAGTAGTATTTTAATAGTAAAAATGTTGTATACAGTAAAGACATGGGACGATCAATAAAAAAAACGTATAAAAAGTAAACTTTTTCAGTTCTTTATAATAATATTATTTCAAATAGACCCAGTTTTCAGGTACACTAGAATTCACAAAGCATTTCTCAATGCCCGCTTGCGAGAACCGCTTGCGCCGCCCCTGCTTCCCTTTGATAACTCAGACACCTTATCGCCTGTTATCGGCAAAATTGAGATATACAACCAAACTTTTATCGAAACTGACAGTTCAAATGAGTGTTGCAAATCGAAAACATACTTTATTGAATCATCTTTTGCATACAGTACGTAAGTAATATTATTCTAATTTTAAAATATAAACAAATTTTTGTGATGTTATCCAAACATTCATTACTTAACATATTTCAGTTTAGAGGATAATTTGGTTCGTATCGTAAACACTTGTACTTGTGAAGTAATATTTATTATGTACCTATCTGCCTTTACACGATCAATGATTCATCGGGCAGATTGATACACATATATTATTGCATGAAATGAATAGACATGAAAAAATAACTCGAGCAAAAATGTAAATGAAAAATTTAAACGAACTAAAACTTATTCTCGTATTTGAAGAATATATTCATTTTAGATGCCCAATTTTAATGTGAATTTCTGTATTTCTTGATAAAACTACCTATTTTTTTTATTTATTTTTTATATGTAATATTGATTATTTTATGATTTTTTTATTATTTATTTTATGACGATACATTTTATGATTTTGACTGTCCAACTAGGAAGGATTCCCGTTTCAGGACAGTCAAATTTACAGGTTTGATTATTTTTTTTTAATTTTATTGATCATAAAACGTCTTGTAATATTAGCAGGTGAAATATACTTGTGAAATAGCAATAATCTCTCGAGGGGCAAAGCTCTCAACTAGCAATCCGAAGGTCGCAGATACAATTCCCGGGGTGAAAATAGTGTTTGATTAATTTAATAATGATATATAGTGAATTCGCGGCACACTCCAAAGTGAAAGATATTTTCAGTATCGCCATGGCGTAAGACTATTATTCAGAATTGATGCGTTACTTGAAATTACTTCAGCCGTATTTAGTGACCAGATATGAATAACCATGTACTTACCCACCTTCACTTTCCCCTCCCAACTATATTCATCCTCACAACATACCCCAATTAGGGTTGTCATAGTCTCACCGGCTTCAGGCGGTTGAGAGCAGTCGTGACTCGTGTGATGTATTCGTAAAAAAGATGGTGGAACGTCTAAATCTTATTCTGATTATCTAATCTAATAATAATAATATTAAATCTATTAATCTGAGAAGATTTAAGAAAAAAGTTTTTTTGGGAGGATTTGTTATTTTATTATAGTTATTGTTATTGTTATTTAAGTGTTAAGTTTTCATTTTCTCTCTGTATTTATGTTGATATATAATAAATTATTATAAGCAATAATTAGTCGCCAGTAATATCAATACAAATTGAAAATATCTCCCGAGTAAAAATAAATGCCGCCGACGGGAAATGAACCCGCGCCTTCTGATGTCCGGTGAGACGCTCTGGACCACTGAGCCACGTCGGCTCATTTCAATAATTCAATACAAGTACATATTGAATTATTTCCAACCCGCCAAATAATTCAAGATGTACTTCTACTTCAATCAGCAATTACTGCTTTTTAATTTTTTTTCACCTGTAAACAACCAACTTTATTTTTGTAGAAAAGGCTTTTTTAGTGATAAATTTCCCACTAGATGGCGTCGAGACATATTATATCTACATTTAATAAAAACCTTGTCTTATAAACACTAGTTTATCATTAAAAAAACTAATAATATTTGACAAGTCAAAATATTTCACCAGCAAAGTACTAATTATTTGGCGGGTTGGAAATAAGCCGACGTGGTTCAATGTTCCAGAGCCTCTGACCTGACATCAGAAGGCGCGGGTTCAATTCCCGTCGGCTGCATTTATTTTTACTCGGGAGATATTTTAAATTTGTATTGATATTATAGACGACTAATTATTGCTTATAATAATTTATTATCCTTTGTGCTATGCATAATAACCTCGTCTTATAAACATTAGTTTATCATTAAAATAATAATGATATATAATACTTTTACATTTTCACTATCATTAATTTTCCCAATATTATTTCAATAATATTTGAAAGACCATTATCTTATCTTTTTTATTATCTCCTAAATCCCTTTGAACAAAGATATGTTTTAATTTCTTAGTAGATATTGTGTCAAAAAATAAAGATTTTTACCAAGATGAAGCAAGTCAGTGTTCATGAGTGTGTTATGCTACGTATATATACGCGAGCCAAACTGCTGAACCATGGAACTAGGTCCATACTCTTTGTGCTGAACTGAACCTCAACTTATGGGAAAGGAACAAAGCTACCGCAAAGGGCGCGATACGCCGCTTGTACGTGCTTTGTTCCTTTCCTGTAATTCATGGCTCGGTTCGCGTTTAGGTTCGCAAATGTATACGCACCATTACGCATACGCCAAGGACAAAGAGGGGTTTTAGTCGGAACACGGGGATACAAAAATACTCAAACGTTTTATTGATTCAATGACTCACCTTCGCCTTAAATGCATTATCCAAACTTGCCCATGGGGCTACACCGGTAACACTAAACTCTCAAAAGTGGTACAACGCGCTATCATGATTACTTCTTGAGTTTTGTGTTGTTTTGCGCTTCATCCTTTTCAGTGAACGTTTTCATTCGGACATCGTTACAGTAGCCAACACCAAAGCAGATGTGAATTTATTCATACTGAATTTTATTCAGATTATCATTATGGACGCTGTAACGCTGTTAGTACATTGTCTGAAGAGGGAGGAAGGGCAATACAGCATAGTAATCACAATAATATTTTATTCAGATTATCATGATGGACGCTGTAACGCTGTTAGTACGTTGTCTGAAGAGGGAGGAAGGGCAATACAGCATAGTAATCACAATAATATTTTATTCAGATTATCATGATGGACGCTGTAACGCTGTTAGTACGTTGTCTGAAGAGGGAGGAGGGGCAATACAGCATAGTAATCACAATAATATTTTATTCAGATTATCATGATGGACGCTGTAACGCTGTTAGTACGTTGTCTGAAGAGGGAGGAGGGGCAATACAGCATAGTAATCACAATAATATTTTATTCAGATTATCATGATGGACGCTGTAACGCTGTTAGTACATTGTCTGAAGAGGGAGGAAGGGCAATACAGCATAGTAATCACAATAATATTTTATTCAGATTATCATGATGGACGCAGTAACGCTGTTAGTACGTTGTCTGAAGAGGGAGGAAGGGCAATACAGCATAGTAATCACAATAATATTTTTGGCCGTGAAAAACACAAATCATATCAGTGTCATTCTAAGTTTGATAAACACTGCTCCATACTAAGCGCGAGGGACATCATCATAGCGCCTCGGCCACGTCCGCGGCCAGCGCTACTCGGATTACAAGCGCCCTGGTTCCAGCGTCTCTGACCAGCGCTTCTTCCACGCAACCATGACCACCACGAGGACACGCAGCATCCTCACTGGTCACGCCGTTCCCGTTCAACTGCCCACAAGGTCCGTCGCACCTTCGGCCGTCTCGTCAGCACTGGAGTGCCTGAAGACCTACGTTCTTCGCCAGTGCCTGACCTCCATCGAGTCCCGGTCACCAGCGCCCGGCGTCGACTCACTGACCCGCGCTTGACCTGCCAACACATCACAGCAGCAACCGGAGTATTCTACATCTGTCCTTCATCATCTCCTTGTCACGGCTACTGACTCACCAATAAACACATGTGACCTTCACAACCTTCTTTCATTTCGTGCCTCACCATTGATCCCCAAAGTGGTGACCCCGACGTGATCTACAGCCCGACGTGATCTGCAACCCGACGTGATCTGCAGCCCGACGTGATCTGCAGCCCGACGTGATCTGCAGCCCGACGTGATAGTGTTACCCCGACTCACCGGTAACCCCGTCTCAAAATGGGTGATCAGTAAAGGCACCACGGAGCAGCATGCACCAGATCATCTCCGCACAAGCGCGGATAATAGTGCCACCATGGTTATCTGAGTGAATCTTCAACCTGTGTTGTGAACATGTGTTTTGCAAAATTTTTTTTTATGAAGTGTCACAGTTTAAAAGACATTCGTCTCCGAGCTATTTCTTCTATCGCAGCCCTCAGCAAAGCTGCTGGGAAGGGGGTGTCTGTAGCGTCGATATTAATCCATTGAATAATTAATAATAAATCGCTCGATCTACTTAGGTACGTACTTGCTACTTAGGTACGTATTTGCAGCCGAAATCAAAACAAAGCAACCTACCTGTTTCAAGACCTACTTGCATACTCGCGACAATACTAACGCGCACTCAGTCCGGGATACTACGAGAACTCGCCAGAAGGTTCGAGTCTACGGCCTATGCTTAATCGCCGCAATGTCGAAGGTTCCCGAAACACACAGTCTGTGCGAGTGCCTAGAATTTAGTTGCCATCCATCTACCTACTGCCGCCGTCGGCCGAGTAGTATAAATAAGCCCGACGCAGCGAGCCAGTCAGTCAGTCATAATTTTGCCACCAGTCTACAAGGTTCAACGAGTGATCACCCGCGTTCTTCTTACTAAGCGCGAGGGACACGTACCCGGCTTCGCACGTATCATCATGGACTCTATCGGGACATCATCATAGCGCCTCGGCCACGTCCGCGGCCAGCGCTACTCGGATTACAAGCGCCCTGGTTCCAGCGTCTCTGACCAGCGCTTCTTCCACGCAACCATGACCACCACGAGGACACGCAGCATCCTCACTGGTCACGCCGTTCCCGTTCAACTGCCCACAAGGTCCGTCGCACCTTCGGCCGTCTCGTCAGCACTGGAGTGCCTGAAGACCTACGTTCTTCGCCAGTGCCTGACCTCCATCGAGTCCCGGTCACCAGCGCCCGGCGTCGACTCACTGACCCGCGCTTGACCTGCCAACACATCACAGCAGCAACCGGAGTATTCTACATCTGTCCTTCATCATCTCCTTGTCACGGCTACTGACTCACCAATAAACACATGTGACCTTCACAACCTTCTTTCATTTCGTGCCTCACCATTGATCCCCAAATATTCATGGAGCAGTGTTTATCACGGATTTTACAGGATCAGGATTATTTTTTCGTAAATTTTGACGCAAGTCACAAATTGTCGCGAAGCTCTCCTTGTGAATCTTGTTTATTTTATTTGTTTATTATTATTTATTAATGTGTTTATTTCTAGTATGTTTTATTCACTTTTTTTCTATTGATTAATAGGCACACCTCATGTTCTTACTGCTACTATTTACCATTACTGGTTTAAACGTACAGAGATTATGATTAATAAATAAATCATTGATTGATTGCTGATGATAACAAAGTAGAATTTTATGGTAGAAAACAAACCCTGTTTTGTGTGACATTTGAATGATCCCCGTTATCCTGATTTTCGGCCCGATGGCGTTTAGTTAAATTTTATATATTGTTTGATCAACTCTCATCATTAACGGTTGATCGGTTGTCCGTCATCATAGATGACAAATCGAAAACATACGATTAACGGGGACCCTTCAAATTTCAAAATAGCGCTGATCGTCGATTTGTCAAGATTTCTAAATGTGACGGTTGGTCAATAGACTGCCCCTTTAATCCATTTCCAAAATATAATTATATTTCAGCAATGACACAGGAAATGCAGAGAAATGTACGTCACTTTCACCATCATTTGGCTTCTTATTTATAGGTATGTTTGTCATAAAAAGATCATTTCATTCAAAATACTTTGTACAACTCTTGTTAGAAGACACTTAAAATACAACTCCTCTTTATTCCTCCGATCAATTCATTTTAAATTAGTCATTCCAGCGGACGACATTAATTATGATCTTCTATTGCGACTCTTATTGTTAAAACATAGACGAATTTTCAATGATTTAATATGTATATTGAAAATAAACAGCAGTAGCTGCAATAGACAGACGCGGATAGTGGCTTTATTTTATATTATTTAGAGATTACAGCAAGAGTTACCCAATAATGTATGTACTTTGGTTTATTTGTGATAACAATTCATTTTAAATTAGTCATTCCAGCGGACGACATTAATTATGATCTTCTATTGCGCCTCTTATTGTTAAAACATAGACGAATTCTCAATGATTTAATATGTATATTGAAAATAAACAGCAGTAGCTGCAATAGACAGACGCGGATAGTGGCTTTATTTTTTATTATTTAGAGATTACAGCAAGAGTTACCCAATAATGTATGTACTTTGGTTTATTTGTGATAACAATTCATTTTTAACAGAAATTTTACATTCATTTTCGATGCATTTGAAGATATCGACTTCAGAGACAATGTTATTATATTATGTTGAACACAATCTAAGCATTTTGATTAGAATTCGTCTGCAATGTTTTTCATTAAAAATGAATCACAAATGCGTGTGCCGCGTGGGTATTTTAAATTCAATTCCATTTAATAATTCAGAACATTCAGTAAGGTATAGTTGTTTACGATTTCATATAATAATATCTGCATACTGTTGACGTACACTCAAGGAATCAAAACAGAGTTGCAACAAGATAAATACAAGATAATTATTTATAAGATCGATTGTGCGATTTGTAAGAAATGTATTTCATGATTTTTTTCTGATTAGATTCAATTTTATTGATAATATCAATTATAATATATTATAAATTTTCATATTATATAATATATTATATTATAATATTTAATGCATAAATGAAACCAACAAAGTCGATGCCAACTCTTAATCCATGCATATGCAAAGTATAATTGTTTGATTTGACTATATGTTTGTGAAGCCTTTTGTATTTCTTGTTTTTGATCCAGATATTTTAACTGCCTTGTTTATACAGTGTTACATTTACAGTGTCCCTTACTAAAATTCTCACGTAGAGATTAATGATTTCCTTTTTTTTCCTTTTGTCTTTTCTGGAACAATAAAAAATAAGTGGTTATTCTGACAACAAACAGATAGCTACGCTACTTAAGTCACCTGTAATTCGATAATAACGGTTATTTATGGGTTTGTACAAATTGGCATCAATGGAAAATAATTTATTATATTTCATTAATACGACATTTTAACGTTTTGCATTTTTATATTTTCTTACACTTTATACTTCGTACTTCTAACTTAATACCTATGTTAGTGACAAGTGCACAGTTTTGCAAGTTATGTTTTTTACCACCTACTTATATTATAATAAACACACCATGTTTCCAGTAGACTCATGCGCTTACAAGTATCTACTACTGATAGTAAGTACTCGTATCATTCTAAGGGAACCAATTTCCTTTTTTTCTAGTTTAAAAAATTCAGAAAACCGAACATTGACGAAAATAATCCGAATATCCCTTATTATGAAGAAATTATTCAATTACCTTCTGGGTCAGGAAAATTATTAATATTTACATTTTTTAAATAATTTACACTGACTGTCAGAATACCTTTTTTTATAACTTTAACAGCAATCGTAAGCACATTTACATGTTATAGCTGATAATTTTATGTGATTTGTTTTCTTTACTGCAATAATCTATTGTATATTTCATTAGGGTCTTCAAAACTAAAAAAATGTCGGACTTCTGCGGGGATTTTAGCCGAGTCTTGGTGCCACCCACTAACCCCCCCATATCCTCAGGGATTGTCTACACATTCATCCATGAAAACTTCGAAGGTGTGTTCAAATATTTTTTTTACAAACTGTTTATTTAAACTGAATTTAAACATAATGAAAGTACAGTAAAACATCTGATTTTGGATGCTTTTCGGGCTACCCTGGTGCTGCAGCGGCTCGAAGATGTTTGTCTGGCTGGATTTAGAACCCTGATAAATCTGATGATGATGATCCAGTAATGGCGGGTGTAAGGATTAGATTAATTACGGCTGTGTTCGATATGTGTTATATTGTTCCTATAAAATTATAAAATTATTTTTTATAAAATTATTATTATGTAATATTACACAGCGCGTATGTAATATTAAACTTTGGAGAGCGGTAATTCATGAAAAGATTATTATTGCATCACTTATCTCACATGCCAACCGAATATTTATCATATCTATCGCCTTCATACTCATTTCATCATAATCATATCTAATTTCCAGAAATAATTCAGGTTTGAGGTTTGTCAGTATATTATCTATTTATGCTCTCCCTATGTCTGTATACAGCTTTTTGTTTGAGATTGAAATGTTAAAATATTTTAGTGAGTTTTGAATGAGAGTGGGATTTGGTTGTAGAGCTTGTAGAGTTGCTGGTTGGAAATGTTTCTGTGAGTTTTGAATGAGAGTGGGATTTTGTTGTAGAGCTTGTAGAGTTGCTGGTTGGAAATGTTTTTGTGAGTTTTGAATGAGAGTGGGATTTGGATGTAGAGCTTGTAGAGTTGCTGGTTGGAAATGTTTTAGTGAGTTTTGAATGAGAGTGGGATTTTGTTGTAGAGCTTGTAGAGTTGCTGGTTGGAAATGTTTTTGTGAGTTTTGAATGAGAGTGGGATTTGGATGTAGAGCTTGTAGAGTTGCTGGTTGGAAATGTTTCTGTGAGTTTTGAATGAGAGTGGGATTTTGTTGTAGAGCTTGTAGAGTTGCTGGTTGGAAATGTTTTTGTGAGTTTTGAATGAGAGTGGGATTTGGATGTAGAGCTTGTAGAGTTGCTGGTTGGAAATGTTTCTGTGAGTTTTGAATGAGAGTGGGATTTTGTTGTAGAGCTTGTAGAGTTGCTGGTTGGAAATGTTTTTGTGAGTTTTGAATGAGAGTGGGATTTGGATGTAGAGCTTGTAGAGTTGCTGGTTGGAAATGTTTCTGTGAGTTTTGAATGAGAGTGGGATTTTGTTGTAGAGCTTGTAGAGTTGCTGGTTGGAAATGTTTTTGTGAGTTTTGAATGAGAGTGGGATTTGGATGTAGAGCTTGTAGAGTTGCTGGTTGGAAATGTTTTTGTGAGTTTTGAATGAGAGTGGGATTTTGTTGTAGAGCTTGTAGAGTTGCTGGTTGGAAATGTTTTTGTGAGTTTTGAATGAGAGTGGGATTTGGATGTAGAGCTTGTAGAGTTGCTGGTTGGAAATGTTTTTGTGAGTTTTGAATGAGAGTGGGATTTGGATGTAGAGCTTGTAGAGTTGCTGGTTGGAAATGTTTTTGTGAGTTTTGAATGAGAGTGGGATTTTGTTGTAGAGCTTGTAGAGTTGCTGGTTGGAAATGTTTTTGTGAGTTTTGAATGAGAGTGGGATTTGGATGTAGAGCTTGTAGAGTTGCTGGTTGGAAATGTTTTTGTGAGTTTTGAATGAGAGTGGGATTTGGATGTAGAGCTTGTAGAGTTGCTGGTTGGAAATGTTTTTGTGAGTTTTGAATGAGAGTGGGATTTTGTTGTAGAGCTTGTAGAGTTGCTGGTTGGAAATGTTTTTGTGAGTTTTGAATGAGAGTGGGATTTGGATGTAGAGCTTGTAGAGTTTCTGGTTGGAAATGTTTTAGTGAGTTTTGAATGAGAGTGGGATTTTGTTGTAGAGCTTGTAGAGTTGCTGGTTGGAAATGTTTTTGTGAGTTTTGAATGAGAGTGGGATTTGGATGTAGAGCTTGTAGAGTTGCTGGTTGGAAATGTTTTAGTGAGTTTTGAATGAGAGTGGGATTTTGTTGTAGAGCTTGTAGAGTTGCTGGTTGGAAATGTTTTTGTGAGTTTTGAATGAGAGTGGGATTTGGATGTAGAGCTTGTAGAGTTGCTGGTTGGAAATGTTTTAGTGAGTTTTGAATGAGAGTGGGATTTTGTTGTAGAGCTTGTAGAGTTGCTGGTTGGAAATGTTTTTGTGAGTTTTGAATGAGAGTGGGATTTGGATGTAGAGCTTGTAGAGTTGCTGGTTGGAAATGTTTTAGTGAGTTTTGAATGAGAGTGGGATTTTGTTGTAGAGCTTGTAGAGTTGCTGGTTGGAAATGTTTTTGTGAGTTTTGAATGAGAGTGGGATTTGGATGTAGAGCTTGTAGAGTTGCTGGTTGGAAATGTTTTTGACTCTGAGATCTAGTGTTTCTAATATTCGTGTTAGTTGTTATTTCTTGTGTTTTGTATTTATGAATGTAAAGGAGTATTGTTTTGGAATAGAATTATTAAAGTGACATGATGTTAAGTATATTGAAGATTTCGTCAGTGCTAGGAATTACTGGGACTTTTATAATCATTTTCATTGTGGCTTTTGGGTTTTAATATTCTCATTTGCACTTACCCATCCGATTATACCGTATTCTACGAGCGATTGGCAAAGAACCATGTAGATTTTACAAGCAATAATTGTTCGCCTGAAACACTCATCCACATTGAAAAATCTCCTGATAAAAGATACACGACGCCAACGGGACTCGAACCCGTGTCCCTTCGATTTCCGGTCGACAGCTCTGACCACTGAGCTATGGCGGCTTATCTCTTACCCGCGAAATTATTCAATATATACTAGTGTTTCATTCAACAATTACTGCTTGTTACATTTTTCACCTGAAAACAACCAACTTTATTTTATATGAGAAATTTATTGTGGATGAGTGTTTCAGGCGAACAATTATTGCTTGTAAAATAATTGTTACCCTTTGTGCTATGCATAAAAAATCTTGTCTTAAAAACATTAGTTTACCAAAAAATAATAACCATGTAGATCTTTACTAACCTATGGAAGAAAGCAAACACTTTATGGGTTGGCATCTTATAAATGATTTTATTAAAAATTTTTTTTTAAATGTTTGTCACCCAGTCAATAACTTAGTTTTTTAAATTTTTTAAACCATTTTATTTGAGTTATGTTGGTCGCCCGGTCAATAACATAGTTTTTTAAATAGTTAATATTCTCCGTCCCTAAGTGATAAATTTGGTTTTATTAGCATTAAGTGTAAGTGAGTGGTAGTCTAGTCATTTTTGTATTCTGTTTAGTTTGTCTTCTGATTTCTTAAATGTCTCGGCCCAATTTTTCTCATTTATTAGAAGAACTGTATCATCCGCAAAACTTATGATTTTTTTTAAATTTTTTTATATTAACTCCACACAGGAGGCCCTGAAGAAAATAATTTCCCTCAGGGCCTATGTCATCTTTGGGGATGCTGTGTGGAGGGTTTTTGGTGGAGAGGAAGGAGTGAACATGGGTCTTGAAGAGTCCCATGTTGTAGGAGGGAGGAAACACAGAGGCCGGCAGCTCATTCCACAGCCGCGCTGTTGAACTTAAGAACGAATCGTAGAAGCGACCCGTTCTCATGTGACAAATGTCAACCGTGTACAAATGTTGGGCGCGCGTTTGGCGTGTATCCCGACTACGCACCGGTGCCGAAGGGATCAATGACGCTAGTTCCTCAGAGCATCTTTCATTGTAATACCGATAGAACAAGGACAGCATACCTACCTGACGCCTGTGCTCTAAAGATTGCAGTCCGTTTGTTAAGATTGGGGAATCTATCAAACGGACCGCCCGTTTCTGCACAGAGTCAAGGGTTTTTTTCAGGTATTTAGGGGCTCCGGACCAGAGATGGCTGCCAAATTCGACAGTAGGGCGCACTTGCGATTTGTACAGGGTCAGCAGTTGTGTACTATTAAAGTATCTGCGGGCCCTGTACAGTACGCCCAGCTTCTGAGAGGCCAACTTTACTCTGGCTTCGATGGAGCGCCCGTACCTGAGCTGGTCACTTATAGTTACACCAAGCATATCAATGGAAGGCCTGTTCGGAAGATTGCTTCCGTTGAAGGAGACTAGATTATCATTTGGATTCCTTTTAGACGTAATCAGACAGGACTTGATGATTTCGCCAAGGAGGAGTAATTCATAATCCTGTGCTTATGGGTGGTGTCTTCCGGTATCCAGATTGTTGATGCTGATGTCCCCAATGATGAACAGTCGATAATAATAATAATAATTGGATGACTTGTATAGCGCCGCTTTTGTGCAAAATCACCTCAAGGGCGCTGTACAAACTGTTCCTGATGTTTCGTTCTTGAAGTAGTATTGAGTCTAGTGATCCAAGGAATGGAAATAAATTTGTGGATGAAGGTGATCTGTAGATAGAAAAGATGCATATATCTTGACTGAGTTTTATTTTCAAACAGTTTTCATCTTGTAATACAATTTCTTCTATTCTGCATTCCATATTATCATTAGAGTATACAATTACTCTATCATTTTGATGTTTGTGAAGTTTTGTATTGAAAGCTTTGTAGTTGTTGATAATATTTTTGTGTACGTACGACGAGGAATTTATCCAACATTCTGTAAGGATTAATAAGTCGATTTTCTATATTTAATTATTTATCAGCACAGTAAAATCTTCTTAAAAGTTTTTGTAAATTTATTTATTTATTTATTAAACGCCATAAAAGGCTTTTGCGATAATGTGATACATGAGATTATAAGTACACAGTGGTACATACGCGAATATTAGTATTACATTTAAGAACACAACAATATGTATACAAAACGACATTGAATGTGATACAGCTGAAATTTTCTTAAGGCATAGAATGCTACAATAATAGGAAGTACTTCATTTAAACAGGATAAAATATACAGAAAAGGTGACTTGCCAACAGATATAATCTAGCTAAATATTATAATAGCGCAAATAGTAGTGAGTTTATTGTTACAATCAAATTAATATCTCCACTTGGCTATGGCACTATGGCACTATGGCAAAGTAGCCAGGGCTGTCAGGGCAGAGACTTGACAATTAAAAGTAACATTTTTCATTAAAATAATACATCCGTTAGCCAACACTATAAGACATCTGAAGCAAGCAGTTTATATGTATAAGAACACCATACATATGTTACACATAAAGAAGAACATGTCAGTATGATGCAGGACAAACAGACATTTAACATTTCACAAACATATCAGTTACATTCACAACCAAGTATTTTTGCCTTGATGCAAGACGGTGAGGTTTTGAAAATATCAAAAAGGTCTGTATACGTGTTGGCAGTGCGGTGAAAACGCGCCAACGGTGAATGATACAAATAGTTAGTGCTATGATTGTCACTGTGGAAAAGATGGTGGAGTCGAGTATATTTAACAGGGACACGAAAATTTATAACACTTAACATTTGAGGGCAGTCTATGAGATTGTTCAGTAATTTAAAAAGTATAAGAATGTCATTAATAGTTCGCCGGATAGAAAGAAGTGGTAGATTTAGACCAGACATTAAAGTATTGTAGCAGATATCAATTACTTAATACTTGAAATGTTTTGATGAATTATATTTACGATCGGTAGTTCGTCCTGGAGTATATGGTGTAACATATTGGTATTTGTGGTGATTATTGGATCAAGTTTCAGTTTTTCATACGTTTTTGTCGTGAAATGGGCTGTACTGGACACCTACGCCAGCGATATTGACTGTCTTCTTCTTCTTTCGTATGGTGGGGGATCGCTATGTCAAACAGTTAACATGTTGTATACGAGTACTTTTTTAATATCTACAAAATTAATAGTGATTATTTGGTAAGTTGTAATTTTGAATGTGTCTTCTGCGAGTCTGACAAGCTCACCCTAAATACGGTATATTTCAATACTGTTTAATAAGATTGATTGTTCAATATCAGCCAAGTGAACTTCTACTCTAGCCAGTCGTCTTTCTTTTTCTGCAAGTTCCTCCGTGAGTTTATTTACTTGTTCAGGTGTATCCATGATTTGTGTCTTCTGCGAGTCTGACAAGCTCACCCTAATTACAGTATATTTCAGTACTGTTTAATAAGATTGATTGTTCAATATCAGCCAAGTGAACTTCTACTCTAGCCAGTCGTCTTTCTTTTTCTGCAAGTTCCTCCGTGAGTTTATTTACTTGTTTAGGTGTATCCATGATTTGTGTCTTCTGCGAGTCTGACAAGCTCACCCTAATTACGGTATATTTCAGTACTGTTTAATAAGATTGATTGTTCAATATCAGCCAAGTGAACTTCTACTCTAGCCAGTCGTCTTTCTTTTTCTGCAAGTTCCTCCGTGAGTTTATTTACTTGTTTAGGTGTATCCATGATTTGTGTCTTCTGCGAGTCTGACAAGCTCACACTAATTACGGTATATTTCAATACTGTTTAATAAGATTGATTGTTCAATATCAGCCAAGTGAACTTCTACTCTAGCCAGTCGTCTTTCTTTTTCTGCAAGTTCCTCCGTGAGTTTATTTACTTGTTTAGGTGTATCCATGATTTGTGACAGTTTACAAATGATGTCGTCGTATTTATCGTGTATGAAGTTATTGAAGGTTTTTTTTTATTTCTTGAAGATCTGATTCAATTTTTTTAAACTTAACTGTTTTCATTTCCTTGAATTTGGAATTTACAAATTCTAAGATATAGTTTATACTGGGATTTTTGTTAGACCTTGTTTCCATTATCTAAGTTGGCTTGGATATTGGATTTGTTTAAGTATAAATAAATTATAATAGTCTCGGTTTTAAGTTGGCACTTATATATTGCTGATTCACTGTGTAGTTAAATGAATCAGTTGGTTGTGTATTATTGATTTCACAGAGACACTAGACTGATTTAATGCATTAAATTATGTATTTTAATTTTTAATTTATCACGAAAGGCAATAACACCAGGTAAATTTAAAAGATTTCACAGTATTTTCATGAGGAAACCCCGAAGTTCACTTGATTGTGTGTTTTATTACTTTCACTGAGACTCAGTCCACTGTTCGTGCAACTGCTTACGAGCCTCGGGAATATATATTGTTATGGATTCTGTATGTATTAGTACATAACCAATTAGAGTATAATTCCGTAGTTTGGTCACCTCACCATAAAATTTCATAGTATTTTCATGAGGAAACCACGAAGTTCACTTAATTGTGTGTTTTATTACTTTCACTGAGACTCAGTCCACTGTTCGTGCAACTGCTTACGAGCCTCGGGAATATATATTGTTATGGATTCTGTATGTATTAGTACATAACCAATTAGAGTATAATTCCGTAGTTTGGTCACCTCACCATAAAATTCCTAATAAATATTTCAAAAGAATTCAACGGAAGTGTTTTCGATTTATTAATATTACGTTAAATATTTACTTTAAACAAATAAACCTTTTTATTAAATTCCTTAAAAATACATACACTAGAAGATCGAAGAAGGATAAGCGACATCTTTTTAAGAACGTTCGTAACCTTTTTTATTCGGGAGGCGGGTATAGGTTCCGTCGCCCCGGGAACCATCACTTCTGCCATCGGTCACCCCAAGTGTGACTGCTACTGCGTGGCGGGACAGATTGGGAGAGACTGGTTGGAGGAGACCTTTTGACCTCTCCAGCCGGGCTCTCTCCTGCGGTGCAAGGGATGCTTTAATACTCCTGGAACCACTGACCCCCAGATTCCTACGCACTCCTCATATATTTTTCCTTCCTTGATCTACCTCTTCTTCTTTTCCTTAAAAAACCCTCCATGCAGCATTACCAAAGATGACCCTGAGGGAAATTATTTTCCTCAGGGCCCCCTGAGCTGTAAAAAAAACCTAAAATGGTTATATAAACTACCATTTTGACCTTTCATATTGCCATTTTGGTAAGTGCTAGAATTCGCCGCTTATTTATTGTTTTTAAAAATATTTATAAAATTTGCAAAATCACTATATTTTTGTGAATGCTATGACCTTAAGGGTTGTGGGTGTGGTTGCGAATATGTTCTGAGCTTGTGAATGTCGTGGGGAAAGAATGTGACTTACATTTAATTGATTACAAGTAGGGGGACATTATCATATACACAAAAGACGTTAAATGATAAATGGTAATTTATGATGTTGTGTTGCTTCTTTCTAATATTGTAAAATCGGAACTCGACTCTTGCGAACTCCTAGCCAATTTAAGAGTATCTACTCGACACACTTGGCATTAGAATGTATTTGAATGTCCACGTTTGTTAAAAAAATAATATATAAAACGCTAACCATTTTTATTACTATCCCAGGGATCGCTAGTTTAGGCCATCTTTCAAGGAACCATCAAAATAAAAACGCTTTATGGAGTTATACTGTTATTTGGCAAAAAAGTTATGCATATTATTTTTAAATTATCTTTAGCGTGGAACAATTGCATGCTTGAAGTTACTGGCTCTGTTTTATTAAGTTTGTTAGAGGTACCATATATTTAAAGCGCTTACTGCTGTGAACCGATGTGGGACGCTTGGGCTGCTTCTCTGGTCTTCATCGCATGGTTCAACCTTCCAAAGTTTAGGGTAAATCTGCATTTAGCCTTGTCACTATGTGTGGGTAATAACTGCACTGAAGTGTCGAGTTCTCCCAACTCAAGTCCCCGTCTGCCACTCTGTGTGTTCTCCTTCCCTTCTGTTTGTCTCCCCCTCTTATTTCCCCCTCGTCCGTAGTTAATGATACCTTTTATGGGCATGATTTTTGCGTTAGCGCTTAGGCCTCTACATAGTGGATCACCATATAAGGTAAACCTTCTGATTGCACGGGACCAAGGCATGTTTTACACTGTATATCGATGTGGTGGTGTGTCCTCTATGATATGGGCAACTCATAACATATTCACAAAAAATTATGAATCAAACGTGTCGGTTCCTTGCCTTCATAGTTTAGCAAAACGAATTTTCAAATGATTTCAACATTTTTAAGTTCTATATATTTTAAACACACGAACATTTCTGATTATTTCGGATTTTTTAATCAAATTGTAAACCAGTTTAGTAGTTATTGTGTGCAACCAATGTGTATTACTAAAACTTGTACGAATAGTTGTAGCCGTTTAATGTGCCAATTGTAAAACTCTGTGGGCGTATAATATAATAAACAAAATTAAAATTAAAGCAAGGGATACAGTAGAAAAGGTGGCTAGAACCTTGCTGGGTGGTCCATCACAATTCCGCGAAACGAATTCAAATAACAAATTATTATATTCTGTAACGAATTATTTTAAACAATAATATTTATTAGCCTGAAACCCCTCTCAAATGAAAAAATAAACACTGCGAACATGAATTGAACACGCAATTGAACAGCAACGAGAATTTTTTGTATGGGTGTTTCAGGCTAATAAATATTGCTCATAATAATTTGTTATTCTTTGTGCTGTGCTTAAAACCTTGTCTATAAACATTCGTTTAACATTAAAATAAAATATATTTACAGGCGAATCTATCCTATCTCGGAAAGGAGCGACCGAGGACTTCAAAAACATAGAAAAATGTTTCACTAGCCTCGGTTTAACAGTATTGTCTCCCTACATTGATTATACAGCTTCGGAGGTTGTCAGTGTGCTACGGGAAGGTAAGTTCTATCGCTCAGATTTCAGATTTTATAAGAGATCTGATTGTTGATAATTATTGGGATTAATGTTTTTGTTTTTAATTTTCTTTGTGTCTTACCCATTGTTCTTTCTTGAATTGTATCTAAAGTGAGATACCAATTTACTGATAAATTATTGACACGCGATATTTTCATCACAACTGTCACAGAATTTGAAAATGTTAATATCTTAATCAATATTTAAATTACCAGCATATGTGTACAGCCGATTTCACCGATAAATCAATTTCTTTTTTACTATTTTTTATTAGTTTTATTGAATTCATTTTGATTTTAAAAAAAAATTAAGTTATATGATTTGAAGTTTTTAAAGCCAAAAGCATTATTGTATCGAACGTGAAAACAAGATTTATTGCATTTGACTCTATTGCAACTAAGGTTGAACACCTGGCATGTTTGATGACCTCTTTTTCCAAGAAATAATGTTTACGAGTTGAAAAATGCACCACAATTATCGGTTACTAAGCGAATCGGGCCGGAGAAAAATCAAAATATTGACAAACCAGTCGCTGTGCGAAATTATTATTCTCACCTAAAAACACCTGCGTCTGAAACGAAAACAAGTTGTGGTAACGATATTGACGTCACAAGAGGGCTTGCTAGAGACATTATAAATACCCAGTCAAAACTAAATATTGGGGCAGTCAAATTTCAAAAATCAACACGAGTGGACGGAACACCTAAAAAGCGACCTGTTAATTATTATTATAAATTCCTGAGTGTCAACTGAAATCTGTAGTCGCTTCTGTTCCTCCATCACGGCACAATCATTTTAAAGATTACAACTATTTCTAACGAGCTCTTTACGGCCGGCACTTTATCAGCTGAGTCAGACGCACCTGTCATCATTAAAATAATGGGGCGTCTCCGTGTGCCGGCTCTTATAATCAACCGACTAAACTGCCCACTGCCAGTGATCACCTAAAGGCTGGCCAATCCCTGCTGCATTGATGCTGACAACCTAGAGGCTAATCAATTCCTCCTGGCTACCGACGGAACCAGACACAGATGCTGAAAACCTAAAGGCTGACGAATACCTGCTGACAACCGACTGAACTGCCTACTGCCGCTGATCACCTAGAGGCTGGCCAATCCCTGCTGCATTGATGCTGACAAACTAGAGGCTAATTAATTCTTCCTGGCTACCGACTGAATTAGCCATTGATGCTGAAAACCTGGAAGCCGGCCAATTCTTCCTGGCTACCAACTGAATTAGCCATTGATGCTGAAAACCTGGAAGCCGGCCAATTCTTCCTGGCCACCAACTGAATTAGCCATTGATGCTGAAAACCTGGAAGCCGGCCAATTCTTCCTGGCTACCAACTGAATTAGCCATTGATGCTGAAAACCTGGAAGCCGGCCAATTCTTCCTGGCTACCAACTGAATTAGCCATTGATGCTGAAAACCTAGAAGCCGGCCAATTCTTCCTGGCTACCAACTGAATTAGCCATTGATGCTGAAAACCTGGAAGCCGACCAATTCTTCCTGGCTACCAACTGAATTAGCCATTGATGCTGAAAACCTAGAAGCCGGCCAATTCTTCCTGGCTACCAACTGAATTAGCCATTGATGCTGAAAACCTAGAAGCCGGACAATTCTTCCTGGCTACCAACTGAATAAGCCATTGATGCTGAAAACCTAGAGGCTGGCCAATTCTTCATGGCTACCGACTGAATTAGCCATTAATGCTGAAACCTAGAGGCTGGCCGATTCCTGCTGGCTACCAATTGAACTGGCCACTGCTTCAGCAGTCGCCTACGCCATTTGCTGTATCGTATGGCGCGATGATGCACAATGTGCTCCAATCTGAAATTATCGCTGAAAAGATTCGATTGTATCAGTTTTCTATTTGTGTTTTAAATCCCAGTTGTATTGAAATACATATAACTATTTCTTGTGAATTGGGTTGGCTGTAAAAAATAGTAAATACCTATAAGCTACACCCCTTTGTACGTTCTGTATACTAGTACAATACTTGCAATTAAAATGTGAATTTTGATTCGAATCGTCTTTCTTTTATGATGGTTTGGATAAAACACCTCACGGTGTTTTACTTAAATCATTACATTGAGGACTGATGTGTGCCGGGGCTTATTATTTACAGTCTTTTCTTGTGCAGGCAAACACGTCCCGTACAATTATCCTAATTAATATTTGATAATTATTATCATCTGCCCTGACGGTGAACACTAACGCTATCCGAAATGCTGGCTTAAGAAGAAAGAAGCTCAACATTACCACAATAACCCAATAATCAAATTACGTTAAGTTTTCATATATATCTAATATGTGTCCTGGAACAAGTGGAACAAGAATCTTTACAAATCATAAAACTATTGTACATATCCCTTGTTAGAAGCCTGATAGAACATAACTCCATAGTTTGGTCGCCCTTCTACAATGTACATATTCATAATGTTGAAAGAATTCAAAGAAAATTTCTACGCTTCGTCAATTTTAAACTTAACATCCCTTTAGAACACATAAATTACCAGTCATTATTGAATCATTTAAATATTCCGACATTAGAAAACAGAAGAAAAATAAACGACCTAACCTTTTTATTAAAATTATTGAACTCTAAATTCGATTGTTGTGAACTCCTGCATTTAATAAATCTACACATACCTACACGAACAACTAGGCAAATATCAACATTTTACATACATACATCTCATTCCAACTATAGTTTTCACTCTCCAATACAACGTTTACAAAGTCTTGGTAACAAATACTTAAATAATATAAATGTATTTGACAATAATTTGAACTTGGCCAACTTTAAACGGAGTATGTGCGAACTATTTTTACCTAATTTGTAAACTATTGTTATATTTTCTTATTATCATTATGGTTGATTTTGTGGGTTTTGGCAGATTTTATATTTTTCGTCTCACTTACTCTATCCATACCTATATTTTTAAAATTCTTATATTTTATGTAACATATTTTGTCAACTCTGATATTTTTTTATGTAACCTGTATTTTGTTAACACTGATTTTTTTTTTTAATTTTTTATATGTAATCTGTATAACTAAAAAATAAAGATGTACATTATTATAGGTAAAAGCCCTATGGGCGTTTAAATAAATAAAATAAAATAAAAAATAAATAAATAAGAGGTGAATTTATATCACCCAGAGAAACCAAACCAAAGATTAAAAATAACTCGTCGGAGACGCTACACTTCAACGCATTTTAAAAGACAATAAACAGTTGGTGGTCCCCGTAGGAATTCACCGATTTCAACTTAGAACAGGCATTGGTTACTGTACACTGCACAGTATAGAACAGTACAAAGTAAACAGTATAAACAGTTGGTAGTCCCCGTAGGAATTCACCGATTTCAACTTAGAACAGGCATTGGTTACTGTACACTGCACAGTATAGAACAGTACAAAGTAAACAGTATAAACAGTTGGTAGTCCCCGTAGGAATTCACCGATTTCAACTTAGAACAGGCATTGGTTACTGTACACTGCACAGTATAGAACAGTACAAAGTAAACAGTATAAACAGTTGGTAGTCCCCGTAGGAATTCACCGATTTCAACTTAGAACAGGCATTGGTTACTGTACACTGCACAGTATAGAACAGGACAAAGTACACAGTATAAACAGTTGGTAGTCCCCGTAGGAATTCACCGATTTCAACTTAGAACAGGCATTGGTTACTGTACACTGCACAGTATAGAACAGTACAAAGTACACAGTATAAACAGTTGGTAGTCCCCGTAGGAATTCACCGATTTCAACTTAGAACAGGCATTGGTTACTGTACACTGCACAGTATAGAACAGTACAAAGTACACAGTATAAACAGTTGGTAGTCCCCGTAGGAATTCACCGATTTCAACTTAGAACAGGCATTGGTTACTGTACACTGCACAGTATAGAACAGTACAAAATACACAGTATAAACAGTTGGTAGTCCCCGTAGGAATTCACCGATTTCAACTTAGAACAGGCATTGGTTACTGTACACTGCACAGTATAGAACAGTATAAAGTACACAGTATAAACAGTTGGTAGTCCCCGTGGGAATTCACCGATTTCAACTTAGAACAGGCATTGGTTACTGTACACAGCACAGTATAGAAACCATCATGACGAATATCGGTACATACTCTCCAATCGTGTATGTATACTTTTGCGAACCGAAACGCGAACCGAGCCACGAATTACGGAAAAGGAACAAAGCAACTGCAACCGCAAATGGCGTTTCGCGCCATTTGCGGTTGCTTCGTTCCTTTCCCGTAAGTCAGTTCGGCTCGCGTATGTATACGTAGCATTATATGTTTTATATTATTGCCTTCGAAATGACCATTTTGACGGTTTTTATAATAATGCCTATATACCGAAAATTCATACCCCGTACATGTTGTTTTCAGCATCTAAATCTAACTTTAATGACTACGAATGCCTCGTGGTGATCATCATCACGCACTACAAGGTGTACGATCGGATGATGACTAAGAAGGGTTATTATACGGAGAATGAAATCATTGACATTTTCAAAGGAGACAAGTGTAAGGGACTCGTCACAAAACCCAAAATCTTCCTGTTGCAGGTAAATATTATGAGGCAATATGTTGCTCATTCATTTAGTCGGGATACGAGATAGTATTATAATATTGGGAAACATTGTCATATGAGAACTTGATTCGTTCTTGAGTTCAACAGCTCCGTTCTGGAGTGATTTACCGGCCTGTGTGTTTCCTCTCTCCTACAACATGGGCCTCTTCCAGACCTCAAAAAGACCCTCCACACAGCATCCCCAGAGAAATTATATTCCTCCGGGCCTCCTGTAATGTAAAAATGAACTCCAATTATAAATATATATTTTTAATTTAATGCGTATCAAATTTAATAATATTATTATTAAGTTCTGCAAGTATTTTAATTTTTTGTTTTTTTTACGTTGTTATTGTACCACGTTGAGGTGACTTATTTACATGATTCTATTACAATTTCATTAGACATCATATAAATGGTAATTGAAATAAATTAAATGAAAAAACATACACTTAGTAAGACACCACTTTATTTTTGAATCAATAACGATAGCCAACCGGGTTTCGCTTGTCCCAAGCTTCATCAGGGCTAAATATCAACTAAAGCTAATTAGATACAGGCACATATAAATATAGGTAAATCAAAACAATGAGTAAAAGAGATACAAAACAGATAGAAAGAGATGCAAATAGAAAAGGTGGAGACAAATTATTAAGGATGATGAGGAGGGAGGGGGGGAGGGAGGAAATAACAATTTCAGCGGCGGAATAAATATAATATGGGACTATCAGATAAATTAATTTGGTTATTTATTGTATTTAAATTATTATTAACTGCTTTTTTTATTTCAAGGGCTTCTAAGTTGTTAACATTTAACTTCGAAAGGCATTATTGTTTAAACACGATGTTTAAACAATAATGCCTTTTCAGAATTCGCCAATCATTTAATAGAATCTAATCATTCATTCGATAAAATCTCTGGAACTAAAATATTGCATAAAAATGGATCTGGAATTAGATTAAACAACTTAGAAGCCCGCGCTGAAACTGTTATTTCCTTCCCCCCCCCCCCCCTCCCTCCTCATCATCCTTAATAATTTGTCTCCACCTTTTCTATTTGCATCTCTTTCTATCTGTTTTGTATCTCTTTCACTCATTGTTTTCATTTACCTATATTTATATGTGCCTGTATCTAATTAGCTTTAATTGATATTTAGCCCTGATGAAGCTTGGGACAAGCGAAACCCGGTTGGTTATCGTTATTGATTCAAAAATAAAGTGGTGTCTTACTAAGTGTATGTTTTTTCATTCAATATGTCACACCCCAAAGTATTTGCTTCCGTCGGAAATAAATTAATATTATCGCTCTCAATAATTTTGGAAGACTTTCAGGAGTGTTGTGCAAAACAGGCCGGATCTCTCCCCAAAAGTGCAGGACACGCCGAGTGTTGAACTAAGATTTAGAATGTTTTATAATGTGAATAAAAGTCAACCAACCAAAATTAATTTGCGATGGAATAAGTCAGTGAATTTTTCTTCCAGTCATCAAGATGTAAGGAGTTAGAGACAGATTCCAAACCAAAAGCCATCACTGAAGCCGATGCATCTGGCGAACTTGTGCACTTCACACTCCCGACGGAGGCCGACATCCTGGCCCTGAGGAGCTGCTACGAGGGGGGCCCGTCGCACCAGCCCTCGGACTCCGGCTCCTGGGTCGTGCAGAAAGTCTGCGAGAGGCTGCAGAGCTTGACCGGGGACACGCTCTTGGAGGACGCTCTGGTCGCCTTCTTGAGTGAAGTGGCACGCAATCGAGAGAAAACAAATATCCCATCACAAGTCAACTACAAATATTTACCTGAAGTTACCAGTACAATGACGCAGTCAGTCTACTTCAAAAATGCATCCCCTAAATCCAAAAATATGTCGCCAGAATTGTACAAAAGTTACAATAAATTGGGAAAGTGTTTCATTTTCAACTATTTTAACGTAAAATCTGGAAGAGGTGAAGCTAATATAATACACAACTTTTTTCTTTTAAATCTGTAAAAAAAAGTTTGCGGTCGATATGTGCATTTTTTTCCTAGCCGTAAAACTTAAGTTTTTTTGTGTTAAATCTAATTTTAGTTTTTCCAATTATTTTCGTTTAGTTTTACTGTGACAACTGTTTCGGCATGCTAAACTATTTTTAGTAAAATATCTTCTTCGATGGCGCTACAGCCCATATCGATCTTTGGCCTCCTGCAACAGTCGCCTCCAACTCCTCCTGTCCTCAGCGGCTGACTTCCAGTTTGTCACCTGGAGAAGCTGTGCTGCATCCCCTCTTACCTCATCTTCCCACCTCAGTCTGGGTCTTCCCACTTTTCTCTTTCCACCTGGGTGACCAGTCAGAATTCTTTTTGGGACGCGTGTATCCGGCATTCTCTGTACATGCCCAGCCCATCTCAGCCTGAGGAGTCTCATGTGTGCAGAGATGCTAGGGGCCTTATATATATATATATATATATATATATATATATATATATATATATATATATATATATATATCGTACAATTCTTTATTGTGCCGGATACGCCACTGTTCGCCCTCTTACACGGGTCCACATATTCTTCTCAGCACCTTTCTTTCAAAAGTATCCAGCATTTCAGCCATCTTTACCGTCAGTGTCAGCGCCTCACATCCATATGCCAATACAGTTCTTACAATGGTCTTATATATGGTTATTTTGGTTTTTCTGTGGACACTACGTGACTTAAACACTGGCAGCAAAGAGAAGTATGTTTTGTTGGCTGCTGTGATTCTCCTTCTGATTTCTGCTGGATCCTCATTGTTCTCTGTCAGGCTGGAGCCCAGGTAGGTGAATTGATCGACCACTTCGTATGAGTAGTTGTCTTTAAATAGTGCACTACTTCTTCTTCTGTGTGAAGGGTTCCTGCTCTGTACCATCATTTTTGTTTTGTCAACATTAACTCGCAGTCCTACTTCCCGCGCCGCTGTTTCTAAAGGGTCGAAGACCTCCTTAATGGCTGAAATTGATCTTCCGACAATGTTGATGTCATCCGCATATCCGACAACTTGACTGCTCTTGAAACAAATATTGGAGCCAGTGTCTATTAGTGTTTTTCGTATTACAGCCAGACTGTCCCCCTGTTTAAGTCCCTGTGATACTGTAAATTCTTCCGACAATTCTCCGTCTATTTTGACCTGACATCTTGAGTCTGACATTGTGGCTTTTATGAGCCTAACCAATTTAGGTGGAATCTGGAATTGTAGTAGTATGTCATATAGACACTCCCGATCTATGCTATCATATGCTTGCTTGAAATCAATGAATAGTTGGTGTATGTCTATGTCAAATTCCCAGCACTTTGCCAAGATCTGTCCGACGGTGAACAGTTGGTCTGCTGTGGATCTACCGGTGCGGAAGCCTGCCTGATACTCTCCCAGTAGGTTTTCTGCATATTTATCAATTCTTTGTTTCAGTATCATGGTGTAGATTTTATATGCTTTGCATAGAAGTGATATGCCTCTATGATTTTCGCATTTTAATTTGTCACCTTTCTTGTGAATTGGGCATATTATGCTTATTTGCCATTCCTCTGGGATTTTTTCCAGTGTCCATATTTTAGTTATTAAATTGAGTACCAGATTTCTCAGATGCTCATTTCCATATTTGAACAACTCTGCCGGGAGGTTATCTTTCCCAGGTGATTTGTTGTTTTTAAGTTTCTTTAGTGCAGCGTTTATTTCTTGCATTGTTGGTGGATTCGCTGATTCTTCATTACTTGATTCAGTGGGGATGTTGGTAGGGTGACTTCTCAGGTCGCTATTAGGGTTGAGAAGTTTATAGAAGTAGTTTTTCCACACTGTTTTTATTCGTTCCTTATCTGATATAATTGATCCATCAGCGTCTTTGCATAGTATTGTATTCGCTTTGAAACCCTTCTTGAAGAAGTTTACTCCCCTATATGCTTCTCTAGGATTATTATTGACAAAGTCCTGTTCCATTTTTAGCAGTATATCATTCAAGAATTTTCTTTTATTTCCCCGTATCAGCTTATTCGTTTCTTTTCTCGCTTGTTCGTACGCCTGTCTTTTGTTTCTTGTTGACGTTTCCAAGTACTTCTTTCTGAGTATATTATTTTCAGCTATCTTTCTTTCACACTCTTCATCAAACCACGGGTTCCTGGGCTGTCTGGGCATGTTTCCGACACTTGATTCCACTGCTCTTACAATTGCTTCTTTTATATCATTCCAATCTTTTTCGAGTGATTCTTGGGAGTTCTGCTCAGTGATCTGATCTGGTAGGCTATTTACAAGGGCGTTGTGATACTGCTCTTTGCCTTCTGGTGTTTTTAGAGCTTCCGTATTGATTTTTGGAATAGTTGGTGATTTTCGTGTCCTGTTGTTTGCAATTCGGCTCCTATAGGTGGCAACCACCATGTAGTGGTCTGAATCACAGTTGGCACCCCTATACGTCCTTACGTTTGTGATGCTCGTTGCCCCCCTTCTTTCTATCAAGACATGATCAATTTGGTTATGGTGTCTACCATCTGGCGACGTCCAGGTCCGTTTGTCTATGTCTTTTCTTGGGAATTGAGTCGAGGCCACGATTAGGTTTCTTGATTCTGCGAAATCAATCACTCGGGTTCCGTTATTATTAGCGTGCTTGTGTAGACTGTTCATTCCTGTAATGTGTTGGAGCAGAGGATCCTGTCCTATTTTGGCGTTCAAGTCCCCAATTACCATCTTAATGTCGTTCGATGGTAATGTGTCGTAGACCTGTTCAAGTTTCTGATAGTATGTATCTTTCATTATGTCCTCTTTATCTTCCGTTTCAGCATGTACGTTGATCAATGTTACATTGAGAAATTTCGTTTTTATGCGTAAGCTGCACATTCTTTCATTAATGGGTTTAAAGTCTAATATGCATTTTCCCATTTTCCGGTCCACAATGAAGGCCACTCCGAATTTATGATGTCTTTCATTTCCACTATGCAGTATCGTATGCGTTCTTGTGTCAAATGGCTCAGATCCTATCCATCTGGTTTCTTGCACCGCCATTATGTCAATTTTATATTTCGTCATCTCCCTAGTGATCTCTCTTAGGGCTCCACTTCTATACAGCGTCCTTGCGTTCCAGGTAGCTATTTTCAAGTCCTTATTTCGTTTGCCGGGTCTTTTCCTAAGTTCAGTTGTTGTCCGAGGCTCTGTGTTAGGATTCGTAATAGCGTTGCTTTTACAGGGAGAGGTTATTAGCCTCTCGCCCAACCCCCTACCAGGAGGGCCAGGGTTTTTCTGTAGGGGTTTCCATCCCTTAGATGGGGGGTTCCGGTTTTATGGCGCCGGAGATTCGCCATTCATCCTCTCCTATCTGCTATGGCTGATGGTATTGCCATTGGCCACATTGCCCAGGGCTCGCGGGGCTTAAGAGAAAACTCGTGGACGCTAGGAGTAGGACTATTGGTAGTGTTGCTGATGGAATGCAACAGTGGCGTTACACGGTATTTGATGGGTGACACATTTTTCCCAGCAGAAAATGCGTCTCCGTGACCCTACTAAACTTTGAGCCCCAGTAAAATATACTAAACTTAAAATTATAAAATTAGGTAAGAGTTAACTATAAAAAAGTTTGTAAAAGTAAATGCGACCACTAAATTTAAAAATTTGACATTTTGCTGGGCCCACCGTTTTTTACGGATATTTTTTGTGATAATTTGAAGTTACCTGTTAGATAAGTATGTTCTGCATGATGACCCGAGAATATCAATTGACCAGGTTAAATAGGTTACATATGTACCTATTAAACTTAGTTTTTGTTTCATCACCTTTAATGACTCTATATCACTTTTTAAAGGTGTGTTGAATTTTGATGAAGGTTCCTCTTATTCCCTCCAACTGACCTCCAACTCTCCCAAAGCTCTAACTAAAATACTGAATCCGGTTTACGCGCACCCCTTATTGCGTTCTAGTAGTGCAACAAGTTTCCACGAGATATTAGTATGCAGTAGCGCCTCTAATTGTAGCTCTATGGTCCTAGTGAGGTTAATTATTATGCGAAAAATTCGGTTTTGTGTTCTATGAGAAACAATAAACAAATATCGCCCTATGATTTTAACCATATTTTTTCAAACATTTTCTTTTTCCAGAATTCCTGCGGCCAAGAGATGGAACAGATATAGATGCAGACTGTTTAAAATCATGCTTCGAAAATCTTGGATTTGAGGTTATACAAAAGGATGATTTAAAAAAACAAGATGTTTTAACAACTCTTTCGTCTGGTAAATAATATTTAATTCTAAATATTTTCTTGAAGTAAAATTATTTTTAAATACAACGGAACAAATGAAATACAGTATTTTGTTGCTTTATTTTAGCCAAAGACTTTTCCGATGACACCTGTGTTGCCGTGGTGGTGCTCACCCACGGCGTAGAGGGAAATCTCGGCTCCTTTGATATTCCCTTCAGTGAAGAAGATTTGTACAATCAGCTCTCAGATACAAATCAGCCTGGTCTTATCGGAAAACCAAAGTTCTTCTTCCTACAGGTTAAATTTATTTTCACTTTTAAATATTAAGTTATTTTATGTTTATAGAACAACTTATATAAGGTGTGCTGAAGTAAATTGAAAACCACGCGCCGCACTGTTGAAATAAATATACTGATTCTTACTTTCCGTAGGTTTGCCGAGGAGATAAAATCACCGGTTCTGTCCAGGTTGACAAAAATCCACAAGAAATAGCAGAGGTTGGTGATTTCATTAAAGGACAAAAAAATGTTACAACAGATAAGGACATTACCACCGATGCTTTTCACATTCAGTTAGATGGTTCTGTTCTGAGCACAAGAGTCGGTGAAAAAGACAACATCGGGATTGATACTAAATCAGATAAACACTTCCAAGCAAATATCAATGAGGTAAAAGCAGCTCTGCCTGCGGATGCAGAAAACGTCGTAGTGTTAGCTGGAAGTGAAGAAAGTGCTACGACAACCTTTGACAGCGTAACAGGAGGACGCGTGGAGACAGACGCCGCCCCTGCCGTTGCAATGGATGCCGGGAAAGCCATTCCACAAGAAGAAATTAAGACAATGGTGAAATCCTTGGATGAAGATGATATTTTAGTGTTTCACAGTACATACGCTGGGACCCCTTCACATCGGAATACCACATCGGGTTCTTGGTTTATACAAAATCTTTGTAAAGTTCTTCAAAGTAAAACTGAACCATTTTCTTTTGTGCATGCCTTTTCTGAGGTTCAAAAAAAAGTTGCCATCAATGAAGCTGAAAATATAGCAAACCAACTTCACAAACAAATGCCCGTCATAAGCAGCACATTAACCAAGTCCCTGATAGTTGTCCCCAAACCTATACAAAATATACTTCCTAATCCTACAAATAACTAGCACGAATATGCTGATACCTGACTCGCCTGACCACGTAACCCCGAGATGAAGACGGCAATCGTCCAAACGGCACTGAATCGACGACTTCGCAAGGAAGCACACCACCACCAATGACTAACGATAATTACATTTTTTATATAATGCGAACGTGTGATATCTCATAAATGATTGTATTTAAAAACTATGCTCTTTTGACAAGCAGGATATCCATAAATCTATGCAGATTCGATTCCCACAACATAAATAATATTGTATTAATATAAATATGTTGGTGGTGGGTGCAATCTGTGAGTGTTGCAGTCTTGATTGTTTAGGCACAAGAAGATTATAACTATGGCGTTACTGTTATTTTTCTGAAACATTGATAAATAATTAAGTTAGAAGATGTTGGGAAATTTTCCAAAATTTGATATGATTTCAAGTAGTAATTTGTTCAACTTTAACAGAAATATACCAAAAATAAACAGCAGATTGATTAAAACGGTAAAATAATACATAAAATATAGTTACCTCTTTTATATAATATAATCACATTACAAGTATTTTTATTTATAGTATAATAAGATAAATTTGTGGTCATTTTTTACTACAACTTTTAACTACGATTTTTAACTTTTGGTTACTACGATTTTTAACTTTTTAACGATTTTTAAATGATGGTGCAGAGTCCCCATAAACAGAGTCCAACTCATCTTTGATTTGCATAGGCAAAAAAAAATATTTAATAACAGCTCGATACTCAATTTTATCCATTTTCACAAAAACACACACATCGACTCACTCAATCGACTGTCAACTAAAAACTGAAAAATAAGTTAAGTTATAAGTAAGCAATAAAAATATCCAAAATTTTGGTGAGTAACTGTCAAAAGATGCACAACTACATTCACTAGCTTTTGTTGACGAGTACCGCCATCTTTGCGGTGAGGTCAGAAACTCTTCAGACCACCCTCGTTTATAGTTTGTATTACATATTTTACAATAATAGTAATTTTCAATATACAATTTTATAAAATGTTATTGTTCCACAATGGAAGCTGGTGTTTGTGGTAAGGAAAGGAGTACCATGAAATATATATGAAAGAATGATTGCTTATAGCGACAACCAAAGCATGTTACCTCGGTCACCGGTCAGTTCAATTCCTCGTCTGACTAATTCCTCCATCACGACACGAGCAAAATTTTACGCTAACTGTAGTGGTAGTAGAAGATTTTCAAACATTGTCAGGTTCTTCGTAACGTTTTTTTCTTAAAAATAAAATAAATAATTAATCAGAATTTATTTTGTGATTAAAATTTCCAGTGTTATTTGTATTCGTATATTGTTACATTCTGTATTATACCGATTCTTATTTTTAAGTACTTAAAATTTTAGGATAGTCATCAGCTCTATTATTAATAACACTTAACTGTATAGCAATAAACTTACCCTTATTTCCGTATTCTACCTTATGCAGTATCTATGTACCTTTTAAACTGTAATGGCACTAATCCCCAATTCGAACACGAGAACTGATTTCTGTATGCAGGGTAGTTTTGTAAGCTACTAGCAACTGTCCGGTAATAAATAAACAAAATGAAAACAATTAAACTTCCCCTGGCATTAAATTAAAAATTACCATTAAATTTGAGATGTTTTGGCTTTAATATCAAGCCATACATAAAACTAACCTCCCCACATCCGGGAATAAAAGAACATAGAACGAGATGTTTTGGCTTTAATATTCAACCAAAAATAATCTGATAATGACAAATAAGCTAAACCCATTGTCACTTATATACATGAACTGTCAATTTACTCTGTAAAAGCCCGATAGGGCGTTAATGAATAATAAATAATAATTACATTTATCTTGAATGAAAAACTTTTTTATTTAAATTAATGATAATGAAACAGTTTACCAATGGTTCCTTTTTCAGGATGCGAAGTTAAATAATAATTATTATATAATACTATACATAAAGTAAATTTGTATCCTGATGAAGGAGCCATTGCGTTGGTTCTAAAACACGTTGATATTTATATAAATTATTGTTAAAAGAATTGGTGAAAACTAAGTGTTTAATTATTAATTTATTAAAAATGGTACTTTTTAATATTCTGAATTTAGTTTCATTTTATACTTTACAAGTTGGCTGGTTTAGGTACCGCCGCCCCGGGAATCATTTATTGGTTAACCAACACCCCTGCCATTGTGGTTCGCTATGAAGGGCTGACCGAGTTTATGGAGTGAGGTTTGCTTAGGTTTTGGCGGCAGATGCATTTACCCACATACTGCGTAGCGGGTCGGATCGGGAGACAATAGCTGTGGGAGACCTTTTGACTTCTCCAACTGGATCTCTCTCGACCCATCGCCTTGCACTTGCATTCGTACGTCCGTCACTCCTGGACACATTAAGGGCCCACTATTCGAATTTCATCCAATTTCCGACATATTTTCCTTAAAAGTTTGAAGTTTTTAAGCTCTTAAAAAAATATATGTTATTCTTTAAGATAGTATCTATTTGTTCCAAAAGCCGAAACGGTAATTATTTGAAATTCCCTCGATAGAAATAAATCGCAAAGTATGCTCCGAAAAATATTATTAACACGTTTATTTCTGTTATTTTACAAGTTATGTATATGTATGAAAAAAATCACAATGCTTCTTTTAATGCTACTCAATAGACCCCAAAAGTGATTTTTGCTATTTTTGAAATACGCCGTGATTTATTAAACATTTTCACAACAGTCGCTTACGTCTTATGATTCTAAGCATGATTATTGCAGCCCCTCTCACTTCCTCACGCGCGTACGCTATCTGCCTTTCAGTCACTGCTTAGAGAGCTTCGCGGACGATCGTGTTGTTCTCCGTTTCGTGATTTCTACTAAATAATATTTATCGTAAATAATAATATTGTATTCCGAAAATGGGAAATAAACGAAAAAGTGCTCGTATTTCTAAGAAAAGACTATTTCGTTCGAAACAAAAACGCATGGTGGACATTGTAAGGTAAGAAGAAAAATATAAATTTTGATTTGATGAATATATTATTATTTACTATTACGTAGGTAATATTTATTATAAAAATAAATTATGTATATATTGTGTAACAAAGGTGACAGGTATTGTTTTATTTTTCAGAATGCGTACTTTGGGAGATAAATCTATTGCCAAGGCCTCTGAAACTGAAATTGCCGGGTAAGTTTTTTTTAAATTTACATTTTTTCTTCAAAAATGACCCTTGAATGTAAAACTATATATTTTAGTTAGTAGGTAGGGAATGTACCCATACTACGTGACCCACTCCTCCCCCCTCAGTGACCACGTGTAGTATATAAACCTAACCCATTGTGACCAAACGCGTGGTATGTTGAAGATCCCCTCCCCCTCTCTGAACGGGTCACGTAGTATGGCTACTGTATATATTGCGCGAAGAAATTCTAAAATCAAGCCGCACTTAATTTACAACGTTCTAACAGCATTACGTTTGTTTTTTTTTTGTCCTATTGTATTTGTCTGTTTCTGAGGCGTTTTGTAGTTGTTCATTTTGATTGGATATAGTTTTAACTTCGCTTTTCCATGTTCTGAGGAGAGAAAGTTTGCAAAGACAAGTTTTCGTAATCCATTTAACAATTTTTGAATTTGAGGTTCAATCTTGTGCAAATTATTTTAGTTCGTCATATTTTAATGGAAAATATTTATAAAGTACGTTGCCAGAGCACAGAATTGCATTCGTTAGAATCTTGTACAATGAATAATTATGCCCTAGCTAATTGCATAATATTCCATATGCATATTTAGGTATGTTCTAAAATGGTAATTATATGTCCTATTTAAATATTTTTCATTTTAAAAATATTAAACTTAAAAACTTTACAAAAAACTCAAATCAGAAATTGGTAAATATATAAATCGTCTTTGCAAACTTTGACATCTCATATCATAGAACTGTATATCTGATGTTAGAACGCGTTCCAACTAAGGCTTGATACAAATTCTAAGCTTTCTGGATCGAGGCAAGTAATATATATAATAACACTGTAGGTACCTGGAATATGTAGAAAGCGACCCGGTCAGATTTGCATCTCTGCCAATGATTTCGTACAATAATAAGACACTTTTACGGTGGGGCAAACTACCGGCATTTTCGATAATGTATCCAAGAACATAAAGATCTTCATACTAGTTCTCAAACTTTAGGGAATTTAATTTGAGGAAGTTAATTATTGATTGGATATATAATAAATAATTATTTTGTTTTTCTTCCAATAAAAATTAGGTTTTCTATTATTTTATAGTTACGTACTTATTTATTCCAGAATTCGTCCATTTGAAAATAGTCTAATTTTTTAGGCGATCTGTTTTAAATAACTAACTAACTAACCATCAGGCCGTTTCCCCGCAGAGGTAGTCAGAGAGGACGGACCGCCAAACAACTCGGTCTTGGCACGCACTCTTTGCCTTACTCACATTCATACATCGTCTCATACAAAAACCACTTAACTTTAATTTATATTCGTCGATATATATAAATGTTTATTGTCCTGAAGAAGGTTGAGTTCAACCGAAACCGGTCGACGAATATAAATTAAAATAAAGTAGTTAAAACAAAATATTTATTTCATTTTGTTCTTTAATTATATTTCAGATGTGACTATACTCAACTGAAGAACGTTTTGTCCACATCTTGTAAAGATGTTGAAGCACTGAGGTAACAATAAAATCATTTACGCCCTTCACATTTATTTAGAAAGTTCTTGAAATGTAGTTATAATCAATGTTTTTATTTTGTTCCAGCTTCCACGAACAACGGGAAAGCATACCTGTTGAGAATACATATAACGACATACCTAAGGAGAATATAGATAATGGAGGAAGGTAAAATGGATTTCAGAATTTCGATTAAACTATCGTGTTGTGAAAAAAATATATACCGTTAACTTTTTTTTTTATTACAGTAAATCTGATGTACGTGTGTACTACAACAAAAAACGTAAAATTGTAAACAAGAAACCCATCGGCCGGAGAGGTCTTTCTCAAAGCATTGACAATTGGTATGTTATAGTGATTTACTTTACTAACATTTATGTATTTTATTTTACTAACGGTAAAACATAAGTTCTAAAGAGATGAATTATTAATATACAAACTATCTGCTTTATGTGAAAGAACATCCGCTTCATTCGAAAAAATTAATCTTCAGTAATACAAACATTCAAAAATTTATAATACTTTTATTGGTATCCAAATCATTATCAATATCCACTTTTATTTGTAGTTTTTCATAAATCAATTTTGCTTTTCTAGGTTGGATAAAAATGATGCAGTCGAAGGAGGAGAAGAAAGACGCATCGTCGACATTTTCTTTTTTATTAACCAGCTGCAATCCATATCGGACCATTCTCCTTTTGGATGCGGATTTCGAAATCTTATTCTTAAATCTGAGCAAAGAGTTGGTCTAATGTCCAAAATACTATTTGAATGTAACATGTGTTGCGCCAAATTTACAGTCAACACATGCGACCCAAAACCTAAACATACCATGGACGTCAATGTAGCAGCAGTATCGGGGATGACTCCTGCAGGAATTGGGCTTGCTCAACTGTCCGAGTTTTTGACGGCTGTCAACATACCCCCGATGTCCGTAAAATTTTTCCACAAGACAAATGTATTAGTGTCAAGAGAATGGGAGAAATGCGCGTTAGTCGCCATGGAAGTCGCAGCGAAACGAGAGCGTCAAGCAGCTATCGAAGAAGGTTGTCTACAGGACGGAGTGGCGGTGATTGACGTGATCGCGGATGGGTGTTGGTCGAAACGATCATATAGAACAAATTATACAGCCCTCTCCGGTGCGGCAGCAATTGTTGGCAGAAGATTTGGAGAAGTTTTATACCTCGGAGTTAAAAATAAATATTGTTGCATTTGTGCAAGAGCTGAAAACCGAGGAGTATTGCCTAAAGAACATGTTTGCTACAAAAATTACACTGGACCTTCAACTGGAATGGAAGCAGAAATTCTTGTAGAAGGGTTCAAAACTTCAGTTGAATCTCATAATTTGATATATGGGCGGCTAATAGCAGACGGAGACAGTAGTACTTATCATAAACTTATCAAAACGAGACCGTATCCGAACTACACCATCGAAAAAATCGAGTGTCGCAATCATTTGCTTAGAAATATGTGCAACAAGTTATCCGCTCTATCGAAAGACACAAAATATCCCTTATATCAGCGAAAGATGATCACCACACAACGGATAATGGCTATAAGAAAGGTCATTTGTCACGCCATTCGAGAGCATAAACAAGGATCTGAGAACTTGTCAAATAGAATTAATAAATTGTACGTAGACGTCAGCAACAGTTACAATCACGCGTTCAGTGAACATGAAGATTGCAAAAGTCATTATTGTCAGAGTGGTAAAAAAAATGAAAATCTCGTCAAAAAGCTTGTTGCTTCTGCCTTATGGTCTAGACTACAGCTTATTGTTGGGACCGTTGCATCAAATGCAAGAAGTTTGATCCATGATGTTGATAGTAATCGTGTCGAATCCTTTAACAGTATAATAGCGAAATTTGTTGGAGGGAAAAGGGTGAATTATAGTCTTCGACAGGCTTACCAGAGCCGTTGTTCAGCCGCAGTCGTTTCGTTCAATACCGAGAGACCCATTTACAGTCTCCACAAAGCTATGCTGGGGCACAGTCCTAATAGCAAAGCTAAAGAATTTACAGACAGAAGGATAAGAAAAAAAATCCTGGACCGAAAACGTCTTCGTCGTAAATTATTCAACAAATCACGGCCTGTTCAAGAAGACAAACATTATGGCGACCAATGTCAAAAACCTGACTTGGATCCAGAACAACTCCAGCAGTTAAAAGAAACGTTTCTCAAAAATCTAAAAAAAACTGAAGAAGAAAGGAAAATAACAGAAAGAGGAACTATTCTACAACGCGACTGTAGTGAATGGCTGGAATTGCGAAGAAATCTCATAACTGCCTCAAACTTTGGAAAGATTATTAAAAAAAGAGAAACAACTGGACCTTCAATCGTTAAAACTTTACTGTACAAACAAGACCTTTCTAATGTACAATCCATCAGGCATGGAATCAATAATGAAATGATAGCATTAAACCAGTTGTCGTCGCAACTTGGTATTACTATACGGCCGTGTGGCTTATTTATTGATTGTGATATCCCATATTTAGGTGCTACGCCTGATGGCTTAGTTGACGACAGCCAAATTGTTGAAATTAAGTGTCCATTTATAGCATTCAATTCGAGATCAATAAAAGAATTGGTGCATCAAAAGAAATTTAACTTCTTTAAGCTCAAAGGAGAAGAATTAGTTATCAACAAGAATCATGATTGGTATTTTCAGGTCCAAGGTCAACTTCATATTACCCAAAAAGACATTTGTATTTTTGGAATATGGATAGGTGAGAATAACCATCTCAAAGTAGACATGATTCAACGCGACGATGAATTTTGGAGAACAACTATGGTTGATAAGCTCAAAGTTTTTTATTTGAATTATGTTTTGCCCGAGTTGGTAGACCCTCGCCTCACGAGGAATTTACAAATTCGCGAACCACCAATCATAGAAAAAAAAACATCTGAACATTCTACTACAGTTATATCAGAAAGTACAAATAAAAGTAGTAAACCTACGACATCATCTCAAATTTCAGGAGTGACTGATTGTATTCTTACATTTGAACAAATTTAAAGCTAATGACATTAAAAGGTACGATTGGTTTTGCATATTGTGTTCAAATCAGAGACGTTCTGGAATCAGTCACTAATTGGTACAACTCTATTCTTTCAATGCCATTTGGCTTGTAATTTTTACCATTCGTTTTGTATTTAACCCTATTTCAGCGTGCCTGATTTAGTACTTTTTAAATTTTTTTATATTTTTTTTTATATATTCAATAATATAATTATTAGATTTATAAAAACAGTTTATTTTTAAACAAGTTCTGCTGTGTAATTATTATTATGCGTGACAGCTGTTTCGTCCTCTGAAGGCATTATCAAACTAATTGACGGCCGGCGTAGTCCAGTGGTAACGCTTTGGACTGCCATTCCGAAGGTCGCGGGTTCGAACCCGGCGCGCGTAAATAAATTTTATTTGATTAATTTGTGTTATTTCACAATTAATTAATTAAAATTAATATATAGTATATTGCGGCACGTTCCAGAGTGGAAGATACTACCAGTATCGCCCTGGTGTAAGACCACCATTCAGAATTGAAACGTTGCTTGTTACCAATCGCGATTCTTGTTAATAACCAATTCTTCTCCTTTCAGTTTACAAAAGTTTTTTTTTTTACTAACTTTTTCATTGATCTCGAATTCTATAAATCGACACTTAATTTTAACATTTTTTATCGTCGTCAACTAAGCCAAATATGGAATATCACAATCTATAAATAAGCACGGCCGTGTGGTAATATTAAATTGCGATGACAACTGATTTAGAGCTTTCCTGTCACTATTGAAACCATGTCTGATGGATTGTACATTAAAAAGGTCTTGTTTTTGTTGTGAAATTTTAACGATTGAAAGTCCAGATTTTTTTTTTACAATATTTTCAAAGTTTTAGGCGGTTATGAGGGGCTTTACAACTCTAGCCGATCGCGGTCTTGTTATAGGATGGTATATATCTGCCTTCTTTTCTTTTTTATTCAGTTTTTTTTAAGGTTGTACAGGAACTTTTCTTTATGATACTGGAGTTGTTCTGCGGTCACGTTAGGTATTTAACAATTATCACCGCAATGTTTGCCCTCCTGAACAGCACAGGTATTATTTAATCATTTACGGCAAAGATATTTTTGATAGTGGGGTGTTTTTGTCTTTCTGTCTTCCAATCATTTAGCTTCGCTTCTAGAGTTTTACCCCAGTAATGCTTTTTGGAGACTGTAAATGGATCTCGGCATCGAATGAAACTGAGGCAGAATAACGGCTCTCGTAAGTTTGCTGAAGAGCGTAATTCGCCGTTTCTAATCTATTAAATATCGCTATTATACGATTAAGGGTTTTCAAAGATTATATTTTCAAACATCATGAATCAAACTTCTTGCGTTTGATGCAAAGGTCTAGTTAATAAGCTGCATTCTACGCCATAAGGTAGAAGAAGCAAAAAACCTTTGGACGAAGTTATCACTTTATAACTCTGACAATAATAGCTTTTGAATTGTTGATTGAACACTTCATTGTAACTGTTGCTGAAGTGTAAATCTACATACAGTGTATTGACTCTGTTTGACATGTTCTCAGTATCTTGTTTATGCGATCGAATAGGTGACAAATCACCTTTCTGATGAGCAGTATCCTTTGTGTGGTTATCATCTTTCGCTGATGTAAAGGATACTTGGTCGTTCACATCAGCGAATAATCTTTTGGAGCGGATAATTTGGTGCACATTCTTTGGAAGTAAATAATTGCGACACTTTTTCGATGATTTACTTCGGATGTGGTTTCTTTTGGATTAACTTATAAGTACTACTGTCGCCAACCAATATAAGTTGCATGTATCAAATCATACGATTCAACGGAAGTTTTGATCAATTTCATTAATTTTTGTACCATCCGTGGTCTTTAGGCAAAGCACATTGGTTCTCAGTTGCACAAATGCAACAATATTTACTTGTAGGTTTAAAAATTCTCCAAATTTTCTGTCAATAATTGCTGCTGCACATAAGAGGGCTGTATAATTTAATCTATATGTATGATCACTTCGCGATCACCGCCACTCTATCCTGCAGAAAACCTTCTTCAATAGCAGATTGACGCTCTCGCTCCACTGTGACTTCCACTGCGAGTAATGCACATTTCTTTCACTCTCTTGACATATATTTGCTTTATTATAATGTTTTTGGTACACCAGGGATAAGTCGACAGCCGTAAAAAACTCAGACAGTTGAGCAAGCCCAATTCCTTCAGTCATCCCCGATGCTGCTGCTACATTGATGTCCATGGTATTTTTAGGCTTTTGGTCGCATGTGTTGACTATAAATTTGTCGCCACATTTTACATTCAAATTTTATTTTGGACTTTAGGTCAGATCTGGGCTCAGATTTGACAATAACTTTTCCAAATCCGCGTCTAAATGGAGAATGGTCCGATATGGATTGCAGTTGGTTGATAAAAAAAGAAGGTGTCGATGGTGCATCTCTATTCTCCTTATTCCGACCGTGTCATTTGTATCCAACCTAGAAAATAAAAAGCTGCCTTAAAATGGATATCGATCTATGAAAACAATAACATTGATTTGAGTGCCAGTATAACTGTTATAGTTTTTTAATGTTTGTATTGTATTACGGTCTTCATCATATGGCACCAGCGTCAAACGTTGTTACCAGGTTGTCTCTTTTCATATAACCCACTTTCATTCATCACACCCAATTTCACGTTGAATGAACCCGATTATGTACCTGTTGTCGCTGACGTCTATTATTTATTATACCTGACGAGTTTTATTTTTATTTATTAATATTTAAACATGCTACACTACTTATGAAGATTGTCAGCAGGTACGTAGTGACAACATTTTATGCAATTGGTAAATTTTCAAAGAAGGTATATGTATAAATAAAGATGATGATAAATTACCAACTAGATCAATTGGTTAAATTAACAGAATAGTATAAATATAAATATGTAAACAGCAGTAAAAAACTTATACACTAAACAAGTACAAATGAATGGTCACATCAATAGTTTCATATATTATATAGGTAGGTATATGAAGTATTACAAACATATCATAATGATATTCCTTTTCCTAACAATGTCAATTCTAATTACAAATACAAGTGCTTCAATAGGGCATCAATATAAATATCTGTATCTTATAGTAATTTCCTTTTATTATATTTGACTTGCAATACAAATGGTATTATTTTTGATTGTTTTTAGTTTATTGTATTTTTTGGGTACAACATAGTTTAAGGTTCTTTCACCGTATTTATTGGTATATCTCAGAACCACCAATTCTTCATTGTATTATGTTTGTGATTAAATTACATTTGACAATTTAAACAAACAAGATTTAGAGTATTTAAAAGTATATCGTATGTTATAACCAATAAAGTTCAAAATTAAATTGTAAGTTCACATGAACTTAAACTATTAAAAATAGTAGTTACAAAAATTTCTTACCTTTGTGAATAAATAAAGCACCCTCCAAACAAAAATACAGAAGCTTTTTTGTGAGAGTAGGTACATCATTAAAAATATATGTTGGAATGTAATTTTATGATTCATACATGTTATATTACTCTCATAATTATTGAATTGTTTAAATGAATAAATAAATCATTACAAAACTGTCTTCTGATTTATATTTAAATCCTTGAGACACTAATGGCCCACACCCTGATAAAAAAGCTTAAAAATGTATAAATTATCTTCATAATACAAAATATGATAAGTATAAAAAACGTATACATCTATATAATTTATATAAATGTACAAAAGTAGATAATACATATATATTTTTTATACAATATGTCCGGGGGTTAAATGTGCAAGGAAGGTGATTCTACATGATAGTACAATTAAAAAAGACGATTTTTTGAAATTTTAACGTTTTAAGCTAGTTTTCGGATAAAAAAAATTAATTGATTGTACAGAAAAAAGTATATTGGTCTATGAAAAAATGTTTTTTTAAGGAAAAAAAAAATGAAATTTCTCCTCCTTGAAACCTCCTGAAGTTTTTGAACTTTACCCCCGGACACCCTGTATAGATAAACTTATATATATTGATTTTATAAAATCATATTTTTTTACAAATTACATATTATTATAAAATTAAAAAAATAAATAATTTATGGATTCTGAAATACCCCACAGTTTGACTTCCTTTGTATTGTGCCAGCAAAGCTCTGCTGTTGGCAGCTGACACGTGTTGATATTATTTCACATTTGTAAAAGTAGATTTAGTTTGGAGTCGTGTTAATAGATGTCTCAAATTCAGGACATAATAATAATATAATTATTTTTCTTGAAGTGACGACAGAGACCCTATAGGCAATCTTACAAAGGTTTAAAAGTTGCCGTAGAGGCAATTCTCAAATTCTGATAGGGAAAGTGCACTCTTAAACCCCAGATTTACCTACCCTACCTTCCTCCCTTCCTTTCCTTAGAAAGACCCTCCACACAGCATCCCCAAGATGACATTGATGAGGGACTTTTAGCCTCAGGGCCTCCTGTGAGGAGCTAATGCTACTGTAAATAATAAATAATTGATAAAACAAAACGTGCCACAAAGATGTGGTAGTATTTTACGATGTATGAATCTGAATGGTAAAGTGATCTAATGAATAGCGTGTAAGTAGACTTGTAAAGGTGTTTATTGGGGAACGGACTAATGATCAGAGAGGACGGACTTGGATATAATTTATTGACAGAGTTCCTAAACAATGAGTTTACTTTTTTATTTTTTATTAATACCCCAAACTAGGCAAATGCTCGTATTATGATGGTAACACAAATAAGAAAATATAAAAACAATTACACAATGTTGTACATATATCGTTATACAAATGGTAAAACAAAAACAAAAATAATAAATATATATACGATAGTATGGATAAGTCGGAATGAATTATATTAATGGTCTTTCTTCAGTCAGACAATAATTTCTTTCCGATTTCATTCTGCCACATTCTATGAGCCATACGGTAATTTGCTTTTGAAGAAAGCCTGTTTTAACCTTACTGCATTGCTGCTTGAACCCATTATACACCTTAAGAGCCAGGAATACATGGAAACGTTGTCCAAACAATGTGTTCATTTTTGGTACTATCATCCTTTGTTCTGATCTTAGTCTCGTTGTGTAACTGTGATCTACAAGACTATGAAGCTTGGGATTGTTCGTATAGTACATTATGTGTGCATGTACATAAATCTATCTTACGTCTAATAATTTTGTTTCCGTAAATAAGGATGTCGATGGATACATATAAGGTTTTTTATCAATCACTCTTATTACAGCTTTTTTGCCTTGGCTAACGGATCTAGTATACTCTTGGCTGCACCGCCCCCGCTTAGTATGCCATACCTGAAAATTGAATGGCACAAAGCATAGTACACAATTTTGATGGTTTTTTTGTCAACAATGTTGCGTATATCTTTCAAGATGAAAATTAGTTTGCGTATTCGTTTGGCCGTATTTTCAATGTGCGCTCTCCAGGTCAAAGAGTCATCTATTAAAATACCCAGATGTTTGACTAATTCCACCTTTTCAAGGTCTTGGCATGCGCATGGGTGAGGTATTTGTGTTCCTGGGGTACACGTGTCATTTAAATGTACTTTTATGTTTATGTCACTGTTAGGTTTTCCTCTTTTATTTAATGTCAAGAGGTTGCATTCTAGCCATTTTGATACTTTTACTAGACCTGTTTCAGATTTTGATTTTATCTCCTCCCATGTCTCTTCTTTGAAAATTAAAACTGTATCATCGGCAAATGATATAATTTTCCCATTTTCTAGGACTATGTTGCATAGTTCGTATATATACGCAAGACAAAGTATTGGTCCAAGGGTACTGCCCTGGGGTACTCCGACTAAATTTTTTTCCGTGTTACTTAATTTTCCATCGTTCTTTACCAATTGAGTTCTTTCCGAGAGGTAGTCATCAAACCATGCGAGTGGGATGCCTCTCACACCCACCATTTCTAATTTCCTTAAGAGATTTTTTTGTGAAATTGAGCAGAACGCTTTCTGTATATCTAGAAAGATGCCAACGCATTTTTTACCTGCTTCTAAATTCTTTGTCAGACATTCTGTCATATCTGTTATCGCATTTTCAGTAGATTTTTTCTGTTAGAACCCAAATTGTTATGGTGAGATTAGTTTGTGCTTATTAAAAAAAATCATTAATCTTACTTTGACAAGCTTTTCCAGAATTTTTCTTTGTTTGTTGGTAGAAGGAAAGGAGAATTTTGTTGGCTTCTTCCTGCTCTGTAGTTCAAAGTCAGCTGTCTTTCTGTTGTTTTCATCTAATTTAGGGACGTATTGGCAAGTGTTTGTCCTATTGTTACAAAGTATTTGTTAAGAGTGTTAACTGTTAAGTCTATTTATATCAGGGTCGGCGTTATTTGTTGAGATTTGCTCCGTCTTGATTTGCGAGATGTCTGTGATTTTATTCGGGGCTATGTTAGCAATTTCTTTAATTACTTTCCAAATTTTCTTTGGGTTTTGTGAGTTATTTTCGATTTTCCTTTTGTAATATTCCTCTTTTACACAATAGTTTAGATTCTTAAGATAATTAAATTTCATGGTCTCGTCTTGTGGTTGTGTTTTACATTGAATGTGAATCTTATCTCGTTTCTTAATACATTTTATTAAGCCTCTGTCAATCCATGGTTGTAATGCTTTATTTTTTATGATTCCATATTTTTTTATTGTATTTTGAAGAGTTTGAACAAAACATTGCAAGATTTGCGTTTGATGATGTCAATATTGATCAATATTATCCAGTTTTGTTTCAAAATGTCTTCATTAATTTTTTCAAAATTTAGGAGAGTTTCAATATTTTTTTTATTTTATTTTCTCTGACAATTTTCGTCTCCAAGGCCAGAATTACGGGGAAATGATCTGTGATAGCTGTATTGCAGACAATAGCATTGATTCGTTTACGAGATCTTACCATAATGTGGTCTAGGCAGGAATTTTCCCGTGTTGATAGGAGAATTGCACTTTTCGGGACTTTCTCCGCCATAATTATATTGTAGTCTACAGTATTTGAATGTTTTTCGGTCAGCATATCTATATTAATATCTCCTGTTACAATAACATTTCGAACGTGATTTACTTCTGAGAGTACTGAATTTAAAGAACTTAAAAATTTCGACACTTTTCTGAAAGATGGTGAACGGTATAAGGCTACAATATTTATACCATTTCCTATTTTTATTAATAAGCAATTTCCTTCTGCAAATTTAGGCTCTTTAACAACGATTTTTAGTTTTTCCAAAACGTAAACGATAACTCCATCATTTTGATTATTATTATTTTCAGTGTGAGATACTTTATAATTGGGAATTTTTTTTGGTTGGTATGTTTCTTTTAGCCAAAAGAAACATACCAACCCTCTGTTAGAATAATCACATCAAAACTAACTTGAATCCTCTGAAGTAATACAATAAAGTCATTTAAATTACGGTTTATACTTCGGATATTTAAAGTTAGCAATTTCATAAAAAGTTATTTTTCTGTGAATACGTTACAACACTGTTCTGGACTTTCAAACGACATAGAATTTCCATATTTCAATTTGGCTTCAATTTCCTCATTCAGATCTTCAAGTCCCTTATTTTCCATAGTCAGTTCTTTGCTGGGATTTTTTTTCCGTTTTTTGCCGATAAGGGCAATGTCTACTATTTGGTTTATGCAAATTAAAAACTTTTTTTGTAGAAATTTTACTGCAACTCCAACACTTTGTTGCTGAATCATCGTCCTTTTTCGGGCACACCATCGATTTGTGCTCGCCGGCGCAGTGGAGACACCTGTCTTTAATAGCATTGCAGTTGGAAGAGGAATGCCCGAATCCCATATACTTGAAGCACTGAACTAGTGATGAGGAATCCTCTACGTTCACCCTCATGTACCCGATGTTGATACGGCCGAGAATGAGTAGTGCTTTTCTTATTGCACTGTCGACTATTAGTACTATATTCCTTAATTGATCATTTCGATTTTTTGTGGTTCGAAGAATCTTCATACAGTCTTCTGGTTTCCGGTATTGGATTTTTCCATAGATAAGATCATTTTGCTGAATGATCAAATGGAGGATTTCACTGTCTTAATATTCATTTGCAACTCCTCATTTACTGTAGCATTCTCCTCATGCACATTCGGATCACTGTAGGTCGAAGCAGCTTGCCGTCTTGAGCTTTTAGAGATCCTTTTTTTGCTTTTGAAATTTCTGTCAGTATTTTTACGGTTTCTGTCTTTTTAGGGCAGGTAATAATGACCTTGTTATTTTCGGCCTTCGACAGTCCACTGACTGAGCCCTGAGGACTGCTGGCTTGATGATATCTGTAGCGGTTATGTCACCGCTCCTAGGGTCATCAATTCATAACCAGACTGCACGAGTTAAACAGCTGAGACAGCAATCAGTCTTACGAAATATTTAATAAAAATATCGGTACCACAATACGTAGACTGCTGATTTGCATACAGGGTGATGCAAACGCTCATACAATAAACCGAGTCAGCGGTCCTGCGGGTTCGACGTCCAGACGCTACTCCAACCCGTGGCAGACGAGAACAAAGGAATCAGCAGCTATATAAGCGGTGGAGGATCTAAGTACATCTCTCAGTCGTCAGTCAGTCATCAGTCGGTCTTCATTCCACATCGTTCCACGCAACAAGTTCCACGCGACATCATCCTACTCGAGATCTCCGACTCGGCGTAATGGAGGAATCGGCCATCATGGCCGGTTCCCCCCGCTTCACGCTTCGATCCTTCTTCACCTCAACGCCCTGGCCCAGGCTATCATTCCTGGCCAGCGCTAACCTCACGCGCCTAGACCCGGCGACCAGCTCATCGTCGTCTGCGCCTCGGCTCCGCGACCATCGTCGCTAGCCTGTACCTCCCGCTCATCTGCCGACCAGGTCCATCGCACCTTCGGCTACCTCGTTCACGCTGAAGTACCCAGAAGACTCCTCGCCTTCATCAGTGCTGAACAAGTCCACGAGTCCGAACTCCATCAATGCGTTGTCGACCCACTGACCCGCATCTCAACTATTCTACCGCAGTCATCGCCGACTACGCCTGGTGTCATCATCATCCTCGACCCAGAGCCATCTCCCAACTGCGCAACTCAACTAATGTATTATCCTGACTCTCAATAAACATTTTGACAACAACATCATATTTCATTGTCTCAGTACCAATTCCAATATATCCTTTATTGTTGATGTAATGGATTCCGACGTCGCTCCTAGCTCTGACTATGAAACTATTACGGCATGTCTAGTGGCATCTCGACAATTTGCCGTTGCCATGGCATAACTGAGTAGGGGTATCTTTTGAGCATTGGCACAGGTCTTTATTTCCCTCCAGTGCCTTTCTTATGCCTTTAGTTGAAATTCTGCATTTTCTACTATTGTTTCAAATAGTTGGACTTCCAGGGCATGAAGTTGCTGTCCCAAGTTTGCTCCTTTATTTCCAGTAATGATGAAATTATGGTTTCGCGGACTTCTTGGGATATTGCACTCTTGAGAGGTTCGGCTGCTTTCAGTGCCAGAGTAGCAACTTGTACAATGTTCAGGGCTGACTCGGACTAGTTCATATTCTGGGAAGAAATAAATTGGGGGGTTTGAATAGGAGTCGCGATCGGTTTGGTCTTGAGGGGAGGAGTTTTGTCTTCTTGGGTAGAAAGAAGCGCCGGACTGGATATGGCTGTTGTTGGTAAGGATTTTGCAGTTGCAGCGGTGGTAGAAAAAGCAGAGCTGGTGTAAGTGGAAATTGATGCCATCTTATTGGATTCCCTTCTTTTGTTGTTTATCCATGACCTTTCTACTTTCGGCTCGAGTTTGTCTTGGAAACTTAGCTAGCTCTGGACTGCTACGGCTCTGGATTATCGGTGACTTTGGCGTAGTTCCCGATTTTTGAAGGGATCTTCAACCCCTGGGGATACCCCCCCAGGGGTTAAAGAATGCTGCTACAGGGAATCTGCCATTTAGAATTTGTTGTATTTAATGTCTTACATATCACTTGTATTGTATTTATTGTTAAATGTTATTTTTTATTTTTTTTTGTCTGTGGAATAGATAGGGACGATTGGTGGTTTGTTTTTTTCTCTTAGTTTTTTCTATGGCCAGATCAAAAAGTTTTTTCTGTGGTTTCGTCTGTCAGTGGGTAGTCAGGTAACAATAACAGAACGTCTGAAAATGGGAGATTTTAAGATATTAAAAGGATGAATGCCCTGTATTGGGGGCCCGAGATAACACTCGATGATGATTCTACACTTATGATTTACTATTTAAAGTTAAGATTGGGTCGAAAAACCAGTTATTTCTGTTAATTTTGGGATAAATTTCCAGAGCAACTAGTAACGATTTTCAGCTTAGATAAACTCTAGCAGGGCAAATTTGGATTTTCTTGAGAAACTTTACTTGGAATGATTTTATTATGGTGGGGTGAAATGAAACATAAAACTATACTGCAACTTGGGACAGGATTTTTGCCTACTTCTTGCAGAGGATTACTTTAGGTATTTTATGTTTCGTAATTTCTTTCTCGCTGTATTGAGCGAGAGTGTTAATGGTTGGATTTTCATGTCCGGCTATTTTTGAGAGTGTGAAACAATTAAATCCTATATCAGAGGAATGCTTGTGTCTTTATGGAGAGTTTTAACCCTGACTCACTTCGTCGCATTCAACATTAATCGAATGGCTTTGTTTCGCAGGGTTTGTAATTTGTTTAATTGTGTATGAGCTGCGTGTCCCCAAATGGATGCAGCGTATGTAAAGCCCGACTTTATGGTCGTCTTGTAGATTAGTAATTTTTTGTCGACTATTTCTACCTAGCATGGGGTTTAGTGCTGATATTGACTTATTGGCTGATTTTATGTTTTCATTGATGTGTTTAGCCCACGTTAATTTAGAGTCTAAGGTTACTCCGAGGCATTTTATTGATTTTTCCCATGGAACCTTTTCCCTAAGAGAAGACGGAACATGTATTCATACATGTATATAACATCTGCAAGCATCCTCTCTCGCTTACACTCATCCCCTTTCACGCACACACCATTCACTTCAACGTCGTAGATATCTTTCTTCGTTCATCACGTCACCTCATTTTACCACTAATAATTTATTTATTTGTGTCTTTATCGGGCGGCTCCAACTTCTTCCACCATTCACTTCAACGTCATCGATCTCTTTCTTCGTTCATCACGTCGCCTTATTTTACCACTAATAATTTATTTATTTGTGTCTTTATCGGGCGGCTCCAACTTCTTCCACCATTCACTTCAACGTCATCGATCTCTTTCTTCGTTCATCACGTACGCCTCATTTTTCCGCAAATAATTATTTGATTCGTGTCTTCCTCGAGCGTTCTTACGTTTTCTTCTATTCGTTTCACTTAGTATCAAAAAATTCCATAATGTCACTGTTGAAAACTACTTCATATCGACTTTAATTCGTCTCCGTATCTCCTTCCAGTGCAAATATAGTGCGTTAGTTCTTCCTCGAGCGTCCCCTTCTTCTACCGTTAACTATTTTATACCATATTGGTACTATTAAAAACCACATTTTATCGAACTCATATCTCATTTCAGTGTAAATATATTAGGTAAAGTCTTCTTCGGGCGTCCCAGAATTCGTTTACCATTCAAATCACTCTCTAGACAATCCTGTTAATAATGAAAATATGCTTTGAAATTTTCAGCGAAATCGTTCTACTAGTTTTCGAGTCTATAGGACACACACATACGGACATCGCCTTTCGAGTCTATATGGCACACACATACGGACATTGCCTTTCGAGTCTATAGGACACACACATACGGACATTGCCTTTCGAGTCTATATGGCACACACATACGGACATCGCCTTTCGAGTCTATATGGCACACACATACGGACATTGCCTTTCGAGTCCATAGGGCATATACATAGGGACATTGCCTTTCGAGTCTATAGGGCACACACATACGGACATTGCCTTTCCAGTCTACAGGTCACACACATAGGGACATTGCCTTTCGAGTCTATAGGGCACTCACATAGGGACATTGCCTTTCGAGTCTATAGGGCACACACATACGGACATTGCCTTTCCAGTCTACAGGTCACACACATAGGGACATTGCCTTTCGAGTCTATAGGGCACTCACATAGGGACATTGCCTTTCGAGTCTATAGGGCGCACACATACGGACATTTCCTTTCGAGTCTATAGGGCACACACATAGGGACATTGCCTTTCAAGTCTATAGGGCACACACATACGGACATTGCCTTTCCAGTCTACAGGTCACACACATAGGGACATTGCCTTTCGAGTCTATAGGGCACTCACATAGGGACATTGCCTTTCGAGTCTATAGGGCGCACACATACGGACATTTCCTTTCGAGTCTATAGGGCACACACATAGGGACATTGCCTTTCGAGTCGGCATGATTTTTTGGGAACATGGATATTGATACATTGAAGTAATATGATTAATAATAATTTAATTGTTCCAGATTTTGATACCCACAAGCCCTCGTCTATTTTTTCCTAATTTAAACCCTTTAAATTACTGCAATACTTTATCAACAAATGCACAATTACATTAGATTAAAATAGTCCTCGTAAATACCGTTTGTAATAATAATTACCACATAGCACTCTTTTTAGGGTGAATTGCCTAATACAAAAAAATAATAATAATTACACCTCATTAATTCCCTTAAAAAGCGACACCTGTGACTTTGAAATAAACTACACCAGAACACCTGTCGGTCATTTCAGGTTCTTGTCCATATAAATAACAATTTAGTTCTAATATTCACCAACAGATGCGCACACAGTACCGCCTAGTAAAAGGTAAACCTAGCGCAAAAACGTCATCTGTATATTTCTCCGCTAACTCATTCCGATTCGAAGATAATGCGGCGTGAGCCTAGATTTCTTAACAGTACAAAATAACTGTAAAATATTTATTTAGTTGTCCTTTTCAGCACAGTAAAGTGTGCTTTTAATTTATATATCTTTCTCAATCTGTGAATGTATTACCTACTTTCCGTGGCTCAAACGTTTTTCACGTTATTGATTTTCTGAAAAAAGTTTAGCTTATATTTGCCGTAGTGTATTGGTTTATAGGAAATATTGTAGTAATTATTATATATTGTTCTAATAATTGATATTAAGTTATTTTAAAGTAAGTTTTTAATCGAATTTAAAAAAGCGTTAAAGAATAACGAGTGCTATCATAGATATTATCTAACTATCTATATGCTATCTTATTTTTGTTTTAATTTTTCACCTTCATAAAATAATATATAAAACATGTATAATTTTTTTCAACATTATTTAAACAGCTAAAATTGCATTAGGTACTCTGAATATTAATAATTTTGCTACGAAGAATAAACTAATCAATATGTTCGTCATGTCAGAACTTCCTGGAAAAATGAAAAGCTTTTGAAGATTGCATGGAAAAGAGTTTAAATGGCATTTTCAAACTTATTATTTTAGCTTTAGGTCTTTTTTGACTCCATTGTGTGTTTACACGGTCTACGGACGAATTACACGGGCGTGAATTTCACGAACACTGCCAAAATTACACAAAAACGGAATTACACGTGGAAGAAATTTAAAAAATATAAATATTATGTGCTAAATAAATTTCACTTTGGAAAAAAAAAGAAGTATGTTATAATCTACACATTGAAATGTGGCGTTAATTTAAATATTTTATCAGTATTAGACGAATTATTTGTTTGCGCCCGTGCACACGCAAAATGAATATGAATAAGTAGTTTTAGAAAAACTATAATTATTCAAATAAGGCATGCAAATACAATTTGGGATTAAATCACTACAGTGCAGTGTTGTATTTATATGCCTTTCTTGAAACAATAAAGTTTTAAAACGGACAAAACTATTTATTCGTATTCATATGGCGTATGTACTATAGTAGACGTACTATAGTAGGGGGCAAACAAATAATTCATCTTAATATTTTAAAGTATAACTAAAAAAACGTATATTTAAATAAAATTATTAAATTAGCGCCATCTATGAAAGAGATGATTTTTTGACGTGTTTAATTCTAGTAGGTGTAATTTCCACTATGTGTAATTTCATCCATTTGCAATTCCTTCCGTTTGCAATTCTGGCAATCTAATATTGGTATTTGAAATTTACGCTGTATAATTTATTTTTGTAACCGAAAACTACCGACGTAATCCAAAAAGTTTAACACGACTTTCCGACTTTTGACTTTTGGAAATAATGATACAGAGCTACGGACCAAGAAGTCCCCTATCTCTTTCATCATGATTTTAATTGAAATGTAGTTGGTAAATAAATGTAATTTAGGAATTTTATTAATTATTTGCAATGGAACATGGCTGCAATATAGGGAGCACAACTTTTCGTATTTGCCATACAAAAATCTTCATTTTTATACAGTTTGGAGTTCTGCGACTGCAAAAGTGAAACACGAATTTAATCCGAATGTATTATGCAAATGAGGAAATTGAACCTGCATATATATATATATAATAAATCCCTTGCTTGAAAATATTCTCGTTAAAGAGCTGGCTTGAGCTTTTTCGTGTGTAGATATGGATGTATTTATTATTTTTAAGTATTTAAGTGCTGTTTAGTGTCCATAAAAGGGATTACATTGATAACTGAAAATGTAACATGTTTAGAAAGCACACAGGAGTTTTTTGTTTGATGAAATCAAATATATTCCCGAAGAGGTAAGTTGTGTTTTTTCTTGTTTTGTAATACAGTTGTTTAATAACAGTCGAATCAATCAATGTTTTCACAACGTATTGTAAAGATAACTACTTTGATTAAAAGGGTTTTGTTGTAGAGAATAAAATAAAAAAATGAAATACAATAAATAAAACATTTATTAGTCCTTTGTTAGTCAGCTCATTTAAAACCTTTTTTAATCGAGGCTAAAATTTTCATATTTTATGTTTCTACGATTTTATACATACCTATTATTTACACGATTTCTTGCTGAAAATAATAAAGAAAAACTGGTCTCTATATAAACACATGTGCATCCTATTTGGATACATAGTTTTACATTGGGTACTTAATATTTTATCCATGTTGTTAATGTTTTGTCTAAATGTCATTTGAGGTTTTTCATAATCGCTTTCACATTAATTTAGAAATAATAAATAATACTAAAAATATTTAAAAACCTAAATAATAAATAGAATTGGTTAGTTTATTAACTTCGACTGTGACAAAAAAGCGAAATTGTATTAAAAATCGCTTTAGAGTCACGGCCGAAGTTGAAAACGGTTATGGTTCTTTGGGAGGAGGCGCGGGTGGGGCGGTGACGGGATTGTGGAGCACGAGTGGAGGGGGGAGGTGAAGGAGTGCGGGGAGGGACGAGGATTATTCACCCATCGGGCAGGAGACGTGACGAAGGACGCTGATTGGCGGTGATTTGCTTATTCTTACACCCGACGATCTTTGGATCCTTAAAAGTCTTCTTCACATTTTTAACGAACTTTTACATAAATAATGTTTATTTGATAACACAGCAGGATCACTGATGGCTTATTTGTAGGTTAGTTGGCCACCTTGACGAATTCCGCGTTGTCATAGGCCGCCCCCACGAAGGCAGCGCTGGCAGTCTTGCGGTCCACGGCGCGCACGCGCACCAACAGGAAGGCGGCCACCAAGGAAGCCACCACCAGCACCAGAAGCAGCATCACCAGTCCAGCGACGAAGCTGGGTAAGGACATGCAGATGGTTTCTGGATCGGCTTCTCGCGCTGACTGAACAATCACCGTCTCATTACCAGCCGCGTTGTTCAGGGCGAAGTTTACATCTCCGGGGGCGACTACTTGAATTATTCTGCTCGTGTTGACATCTGTCATCTCTTGGGCCTCCCGTTTGTATATTCTGGAAACGACAAACTCGGCAGTATCCGGATTTCTTCTCCTGCGGGCTCCTCTCAGTTGGTCTGGGAGATCATCTGCTGATCTGGGTCTTCCACCCAAGGAAGCGAGATTTACTTCGGACTCATCTGCGATTCCGCTCTTCCTCTTGACAGTGTTGTAACGGAATCTGCCCGGTGGCGGTGGAGGAGGAATGTTCACTTCGTCGTGGTTGTTGGAGGAAGGCTTCGGTGAAGAAAGGCTCGGAGCGTTAGATGTCGAGGTGGAGACCTGCGCTTGTGGAGGTGGCACTTTGTCTTCCCGGTTCTCCGAGAAAGCCCCCGAGGCGTCGGCAGGATGGCGCGGGTCTGGGAATGCCGGCGGGACGCCGTAGTCGGAATGGGGTAGGGACGGAGGAGCCCCGTACTCGGAGTGAGGTGGGCCGTACTCGCCTCCTCCCAGACTGTTTCCACCCAGTAAAGGAACTCCGTACTCCGAAGTCAAACCGTGTCCGTGACCTGCGCACTTAGGTTCGGGGCAGTTATACCTACAGACTTGAATGACGCATTGGAAGTGGACATTCATAGAGTCTGGGAACTTGAAAGCTTGGAAATAAGCAAACGATACTACAGATGCGGATGGACCAAAATTCTTTATTTTCTGGAATCTGCTCATAATTTTAGGTCTCACTACGCAACCATATTGATCTACCAGTTGTATGGGCGCTCTCTTGCCGTCATGAGCAACGCAATTACGTACTAACATGTCGAATTTATTTTCGTCATCCTTGATTGCTAAAACCATTGTCATGGTTTGTCCAATTTTGACAATTCCGGACACTTCGGAGGCCCAAGGTCCCTTTCCGACCTGTATTTGCATCCAGCACTGCAAGTTGTCCCCGAGGAAGTTCGCCGTGACCGCATGGAGCATGTCGACTTGAAATGGTCGAAACGTCACAGCCTTTTCGTAGAAGTCGTACCACGTGCACCTGAGCTTGCGGGCCTGATCCCACACCTCCTGCACGTAAGGGTCATACTGGATGATGATGGTATTCTCCACGTAGCTGCCGCTAGGCGCGGGACTACCGTAGGCCGCGGCGTTGTGGTTGGCCGAGCTGGACATGCCGCAGCTGTTGAGGAAGATCTCGAAGGTGGCGCTCAGGTGGCCGGTGCCCGGCTTCAAGTGGACGCAGTGGGGGTCGCTGTAGAAGCCCTTAGAGAAAATCATTCCGTAAAAGGGTCTATCGAATTCGATGTTAACTCGCATGTGTGTCTTTTCGCACTGCACCTGCAGATGCTTGATCTGCGGGCTGTCGGGAGACGCGAGAGGCCAGGGGTCGTCAGCGCGAGAAGTCAGGGCTACGCCGGGCGGCGAAGCAGGCCCCACTGGATAAGGGCCCCCGGCGCGGTGCTCCAGAGGTAGAGCCGATGACTCCACAAGAGGAGCGTCGCATCGCGCTTCCTGAAATCAAACGTATTTTCTGGTTAAAATCATTCTCAATTCAATCGTTGTCAGAAGATATCTATGTGCAAATCATTTTCGTAATTTTAAAAGTTTTCATTTATTTCATTTAAACGCCCTATAGGGCGTTTACGTACAATGCAATTTGTCAGATTGCCAACTTTATACATTTAGGCGCAGAGGTTGTTAAAAAATAATTGGATAGTAGTACAAACGTGGTGGATGTTTAGATGATTTTTTTTTAGGATGTATGTGTTTGTTTAGTATGAGAGAGAATATTTCTTCAATCAATCAAAATACAACTTATTTAGTTTATGATTTTTTTAACTGCACGGATTTAGTTAGGCTGTCGTTGCATTACCTCTTGAATGTATTCTAATGTCACTAATTATGTATCACTATAACATTAAATGTTTTAAAAATCCTTAATGGAGTATATAATAAATATTACTTTAATATTTTCACGAACAACTAGTATTTGTTAGTGAAAAGTATTTATTTTACTCACGCATTAAGGTGTGGGTAAATAAAAGAGAATTGACTCGTGGCTGCATCTTCCCCTCTATCCCCAAAATAAATATCGATCTGTCGACCTGTCAATCTGTTGGTGTACCGTTATTAATTTATTACTGAAAGTACTCCACGCTCGATAGGTTATTTTTAATTAGCCAGCTAATAACCAAAAGCTTGTGGATTTTTATTTTTGGAATGCGGGAAAATATTTGCCTTGGTTAGTATTAATTATTTTATCATCTAAGAATTTACTACAATCATTTTGCAACATACATATGTATAATATAATTTCTACAAGTAGAAAATAATATCCATTATACTCGTGTATTTGAATATCTTCACACGAGTTTTACCACTAATGATTTTACAAGAAATATTATTTTAATGCCAATTTATTCAATTAAGTTCAAAAATAGTAATTTAGGTTTTATGTCTGTGATTTTAACTCTGGTTCGATGAACTCGGATTTGTTTTGAACTTAAGGATCATTTTCAAAATTGTAACTTATTTGTATTGAGAATTCAAACAAGTGATAAAATAATAATAAACCTGTAGCGATTTTAATTGTCAATTTCGAAATTGAGTTCGATTTGTCAAGAATTGGGTTTGATGTGTCAATAATTTCGACATAATTTCCAATAACTTACATCAAGATAAAACATTAAATAAAAGATCAATAAAAATATTCACGAAAAGTGTTATTACGTCGTTAATAAGTTTTCTTGGGTATTATTTCTAAATCATTTTGCAGAAATTTTCCTTATTCTTATCAGTATTACTTGCATTAACTTTCAGCTTTATAAATAATACAATTATATATTATATCCCGTGATTTTTCACGGGTCTGCGCTAGTCATTAATAATATTTAAACATAATTGAAACTTAGATACCCATAAAAAAAAAATAAAAGAGACGGTAAGAAAATGTGCGGCAGTTGTGTAATTGGCAGCTCGACCACCTGTTCAGTTGTATCGTGTGTGATGCCCCTGCTTTCTTTAGTGTGTATATATAGTCTGTACATATTGAAACCGCTCGAGTCGGTGACCCACTTAACCGGGCCGGCCGCGGCCTGAAGGCATCCGGATATCATTTCACTTTCTACCGCCGCATCCTGGTAGCCGACAGAGGGGGGGCGCGTATACCTTCTACCTTATTATGGGCTCTTGTAATATTACGTATCGCTAACATATCAACTATCTACTCGCGTCGCTTTTAATGTTATTTGCGTATTCCTGGAATATTATCGTCATTTACTAAATGTTTCTAAAAATGAAAATCATTGAAGGGTCCTTTCCTTATTTAATATTGGGGACAAGGCATTTAAATGTTTGAAGAGATGTTGGAAAGAAAAGTGTGTAATTATTTTGATGAGTGTAGTCGTAGCGTGAGATTTTTGCGTGATTATCTCGAAACCAACGCCAGCTGGCTTTTGGTATCTAATATCGACTTTTTTCATCGATAATCTCCTTAGAACCCGACCATTATTAATAATGTGACTGTGGTGAAATCTACAATGAAACCGATATCTTAAATAATTACCAATCGTTTCTCCTCATTGAATTGAATACACACAGGTAGCAACTCAAGCAGATTTACAAATTTTAATTATTTTCCCTTCATCATTCCAAACCTCAAACAGAAACTGCATTTACCTTCTAGGAGGGCAAATAGTGAAATGGAAAGTATTAAAAAGGTCTATCATTGGGTGACTTTTTAGTCACCTTTATTATAACAATGAGTGAAACTTTTCCTTTCAATTTCGCTCAACCCGTGACGAAATAATAACCCAGCTGAATTTTTTCTCGGAATTCTGAGAAAGTCTGCGGTATTTTAAATTGCAAGAGACAAAAGAGTTTTGTATTCCATTTAACTTCGTGCTTCTTTGTTTGAAACAAACCAATTTAACAGCAGTTTAGTTGGATGTAATTATTTATGCATGTTACTTTTCCGGAGATCCACATTTTATTATTATTTCTATGTGCCGTTGTTGCCATCAGCTTCAAAAACGTTGCATAAATCCAAAAGCGCAGCTCGTGTTAACTACCAAAAAGGCCATTCACATGTTGGGAGATAATTTATCCTGAATAAAATATACCACTTGTAACAAACGCAAAAAAATATATTGTTAGTTCAGCACAAAATTCTTTGTCTGTGTTCTAACCCTTACCATGTTAAATAAACAATAAATGTATCCCTTGAAAATAAACTTCTCATTTACAAAGTCTAATCGCCGTAACGTATGTGCGCATTACCGTGTGGGTGTACGTTCCTGAGACCATGGGAGCCCAAATGAAGTAGGATTTTTCTCCAAATACATTGAGAATCAGAGTTTCCGTCTTTAAATACATCCTAAGTTTATCAAAAAGGCGTTCATAAATAGGCTCATCCGGTGTGAAGAATGCGTTAGTACGTAATTAAAAAGTGAACTAAATCAGCCCCCCAGGCACCAATTTCCGAAACCTTGCGCGTAGTATTTTCTCAAACTAGACAGACGTTTGTCTAAAAATAATAACCTTGAATAATTCACTAGTTGGTGAAGTAGAGCATGTAGGCTAATTGGGCCCAGTAATTGTACTCGTAGCTTTACGCATAGAATGAAGAAGAACACAAGAAATGCGAATCGTGTTCCAAAAATATGGCCAATCGGGCCTTAAATTTCCAATACAAAACTGTGTTTCATCATCATTATGAAATTCAAACGGGATTGCGATATAAGTTGTCAGGCAAGTGTAAGAGAGACAGAGCTCGTGCTAAAGGAGCTAGAATCAACATATATTGTGAGTGGCGACATTTTTATGCATTTAATTCTACCGGAAGGCATTTCTACTGCGGTTGCTTTAGGTGCCAATTTGCCAATTTGCCAATTTGCTGAACTTGCGCTATGTCGTTACAGAAATACTATTAGACTTTTATGAAAATGCCGAAGTTTATCACATAAATATAACAAAAATCTACACAACAATGACCCTCAATAGTTTTCTGTTTTTTCTTGTTTAGTCTAATCAGTCTAATCATTTAAATAAAAATACTGTCATGTTAAGAGAGAAATCATATGATCTAATTTTGCTCCAAAAAAAATTCTTGATTTTATAAAAATTACTTCAGATACCTAAAGCTATTTTTAGTGTACATATAAATATTTAATAATTGTATTCTAATATGCATTTTCTCTGATGAAGAGACTTGTGGTTGTGACGCTAATAGGAATATACAAAACAAATCTGATATACACGAAGTAATTATTGCATTTAAAATTGAAATGGTTTCGCCAAAGTCGTTTTCCCACTTTCCAATTTTTTTTCTTTTAACTTTTCAATTTCAATGCCAGCAACCCGGACGTTTATTTTATTGTGGCTTTTATTTTCCAATATAAAACGTCATCATTAATTTACATCGTAACTATTAAGTTGTCCTATTGTGGGTAGGTACTGGGTAAGCAGGCACTTGACACATTAATTTATTTATCTTACTGTGGGTACTGGGTACGTACGCACTTTACACTTTTATTAGATATTTTTCGATGGTATGAATAATACTCGTATATATCATTGAATATATACTTATACGTGCATTATTATTATTATGATACAAGAAGTATAACAGTATCACTTTCCGATCAGTTTATTAAAAGCCCTATTGTAAAATAAGATTTACTTCAACTGTAATTAAAAATAAATACATTTCGTATTTTATATCATTTTCATCCTTTCTAAAATTATGAGACGTTTTTTGCAGGAGAAATACAATATTTTTTTTTTAAATGTACTGAATTAGTTGCCAACCTTCTCGCTCTATATATATTAATTGTTAATATCAAAAATTATGTTTTTTTTATTCCTAATCCATGAACACTAAGAATACCTTGAGTTTACAACCAGAATGCATTTAGAAGTATTTATGTTGGTCGACTAGTATTTTTTTTGAATTTCCGCAAATATCTAAGGAAGATATTTCAACGAGCGGTGAAAGGTTAATGCAAAAAACTTTTGGGTAATTTATTAACATGAGATCTCTAAAAAATTATGTGAGGAAAGTGTTAATTTAATTAACAAGGAATTAAAATTTTATATAGTTAGATCCCGTAGAGTGGTTGAAGAGGACTAAGAGAAATGGCAAACTGGGTGAAAAAGAAGTCCCAAACGTCCCACGAAGACATTGCGCAATCCAACAGAGTCGGGTCATGTCGAGATTTACAATAACAGAAGACTGTTGTAGCAGATATAAATCAAACTAGTTTTGTGTGTCAAAAAAGCGTTATGATATGTGGTTTTTATTCAAATCGCACTGAAATGGCATGGTTGACAGTTGGTTAAATCATTATGCAAGGAATCATTGAATGGAACATCCTTATACATATCAAACAATTATCAAGCAACAGGTAGTACAAACCTAATGCCTATCCCTTAAGAGTTATCACATTTAAAGTGCGTCAAATTTAAAAAAATATATTTATTTTGTATTAGTGGGAATTTAGAAATAATATCAATATTTTTATGTTTATTTCCTGCAATAAAACTTTTATATTTTCTGAACATCAATTATGAAAATCTTTATATTATTTTTATGAATGAAAATATTTTTTTAAATATTTCAGCTCACCTGTAACAATAAAATCACAAAGGCTGCGATGAGATACTTCATTCGTTTCATCCTGCTGTCAATCAATGTTGTCGTCCTGATTCCTGAAAAGGATGGTATTCTCAATTAAACACACTTTTCATAAAAACTAAAACCATAAAACACAATTTCACTTCACTGAAACCAATATAGAAGTTAAGCAATAAATTAAGAAACAGCAATTTTAATCACAGTTAAATGACAGCTGCGATAAAAAGATCAAATGGTTTTCGCGGTGGATTGGTAGAATTTATCAGTAACGGCGGTCACGGAAGAACTAGGCAATGGGCAATGTAGGCATGTCGGGAGATACGCGCGCGGCGCTGGCGTGAGACCGCGGCAGACTGGCAACTAGCAGCTAGCAGCTAGCAGCTAGTAACCGTGTACTGGGTACTGGGTGTACTGGCCTCGGCTGCTACGGCCGCTACGCACGCTGCTACGAGCTACGACGGCATGACCCACTGACACACTCGTCACTGCGCACTGGGCATTGCGCACTCGGAGCACCAACCAACCAACTCATTCGCTCAACACGACCAACTCATCGCCATGAGATATATGTTAAATACGTTTAGGACCCACTTTGCATTCCGGCGGGATACTTAAGTTAAAAGTGAAGTAATTACTTTATTTATAAATCTCACTCACGTATAGTGAAGGCCATTGATTGATTGATTGCATTCAATAATTAATGTTTAAATTTTCGCTTTCAAATCACCAAAATCAGTATGCACACCAGGACTTTCGGTATTTTGATTGTGACTTATAATAATGTAGCGTGTGATTATGCTATGTGACGCTTGTGACTGATATGTATAAAATGTAATAATTAGGAAATGAAGTGTAATGTCTAGTTATGAGTATAAAACGGGAAACGCGCTGCGGGCGAGCACTGAGCCTACTTTCTACCCATTTAGTCAACCATTTGAACCCGCATACATTAATTATCTACAATCAGTCATGCTTAGCACTATTTACTTATCACTATGTGATTTACGTGCTTTCAGAATCATGTCGATTTCTTAAATCCTGCCAGGTTTGTACAAACGGGTTCCGCGCGTCGATATCTCGTGAAAGTCATTATTTCTGCTCGACATGTGTACATACTGAACTCTCGTTATTCTAATCTAGTGCTCACTCTGTGTAAGAGTTTAATATAGTTGATGTATCAACTGACGTTTCAACCCGACATTAAATAAATCCTGATGACCGCTGAATTAGTACGATTAAGTAAACAAATGGCGAAAATTCTCACTTTTGACTTAATATTTAGTAAACTTTATTTCGTAAAAATTCACCTGGCTGCTATGTACGAGTACTATACAGTCGCCTTAAAACTTTTCTATTTCTGAATTTTTATATATCTACCTACTGAACTTAACTTATAGTTTCAGATTTCTCCTGAAAATTATTTTGAAGATACCTGTAACCTATTGCAATCCAAAATATAACTTTCTAGTTCAGCAATTACCATGGAATGTATTGGTTAATAATCGTAGTTCGTTGGTGTCCAATGGTTTAATTGAACAATGAACCTGAACTTGCCATTAGACCACCACTAATCAGTAATCATATCTACCACAATCGCAATGCAGTATTGTAAGTGGTAAGACCAGAATTACAAAACAGTATCATTATAACGCTACGTACCTGCCTACTACGTTAATGTTAAACATATTTCTATCGTATATTTTAATTTTTTGTTATCTATTTTAATTGATGTTCTTTTGGATACTGTAAATTAGAGAAATGTGCTTTTTATCGATGCTCTGTTGCACCGCTGCTTCTTCCGTAGGTGACTAAAGTATCTTTTAATTGCATTCCGAGTAGAGAGCGCAAAGCAGAGGGCAGTTGAAGGCTGCGGGGGACCCTCTGAGCCTCATACCACTCACCGCAGAGCAGCCATCTCAGGGATGATGATATAATTAAAACTGAAGTAACATTTGAATGAAAACGTGCTAGTATCTACTTGTTTGTTGTCACTTGTCGCCCGATTGATCTAAGGTGGGTCAACGAGAGACCCAGCTTTAGTAGACGGCTTCTCCTGCACTAATCTAGTAACAAGACTGTGTGATCTTGTTTAGAAAGTAGAGCAGATACAGCAGACAGCTACAGGTGAAGAGAGTCGAGAGCGCTGCAACGCTAGCGACCAACAACCGGCCGGACCGCGGCAATACAATACGGCACAGCCAGCTGTTGATACTGGCCCCACCAATTACCTTTTTATTGGTCACTTTTCAAATCTTCGCATTTGAATTTTTTATTTGATTTTATACTCTAAAGTTGTATTTCATTGGTATTTTATTTATCATAAGGCAGCTTTTTAACATTTTAATGATCTAAATACTGATAAGTTAAAATAACAAGCTTTTTATGAATTTATATTCAAGCGTTGTAGTCCTATCGTGATCCCTGCGTATTACACTCCGCAGCCTTACTTAGCTTTGGTGAAAATCATTTGAAAATAATAAGAGTAATATCAATCAATACAGCGAGCAAGTGGCAATCTCTCTTCCGATGGATGCAGCGCTCCAAGTGTAAACCAGTCCTAGAGATGTTCAGAAACTCATTACGCGTTGCTCGAGGCTTCGGATTACTTTTCACTTCTCCCGACATGTCTCTGGGCTAAGCATAAATGAAATCGGCCTCGATACATCCTGATCTATTTTCTTTGCAAACGCACTCACCTGAAATGTTGATCAATCAATATTTCACATTTACATTTCTTTTCCGATAACGCGCCATTAAATAGGTGTTTCCACTCAATCGGTTTACTGACAACTTGTAAATAGGACTATTCTAGAATAGTGTTTCCACTCAATCGGTTTAGTGACTTCAACTTGTAAATAGGACTATTCTAGAATAGTGTTTCCACTCAATCGGTTTACTGACTTCAACTTGTAAATAGGACTATTCTAGAATAGTGTTTCCACTGAATCGGTTTACTGACTTCAACTTGTAAATAAGACTATTCTAGAATAGTGTTTCCACTCAATCGGTTTACTGACTTCAACTTGTAAATAGGACTATTCTAGAATAGTGTTTCCACTCAATCGGTTACTGACTTCAACTTGTAAATAGGACTATTCTAGAATAGTGTTTCCACTCAATCGGTTTACTGACTTCAACTTGTAAATAGGACTATTCTAGAATAGTGTTTCCACTCAATCGGTTTACTGGTTTCAACTTGTAAATAGTACTATTTTAGAATCATTTTGCTTTTTTCTGAATTTACTTTGAGGAAATTAATTATAATAATAATCGTGTACAACTCAAGTGGTTTTTACAAAACCGATATCTGGTATACAATTCAGCTTCCACCGATTTGAAGAATGAGCCAAAAAGAAAAATATATCATCATAATATTTTTTCTCTTCATATTTAAAGAATTTAACATCAGAAATAATGTATAAAATATTCCTATACAACTCAACTTTATGAGTATAGAGAATATGTTTAAATAAAGCTGCACCATTCAGAAACATAACAACTATCTGGTTAAAAACATGTTACCGACTTTGGGTCAACAGAACTTCAAATACGTAGTGTAAAAATACTATATTACCTACACGAACACCACGTATGTGCCTTATTTGACAATACAACAGAACCTTAATACTAATACGATCCCGCCCAGAATTAAAATTTGCTCTATCGAAGTCTTACCCTAGCATAGGTTGGTACATAATGTAAGTAAGTACAAATAGCCGAGAACGTTTTAAGATACGTTCCCGAAAGAGTTATGTGCTTTCATTTGAGAATACAACAGAACCTTAATACTAATACGATCCCGCCCAGAATTAAAATTTGCTCTATCGAAGTCTTACCCTAGCATAGGTTGGTACATAATGTAAGTAAGTACAAATAGCCGAGAACGTTTTAAGATACGTTCCCGAAAGAGTTATGTGCTTTCATTTGAGAATACAACAGAACCTTAATACTAATACGATCCCGCCCAGAGTTAAAATTTGCTCTATCGAAGTCTTACCCTAGCATAGGTTGGTACATAATGTAAGTAAGTACAAATAGCCGAGAACGTTTTAAGATACGTTCCCGAAAGAGTTATGTGCTTTCATTTGAGAATACAACAGAACCTTAATACTAATACGATCCCGCCCAGAATTAAAATTTGCTCTATCGAAGTCTTACCCTAGCATAGGTTGGTACATAATGTAAGTAAGTACAAATAGCCGAGAACGTTTTAAGATACGTTCCCGAAAGAGTTATGTGCTTTCATTTGAGAATACAACAGAACCTTAATACTAATACGATCCCGCCCAGAATTAAAATTTGCTCTATCGAAGTCTTACCCTAGCATAGGTTGGTACATAATGTAAGTAAGTACAAATAGCCGAGAACGTTTTAAGATACGTTCCCGAAAGAGTTATGTGCTTTCATTTGAGAATACAACAGAACCTTAATACTAATACGATCCCGCCCAGAATTAAAATTTGCTCTATCGAAGTCTTACCCTAGCATAGGTTGGTACATAATGTAAGTAAGTACAAATAGCCGAGAACGTTTTAAGATACGTTCCCGAAAGAGTTATGTGCTTTCATTTGAGAATACAACAGAACCTTAATACTAATACGATCCCGCCCAGAATTAAAATTTGCTCTATCGAAGTCTTACCCTAGCATAGGTTGGTACATAATGTAAGTAAGTACAAATAGCCGAGAACGTTTTAAGATACGTTCCCGAAAGAGTTATGTGCTTTCATTTGAGAATACAACAGAACCTTAATACTAATACGATCCCGCCCAGAATTAAAATTTGCTCTATCGAAGTCTTACCCTAGCATAGGTTGGTACATAATGTAAGTAAGTACAAATAGCCGAGAACGTTTTAAGATACGTTCCCGAAAGAGTTATGTGCTTTCATTTGAGAATACAACAGAACCTTAATACTAATACGATCCCGCCCAGAATTAAAATTTGCTCTATCGAAGTCTTACCCTAGCATAGGTTGGTACATAATGTAAGTAAGTACAAATAGCCGAGAACGTTTTAAGATACGTTCCCGAAAGAGTTATGTGCTTTCATTTGAGAATACAACAGAACCTTAATACTAATACGATCCCGCCCAGAATTAAAATTTGCTCTATCGAAGTCTTACCCTAGCATAGGTTGGTACATAATGTAAGTAAGTACAAATAGCCGATAACGTTTTAAGATACTTTCCCGAAAGAGTTATGTGCTTTCATTTGAGAACGTTACACTAAGTACACTAGGTACAAAATTCTTTAATAAAGTATCAGAAAATACAGGTTCCCGTAATAAGAGCTTTAAAAAATATACTAGCAAAAAGTTTAATACTAAGGAATCAACAGTAATGAAACCTTCTTCATAACTAAATAAATAACACCCCTATACACACAACCGTGGGTTTTTATGTAAAATACCTTTAAATAAAATTATAGATACCTGATATATATTTTTTATTTTTTTAAAGAAAGACAAACATTCCCGGGTTACGAATAACCTGACAATATTTGAAAATCTCCTACTACCACCACAGTAAGCGGAAAATGTTGCTCGTGTTGTGATGGAGGACTTAGCCTATATATTATATACATACACATTTAATGCCTACACGTATATATACATACACGTGTAATACCTATATATGTATTACACATATGAATTATTACTCCTTTATCGACTATGTATATATGACGGACTACGTAGTCGAGGGGAAAGGCTCTCGACTAGCAAGCTGGAGGTCGCGGGTTCAAACCAGGGAGTGCAGAAGTTAATTTTATTTTATTGGTTCGTGTTATTTCACAATTTAATCGTTTAAAATAATATAATGTGTGTTTGCGGCACGTTCCAAAGTGAAATATTCTCTCAGTATCGACCTGGTATAACACCACCATTCAGAATTGAAACGCTGCTTGAAATGGCGTTAGCTGTGTTTGGTGACCAGATTTGAATAGCCGGGTATTTGTTTACCTTCTTCTTCCTCATCTCCTCCCCCTCTCCACTACCTTCATCCCTGGGTACTTACCCCAATTAGCGATGCCATAGTATCACTGGCTCCAGGTTGTCTCCAGGAGACCCGTTGGGACTCTTGCGCGGTATCAGGAGTACATATTGTCACACCGTATTTCATTTGTATCTACGAAGCTTATTAAGTAATGTAGATAAACGTTGTGACGAAATAAAAGTTTTCAATTTGTGCAAATTATAAAATGTTTTCTAAAATGCCCTAGTCTTATTGTGTGACACGTGACAACACTCGGAGACATACTTCATCTCGCCCACCTGATCACACACAAGTGTATTCAGTTGTGAGTAGTTAGGCGGCGCACCTAAGGACGGCCAAAGGAAGTTACGGCGCCAAATATAGGTACAAGCAGTCTTCAAACTCATCATAAATACCTTTGAAACGTTCTTTATAAACTACTGTGATCGCAACCCATTATTATTATAATAATAATTGTATGCTATTCTAACCAATGGAAATATTTTAATATGAATACTTTTAATTATTAATAATAATTTAACAAGAATAGAATAGTTTGTCGTGTTCGCTGGAGGCTGACGAGGACCCCGGGCAGTAGGCAGTAGGCAGCAGTTAGCATTTGGCACCACCTTCGTCTCACGCCTCACGCGTGTGAGTTGTGTCGGGGATTATTGTTACTTTAAACAATGCTAATAATTATCATTCCCCGCGCGAGAACCTAAATCTCAAAGAAGAGAACTACCTCCTAGTAAAACTTTACAGTTTTCTATCGCTACTACTTTTGCCAGCTCTTCGAATACATATATGCTTAAAGTTGTACCTTACTTTGTTTTTATAAGGGTTGTTAAGTTTTTAAATTTTATAAGTACTGATCATGAAAGAAGGGCAAATTATGATTAGCACTTCCTATGATTATTTTTTCAGCATTAGTAAATTTGTGAATTCATCAATCATCCAAATACTAATTTCGGCTGTGGGTCTGTGTGTGAGTTGGTAATTACCTATTGTTACCAGCTCTGTACCGTTTATGTTAAGTTGTTTAATGTTAATTGTGTGTGACCAAGATCACCCTTAATGGGTGAAAGCCAAAATAAATAGTAATAAAATAAACTCTGGTTCAATGAACTCGGATTTTTTTTAAATTTCATTTTCAAAATTGAAACTGATTTCGTCAAGAATTCAGACAAGAGATACAGTGCCTACCCATAAAATAACTTTTTTTAAGCAGAACATTATTTTAATTCCGTATTTGAAATTATTATTCCTTTCGTTTAAATTTCTTAGGGTTAGGACGGGGTGTTTCGCTGAATTTGAATAATTCATCAACCTTCAAAGTTATTTTCAAGTTCTGTTATTATTTCGGTTCTGATGATTGAAGCAACTAATCTATAATTATATAACAGAACTGGAATAGATCAGGCAAGAAATGTTCAAATTCTGTGAAACAAACCGTTCTTAATGTTGACGAATTTCGTGATTTTTTAAGTGGTGATTTTATAACTTTTTATCTTACATAATATCTCGTAATTTTTGCTACCTGTAGTATATGCCAGAGTGACATATTTCCGCTCGGAGATTAGTCTAGAGAAACTTAATACAGTAAATTTTAAATTTGAAAGCGTCCCTGAGTATCGAGCAATCGACCATTTCTTGTGGTTATAAAATAATTATGAAAGTCAATATATTATCTCATTGAGTTGATGGAAAAACAGAACACGACATGTGAAACATCGAACTCGTAAATCTCCACAATCAGGTTTGCACGCGATTGATAGAAATATAGGTGCACGTACAAGTACTAGGTACAATAATACGTGTGCTGTATAATGCACACATTGCAAGCATTACTTAGATTCTTATCGTACCTTACACGTAAATGATTGCAGAAGGTCACGTTTAAGAGAATCTGGAATAGCTGTCCATACTCACATTACTCCTGTTCTCACCCAAGGGCGGGTTTTCCAAATCTACTGTCATCAATCTTCTACAACTACAAAAAGTTAGTTTATTATGCATACAATGCTTTCCTTCGGAGATACACATAGTCTAAAGTGTAAAAAGGTATTTAACTAACCTTACGTAACTTGGCATCTAAATTGCAGGATAATATGTTTACGCGATATATCAATAACCAGTCGATTAGATCGCTATACTTATTGTGGAGAAGTGCACTCATTGCGGCCTGACGGAGATAGCGGAGGCTGTTCAGGAAGGCTGTAGTCTATAAACTGTATACTGTAGATTATGCGCTATAAACTGTAGACTTTAGACAGTAGCTTGCCTTAGCAGCATGCCCACCGGAATTCCGGTTTCGTGAGATTGCGCGGAAAATAACGAGAAATTTGAAAGCGAATCATACCTACAGAGAAATTCGTATTGTCAATATCTGAGCATGAGAATGGTGAGAGACTTTTTGTTATTTTCATAGGTGCCTTTCGAATAATGCGCATGAAATCTTGGCTTACGTGAAGCGCGCTTGCAACTTGTCAGAGTATATAAAGATATTTGCGTAGCTAGTAAACACCCACTATTAGAGCATTTTAGATACATCGCTATTAAGGCTGATTTCAGGGTGGGTTAAGGTTTTTGAAAAACTTTTTTTATCAGGTCAATTCTGAATTCGTCTGAGGTTGTTTTGTGTTACTTAAGAACAGATGTGTTGACTTCCGTGACAAGTTTTTTATGACATACATATAAGTATGGACGTAAGAACTGCGGATGAACTGTATAAACGGTTTTAAATAATCTTGCCAGTTTTTGTAACTACAAAGTACTACAAAGTAATACGGAACGAATTGCGTCTGCGTAAAGTAAAAAATATTAATTAGTGTTTTTTATAAAATAATTATTAATATACTACGTACGAATGTAAAGGAGCATTGTTAAATTGAAATGATGTTAAGCTTGTGGTTAAGTTGGTGGTAAGTGCTAGTTCGTACAGATTAATTTTCATTGTGGCTTTTTGGGTTTAAATGAGCGATTTTGGGATATTATCATTTGCCCTGCCCCATCCGATAATTTCTTATTCTAAGAGCAATTGGCAAAGAGCTATGTAGATATTTATTAAGTTTATTACTGAGGACATTAATGATACGTATTGTGTGAATGTTTGGATTTTGTCTCGGAGACACAAACAGAGAGAAATGAAGACAGCATCAACAGGCTTGCAAGGTCACTTACTTTCACTTGCCGCCGCGCCGGGGCGATGTGCCGTGAGCCGAGTTCTCGCATTAAGTACCTACTTCCCGGTTTCAACGCTGTGTTTCAACGAAGGGACCCTACAAATAACAAACACTGCCTTCTTTACTCGTTACCGCTTTACACCAAGTTTCCAGTAAACTGGTAGCGTTCCTGTGTAGGTCCGGATGTGTCCTCACTTACTGATTATAGTTATTATGCATACTTACTGATTATAGGCCTGTGTTAAAAACTTCACTGTCGTTAGAATTTCTGCATATAATTATGAAAACTTTATGATTTCCGCCCGACAAATGTACATATTTTACGCCTAATACGCTCCCGATTTCTTGTTTTATTTATGCTTTTTGACATAGATACGAGTATTTTACAAATAATAAAAGTAAGTAAAGTCATGCATTTACTTGTTTGGCAACGGGGTGCCGTTTCTCTATAAATGTGAACTTGAATTTAATTAGTTTAAGAACGAAAATCTGCACTAAAGTGAAACATTACGTACTTCTACGTAGTAATCCAATAAATATTAAATATACAACATCCGGAACTTTAAAATAATAAAGGTAAGTAAAGTCATGCATTTACTTGTTTGGCAACGGGGTGCCGTTTCTCTATAAATGTGAACTTGAATTTAATTAGTTTAAGAACCTAAATGTGCACTAAAGTGAAACATTACGTACTTCTACGTAGTAATCCAATAAATATTAAATATACAACATCCGGAACTTTAAAATAATAAAGGTAAGTAAAGTCATGCATTTACTTGTTTGGCAACGGGGTGCCGTTTCTCTATAAATGTGAACTTGAATTTAATTAGTTTAAGAACCTAAATGTGCACTAAAGTGAAACATTACGTACTTCTACGTAGTAATCCAATAAATATTAAATATACAACATCCGGAACTTTAAAATAATCGAGCATTTTTTGGTACATAAGCCCGGAAAAATACCTTACAAGGCCTCTAAAAACTACTTCAAAGCTCAAAATCTCCTACCTACGAACACATTTTCCGTTATGATTTTATTAGATAATGTGGCATATTAAGTTCTTTATAGGATTAGTCACCGAACCTCCGTAGTGTGCAGTCGTGTTTACCAGTGCTCTGTGTTTGACGGCTTACTTTGACGGCGGCGCGGCGTACAGATAAGATTTATTTATTGTTACCTTTTCGTATTCATTATTTTTGTTTGTGTTATTGGTTTGCGACGAAGTTGCGTGTATTATTTCTATCATTTATTATTTCTAAAATAATAATTATTGTTTAATTTGTTGAAATGAATTAGACTCCATTGTTCAAGCATCTAAGTCTTCCCTTGTCAACACTAGTTTACATTGTGAATTATTTCCTAACATGATAATAAAAGCTGCAGAAAAAACACTTAAAAAACGTAATGTTAACATTAAGATAAAACATTCCACCCCATGGTGGGATGAAGAATGCACTAGTGTCGTTAAATCCAGAAGAGAAGCAATTTCCATTTTCCGTAAATGTATGTCTTTCGAAAATTACCTTTCTGTGAAACGCGCCCAGGCAGAAGCGAAACGCGTTTTGAAAAACAAAAAGCGGTCTGGATGGCGAAAATTCTGTGAAAGCTTGTCTCCTGAATCTCCCCAGTCATCCGTATGGTCCAATTTAAAAAAATTCGGTTCGTCATATACTCCGCAGCGTTCTAAACATATTCCAGAAGAAATTATTATAGGTTTTGCTGATAAGATAGCTCCTCCGTCAGTTGCCAGATGTGAGGAAATGCCTTCCTTTATTTCTTATCCATCTCACTCTAGCTGGCTGGACTCTCCTTTCTCAATAAGTGAATTAAATCGAGTAATCAATTCCCTTCCAGACTCTTCTCCTGGCCCTGATGGAATCTTATATAGTTTCATGAAAGCATTCTCAGACATGTCGGTTGAATATTTTTTATCCCTAATTAATTACATGTTCGAAACGGGATTTATTCCGGAAGTCTGGAAAGTTCAAAAAATCCTTCCGATTTTAAAACCTGGCAAAAATCCATCTGAAATCTCATCCTATCGTCCTATTGCTCTTTCGTCATGTTTAATGAAAGTAGCAGAACACTTGATAAAGAACAGATTGGAATGGTTTGTTGAAAATCACAGAATTATCTCTCCTAATCAATATGGCTTCCGGAAAAAGAAATCAACCATAGATAATTTAAGTGTGTTAACAACAGACATCCGTATATCTCAGTCCCTTAATTCTTGCACTCTGGCCACATTTCTTGATCTTTCGTCAGCTTACGACGATGTATTAATTAACATTTTGAAAGAAAAATTAATTAAAATAAAAATTCCTTTAAAACTAGTTCAATTTATTATTAATTTACTAACAGACAGATCCATTATTATCCACTTTTCCTCAAAAACTATAAATCGCAAACTATGGAAAGGGTTACCTCAGGGGTCCGTAATCAGTCCATTATTATTTAATATATATATAAGTGATTTAGACAGTGTAATTCCTTCATCTATCAAGCGACTTTATTTTGCTGATGATTTCCTTATATATTTATCACACAAAAATCTATCGCGCGCTGCGAAGGAATTGAATTTGGCTTTACATAATATTAAAGTTTGGTTGTTAACAAATGGGATGAATTTAGCTACCTCTAAAACTAAAGTAGTGGCTTTTACGCGCAAAAGAAAAATACCCCCCTTTTCTGTCTGCTTTGATAATGTCCCTCTTCAAATCGTTAAGCAAATTAAATTTCTTGGACTACTTTTGGATCATAAACTTTCCTGGCTCCCGCATATTCAAAACATTTCGGCTAAGTGTGAAAAGGGGCTAAATATTATGCGAGCTGTTTCCAGAGTGTGGTGGGGATCTCATCCTACTACTCTTAAATTAATGTATGGTGCTCTAGTGCGAAGCCATTTGGATTATGGAACATTTCTTTTTGATCCTCTTCCTAAATATTTGGACAAAAAACTTGAAAGAATTCAGTCCAAAGCGCTCAGAATAATTATTGGAGCGATGAAATCTTCTCCAATTAATTCTCTCCAGGTAGAATGTGTTGATCCCCCCTTAATTTTAAGGAGACAATTCCTAGCTGATAAATATATTTTTAAATCTTTTTCTATATCGCGTCACCCTTTAGAACAAAGCCTTGATTATTTGTTCAATTACTTAAATAACGAAAAAAGATCGACAGATAAAAATCGACTTCCTCTCCTTCTAAAAAGTTTTCTTTCATTCAAATCTCTGTCTTCTTCCCTCCAAAATCTACAAAAAGATCCTATCCTTCCTATTTTCACCATCCCATTTGATTCTATCAATTATATCCCCAACGTTATAACTTCAGACTTCCGAACTGATATTTTAACCTCATCTAATCAAAATGTTGAGGAAAAATTTAAAAACATTACATCTTCTAAGTTTCCAGAATTTTCTCTCATTTACACAGATGGTTCTAAGTCTGATAACAAAGATTGTGGAGCTGCGGTACACATTCCCGAATTCGATTTAGATTTGTCTTATAAATTGCCTAAAGAAATTTCCATATTTACTGCAGAATGCTTCGCAATTGAACAAGCTTTGAGCCAAATCCAGCTTTTCAATATTCGACGAGCCTTACTGTGCACTGACTCACTAAGCGCAGTGTTGAAAATTTCCTCAAATATCCATAAACCAGAAGACTATATTATTTATAATATCAGAAACACCCTTAAATCTTTAAATGAATTAAATTTCGAGACAATATTGGTTTGGGTCCCTGGCCATTTAGGAATTGAGGGTAACGAGAAAGCCGATTCTCTTGCTAAACTTGGAACAATTTCTGGCTCTAATCCTTTAGATTTTAGAATTCCTATCTCTGACGTCATCCCAATTCTTAAATCCAACATGATCCGCTCCTGGGAAGAAAATTGGACTAATACGAAAACCCGAACTGGTGCTTTTTATGCTGGAATACAAAATCATATTCCAAGTAAACCTTGGTTCCACGGCAAGAAAAAATCCAAAAGATTTATATCCTGTATCTCGAGAATGAGAATTGGTCATTGCTCCATTGCATCCCATTTGTTTAAAATCCGGGTCCTAGATAGTCCACTCTGCCAGTGCGGCATGGAAAATGAGACTCTTGATCACGTTTTCTTTAATTGTAAAAATCATTCATCCTTCAAAGGCATTTATCGTTTACTTATAAAAATCACCCACCAATCTCCCCTTAGTATTCCTTATTTACTTTCTCTCAACAATTCTCGCATTTTCTCAGTTCTATACAAGTTCATAGACTTGAATGACTTCAATATTTGAGATTTCCTATTCCCGTATAGATTTCCCATAAAATTATAACCATCTCCCTTAACTTTAACGGCACATAGCACTCTCTTTAGGGTGAATTGCCTAATACAAAAAAAAAAAAAAAAAAGTTCTTTATAAAATGATTTCATCAAATTTCAATATATGTGCCAAAACTTCACCAATAAAAATTTAAAATAAATATTCTTCTATGGTAAAATATTTTTGTACGGGAAAATAAACATTTGAATTTCGAAATTTTCATATCTTTTTTACTTCTATCACCATGTAGAATCACCAAGTTAGCGCACTTTACCCCCGGACAACTCATTAGATATGAGTTGTAGTCTGGACCGTCCGACGGCTTCACTCCGAGGAAAGTTGGAGCGGCTGCGGCGCCGGATAAGATCGCGCGGAGATTTGAATGTTCTTTACGGAAGCAACATTTGGAGAAAGTGGGTAAGTGTAACGTTTATTTTATGAAGTAGGTACCTACGGTATGTGAACGCTACATATCGTACACATACTATCAACTCAAAGTGACCAAATACTTAACTACAACTACGGTTGTTAACCGCTTCTCTATGAATCGTTATTATATACTCGTATAAACATTTAGAATTGTTCAAGTTGTTAGTCAGCCCTCAGAGCAATGAATAACATAGCAGCACTCAGTAAGACTCGGTTAGATCTATGAGTAGGTTTATATTGTTTTCTTATCGAAGCACGCAACGCCGACGCCGATGCTCTACGGTGGATACAGTACAACTATTAAAAACAAAGTAAAACTGAGTAATGATCTATATACTACGTGTTATGGTGTGGTAGTGTGGCCACCGTTGCCACTGAGCCGCCCCGCGCCGACAAGCGACTAGCGACAAGCCACTCGGGGAAAGCAGCCCGTAACATTGATGCAGCCGTGAATCGCCCTCGCTGGGATACCAACAAGTAACACCGGTCAAATATTTTACAGAAAGTGAAATGCGTTCCCATTTCCGAATCATGGGGGCTTATCTCTCCTAATGGGGCAGATTGCAGCATGCCTAATCTCTATTATACTACGTTATTTACTATTACCATTCGAAATACAAAATTATGATGATTATTTGTTTTAGGAGTAAGTACGTTATTGTGAAGAACAGACGCGAAAGAAATGAGGTTCACTAAATAAACTGTACTTTACCTGAAACTTATGTCTAGCTGCAAACGAAAAATTATAAATTTTATATTATTTTATGTGGAAGGTTGTTATATATTTTAATGGCCATGTAGTGTGGTCCTTTTTGAAAAATAGTTTTGTTTGCTTTTGGGATTAATAGGTTTTCTGTGAACCTTGTAGCGTGTTTATGTGTTGAGTTTTTTTGTGGGAACTTTTCTGGAGATGATCGTACTAACAGGCATAACTCCATTATATATATGTCCGTCACTGTCAGAAGTTTAAGATTTTTAAAAATTGGTCTACATGAATCCCGGTGATCAAAGTTTGTAATTTTTCGTAGGCACCTCTTTTGCATGATAAAAACATCTTTGGCGTTTACTGAGTTTCCCCTAAAAACTATTCCGTATTTTATCATTGAGTATACGTATCCATAGTATGCGGTGATTACTGACTCGATGTTTAAGATATTTTTAAGGGAACCTAGAACAAAAGAAAAGCTACTGATTTTTGCAACAACTTTAGATACATGTGCAGAATATTACAAGAGAGATCCGGAACACTCGACGTACGGCGCAGGGTATAGCTGGTGGAATAAATTAAAGCAGATGTAAAGAAGTGCGGAGACAGCGTTACAGTGTTCATCATTAAAGCAGATGTAAAGAAGTGCGAGAATAACCCAAAATTAAATCACGATAATTTATGCAACTTTTAATAAATCCAGATTTGATTAATTGATTAAACTTACTAATTATAAATTTAGGCATTTAATTGAAAACAACGCTCGGCACAAAAAGCAAGTACGTTGTATAGCGAAGCCAGTTATTAACTTCACTAGCGACCGCATTGTACGCTGCAAGCCATAAGCTATAGTACGTCGAGTGTTCCGGATCTCTCTTGTAATATACTGCACCGTCCAATTCTGATGGCGCGATTTCTAATCGGTTCAGCTTAATATAAAATCAACTCGAGATTAGCTGACTCGAGACGACGACGAGGAGAAATAGAAGCGACTATATATCTCAGCGCGAGGTTTAATGCAATATAAATAACTCATCCTAGGTTTGAGCTCTAATTCTGTCTATCAAACATGAACAATAAAACTTTAATTCAAATTCTCCAAAGTTATTGATAATAATTAACTGAGTATAGCGAAGTCCTGTTGTAACTTCTTTTTTTTGGTTTTAGGCATTTCACCCTGAAAAGAGTGCTTTGTGCCAGTAACAGTTAAAGTGGATAAAAAATTCGGTTAATCTATTGGGAGAATAATAAAACAAATTAAATATTGGACTCATTTAGATCGCTAAAACAAATTAAATGTTGAATTCATTCAACTTAATAAACTTACATAAAGCTGTATGAACACGAGAATTGTTAAGAGATAAAAGGTATGAAATGTAAAGGGGGGACTGGTGTGTGATTTTAATAAGACGGCGGTATATGTTCTTGAAAGATGAATGGTTTTTACAGTTAAAGAAAACGTGGTCGAGGGTTTCCTCTTCCACACCGCACTGGCAGACCGGATCATCCAAAACTCTAATTCTAGCCAAGTGGGATGCAATTGAACAGTGACCAATTCTCATTCTCGAAATACATGAAATGAATCGTTTTGAAAGTTTTTTACCGTGAAACCATGGCTTAGCAGGGATATGGTTTTGAATTCCAGCATAGAAAGATCCAGTTCTTATTTTGAAGACTGCCCAATTTTCTTCCCGGGCACGAGTCATGTTGGATTTAAGAATCGGGAAGACATCGGAGATAGGGATTCTAAAATTTAGTGGGATAGTTCCGGAATCTGAACCAGATTTGGCTAGAGAATCGGCCATCTCATTACCCTCTACACCCAAATGGGCAGGGACCCAGGCCAATATCGTCTCAAACCCAGATTCACTTAGAGAATTGAGAAGATTTTTTATTTTACATATAATATTGTCTTCCGGATAACATAGAATATTTGACATAATTTTAGTTAGAGCACTTAGCGAATCAGTACATAGTAAGGCTCGATGAATATTGAAAACCTGGATTTGATTTAGCGCTTGTTCAATTGCAAAGCATTCAGCTGTAAATATGGAAACTTCTTTCGGTAATTTATAAGTGAGATTGATGTTGAATTCTGGACTATATATCGATGCTCCACATCTCTTATTTTCAAATTTGGAACCATCTATGTAAAGGATGGAAAATCCAGGGAATTTTGAGGCCTCAATGCTTTTAAAACAGTCATCCACATTTTGAAATTTATTTGGGGAAGATAAAATATTCTTCCGAAAGTCTGATGTTATTGTGTTCGGCATAAAAGTGATTGCCTTAAATGGAATATTGTATATAGGGAGATTGGGAACTTCTTGAAGATATTGGAGGGAAGATGACAGAGAATTATAGAGATGAAAACTTTTAATTAGGAGAGGAAAACATTTTTTTTCACTCAATTTTTTGTAAGAATTCAAATTAACACTTAGCCGATTAAGACTTTGTTTAATAGGATGATGTGATAACGATAAAGCCTTGAAAATATATTTATTGGCAAGGAATTGCCTTCTGAAATATAATGGAGGCTCCCCACATTCCACCTGAAGCGCATTAATTGGAGAAGACTTCATAGCTCAAATAATCATTCTGAGGGCTTTTGATTGAATTCTTTCCATTTTCTTATCTGAATATTTAGGGAGGTGGTCAAAAAGGAATGTGCCGTAATACAAGTGGTTCCGAACTAGGGAATTATACATTAATTTAAGAGTGGTAGGATGAGATCCCCACCATACTCTGGAAACTGCTCGCATCATATTAAGTCCCTTTTCACACTTTGTAGAAATTATCTGAATGTGTGGAAGCCAGGAAAGTTTATGGTTCAAAAGAAGACCGAGGAATTTGATTTGAGTAGCGGTTTTTAGAGCCACATTATCAAAAGAGATTGAGAAGTGGGGAACTTTTCTTTTGCGCGTGAAAGCTACGACCCTTTTTTTAGATGCCGCCAGATTCATCCCATTTATTGACAACCAGCTTTTAATATATTGTAAAGGCAAATTAATTTCCTTAAAGTATATCATCCGCAAAGTAAAGTCGCTTGATAGAAAAAGGAATTACCGAGTCTAGGTCGCTTATATAAATATTAAACAACAGAGGACTGATAACAGAACTCTGGGGTAAACCTCTCCATAGTTTGCGCCTTAAGCATTTAGAGGAAGACTCAATAATAATGGACCCATCTGTGAGCAAATTAATAATAAATTGGACTAGTTTCGGGGGGATTTGTTTTTTAATTAGCTTTTCTTTCAAAACATTCAGTAAAACATCATCGTAAGCTGATAAAAGGTCAAGGAATGTGGCCAATGTATAAGAATTTAGGGATTGAGAAACTCGGATATCAGTTGTGAACAAACTTAAATTATCCATTTCTTTTTCCGTAAGCCATACTGATTTGGTGAGATAATATCTTGACTTTCAACAAACCACTCTAGTCTGTTTTTTATCAAACGCTCCGCTACTTTCATCAAACATGATGAAAGAGCAATAGGCCGATAAGACGAAATTTCAGATGGATTTTTTCCAGGTTTTAAAATGGGAATGATTTTTTGAGTTTTCCAATCATCCGGAATTAGTCCTGTTTCAAACATATTATTAATTAGAGATAAGAAATATTCAACCGCCATATCAGAAAATGATTTAATGAAACTATAAAATATTCCATCGGGACCCGGAGCAGAGTCAGAAAGGGCTCTTTTCACTCGTTTCATCTCATCAATGGAGAAAGGGGCATCTAGCCAGTTAGATTGAGATGGATACGGCTTAATAGAAGGCATTCGGCAACTGATGGGGGGGCTATTTTATCAGCAAATCCTATAAGAATTTCTTCTGATATATGTTTGATTCTCGGCGGAGAATACGATGATCCGAATTTTTTTAAGCTAGACCAAACTGAAGACTGGGAAGTTTCCGGAGACAGGTTCTCACAGAACTTCCGCCATCCAGCGCGCTTCTTATTTTTCAAAATTCGTTTGGTTTCTGCCTGGGCTTTTTTAACCGATAAAAAATATTCTAGTGACATACACTTACGAAAAGAGGAAATTGCTATTTTTCGAGAGTTGACGGAGCGAGTGCATTCCTCGTCTCACCACGGAGTAGAGTGTTTTATTTTAATGTTCGCATTGCGTTTCGGGATGGATTTTTCTGCTGCATTTATAACCATAGAAGGAAACGTCTCACATTGCATTCTGATGTCTCCCGGGGACGATTTTGTTAAATTAATAAGGTTATCTAGTTCAGAAGAGGAAGTGCTCCAATTCGCATCTTTCGTTCTAAATTTGAGATTATTTTTAACTGGGGGGAAATAAGTGTTAAATTGATGGTGGAAGCGGATTATAATTGGGAAATGATCACTAGAGAGGGGATCGTTTAGGATGTCCCAAGAGCATTTAGATGCTAACGAATACGAACAAAGAGATATATCAACAGCACTTTTCCATTGATGAGGGGGGGTGAATCTGGTTGGAGATCCGTCATTTAAAAAACATAGGTTATGAGTATCAATAAAATCTAAAAGATTGCGGCCAGAACGATTTGTTATTTCGCTACCCCAAGAAGGGGAATGTGCATTAAAATCTTCAAGGATCATATAAGGGGAACAAATCTGGGTTAAGATTGGTGCCCATTCATTTTCAATAAAAGTCGTAGAGGGAGGAATATATATTGACAATATTGTGATATCAGATAAGACAGCTGCTATTATCTGGATATCGTCGGAGGGAGTATGAATATTAATTTGTTTAAACGGGATAGAATTATGGATTATCAGAGCCGAGCCGCTTTTACCATCCGGTCTGTCGTGTCTGAGACAATACATTTTTTGTCCCTTTAACGAAAGTAGCCAAATCTGACAGGAAATTTCACGCTGATTTCAGATATGCGATTAGTTTTTTTCTATCACGTCAGGTTTTTATGGGTTTTAAGTTTTACTAAAATGTGTATTAATTCATATTTATTAGTGAGTTATCATTGATTTTTTTTATAATATGGCAAAACTAGGCTCTAATGTCATTTTAATCTCACAAACATGAAAGAGAACTATGACAACATGAAGCTGCTGTTAACAATAATTAAATATGTAAAATACGAATGTAAAATAGGTGGTGATATAAAAGTAATAGGGCTCCTACTAGGACTGCAAGCTGGATACACAAAGTATTTTTGTTTTCTGTGCGAGTGGGACAGCAGAGACAGGAAAGACCAAGGACTGGCCTACTAGAAAGCACCTTAAACCTGGCACGAAGAATGTTCAACATGCTCCCTTAGTAAAATCTAAAGATATCTTTGGGGATCGGTGGTGAGGCACGAAATGAAAGAAAGTTGTGAAGGTCACATGTGTTTATTGGTGAGTCAGTAGCCGTGACAAGGAGATGATGAAGGACAGATGTAGAATACTCCGGTTGCTGCTGTGATGTGTTGGCAGGTCAAGCGCGGGTCAGTGAGTCGACGCCGGGCGCTGGTGACCGGGACTCGATGGAGGTCAGGCACTGGCGAAGAACGTAGGTCTTCAGGCACTCCAGTGCTGACGAGACGGCCGAAGGTGCGACGGACCTTATAGGCGGTTGAACGGGAACGATGTAGACCAGTGAGAATGCTGCGTGTCCTCGTGGTGGTCATGGTAGCGTGGAAGAAGCGCTGGTCAGAGACGCTGGAACCAGGGCGCTTGTAATCCGAGTAGCGCTGGCCGCGGACGTGGCCGAGGCGCTATGATGATGTCCCGATAGAGTCCATGATGATAGGGGCGAAGCCGGGTACGTTGTCCCTCGCGCTAGTAAGATTAGCGCGGGTGATCACTCGTTGAGCCTCGTAGACTGGCGGCAAAATTATGACTGACTAACTGGCTCGCTGCGTCGGGCTTATTTATACTGGACGGCCGACGGCGGCAGTAGGTAGGTGGATGGCAACTAAATCGAAGACACTCGCTCGATCTGGATCATTCGCGAACTTTCGACGGCTTGGCAATTATGCCTAGGCCGTAGGCTCGAACCTTCTGGCGAGTTCTCGTAGTATTCGAGACGGACTGCAGTGTTATTGTCATCAATATGCAGGTAGGTACTTGAAGTACGTAGATTACTTTGTTTACGATTTAACGATGCAAGTACATAATTCGGGAGTAGATACTAAGTAAGTCGAGCGTTTTATTATTAATTATTCAATGGATTAATATCGGCGCTACAGACACCCCCTTCCCAGCAGCTTTGCTGAGGGCTGCGATAGAAGAAATAGCTCGGAGACGAATGTCTTTTAAACTGTGACACTTCATAAAAAAAAAAATAAAAATTTTGCAAAACACATGTTCACAACACAGGCTAAAGATTCACTCAGATAACCATGGTGGCACTACTATCCGCGCTTGTGTGGAGATGGTCTGGTGCGTGATGCTCCGTGATGCCTTAACTGATCACCCATTTTGAGACGGGGCTGCAGAATCATGTCGGGCTGCAGATCACGTCGGGGTCACCACTTTGGGGATCGGTGGTGAGGCACGAAATGAAAGAAAGTTGTGAAGGTCACATGTGTTTATTGGTGAGTCAGTAGCCGTGACAAGGAGATGATGAAGGACAGATGTAGAATACTCCGGTTGCTGCTGTGATGTGTTGGCAGGTCAAGCGCGGGTCAGTGAGTCGACGCCGGGCGCTGGTGACCGGGACTCGATGGAGGTCAGGCACTGGCGAAGAACGTAGGTCTTCAGGCACTCCAGTGCTGACGAGACGGCCGAAGGTGCGACGGACCTTATAGGCGGTTGAACGGGAACGATGTAGACCAGTGAGGATGCTGCGTGTCCTCGTGGTGGTCATGGTAGCGTGGAAGAAGCGCTGGTCAGAGACGCTGGAACCAGGGCGCTTGTAATCCGAGTAGCGCTGGCCGCGGACGTGGCCGAGGCGCTATGATGATGTCCCGATAGAGTCCATGATGGTACGGGCGAAGCCGGGAATGTTGTCCTTTGCGCTAGTAAGATTAGCGCGGGTTAACACTCGTTGAGCCTTGTAGACTGACGGCTGATAGATAACTAACTGACTGACTGGCTCGCTGCGTCGGGCTTATTTATACTACTCGGCCGACGGCGGCAGTAGGTAGATGGATGGCAACTAAATTCTAGGCACTCGCACAGACTGTGTGTTTCGGGAACCTTCGACATTGCGGCGATTATGCATAGGCCGTAGACTCGAACCTTCTGGCGAGTTCTCGTAGTATCCCGGACTGAGTGCGCGTTAGTATTGTCGCGAGTATGCAAGTAGGTCTTGAAACAGGTAGGTTGCTTTGTTTTGATTTCGGCTGCAAATACGTACCTAAGTAGCAAGTAGCAAGTACGTACCTAAGTAAGTCGAGCGTTTTATTATTAATTATTCAATGGATTAATATCGGCGCTACATTAATATCGACGTGAAGGGGGTGTCTGTAGCGTGAAAGGAGGGTTTTAACCACGTTTCAGAAATGGCGGCTACTGAAACGTCGTGTTCGTCGAGTAATTGAATTAGGTCAGATTTGTAAGCGAAGAGGCTTCTCCTGTTCCACTGAAGAATTTTGTTTAGTTTCGAAGCTATTGGGGAGGCAAGATAATAAAGATTTAATGTAATCGGCAGCGTTGGACGGTACAGTATTGTTGTTTGTAAGGATATAAATTAAAAGGGTAATTAAAGTGTGAATATAAGAATTATTATTCATTATTTTGGGGAGAGCAGGAGGGGAAGAATTACCATTAATGGCACACCCATTGGGCGTCTAGGATTTGGCATTCCCATTCGGGCTGGCCAAAATATTATTCAATTGTTTTTTATCAAGGTAAGGTTTATATTTTGGGTTGGGTTTGACTGGCTTGAGAATGGTTTCTCTGTGAGAAGATGACGTTGAATTTAAAAAGGTGGTTGTTTGGAAAGGAGCTGAGGACGATGTCATCTCTGCGAATGATTTTTTCGCACGAGAGATTAACTTTGAGGCCTGGAAGTACGAAATGTTGTCGGTAGCCATTTTATGTTTTATGTTCTTCTGTCTTGTTAATTCCGGACAGGCTAGACTGACCGCGGTATGTGCACCCGAACAGTTAATGCAAATGGGATCATTGGAAGATTTCGGACATTGATCAAATGGGTGACCTTCTCCGCAATAGTAACAACGTGGGGGGGAGCGGCATACGGATTTCGAATGTCCGAACCGGCAGCAATTGAAACATTGAATTGTTGGAAATTTATAAACTTTGACGGGAAGCGAGGTATAATAAATTAACACACGAGACGGTAGGGATTGTCCCTCAAATGTAACAACAACAGACTGGGAAGGTTTCCAGATCGTGTTTCCATCAGTTGAATCCGTGTTGTTCAGTCGACGTACTTTTAATACTTTCGGCGTTCCGTGGGAATTATTCAAAGCATCAACAATTTCAGCCTCTGGGATCTCCGCGGGAATTCCTCGCACAAGACCCATTCTCGAAAGGTTAAATGTAGGGATGAACGATTTATATTTATGATTTGAGAGCGAGTAAATTTTTTTTACAAATCCATTTGCGGAAGCGGCAGTGTTATACTCGATAGATAATTTATATCGCCCTTCCGGTTTAATTGAACCGTTAACAATACCAAGGTTATTATTTTTTGAGTCAAATACGAATTTTCAAAAATCTAAAGGATGAATAAGTTTTCCCTGTTCAGTTCTCTGAACATTAACGGTAAATGGACCGGAAGCTGAAGCAGGATAAAGTAAGTCAGTATTTTTTGCATTATCGCTAGTTAAAGTACTTGGCTGGATGTTACTATTGGTGTTAAGATCGTTAGAGGTCGAGGTTTGTTGAATCGGCGGTATAGATTTAACTTTCGATGGAATGTGAAGGCTATGCGATGGTCGTCGTTTACGAGATGGGAGCGTAATCGAAACCTGGCTCGTATTAGATTCCGAATCAGAAAAATCCAATTTCGACACTGGGTCGGGAGGCCTATCTTCGTCTTCCTCCATTATATAAAAAAAAACTTAACTTTTAAAAATTAAACTGAAAAAATAATACGCAGTCTATTTCGTTGACTGTACAAACAAAAAGGGATTAGCCGTAAGCAGGAATGCAAACAAATAGGTATACGATAAACAAAATTAAATAAAATGTAACAATAATCTCTTATCTGTACGCGGCGCAGGAACGGGCGAACGGCACTAAGCAATAGTAAGGTACACACAACCACTGTTGACCGCGGCTCGAATCGGCCTGTTGTAACTTGTAAATATTTCTGTAAATTTGTTAGTTACGTTCCGAATCCGGTTCAAGATGGTTCAATAAAGATTATTTTTTCAATGTGAAATCCTCTTGTTTATTAATTAAGTAGGTAGGTATAAAGTACTAACTCCCTTACAATTTCAGAGGAAATTCTGCTTTTCATTTAAAATAATAAAAACAATTATTCATAATAATAAGTATTTTATAAATGAGATCCCTGAGGCGCATGTGTGTAAAACCTTGAATGATCATGAAAGAAATGTGGAGATCGGCTCATTTTAATTACTTTCAGTACAAAAAATACACAAGAACTAATAAAAAATACGGATTTGAGCTTGAATAGTGTTTAAAATAAATTAAATTTAAAGTCCCTACAACACAATAAATAACAGATGTGCCGATTAGAAACGCTAGATCTGATGGTCAAAAACATATCCTACGCAACTTTTGGATTTTTTGTACTACGGAACTAAACTCTACAACAAGCAAATAAATTTACCTCAAGTATCGACATGTTTGAATGATTTTTTTGTGTAGTATTATATTATTAATTAGGGGTATTGCGTGGGAGCGATTTTTTAAAAATATACTTCTTATTGTAAATTACTTGTATTCACTTGTACATTAAGTATTATCAACCTGCTCTATTAATTAATATTAATTTTATTCCACCTGCACTTTATAAACTGGTTTATTTATTTTTCTCTTTTCTTATATTATGTACATTGAAATGAAAAATTATATGTACCATGTATTATGTTATTTTTTTTAGTTGTTGGTCATTTATTTTGTTATTGTGGTTTTAAAATGAATAAACTTTACATTATTATTATTATCCAGTAAATCATGTAAAAGCCCATCAGGGCGTTTAAATTAATAAATATAATCCCTATCTAATTAAAAAATCACAACTGTATAAAAATATTAACTCAGTTGAAAATCTGAATGGAAAACGTATGGAGATGAAATAGAATTATATGCAATTTCTATCTAAGAATCGACCATCTCAAAACTATATTTCAGTTTTTGTAAAACGAATGACTGCAGTCTGCTTCCATAATATTATGTAAGATTAAGGGAATATATCCACTTGATTACTAGAATAAGTGCCGCGAATGACATGATGCCTTGCATTACCAGAAATGAAATCCAGGTATCCACTCTCCGCTAGCTAGAAAGCGCGATATAGAGAACGAAGATATGGGACAGTCGCGATGGCAGTGGAAAAGCAGCCGAGGCGACTGGCGAGCGATTGGAAGGAATTCGGACGACGATGATGCCATAGACACAGACGTGGTTGTTTGTCAATTGTTACTTATAAGTGCGATACGCCTCGGAGACGATGTAATCTTCGTGTGCCGTCGTACGACAATGCATGGACATTTCACCATAGCAAAGTGTCCTGAAACAATCAGCCATTGTGTAATACAATTTGAGGAAGCGGCTTTGATGACAAAAATGAAATTGCAAGTTTCACCTTATGCGGAGAAATCACCGTCAATTATCTCTTTGTGAAGTTGCATAAATTGTTTTAGATTTACACAGCATTGAGTTTGTTACCATGTGTCACGAATCGTGACCGTATCAAGCGTAATACAAAAGTACATTTGGAGCATTGTCTTCCATCGGTAAACAAGCTGGAGTGTATCTAAAATACTTAAATCGAAATAAACCATAAAGCTTAATTCGCTTCTAGGTACCTCCTTACTTAATCCAATGCCGGTTTAATGAATCTGCAAGTCATATTTTACAGACATGTTCTGATTTTTTACAGTTAGTAAGTTCCTCTAACACTCAAATGCGTCTTCTTGTCACAGGTGCATCTGCTCTCACATTAAAACGAGCAATCTTGTGTTTAATAATTCTCCTTTTCCGTCTTTGCACCAATCTCGTCAGCTCTTCTCTCTTCATCAGATTTGCTTAATCCTTCCGGAGCTTTTCCTTCCCCTCTTACACCAAACGCATGCCCGACGCATTACAAAGGTTTAATAATTCTCCTTTTCCGTCTTTGCACCAATCTCGTCAGCTCTTCTCTCTTCATCAGATCTACTTAATCCTTCCGATGCTTTTCCTTCCCCTCTTACACCAAACGCATGCCCGACGCATTACAAAGGTTTAATAATTCTCCTTTTCCGTCTTTGCATCAATCTCGTCAGCTCTTCTCTCTTCATCAGATCTACTTAATTCTTCCGATGCTTTTCCTTCTCCTCTTACACCAAACTATTGCCCGACGAATTACAAAGGTTTAATAATTCTCCTTTTCCGTCTTTGCACCAATCTCGTCAGCTCTTCTATCTTCATCAGATCTACATAATTCTTCCGATGCTTTTCCTTCTCCTCTTACACCAAACGCATGCCCGACGAATTACAAAGGTTTAATAATTCTCCTTTTCCGTCTTTGCACCAATCTCGTCAGCTCTTCTCTCTTCATCAGATCTACTTAATTCTTCCGATGCTTTTCCTTCTCCTCTTACACCAAACGCATGCCCGACGAATTACAAAGGTTTAATAATTCCCCTTTTCCGTATTTGCACCAATCTCGTCAGCTCTTCTCTCTTCATCAGATTTGCTTAATCCTTCCGGTGCTTCTCCTTCCCCTCTTACACCAAACGCATGCCCGACGCATTACATAGATTTAATAATGAAACTTTCACCTAAATATAGCAGTAAATATGAAATAGCCCGGAATCGCTCGGTGGAATCAGCCCAATGGCCTTGATACGAGTACCATTATCTGCGCGAGGCGGATAAACCCGATCGGCAACTTTCTTCTGCTCTCGGTGGGCCTTATCTGTTTCCATTCTACACACATAGCTAATAGCAATAGCGATTGCTAATAGCGATTATTGTAATAAATAATAACATTTCGGCCGCATGTATAAACTCGTACAAAATACGATTTCTTCTTGAAACACTTTCTTCAAACCTCAAAATTAAACCCGATGTGGTTTTGGTGGTGAATCATCTATAGAAACCTTTTCAACCGTTGATTTTGAATTCTTACTTATTTAGATGGTGAAAGATAATAAAACTACTCGCTTATTTATGTGTGTATGTGTGTGTGGGTGTGTGTGTGTGAGTAGGTGGTCTGAATTATAGTTTTTTGGTGCTAATGACGTCTTTATTTTTGTCGAATTTATATACAATTGTATTTATTTTATTAATGATATGTTAGAAAGACGTCTTCTGCCAAAACGTTCAATATTTACAGTATTACACGGCGAATGTGTTGCCGGTGTGTGGCCGGTGTGTGGCCGGTGTGTGGCCGGTGTGTGGCCGGTGTGTGGCCGGTGTGTGGCCGGTGTGTGGCCGGTGTGTGGCCCGTGTGTGGCCGGTGTGTGGCCGGTGTGTGGCCGGTGTGTGGCCGGTGTGTGGCCGGTGTGTGGCCGGTGTGTGGCCGGTGTGTGGCCGGTGTGTGGCCGGTGTGTGGCCGGTGTGTGGCCGGTGTGTGGCCGGTGTGTGGCCGGTGTGTGGCCGGTGTGTGGCCGGTGTGTGGCCGGTGTGTGGCCGGTGTGTGGCCGGTGTGTGGCCGGTGTGAGGCCGGTGTGTGGCCGGTGTGTGGCCGGTGTGTGGCCAGTGGGTGTGTGACGCGTTCCATCACCTAAATGTACTATGAAATCGGCAGGAGATTGTACAAAATGACTTGAAAATTATTACAAACTCATCATTTTTTCACGAACAATTATTATTTTTATCTCGTAGCTCTAACCGTAAGTATATTGCAAATCACCATTTAAATAAATGAGACCATTTAATTATAAGCTTCAATTAAATCGAATAGAATGCAGTAATAACTAGCGAAATGAACAGTTATCAATAATTATTCTCCATCATTGCCTAATATTTTTATATGCTCTGTATTTTATTTATTTATTTCTATACTAGTATATACAGTTTACAGATGTTTACAATATACATAGATAATTAGTGCAAGTAATACGAAAAACGATTTTGCATATTGTGTTTTGTTTGAATGAGTTTCTATGACTATGTAGGGACATTATGTAAGTATAAGGCAAAATGTAAAAATAAATTCAATGTTTCCAAAGTCCTCCCAACTGTGCTTTCCTGTTCCTAGAAGGCCTGCAGTTTGTATATTGTTTGTATTAAGTTCCTAGTCTTTTATTGTCTTCATAATGTTTGTATTAAATTTCTGGTCTTTACATTGTCTTCATAATGTCTGTGTTAAGTTTCTAGTCTTTACATTCTCTTCATAATGAGTGTGTTAAGTTTCTAGTCTTTACATTGTCTTCATAATGTCTGTGTTAAGTTTCTAGTCTTTACATTGTCTTCATAATGTCTGTGTTAAGTTTCTAGTCTTTACATTGTCTTCATAATGTCTGTGTTAAGTTTCTAGTCTTTACATTGTCTTCATAATGTCTGTGTTAAGTTTCTAGTCTTTACATTGTCTTCATAATGTCTGTGTTAAGTTTCTAGTCTTTACATTGTCTTCATAATGTTTGCCAAATTTATTATCACTCTGTTCTTACTTTAGTTTTATTCATTCATATTCATTTGTTATTTTTTTGTAGACAATTTAGTAGTTTCGTAGTATGCAAATTAATATGTATCTGTCCAAAATATGTGTTTAAACTGACAATAACCAGTATATTTTGGCTTATTGTAATATTTTATTTTTAATATTATCTTGATGAAGTAAGGGCACTTCTGAAACTGGTAGAGCAGAGTGTTAAAATAAAGTGTTTTAAATCAAATGTATGTATTTATGTTGTAATTATGGCAAGCCACAGAGATGTATGAGTTTATATTGTAATTATGACAAGCCACAAAGTAAACGCTTTTTACTAATAAATTATATAATATTATTTTGATTTATTCAGATGTAGTTTCTTTTTGTAAAGAAATAACCTGAAGTAGTATTATTTGTGTGGCAACCCTAAATCGTATAGCAGAGTGACACACTGACTCGCTTTCCATCCTCGCCCCACCCACCGCGCCTTCTATTGGTGTTGTTCAGGTGGTGTTCAGTACGCTCCGCCCGCCACCTTCTTCATTCATTGCAAGGTGCACAACTCCATTCTGAAATAACCTGAAGTAGTATTATTTGTGTGGCAACCCTAAATCGTATAGCAGAGTGACACACTGACTCGCTTTCCATCCTCGCCCCACCCGCCGCGCCTTCTATTGGTGTTGTTCAGGTGGTGTTCAGTTCGCTCCGCCCGCCACCTTCTTCAATCATTGCAAGGTGCACAACTCCATTCTGAAATAACCTGAAGTAGTATTATTTGTGTGGCAACCCTAAATCGTATAGCAGAGTGACACACTGACTCGCTTTCCATCCTCGCCCCACCCGCCGCGCCTTCTATTGGTGTTGTTCAGGTGGTGTTCAGTTCGCTCCGCCCGCCACCTTCTTCATTCATTGCAAGGTGCACAACTCCATTCTGAAATTTGCTTGGTAAAAGCTTAGACGAAGGAGCGTTCTGAACTTATAATATTTAAACCACGTTTATTAGTAAGTTTGTTAATGTGGGTATTATAAATACCCCCCTATTGAAGTATTCCATAAGATATTCGTGATTTCACCAATGCATGATACACCAACATAATTTTTTTAATATGAACTATATAAACGATTAAAAACGTAAGTTTGTAAGCCTAAGTTTGCCGACAAGCTTTTGTACTTGATTTGTCCATATTTCCCGAATTCATTTCTGGACAGTTAGAGCATGAAAGAGTGTGGCGGAGAAATATTATCGTTATATCTTATATTTAGGTTAGCGAAATCTGCCACCCTTTTGGTATTATAGAATAGAATAAAAATAGTTTTTCACAGTTCAGAGTTAAAAGGTTTTGGTTGGGCCATTCTTTGACAACGAAAGTGCATTTATTTATTTTAGAACAGATATTGTCTAGTGAGTCGAGTAGCGCACATGATTTGTAAATAACCATTGATGTCAATAAACGACCGGGTTACCGGCAATAAATAAAAAAATTGCATTTTCACAGACTCTGTCAGAGGATTTACCATGAATGGTGATTGCAGTGTCGTCAGCGTATATGATAATAGCTTTCCCGGAATACTAATATTACATTGGTCATTAATATAAATTAGGAACAATAACGGACCTATAACTGTTCCTTGTGGAACCCATTGTCTCACAGATTCTGGTTTGCCAATTGCCAATGTGCCAATTTTTTGCATTATCCATGATTAAATAAATATCTTGTTAAAGTTGTCAGACAATTATTTTTAATTTCTTTATTATTCATTTTTGTAGTCAGAGTATTATGATTAACGGTACTGAATGCCTTTTACAGGATAAAAAATATTATTACACTTTTTATAACTGAGTCAACATTTTTTTTTATTTTTTTTTATTGGTGTCTATTTAATAAGGTGTGATGAGATTTACATTATATAAAAATCTATAATATTTCATTCATATAGTTTCTTCTTAGTCCTCCTCACTAGGTAGTCCTGTGCTGAGGCGGACTGGTAGATTTTTTTGATTTTCTGTTATTTAGTTTCTATGATGTTTTTAGTACATTTTCTAGTATGTCTGCATCAATTTCTTTCACCCATGTTTTGATTTTTTCCTTAAGCTTATTTATCTTTTCTATCTTTTTCAAACTTGGAGGAAGGATATTGTAAAGTTTGGTTGTATATAAGTTTGTTTGGTTGTTTGAGTGTATATTTTATGTTATATTAAATATAGCATCATCTGTACTAAGAGCTGGTTGGGATATTAGCGGTATTGGTCTGTGGTTGTTATGTTTATTACAATATTTGAGTTTTTTTTTTTCAAAGCAGGAATTAAAAATATGTTGCAATGGCATTGAAATGTGTTGATTGTAATGCAACCCAATTCATCTGGACTATTGGCTATATTGAATAGACTAGATTGTGATGCAGCTCAATTTATCTGGACCATTGGCTATGTTTAGTTTACTTTATTTTAATGCAGATCAATTCATCTTTACCATTGGCTATATTTAATAGACTTGATTTTGATGTAGCTCAATTCATCTGGACTATTGGCTATATTTGTGCTAGATGCTTTTATAATTCTCTAGAGTATTTTCAGAGTTCATGTCCATTTAGGTGGGTTTATGTATATTGTTTTGAAATGAGGGATTATTATTTATTAAATCTGAGGCAACATTTGAAGAAAAAAAAACATTTCGTTAATTTGAATTTTTTCTATAAATTATGTTATGAATATTTTATCATATTTTACAATTTAAAACAATAACTTTGATTATAACCACGAAATATACAAGAATATTTTATTTTCATTAATACATCAAACCACAAAGTGACAGCTTTTTCGATCTCGTCTGAATGAGATATTCTCTGTGGTATGGTCCCTGGTGCATGTGCATTTGTTTAGTTTTACGGCAAAGTTTGTACACGTTGCAAGTACAAAGCATAATATTATTAGAATAAGTCTCAGTTTTCACAGTCCTCCTCACTAAAGTTCTTGTATTTTCAAAATGTTTGTATTTAGTCTGTAGTTGTCTTTGCATTGTATTTTCATAATGTTTGAATATTAATTATCGCTCTGTTCTCTCAGCTATGTTTTTACTTCAGTTTTAAAGTAGATTTGGTAGAGCATTATATAGAGCGTTCGTATGGTGATTGGAAATTTCATATGAGAATCGAGGCTTATTGTTGCACCCTTTGTTATTGCACTAAAATATTGTGCAGTATTATTCTATCTCAAGAAACGGAATCTCAAGAAGACCATAAAGAGACTTGTAAAATAATGAACAGATTAAAGATAAAAGCTATTTAGTTGATGCAAGTGACTGACGTAGCTCGCGGAAGGCTTATTTACATTTTCCTCGCACCAATACACTTCCGTGGCTGAGAGAGACTATAGACTAGAGGTATATTATACATTATACGTATGCAGTGCACGGGCAGAGAATTGCGGTCATTAGCTATGTGAGCTAACAGATCTCACATGCGCCGAGTATGCACTCTACACTGTGTAGGTACACCACACCACACTGTTCCTATATAGCATAGAGGCCAGACCAAGCATTTGAGGGATGGATCAAACGTAGCCTTTCAAAACAAAACAAAAGAAGACTATTCTTCGTATTATGATATTATTGTCAATTTAATATATACATCTTTAAAAACTAAGAGTTTTCCGGTTCCATTACTTCCAGCGTGAATTGATTCATTAATGCAACTAACTGTATCTGCCCGTCATACATCTTTATACCAAAAGTAGTGTACTCTTAGACGCTCTTCTACAGAACAAACATTTGTGAGAGCTGTTAGAGTTCTGACCATGGGCTAAGCCGCTAAGATATCGGCGGATTCGCACTCCAACTACCTGTAGGGAAACCACCATAAAGAAACGAAATGATTATATTAACTAGCTAGAAGTCAGAAATAAATAACCGGTACCTCCCAACAATCATCTCCTATCATCTCACAATTCCCATAGAGCACTGACCCCTGGCAGTGGGACTCTTGTATGGTGCTAGTAAAAACTTCAAAAGCGCTTTGTTAGGTGTTAGGTATTATCAGCAACTTGAGCCCAAGGTACCTTGGCTTCTTGACTCCTTGTTATGATGGCGCCCGGAGCGGAGTGCTCCATTTGCTTCTGCACAGTAGTACCATACAATCATTAGACAGAAGACTTATCAACAGTAACTAACAGTAACCAACAAACCATGTTTTTGAGATTTTCTTAACCTCTGGAGAACTATTTGATCATTTTCGCTTAGTTGTGAGCAGTCGGCTATGTGAACTATAATAAATATATATAACTTTATGTTATGGTAAAATGATTCTCCAAACCAAAGCTTACGATACACGAAAAGACTTACGAACTCGACGACCAATCTAGTATGTATTCACCATGGAATGTGTGTGTGAGACGGGTCGACCAGGCCTCTTTGCCACCGCTAGCGGTAGTCATAAAAAGGGTAGTAGGTATATTAAATACGTGTTCACTGTCTTTCAACAGATTGAGGTTGTGGATTAAAGAATTAAACCTAAATACCTATGATCAGTAATCTTTATAATAGTATTCTACTCTGAACAGCTGATATTTAAATCTATTTCAATGGTCCATTGTACTCCACTTCGTGGCTTAGTCTCAGTAGGCGTTAGAATTTTTATACAACCTTTTGTTTTATTTTTTATATTTTCCCACCATTTAAAGATAAGATGACCTAAATGCGCCTCGCAGAATATCATCTGCAATATGTCTAACTAACTCTTTGGAGCTAGTTAGAAACGCATTTTATCAATTAGTTATAGGTATTACCTTCAAGTATTATATTTTCAAAAAATATGTATAAATAATCACTTTCTCTTGCGTCTTGCGTCTATTTATTTTATCCATATAATAAAACGATCCAGGAGATTACATGTGACCTAAATAAATAGAACAATAATATATTTCTGCTGCTCTTCTCTCTAGACCTTAACCCCGCACTTAGACCACAACGAAACGCTTTTAAAAACATTTATGGAACTGGATCACATTATTTGGGCACTTGCATTATGTACATATGATTTGTAAGGCAGAGCTCAGTTTTTGGGCAACGGTTTAGCAACGAATAATTCTGTAGATAATGTGGTAGCGAGTGAAGTCGGTGAGTTAGTGAGTGTCGGTTGAGGCCGGTATTAAGTGTGTGTATAATGGAATCATTAACGAGTGACGCGCACTAGATATTTCTGTATAAATCAGCTGCCTCGTATTCTGCAGAAAAGAGATGGTAGAGAGTATTGGCTTCGGGTATTAACTCTCGCAGGCTGCCTAAAGGTGGCTCGCGAACCAAACATTACATTCAAAACTTCATTCCGGTTTCCAATCCATTCTGCAGTTGCCCATATTATTTATTGATTTATAATTTATTTTTACATATTGCTCACACATTGGTGAGAACAACCCAATCTTTAAAAGAACTCAGTTAAAGATACATAAAACGTAGGAGAAACAAAAGAGATGCATAACACGAAGGTAAGAAAAAATAGAAACAAAATAAAAATAGCAGACGATAATACAATGAAGCATAAGAGAATACAAGAAAATACGAGGATAATTTTAAATAACATGTAAAAAATTGGTAGAATTAGCTTGATTATATTACACGAAAGTTATCAAAACAAAAACAAAATTTAATAAGTAACATACTTCAAATTATCTTTTATGATACCTAATTAGCAGTGGCGGTTTTCTCTAAAGTGCATTTGTGCAGTGAATCCCCGTCAAGAAATTTTATTTATTTCGGACAAACTTGAATTATAATAATATCAGCGCGTCGTTTGCCATTAAAACCGGTCAAAGAGCAACCCAATATTCGCATTTTGTGCGTTATAGAATCAATCACCCCAAAAATGCTTCATTCAAAAAATAAAAACAACACAGTCGCCCTGACGGTGTTATCGCAAACATATGCCAAATTAAGACTTCTCCTAAATTTCTGAATCGCCAGTTAAAAAGGCCACGAACCGCCACTGCTAATTATTAAGTTGGTTTCTATTGGAGAAATAAATTTGTGCGAGCCTAAAGGAGCAGTTATTAGGAGCAATAGTTTTTTTTTAAATATGCTTTCATAAAATAATGCCTAGATAAACGTTAATTAAATATACTAAAAGATGTATTGTTGTAAAACAATGTGGTTTTTACAAATCATGCCCGGTTATTCCTGGCCGTGATGATATCAACATAGTTACTACTTTTCCAGTCGTGGCTGGTAGTGATAGGAGATACCCAACGTGAAATGTTGAGAAACTCCAGTTTGACGAGCGAGATTGCAGATCGGACAACGCGCGAGGTTTCCTGTTTAATCCACTTCCATAAAAGTCATAATCATCTTGTGTGTCGTATGGAGTATTGATATGGTTATAGATTTGTACTCGTACCATCGCGCGTTTCTCCGGAAGCGTCGCAGAGATGGTGAAGCGCCATCACAGAACTCTCTTTTCCATCTTCCGTCCATCTATCCAACTCCATCGGCATTGGAGACTACACAGAGATGGTGCAGCGCCATCACCGAACTCTCTTTTCCATCTTCCGTCCATCTATCCAACTCCATCGGCATTGGAGACTACACAAAGATGGTGCAGCGCCTTTGCCGAACTCTCTGTTCCATCTCCCCTAAATCTGTCCAACTCTATCGGCATTGGAGACTGCACAGAGATGGTGCAGCGCCATCACCGAACTCTCTCTTCCATCTTCCGTCCATCTATCCAACTCCATCGGCATTGGAGACTACACAGAGATGGTGCAGCGCCTTCGCCGAACTCTCTGCTCCATCTACCCTAAATCGGTCCAACTCTATCAGCATTGGAGACTACACAGAGATGGTGCAGCGCCATCGCCGAACTTTCTCTTCCATCTTCCGTCCATCTATCCAACTCCATCGGCATTGGAGACTACACAGAGATGGTGCAGCGCCTTCGCCGAACTCTCTGTTCCATCTCCCCTAAATCTGTCCAACTCTATCGGCATTGGAGACTGCACAGAGATGGTGCAGCGCCAACGCCGAACTCTCTGTTCCATCTCCCCTCGATCTATCCAACTCTAACGGCATTGGAGACCACTCAGTGCACATCAATCCCAATCCACAGCTACACTATAATAATTCTATTAATCAATCCATATTATGATGAACTGGTAATTCAAATGTTACCACCTTCATATTTTATAATTTTCTGTTGGTGTTTGAACAATTCGTTTTTCTCCAATATTTTTTTACCCCGAACCTGTTACGTTTCTAACAACTTTTTAAATGGGTAATTTTTTTTTTTTTTTTTTTTTATAATTATTTTTAATGATATGTTTTACATGGGACATAATTCATTTTACATCATTGGTTTTTTACTACTCTTCCATTGAAAGCATTTGCTTGTGTATGGAAGGGGAGTGTACATAAATGTTGTTGTTAGTTAGTACTTAAATAATTCATTGTACATAAATGTATGTTTGCTGTAATATTTCTTTGGAAAGTAGTGAAGGATAATATATTTATTTATTAAATTTTTAAAAAGAAAGGAAGCTATGGAAAACTAAGGATATTTGTGAGATTAATTAAGTGACAGTAGTTTTTTTTTCAGAATATTTTTAAAGTGTCTCTTGACAGAGAGCAGTATTCGGGTTTTATCATTAATGCTTCTGATTTCTTCTGGTAAACGATTGAAAAAAGTTCTTCCCTGGTAAGTATAATGATGTTGTGCAAAAGACGTATTTAGTTTTGGGCATAGAAAAACATGTCTAAGTCGCGTTCTGTTTTCATTTAAAAATTGATATTTATCTTTTTCTTTTATAATTTGGATTAATGAGTTTTTAATATATAGGTCTTTAAATGTAGGTACTTGAAATTCTTCAAACAGGCGTTCTGTTGGGTAGTCAAAGGATTTTTTTAATATAATTTTAATAATTGTTCTTTGTATAATTTCAATTGGAAGAAGGTTACATTTATACGCGGATCCCCAACTAATAATAGCGTATTGTAAAGTGGATTGAACTAAGGCATAGTAAATTAAATATAGATTTTTTATCGACAGAAAGTTTCTAATTCTTAAAAATATATATATTAATTTTCTAATTTTGTTTACTACTTGACATATTTGTTCTTTCCATTTCAGATTTTTATCAATAATTACTCCTAGATATTTAATTTTATTTGTTGTTTTTAGTACTGTACAGTTTGATTTGCAATAGTTTTGGCTGTGAATTTTAGTATTATTATGTATGACAATGTTAAAATTTTTAGGAGTATCATTTGTATGGATTGCAAATGGAATTACAAATGTCTTTTCATTATTAAGTGACAGTAAATTAGTGTCGAAAAAATTCTTGAGCGTGTTGATGTCTTCCGTGGCCTTTAATTCTACATTTTCCCAAGTCTTATCACTTATTATTAATAAAATAATTAAAACACTTTGTTTTGACCACGATAATCTTTATTTTTTATATAAAGTCAACATGTTTCGAGAACGATGTTCTCTTCATCAGGACAAGTAATGTACTAAAAACTAAATTGTCAAGTATATAGAGACAGGTGTGGGTAGAAAAGGAAATAGGGGGGGGGGGGGGGTTTAGGGGAGGGAAGAGAGGTGGAAAGGGGAGGTGCTTAGAACATCAAAGACAAAAATTACAGTGGAAATATGTTTAAGACAGGGTTATTCAAAAAATTAGTTTATAGTACATTACATTACTTGTCCTGTATTTAGTACATTACTTGTCCTGATGAAGAGAACATCGTTCTCGAAACATGTTGACTTTATATAAAAAATAAAGATTATCGTGGTCAAAACAAAGTGTTTTAATTATTTTATTAATAAAATGGTGCCACAAAGTGAATTTGAAAAATTTGAAGAAGTAACCCTGTCTTAAACATATTTCCACTGTAATTTTTGTCTTTGATGTTCTAAGCACCTCCCCTTTCCACCTCTCTTCCCTCCCCTAAACCCCCCCCCCCCCTATTTCCTTTTCTACCCACACCTGTCTCTATATACTTGACAATTTAGTTTTTAGTACATTACTTGTCCTGATGAAGAGAACATCGTTCTCGAAACATGTTGACTTTATATAAAAAATAAAGATTATCGTGGTCAAAACAAAGTGTTTTAATTATTTTATTAATAAAATGGTGCCACAAAGTGAATTTGAAAAATTTGAAGAACTTATTATTAATACTGTATCATCGGCGTATGACGTAATTTGACCGTGTAAAGGTTGAAAAAAAATATCGTTTACATATATAGTAAATAGAATTGGTCCAAGCACTGTACCTTGGGGGATTCCAAAGCTTGTAATCTCTTGATCACTATTAACACCATTGATTTTTACTAATTGAGGACGGTTTTTTAAGTAGTCGGTGATCCATTTAATCGCGTTGCCTTTTATGCCGATTTTATTCAATTTTTTTAATAGCATCTCATGGGATATGCTATCGAATGCCTTTCTAAGGTCAATAAATATACCCGCACATTTAGATGAATAAAGTATTCTAACCTTCATGAGCAACGAATCAAATTTAAGACATTATAATAATCTCCTGTTCTGTGTGTATTTGTGTTACTATTGTAGCGGATTAAATCAATTCCCCGTGCTCAGACTTCAGCGCATAAACTAAATGAATGGTTTTTTGTGCTGTTTTCTCGTGATGCAGTTATTTAGCACCTACTCATCGTGCGAGAGTTGTGTCATGCTGACTGCTGACTGCAGACTGTTGATTATAGACGTAGACCACTAGCAGCTTATAAGTGCGGCATGCGGCAAGCGGCAAGCGACAGCAATAAGAGGCATGCGTGAGACTGGGTAACTTGAGTTGCTGGAATCGGTGTATCATTATGACTGTGTAAACTTTCGTCCCAATTTTCACATTAAATTCTAATTAGTTTGAACAACTCGCGAAATAATTTTAAGATAACAGTTGTTCAAGAACGTAGTTTTAATTGCCAGTGGCCATATTTAAGAGGCGGAACAGAGAAAGTACACGCGTGAAAGTGGGTGCTCGCTTTAACCGGACAATCAATCTGTTTTACCATTCTCTCAAGATTTTCTTATTTAAATTGATTACATCCCATACGATACTTTAAATGCTAAAAAGCACTTATACTAAACCACCGAATTTGATATTTACCCGACAGAACCCACTCGCTATTGACTGTCCTAGACATTAACAAGATCGACTTATCTCCCTTCGGTGACTGCTAGTTGCTAAGTATACATGCTGTCAGTTGATATTTAGGAATCACAATATCCCAAGGTGTGACGTGACTTTACTCATTTGCTTACAATATCAAGATTAAATTTCAGCTCACCTAATATGATTCATATTATTCTGTCAAATTACTTATATTTTAAAAAATTGACCATCCTGGGTTCAAGTCACAGAACGAGTTCAAAATTTGTCTAATACTAGGTTGACCTCAGCGTGAGGGACGACTCACGTTCGGTCCCCAAGGCTGATGTGTCAAATATATTGTTTGAACCCTCCGGTCTGGATGTTGCTTTATTTGGTGACAAGACATACATTTAACATACTGGGTTCACATTCTTGGATTGACATGCCATATAGTCTGAGACTGAATTTTTATAATTTATTAAAATCTTTGTTTGTCAAGCACCATTGAGGTAATTTAATCACTAAACAGAGCTATATAAAGGAGACCAAATATGATCAAATTTCCTACCTAATTAATAGCACACGAACATCATTCAATTTGTTAAGTTGATCAACAATTCATCTCTTGACCCTGACGTGACGTGACGCAGAGTGGACACGTTGACCAGTGTTGACCTGTGCTGTGCCTTCATTATTTAGATGTCAAGGTTGCCCGTATAGAAAATAGCTATCATAATCATCAAATTCCAAACTAAGTATTCGTGTACAAACATATTTGATGCTTTAAAAAAATCGGGTCGTTAAACTCGAGTTGACATGACGCGTAATAAATATTGAGGTTTCTTTTTATTATTTGCTTATTTTTGGTAAACGTTGCACTATGTAGAAAGAACTAAAGAAGACAACTTACAGTAGTTTCTATCAACTTGGACATCATCGCTTATGGTCAGAGAAAGTGGAGCTTTTCAAAAGAAATCAGAGTGATCTTTAAGCGTAAATGAAAGTATCAAATCTACGCAATATGATAATTATTTTCCCCAAAACTTGGATTTTACACATATTTTAAATTTAGAAGTTCTCGGATAATGAGATTATTAACCCAGTGAGTAATAAATGAACTAATAAGGAGTGTTGATGTATACGCTTGCTCCTTTAGCGCGATATAGACTGTAGAGGATGTAGGTGTTGTGTGTTAAGTTTACACTGACACAAAGTGACGTATGAAATCTGTGTGAACTCATATCAGGTTAGCGAACTCGTGACTGGTGAAGTTAACTTTTTCTTGCAATAAATTGTATGCGAATGCTACCCATCGGTGAATGAAAGTTGACCTTCAAAACTTTCGGCGATACGACTGGCACATTTCTTCAAGAGAAATACATAAATAATAATGATGATATATTGAAACAATTTTAAACTTTAATACCCACCAATTTTTTTGTTGAATATTGGTGACGATAACATTTTGTACCAGTATTTTAATAATCTTTCTTAAACTATGAATAGTATGGAAACGAACTCTCTTTGTTTGACATCACGGCCACTCGTGCAGACTTTATATAAATTAATCTATGAATAGTATGGAAACGAACTGTCTTTATTTGACATCACGGGCACTCGTGCAGACTTTATATAAATTAATCTATGAATAGTATGGAAACGAACTGTCTTTGTTTAACATCACGGGCACTCGTGCAGACTTTATATAAATTAATGTATGAATAGTATGGAAACGAACTGTCTTTGTTTGACATCACGGGCACTCGTGCAGACTTTATATAAATTAATCTATGAATAGTATGGAAACGAACTGTCTTTGTTTAACATCACGGGCACTCGTGCAGACTTTATATAAATTAATCTCTGAATAGTATGGAAACGAACTGTCTTTGTTTGACATCACGGGCACTCGTGCAGACTTTATATAAATTAATCTATGAATAGTATGGAAACGAACTGTCTTTGTTTAACATCACGGGCACTCGTGCAGACTTTATATAAATTAATGTATGAATAGTATGGAAACGAACTGTCTTTGTTTAACATCACGGGCACTCGTGCAGACTTTATATAAATTAATGTATGAATAGTATGGAAACGAACTGTCTTTGTTTGACATCACGGGCACTCGTGCAGACTTTATATAAATTAATCTATGAATAGTATGGAAACGAACTGTCTTTGTTTAACATCACGGGCACTCGTGCAGACTTTATATAAATTAATCTCTGAATAGTATGGAAACGAACTGTCTTTTTTTGACATCACGGGCACTCGTTCAGACTTTATATAAATTAAACTATGAATAGTATGGAAACGAACTGCCATTGTTTGACATCACGGACACTCGTGCATACTTTATATAAATATATCGATTCTAGATATAATTGAAAGATTTATTTACTAGTTGAAAGTCATGTGTTGTCTGAGTCACTCATTGCTGAGATTGGACGATTTAATGATCTTCAGGCTTTTAATATATTTTACTATACATATTTGTAAACCTTTTTATGTACTACCGAACAGGAGTCTGGGACCAATGGCATCCCCAATCGGGGTATATTTTGAGTCTGATAGGAGTGAAGAAATTAAGAAAATGAGACAGTGAAATATTGGGAAGTACCTGATCTGGTCACCAAACACGTCTAAAGGCATTTCAAGAATAGTTTAGAATCAAAAGGGCAGTATTTATATACCAGGAAGATACTGGGAATATCTACCACAATGGTACCTGGAAATGTAAACGTATTGTCGGGTATAAAATCTCAGAAAAACAGATGTAAAAAAATAAAAACTTAAGTGAACTCTGATTAACGTTTTAGTAAATTTTACAATCGGAAACACATCATTCGTCATGTAAAGATGTCGAAAGGAAACGAACTCACGACGAGGTGCAATGCCACTGCAGGTAGGTACGTGAATTTAAATCCGCGCGAATCTGCAGCGTACGAGTAGAAATTGGAGAGAGATTAAGAAACCGCCGGACCTCTCTGGTGTTGAAAGAAACCAGCCGTAGAGTGGAGGCCTCGTGGCCTACATTCTGCAGTCACCAGCCACCACTACACAACACACTAAACACACAGCACACACAAAACACACTTGCTGCGCTGTGCTGTACTGCGCTATACTGCGCTGTACCGCGCTGTACCGGGCTGTACAGTGTAGGTAAATGCCATCTTGCCTCGTGCCATCAACCAGGCAGAAAACTAACTGCATTAGATTCAGCCAAAGATCGGCGGGCGCATTGCACATCACATGCACTATACATCACCCGTCTTCACCAGGGTGCAGATGCTCACCTAATAGCCCACGCACTATATTGCAATATACTTCATATGGTTTTAAGAAATAACAACGCTTTGAATTGCTAATTTTAGAAAGGTTTGGTTGATTTCTATATTTAGCGACGCGGAAACGAGCTGAAAACGTTGTAGTGCAAGAAAAACCGTCGTATCTTTACAAACTTACATCTAAAGAATCGAAGTTTATCAATTTAATTCAATAAAATTCTTACTAGTAAAACAGGATGGCCGTGAAAGTATACGGAATCTAACTAAAATTAAATTAATTATATTTAATCTAAAGGTGATTTTGAAACATAATAAGCAAAGTAATTCTCCTAAATAACGTGATCCCATTTATTTTTACAGAACGTCGTAGGAACTTGGGAAACGTAAGGAGCTTGTACTGTGTACACAGACCAGTGACTACGCCACTACCTGAATGTAGTGTATGTACTGAACCCGGTGCCTGGTGCCTGGTGCCCGGTGCCGGTGCCCGGTGCCGGTGCCTGATGCCCAGTGCCGGTGCCGGGTGCCCGGGGCCGGTGCAGATAAGAGTGCGGAGAAATTACATGTCCATGCATACATTATCATTTCAATGTATTGATAACAAACAACACATTCTCGCTTGGAAAACTGTGTCACCGCGGGATACTCGCATATGTAGGTACATTTATTAGCAATTTTCGTATTAGTTAAATTGATCGTAACATACTTGAGAACCATTCACGATGGCTCGGTATATAGCTTCGTATGTAGGTGAACATTGTTATTTATTAATCGCGCTTTCGCTAATTGAAATGTATTGTTTCTAACTAATCCGTATTCGATGTTGCAGAGAGAATATTTGCATCTGTTACAAAGATGTTTAGCGCATCTCTTCCGCAAATAAGATCATTTTTTACGGTAATTATTTCTGTGGAGTGTTTCTCCGGACAGAACAGTTTATTAATACTTGATTAAGTGGTAATTTCTTTTGTGACTGTAAAATCTAATGTTTATTTTATTTCATACACGGTGAAATTTTGTTACTTTCGCCAAATGTAGAAATGAAATAACAAGACAATACGACACACGCTGTTAAAACGATTTGCAAATGTAGTGCCTTAACAATATTTTTAATTAGTCATGATATATAATTTTATAATGAGTTTCTTATGACGCCATTTCTTTACCAGAAAATTTCAATAAATTTAAAATAGACTTTTACAAGTTTATATCCACCAGTACATAATAGATATATACAAATCGAATCCTTAAAATATTAAGTACATATTTGCACCGTGTTATCTAATTTATTCCGATTCAAGATTTTTAAAGGTATTTCATATAAAATCCTTTACCCCTTATTGGATATTATACTTTCGTACAGCTATTTATATTTTCAAAGTGATTAAAATTGAAATGAAAGAAACAGTAACCAATAGACGGTCATAAAAATGTAAAATTTAATAAATATTGAATGTATAAAACACGGCACACACCCTTCACGCACGCAAGTAAACTTTCAGATCAATATGAATCACAACTCACAACATAATCATTCCCCGCTCCGTAAACTGACTTAATCTAATCACTGTTAAATTGCTGGCGACTTTTCACAAAACACAGAAAACTTAAACAATTATTTTCCACTTTAAGAAAAAATATATATTCACCTGAAAATGGAATCTCACGGCAATAATCCAACGGAACTAGGAGAAGGTAACACGGTCGATTGATTACAGCGCACAACAGTTCCAATAAATAACACAAAACACACGCGCACAATACCACGAGCCAATTAGAAAAGTAGAAGATGTGTGCGGACGCGGCCTGCGCACGGGAATACGCGGGAAAAGTGACGTGTGAAGTTGGCAGCGATGCGAGCTGCTCGGACTGTTACTGGGTTAAGTCAACCACTGCGCAGTGGCTTATATAGATGTGAAAGTTAGACGAGCGCCCCTTTCTCCGGCAGCGCACAGCGGCAGCGCGCAGCTCGCAGGCGGCAGGCGGCAGGAGTCGCGCATCGGACCAGTGACACCTGCATCTGCAGTCCCAGCTTGCTTGTCGAGAGTCCTACCCCTTGGGTAGCTAGAGAGGCGTTTGCGGTACATTCAAGCCAACACTTTTGGTACAAAATATAAAGAAAAGAATGTTATTATCAACTTTTTATTTGTAGAACTCATAAACAAATTTTGCCAAGTACATTAAAAGTGTTTATAAATAAATTGTTTTATTTTATATTGAAATAATAATATTATTGAATATATAAAGAAAAACTTTGAAATAATATAATATCTTCTTAACACTAAGAATTTGAACAATTCATAAAATTTTATGTTAATTTTCAAGTTATGTAAAAGTCCTACACAAGTTCTGGTATTATATCATTATGGGCCAGTTGCTACAAAAACTGAAATAACTTAATAGAAATTTCACAGAACTTGAAAATTAACTTCAAAATTTAATGAATAATTCAAATTCTGTAAAACAACCCGTCCTAAGACTCAATTCTTGTTCAAGCTTTGACTTGTCATTTTTTATTAATATACTTTTGGTATTTCTATTTATTTGACTTTTTAATTATATATTTTTTATTGCTCTATTTATGTATATGGCTATGAATCTGGATGACGCTGGTTCAAGTTCCGACGTCGGCAAATTTTAATATTTCTATTAATTTGTTTTTTTTTTTCACAATTTCCTAGGAGTGTATTTGCAGTACATTCCAGTATGGTAGATATTTTCAATAACGCCCTGCTGTAACTTTGCTTCAAATGAATGAAGCCATGTTTGGTGACTAGATCTGGATAGTTAGGTATTTATTTATCAACGGACATCGTCCAAATTACAAAATTATAACACGAATAAAGTAAAATGAAAAATACAGGAGTAGACAAAGCTACATGAAAGCAAAGACATATGGTAGATTATAATATAAGAAAATAAAGTGACAAGTCGAATCAAGTCAAGAATACGCCGTGGGTCAGGACCACAGGACACTTATAATATTCCGTCACTTGTTTAGCGACTGGTAAAAATCATTCAGACTTATCCCAAAAAAGTTAAGGTTTTGACTTGAGTTGACCAGTCTACACATTCTGGACAATGGTGAATAATATCCATAATTTTTCGAATGATGGTTGAGGAAGAGCAGTTCATTATTTCTGAGTCTGTGCGAGGGGATATTGAAGGGAATGAGTAGCAGTAGAGTAGGTGAATCAATAATACCATTTATAATTTTGAAGAAGCAAATGAGGTCATTTCTTTTCCGACGGACTTCCAAAGGAGATAGGTTTAAAGTTAGTTCAATTTCATCGTATGAGTATTTGCCTTTTTCTAATCCTAGCCTCCTAGCAATCCCTCTTAAGAACCGATGTTGAACAGATTCAATGCGTCGAATGTAGACAGCATAAAAAGGAGACCAAATAACACAAGCATATTTAAGATGGGGGCGAACCAAGGAGCAGTAAAGAGTTCTAAAGGTATTTACGTTTTTGTAGTCCGTGATTAAGTTATTCTAGTGATGAAACCAAGTAGTTTGAGGGATTTATTAACGATTGCAGTTATGTGATCCCGAAAAGAAAGCTTGCTATCAAGAGAGACACTAAGGTCTTTAATAGATGTAACAGTTGTTAAGCAAATATTATTAATTTTTTTTTTTTGGTAAACTAATGTTTTTAAGACAAGATTTTTTATGCATAGCACAAAGGGTAACAATTATTTTACAAGCAATAATTATTCGCCTGAAACACTCATCCACATTGAAAAATCTCCTGATAAAAGATACATGACGCCAACGGGACTCGAACCCGTGTCCCTTCGATTTCCGAAAGTTGGTTGTTTTCAGGTGAAAAAATGTAACAAGCAGTAATTGTTGAATGAAACACTAGTATATATTGAATAATTTCGCGGGTAAGAGATAAGCCGCCATAGCTCAGTGGTCAGAGCTGTCGACCGGAAATCGAAGGGACACGGGTTCGAGTCCCGTTGGCGTCATGTATCTATTATCGGGAGATTTTTCAATGTGGATGAGTGTTTCAGGCGAATAATTATTGCTTGTAAAATAAATATTATTAAGTTTGTATTCGAAGACAATCGGTTTTTTTGATCTATTGAAGGACATAATTTTGCATTTATCGACATTTAGTTTCAAACAATTAATATAAACCAATCATTGAAAGAGTCGATATTCGATTGGAAAAGAAGGCAGTCATCGTGATCTTTTATTATTTTTAGAATCTTATTGTCGTCCGCAAAAAGCCAAAAGCGTGTATGAGAAAAAATACTAATAATGTCGTTTATAAACAAGTTAAAAAGAAGCGGCGCTAGATGTGCTCCTTGAGGTACGCCGGACGTTACTACAATAATAGTAGACACAAAGTTGTTTAATTTAACTCTTTGTTTTCTATTGCTTAAATAAGAATTAAAAAATGATAGCAAGGGGTTTCTAATACCGATAGCATATAGTTTGGCCATAAGGATTGAGTGGTTTACTTTGTCGAAAGCTTTAGAGAAGTCGGTATATAGAACATCTATTTGTGAGTTATCTTCTAGGCCATTGACGATGGAATTGATAAAGGATGGTAAGTTAGTTTCTTATCTTTCCCATCTCCTCCCCCTCCCCTCAACTTTTGGCCTCACAACATACCCCATTTAGGGATACCATAGTCTCACTGGCTCCAGACGGTTAGGAGTAGTTGGGACTTTTGTGCGTTTGCCCATAAAATAATAAATAAATGCTATTGTCTGTTTAAATCTCATCATTACATAGGTTCTGAACCCCTGAGCTTAATATGGTACCTGGAGGCTCTGGTGCGTCATGCGTCAGAAGGCAGGGACTCCCCCCAACCCCTCCCTCTCCACCCCCACTAAAGGCTAAGGTTCAGATCCGGCAGCGTCCTCCGCATTGTATTGTTACGTTGGCCCCCCTCCAACTTGCTATGGGTTCCTGCTCAACTCGAGCATTACAACAAACTTTCTCTTTCGGTGTGGAATAGGATGTGACTGATGCGGAATCCTCCTGCGTCAGATATTCAAACAATTTTAACGAGTTTTTTAGATCTTTTTGCTTTATGGTGGAATTTAGCCTACATTATATAATGGTAGGTATACTCGTGTTAATTTTACCTGAAACAGTTAATAATGGAGTGCCTTCAATAAAATTAAACGGTTAATTATAAATGTGACGAAACATTATACTTATATTCTGACTAAGTAATATTTCTATTTTTGATTTTGATAATAAATTCGTGGTGGAATTCTATTATTTTATCTACTTATCGTGATTTATTTTTGTGATATTATGCCATTTTGCGCTTCCTCCTTATTTAGGCAATGTTTCAGTTTTCATCATCATCTTTAGAAGGGCTCTCGACTAGGAAACTGGAGGTCGCGGGTTTAAATTCCAAAAAAAGTAAATTTTCTTTAGCTAATTTTTTGTTACTTCACGATTTACTTTAATAATAATAAATGTAATATAGTATATTTGCGGCACGTTCCAGAGTGGAAGATACTCTCCGTATCGCCACGGTGTTTATACCACCATTCATAATTGAAACGGCTTTGGCCGTGTTTGGTGAACAGGAATTCCCAATTACTGTCCCACCTTCCTCTCCCCCATCTATTCTTCCCTTACAACCATCAGCCTTACAACACACTCCAATTGTGGCTGTATATGGGTGGGAGCAGTTGGGACTCTTGTGTAGTTTCACTCTGAAGATAACCGTGATAGGCTGAAACCGGAAACGGTTATAAATAAAAATAAAATACATTAAAGTTTTAAATTGTTTTAATAAATCATTCTGACTAACTATTCGTATGTATGGTGTTTTCACAAAAATTAGTATTTTTGTAAAAATACGGTGGTTGCATACGTTACAATATTTGTATTTGTCAACATTGTACTTGTTCCTAGAACTAAGGTTTTCCGTATTTTTTATAAGTCCAAACTAGTCATTTGAAATATTCCTAAGGGCCCGTTCCCACTTCCGTTTTAAAAACGGAGGCGGGTCCCGTTTTAAAAACGGATGCCCTAGCGGCTGTAGTGGATGTATGGAGCTGTTCACACTTGTCCGACACGATTTTAAAACGGATCCGGCATTTTTTGTCGGATGGATCGCCAGCGCAGCGCGTCCGTTTTAAAATCGTGTCGGAACTCGCTCGCTCATAGTTTTGTATGGAGCTGTTCACACTTGTCGCCTAGTCGTTCCGGCAGAGTCCCCGCCACACCCCGACCCCTCCCCGCCCGCTCCCAGTCGCAAGGAAGCAGGCACGCTGCGTGCTTGTATTTGGTGATTTTGTTAAGTAAATAAATTAAAACGTATTTTTTATCCTAGCAATCTAGCTCGCTAAAAACTCACGGACCGTCACTGGAAGACCCAGTAGCCAACAAACTACAATATTTTATGTTTAATTAAATAAAAACAAAACGCTTGGTGTACACAACTTTTATCAAAATTATCAACGTGTTTAAAAATTTATTTTTTCATTTTTTAAACTTTACTTATTTTTCTTTATTTTAAAGCTTAAATGAGCTGCACGATGCACGGAAGAGCGCATTAGTTTAATAAACACATAATAAAAAAATATTTGAGTTGTAATTGTTTTCTTACCTTAAAAATATCGATAGCCTTTCTTCAGGACAAATGCACTCTCTCAATCTTGTATTTTGATGCGTCAAGCTCTCTGAAATTCGTTCCAGTAGATGGTTAAAGGAAGTGATAGACATTCTAAAATAATAAAAGAACTTTAGTTAATCACTTCTCAACTCACCAATTAACACTTGGAAAGTTCCTACAGAAAATCTTTCACCCAAAAGTTTCTATGCATTTTTTTCCTTCTTTTTAATAAGTACCACATGACAACAAGAGCTTCAAATCGTCCATTGCGCACGATCATCTACTGAAGAATGAGCAAATAAAATGTTTTGGTTGAATTGACAATTATTTGTTTTCGTAGAGTATAATCCGATTTTAAAACGGATCCGTTTTTAAAACGGAGGTGTGAACAGGGCCGTAGAGCATCCGTTTTTAAAACGGGACCCGCGTCCGATTTGAAAACGGAAGTGGGAACGGGCCCTAAGACATCTCCTTGCAGCACATTGGCTTCCACCTGCTAGACTCTAGACTCTAGAGTAATGATAAGCAACACGCGACCCGCGAGCTCATGTTTATAAATTCCGATTTATAAGGGTAGATACGTTTCCAAATTATGTTTCTGAATACATAAATAACCAAAGATTGCCGCCCAATTTTTGGATGTTGTTTAATATTTTAGAATGATGAAATCGACCTAATTTATTCGTATTGCCTTGGAGATAAAAATAAAATACAGTGTGTGGCAAGCCTACGCACGACGGAATTGAAACTTTTAGTATTCTTCTCTCTGTCTTTTCATTTCATTCTCTCTTTTTTTCTGTCTATTGACATATATATAAGTAGCATGTGATAAAAAAAATTAAAAGTTATAAAAATATGGGATTCGAACCCGGGTCCTGCATAACGAGTGTCGAACGCTCTGCCTCTAGACCGCGAGGAGAGGTATCTCGCGCGACGAGAACCGCGTATACAACGTGTACTCCTCAATTGACTTGTCCCGCGCAATTTTAAATTTTGAAAAACTCACTTACGGCTGTGTTTTTTACTAAAAAAAACTTGTCACGCACGTCTGCGAGGGTAATTAGTCGCGTTATCGGCCTTGATTTGTAATTTTAATGATTCAAAATAAAAATAATTAATCAAAATACCGAGCGACTCTACCGACTCGATTTGTAAGCTATATTTCGACCAAAATATCATATAGTCAAAATATCTAAAAGTCGCAGCACGAGAGCATTTTATCACTTTTCCTCGTATTAAAAAAATCACAAAAATAAAAAAAAATAGTTAAAGCGGGGATCGAACCTCGGTTCTTCTCGACGACAGTCGGGCACTCTGCCTCTAGACCGCGAAGCTGAGTTTGGAGAGTGACCTAAACTAGGTATATAATATTAGCTAGGCTCCTATAGCGAAATGATCACGGTTTTTCGTGACGGTCATGAGTCGGTTTTACTCCGGTCCTCGAAATTGCATGACGCGCGTAAAGAAGTTTCACTTCAAAAAAGTTTGCGGCACTTTGTTTTTGCTTTCTATGGATTGTTTTATTAAAAAAATACGGTTTTAGAAAATATAAATAGGCCACACCACCGCCTCGAGATGCATGAAGGAACCCTAGCCGCGGCCCTTCGAATTGGCCTTCCGATTTAAAAGGTTGCTGATCAGTGCTAGAGAGAATACACGAGCAGAGTGCACAGTGTAACATTCTCCCAATGCATTTTGTGGTTCGCATTTTGTCCACATTCATATAAAGCAGATCCGTGCCTTATAATATACGCACAATAAAATTGCAAACAATCTGCAATCATTGAACTAAGGGTCTATATTTTTTTATTATAATCTCTTTTCCACTTATTTCTCCGCTACTTTCAGCCTAGCAGCTTTTACCGAAATAGGGGATAGTTGGCTCCGGCCAAATTAGACTGTCGATTTCACATAAAAAAGGTTTTATATCTCTGGTATGAATAATTACTCATCGTACAAAAAAATATTACAACATAATGATTGTGACGCCAATATTTCAACCTATCGAATTATGATAAACATAAAACATTTTTGCATAAAGCATAAGTCAACAAGGAAAGATCTAGGAATAGATCGATTTCTGTCCATTTCAAACACTGAAAACATATATTTTGTCCTACATTTACTCGTAAAAATTATACTTATTCCTAGTATTGCATCCCTTGGCAAACAAATACAGACTTCTTGTGCTTTGTGAGAACATTCAGCAAAAACTACTTTCGTACGATATTAGATGCATAGACATTATAACAAAGAAAATGTAGCGGCCAAATGTTTAATATTGACACATCATCGGCTTCATCATTGTTTTGCCGTAAAAACTAAACTTTCCCCTGCGCAAACGATCTATAAAAATAAACGGTTATAAATACCGATCTATTGGATGATGCATTGAAAAGCTAGAATAAATTTATTGCTGAAATAATATTGACAGACTGTAAGTCTGTTGTGAAATGCGGAAAGTACGTGCAGGAAAAACACAACGTAACATTTCACTTCCCATTTATTCAAGATCCGTAAATGACGCACACATTCCTAGCGTTACGCGACTTACCGAGGGGATTTAAACATTTCCTAAATATGCCTAATTTATATTAAGTTCATCTCAACTTTCTTTATCAACAAAACATTTTAACAAAAACATCAGCACAAAAAAAGGAAAAGTTTATTTTAGTTTCTGATAAATTCGCCATTTTTGTAGGTAAATACGTATTTTTAAGGTAGGTAATTTACTTTCAGTTTATTTTTACAAAAAAATAATACTAATTTAGGATCATTGATGCAATGTAATATTAATATTAAATTACACATTATACATTACACTCTTCAAAGTCATTATTTTTTCTGAGAACTATGTTTACCTACTTTAGAGATTTTTCTGTTTCCTAATGTATGCAAAATCAGTTTTTAATAGCTGAGTGGACAAAGGCGTCGATTTACCACCGAAAAGGTTCAATTAATCTGCTAGCTAAGTCCTCAAGCATTGCACAAACATCATTTACCACCGAGAAGGTTCAATTAATCTGCTAGCTAAGTCCTCAAGCATTGCACAAACATCATTTACCACCGAGAAGGTTCAATTAATCTGCTAGCTAAGTCCTCAAGCATTGCACAAACATCATTTACCACCGAGAAGGTTCAATTAATCTGCTAGCTAAGTCCTCAAGCATTGCACAAACATCATTTACCACCAAGAAGGTTCAATTAATCTGCTAGCTAAGTCCTCAAGCATTGCACAAACATCATTTACCACCGAGAAGGTGCAATTAATCTACTAGCTAAGTCCTCAAGCATTGCACGAACATCATTTTCAGCTTATATATTCTAGACTATTTGTAACTCGAAATTGTTTATTTTTCTTACCCTGGTGAAGCTTACCTTACATTTAAATACATTAGTTGTTCAAAATAAAGTGTTTGTTTCATTTAATAATTTGTCAAACCACAAAGTGATGCCTTTCTATAAAAAAACATGAATATATTCAGTTTTATTAAAATAAATCTCTCATTTTTTTTATTATTTATTTGATTACAATGTAGATTTACAGTAAATATGTATTATCAGTATTAAGTTGATAATATAAACTTTCGTATCATAATTGACCATAACTCTATCCCGTATTGGTAAACAAAGGCAGAGCAGAGACTAGACTAGATTAGACTAGACTTCACGGAAAGCCACAACTCCCCTCCTCTTTTTGTTTACTTTCATAGAATGTTAGAATGTGCGACGTAGAACGAGACGAATGAGAATTTTCCAAAACTACAAAAATGAAAGTGGTGAATTCAACCAATTTATTCATAGTAATGGCCTTATACTGAAAGCAAATTAAACCAATTTGCTTTCAGTATAAAGCCATTACTACATCTAAATATTAATTTTAAATGAAGCATTTCAACAAATATATTCAAATAAGATACCCATTACACATATGTATCTCCTCAAAGATATTAGAAGAACGAGATGTGCTACGAGCAGTTCATACTGTGTGGAATTGTTTTGCCCAGTGTCGCCGGTTTTGTTCACCAATACTACTGCACACCTTCGCTTGCGCTAAGGTATCCGCACTAATACATAGAACAGATTTCTGTGCGTACACGTCCCGATACCGTTCAAAGTACCCTAATTAGGTAGTACTCCGCCTACGGTCCGGCGGCCAACATAGCATATCTCGTTCTTCTAATATCTTTGTATCTCCTGCATATATCATATTAAAAATGAATAAATCTCATACTATTATCGATTAGCAAGAATACCTGTAATATATATATATCATATATTACTTCGGCAGACATAGATATTATTTAGCTAGATCATAGTTAGCTAAAAAGCGGATCAACACTAAGAAATTTGAACTAAAGAAATACACATTTTTAATTTAGAATTAAAACAATACATTTTCTCGATAAATATACACATATTATACGAAGGTACCTTATCGCTTGTCTGAATTCTTGAAACATCAGTTCAAATTTTGAAAATAACTAATAACATAATTTGTTTGTAAAAATATTATATTGTAGGTAGGTACTTTATCGCTTGTCTGAATTCTCCACACAATCAGTTCCCATTTGTAAAATGACACTTAAACTCAAAGCACATCCGAATTTATTGAACCTGAGTTTCACAGACATACCTATAAGCGAAATTAGTAAATGTGACGAAGATGATGAACTCCAAAATATTTAGTTTATGAAAAAACATCAACTATTGGACAGGCAACAAACTCGTTGAAAGCACCCATTATGATAATATCGATTCTAGTTGTGTGTTATCGACAGTTGATCCCCGATAGTTGGCCCACTGACAGTTGATTCCCGAACAGTTGATTCCCCAAACATTTTATGCAGCGGATGAGCGATTGTAATCTTTAGAGCACAGGCGTCAGGTCAATATGCTGTCCTTGTTCAACCCGTATTACAACGGAAGATGGTCCGAGGAACTAGCATCGTATATCCCTTCGGCACCGGTGCATACTCGGGTCACATGATTCATTGGTTATAGTTGTAGGTACCTTCAAGGTGGCGCGTCGTTCCACCATATAATTAGAATGCGTGATGAGTGATAATAATGGATGATTTCATGGTTCAAATGAATGCTCAAATCAATATTCTCGGCCGATAGCCAATACGCTGTTAAACAATGTGCCGGGCGCACAACATAAGGACTTTCCTTTAATTTCATTGAGAGTGAAATGACATTGCGCAATAACGGTGCACGTTTTACAAACGCACCATAATAAGTGTCATCGATCAGCTTAATGCTAATTCCCAACGCAGCCTTCTATTGTGAATCGTGCTCCATTCCTCCACTCCTGCGATCCTGTCCGCTCGACTGCAGGCATTGCTTTCAGTCTACGAACCCGTCCACCAGTCACATGTCACAAGTCTATTATCGATTATTAAACGCAAATCCGTGAATAATTACGGGATGTAAAATTAAAAAATTAGAAGCAGTATTTTTTTTAAGTTTCCCTTAAAATTATTAAAAAAGTGGCCACCGCCGATAATCGAATCCCGATCAACTGTTTGGAAAGCAAAAACTGTGCTTATTACACAAGTGTCTTAATTTGTTATATGTACTGAAAATAATACGAATATGTATTTTTGATTTTTTAGAAGTTATTTTTTGCGCCGGAAATTACAATGTTTTTTTTTATTATTTAAAGTGAATAAAATAATCATATCAATAGTAAGTTTTTATTATTGTGACAACTGTTTCAGCTTTCGAGGCCATTATCAAACTACACGTTAAATAAAATAAAATATATTATTCCATTATTCTACGTAAGCAGGTAGGTGGGTACCATAAGTGTGCAAGAGACTTATTCTACGTAAGCAGGTAGGTAGGTACCATTAGTGTGCAAGAGATTTATTCTACGTAAGCAGGTAGATAGGTACCATTAGTGTGCAAGAGATTTATTCTACGTAAGCAGGTAGGTAGGAACCATTAGTGTGCAAGAGATTTATTCTACGTAAGCAGGTAGATAGGTACGAGTACTATTAGTGTGCAAGAGCTGTGTATGCGTGGTATAAGAGAATTTACAAGCGAATTAGTATTGACTGTATTGCGGCAGTGCAAAATCTAATAGACGTGAATCTGCAGCAATTCTGTATACCTAACCTACTACTAGTGAAAGTCATCGTAATATTTTCTAATACACATTAATATACCGCCATTATTTTTCGGACGTACCCGATGATCATGATAAATATTTGAAAACTAATTATATACGACTACGAACAATTCATCGATGATTGCCGCGATATAATCGAAGTGGTCAGCGAAAATCAATAATCGATGGCCAATATTTCGTAATTTCCCAAGTAATTTTTATAAATAAGTACCTCAATTTAAATATACCAAAGTATCATTGGCTGAGCGTAGCAATGTCCGGTTTTAATTCGGACTACTCGAGCGTTTTGCATTTCGTCTTTCTATATATTTTTTGTTACGTTCCGGTTCCGGTTAAATATGGTGGCCGTTTTAACCTGCCTTGTCTGTCGTGCCGACAGATACGATCAGAAATACATTTTTCTTCATAAAAGGGAAATATTTATGGTAAATTATAAACTACTTTCATAAAAAAAAGAAATTAGTTGTTACTAAAATTTGCAAACGATGGGTTTTTTCAAATGTCATTTGTTGTTGTATCGTCGTCTTACGCGGAAAAACATACTGATATGAAATATAGTAAATGTATTCAAAATCTGGTCAAATTATTAGTTTTCCTGTTAAAAATGGGACTGCAGGCCCATGACAAAAGGATGGAAACAGTTCATAATAAAGTATCAGTCAAAAGCGAATGTTTTATGAGGATAATTCGGATCTTGATATTGACATTGACATACTGATATTGTCGCATTCCGTCATGATATGTGTTGGTAAAAGAAAACGCATTCTCGATATATTCTGAATGACTAATATTTTATAAGGAAGTTGGCGTGCTGTCACTTTTTAACAGGAACATTTTTCTCCTTGCATTAATTAAGTATATTTGTATTTAGGTACACGGAACACGTGTTCATGAAAATCCAAATATTTTTCATTACAAGGAAAATGCTTTGTATCGTCGTGATATATTATCAAGGCAAATCGATAGTTTACTGGTCACAGAACAACTAGTTTATTTATTTTATATGTATATTTTCATTTATCGGACGACGATCGTCGATGTATTGTTACTATATGCTGGTTAGATTATATATAAACTAGTATTTTTTATGAAAATGTTGACTGCCCAATTAGAAAAATCGTCCCGTTTTAAAACAGTCAAATAATTATAAAAAACAATTTATTATAAACAAAACTTCCTCCTTCTTTATCAATGACCTTCGATGTTAAATATAAAACAATAATTATGAGCACACTATATTGACCTAAAGAAATCTAAATAAACACGTATATATAATTTCATTCCTATTACTCTGCTTTAATTTAATTTATGATATCATGTGTATACAATATATTATTTCATAGATCGGGTGACTTCGTGACAATGTCACATCAAGAACTGTTTGAAATCAAACCACCGATATCTTGAGAACTCAGCTTGCCTCGCATTCGTTAATTTCACCAACCCATTTAATAATTTTACGGCAGCCCCAGACGCTAAGCACATCTACTACGCGGGTTTCTTAACAAGCTCGTCTTGGCTAAGACAAGATTTCGGCAGGTATAGTGAACATATCATAATGTCGGAATCAATGTACTTGCTTGTTTTTGCTCGTCACTTCTTTTTGACTAGTGTTCTTATACTACTTGCCGGCGTTCCGCTCGAGGTCCCGCGCTTGTGCCAAGCCGCTATGTACCGGATGTGTTATGTCCTCGAAAGAAAGTGACTCGCCCGTTACTGTACTGAGTGTATATTTGAGCGGCGTCCTACCTTATTTTCGAACCGAATTAATTCATGTTAGATATTACAATTGTTGTCTCCTTTGTTTTTATTATTTACCTGCACGAATGGTATTCAAATTAACATATTATTATTATGATTTGTTGTGTGTCACACTAATTGTTTAACCTACTTACGATGTTCCATTATTTTACAGCAATTAGATTTAGCTATTTCACACATCCTACTAAAACATACAATACGTGTTAATCTATATTTATTTTTATAGTCCCGGGTTTTTAACGGAGTTTTTCGAAACCAGATGTAGACAGTTATTTTCCTTTTATTTTTAAAGTCAAGTGGGGTGGTTTTTCAAAATCTAGTATAGACAGTGATCCTCTTCTTATTCCATAATTATTTATATAAATAGATTTTGCTAATTAGCCTTTAAAATCAATAACATTACGTAGCAACCAACATATTCGTATAAATTACTGACAGCATAACTGGTTTGCCGTTGTCAAAGTCTTCAAAATTTTAACTATAGGTTTAATTATAGTATAAAAATATATTTTTCATTTGAATTTGTTGTATTTTCTTTATTATTGTCGGAGCAGAAGTAATATAGCATCAATAATATAATATTTCTCCAAAAACGCGCTTTCTTCGGTATGCTCCAATTTGAATCCAATGCTATGGAGAAAGTGAAATTCACCGAGATCAGGTTTAGTATTCACCAATTATTATTTACCGTTGAAGGTAATTCATTAGACAAACCATTCTAGTATTTGAAATCTTAATACCTGCATAGATAAAAAGCATCTCAGGTATCTGTGTAATTTGAATAATTGAAAACAGTAATAACGGGAAATAGATCAGGTTAATTTGTTTATCATACACGTAGAATGGTGCGTTTTGATTATTGTTATTACATCTAAATAGAGAACGACTTATATTTATGTAAAACATGTCTAAACTAAAGCTCCTTGACCCTTCGCAGTGCGAAAGTTGTGGAGGTTTTCACAACAACTTAGTAGTTAGAACAGTCGCCCGGTTAGCAAGCACTCCGCAGCACGTACCCATGACATTATAAAATACTTCATCCAAGGCACGTACCTACATTTTAATAGGCGTATTTTTCTGAAACTAAATGTGAAAAAAATGTACTAATAAACGCTATTACACGCAGGGGTAGGCAGAGAGAATGGACCACTAAACAACTCGGTCTTGGCACATACTCCTTGCTTCATCCACGTTCATAAATCGTCTCATCCATACTCATTTGTTAATACCTGTTGTTTAATTTGCTTCATTTTATTCAACATGATATATGTATACAATTTATTTTATTTTTTTTATTTCAATTTACATTTTTCCACTTTATAGATATTTTTCAATTAAACTCATTTTTCCCCATATACTTAATTTATAGATTATGGTAAATTTGTATATTTTTAATATAAACTTTTTCCCATATTAAGGCGATGTACTAAGTCGTGTAATATTTTTAATCAAGCCGCCATCAATAACCCTCCTTACGTAGATGGCGATAAGGCTTAAATTCCCGCTTAACACCATCCAGCTGTTTTGATTTAGGCAAGAAAAAAACATGGCCAAAAAGTGCCTTTTTTTATTTTTGGATGTCTAGGTATAAATATTTAAATGTTTTCCGATCATTTTATAAATAACTTAATTTGCAACATTATACAATAAAACCATAACCGAAAATGGGTTCGTAAGTAGGAAATTTTGAACTGTAAAGCAGTTTTCATAGGCCTTATAATTTTTTTTTCTGGGCTTATAAAAAGACTTATGTAAAAAATACTCGTTTATTTCAAAGGCCAAGATGTATTATACTTGCGGTATTTAATTAAAGCATCTGAAACATTTCTAGGCGACCAAATTATCAAACCAAAAACACATGATTTTGCATTACTACGTAGTGCATCGCCTTAATTAAAAAAAATTTACTATCCCATATTATTTATTTAACTTTTTTTTTTTTATTCGATAAATGTTCAAAAATAACAATTACAATAAAATATGACAACAATTTTTTTTATAAAATATATAATTTAATGTTTTTAAATTAAACATACACTTTTTTTTAATCACCAATTTATTAAAATGTATTAACTATTCGGTTTCGCTTGGCATAAGGATCATGGCCTCAAGCGAAAACGGTTAGTGAACAAATTAAAATAAATTAGTGGTGTTTTTTAATTTAATAATATTATGTCAAATCACTAAGTGATTGCTTTCCATGAAAATAAAAAAAATGTGTTTTGTAAAGTATCTACCACTAATATTAAATAGTAGTTAAGGATTTTGTGGGAACCTCAACACCAGGGAAATATAACATTTACTTATTTTATTGGGAAATATAAGCCGTACTAATTAGTTATTGCTTTAGAAATTAATAAACCTGAATTTCACCAGTTAGCTGGAAACTGAGAAAACACAAAACACACTTTTCAGCTTTGATATACAATCTTCACCTCGTTCACGTATAACAAATGATTTCCTTTTTATTGATGTTTTTACTGTGAAAATATTATTTCCTATTATTGCTCATAACTTGACATTCATTGAACTAATAAGGCTTTTGGGGATCTGATAGGGAGAAGAATGAATTATGTTGTGAGGTCCTAGCAGTGGCTTTACGGAGGTAGTCTAATTACTGAATCGAACAGAGTAGCGAGAGTTGTTGCTGACGATGCTGATCCAGATCGGGAGAGGCTGGTTCGGGGCGTCCCTTTGACCTCTCCAACTGGTCGTAGAGGGATATATTCGTACGTCCGTCACACTACTGGACACTCTGATCCCTAGATTCCTACCCACCCATCATACCTTTTCTATTGTTGCTCATAACTTGACATTCATTGAACTAATAAGGCTTTTGGGGATCTGATAGAGAGAAGAATGAATTATGTTGTGAGGTCCTAGCAGTGGCTTTACGGAGGTAGTCTAATTACTGAATCTAACAGAGTAGCGAGAGTTGTTGCTGACGATGCTGATCCAGATCGGGAGAGGCTGGTTCGGGGCGTCCCTTTGACCTCTCCAACTGGTCGCAGAGGGATATATTCGTACGTCCGTCACACTACTGGACACTCTGATCCCTAGATTCCTACCCACCCATCATACCTTTTCTATTGTTGCTCATAACTTGACATTCATTGAACTAATAAGGCTTTTGGGGATCTGATAGGGAGAAGAATGAATTATGTTGTGAGGTCCTAGCAGTGGCTTTACGGAGGTAGTCTAATTACTGAATCTAACAGAGTAGCGAGAGTTGTTGCTGACGATGCTGATCCAGATCGGGAGAGGCTGGTTCGGGGCGTCCCTTTGACCTCTCCAACTGGTCGCAGAGGGATATATTCGTACGTCCGTCACACTACTGGACACTCTGATCCCTAGATTCCTACCCACCCATCATACCTTTTCTATTGTTGCTCATAACTTGACATTCATTGAACTAATAAGGCTTTTGGGGATCTGATAGGGAGAAGAATGAATTATGTTGTGAGGTCCTAGCAGTGGCTTTACGGAGGTAGTCTAATTACTGAATCTAACAGAGTAGCGAGAGTTGTTGCTGACGATGCTGATCCAGATCGGGAGAGGCTGGTTCGGGGCGTCCCTTTGACCTCTCCAACTGGTCGCAGAGGGATATTTTCGTACGTCCGTCACACTACTGGACACTCTGATCCCTAGATTCCTACCCACCCATCATACCTTTTCTATTGTTGCTCATAACTTGACATTCATTGAACTAATAAGGCTTTTGGGGATCTGATAGAGAGAAGAATGAATTATGTTGTGAGGTCCTAGCAGTGGCTTTACGGAGGTAGTCTAATTACTGAATCTAACAGAGTAGCGAGAGTTGTTGCTGACGATGCTGATCCAGATCGGGAGAGGCTGGTTCGGGGCGTCCCTTTGACCTCTCCAACTGGTCGCAGAGGGATATATTCGTACGTCCGTCACACTACTGGACACTCTGATCCCTAGATTCCTACCCACCCATCATACCTTTTCTATTGTTGCTCATAACTTGACATTCATTGAACTAATAAGGCTTTTGGGGATCTGATAGGGAGAAGAATGAATTATGTTGTGAGGTCCTAGCAGTGGCTTTACGGAGGTAGTCTAATTACTGAATCTAACAGAGTAGCGAGAGTTGTTGCTGACGATACTGATCCAGATCGGGAGAGGCTGGTTCGGGGCGTCCCTTTGACCTCTCCAACTGGTCGCAGAGGGATATATTCGTACGTCCGTCACACTACTGGACACTCTGATCCCTAGATTCCTACCCACCCATCATACCTTTTCTATTGTTGCTCATAACTTGACATTCATTGAACTAATAAGGCTTTTGGGGATGTGATAGGGAGAAGAATGAATTATGTTGTGAGGTCCTAGCAGTGGCTTTACGGAGGTAGTCTAATTACTGAATCTAACAGAGTAGCGAGAGTTGTTGCTGACGATGCTGATCCAGATCGGGAGAGGCTGGTTCGGGGCGTCCCTTTGACCTCTCCAACTGGTCGCAGAGGGATATATTCGTACGTCCGTCACACTACTGGACACTCTGATCCCTAGATTCCTACCCACCCATCATACCTTTTCTATTGTTGCTCATAACTTGACATTCATTGAACTAATAAGGCTTTTGGGGATCTGATAGGGAGAAGAATGAATTATGTTGTGAGGTCCTAGCAGTGGCTTTACGGAGGTAGTCTAATTACTGAATCTAACAGAGTAGCGAGAGTTGTTGCTGACGATGCTGATCCAGATCGGGAGAGGCTGGTTCGGGGCGTCCCTTTGACCTCTCCAACTGGTCGCAGAGGGATATTTTCGTACGTCCGTCACACTACTGGACACTCTGATCCCTAGATTCCTACCCACCCATCATACCTTTTCTATTGTTGCTCATAACTTGACATTCATTGAACTAATAAGGCTTTTGGGGATCTGATAGAGAGAAGAATGAATTATGTTGTGAGGTCCTAGCAGTGGCTTTACGGAGGTAGTCTAATTACTGAATCTAACAGTGTAGCGAGAGTTGTTGCTGACGATGCTGATCCAGATCGGGAGAGGCTGGTTCGGGGCGTCCCTTTGACCTCTCCAACTGGTCGCAGAGAGATATATTCGTACGTCCGTCACACTACTGGACACTCTGATCCCTAGATTCCTACCCACCCATCATACCTTTTCTATTGTTGCTCATAACTTGACATTCATTGAACTAATAAGGCTTTTGGGGATCTGATAGAGAGAAGAATGAATTATGTTGTGAGGTCCTAGCAGTGGCTTTACGGAGGTAGTCTAATTACTGAATCTAACAGAGTAGCGAGAGTTGTTGCTGACGATGCTGATCCAGATCGGGAGAGGCTGGTTCGGGGCGTCCCTTTGACCTCTCCAACTGGTCGCAGAGGGATATATTCGTACGTCCGTCACACTACTGGACACTCTGATCCCTAGATTCCTACCCACCCATCATACCTTTTCTATTGTTGCTCATAACTTGACATTCATTGAACTAATAAGGCTTTTGGGGATCTGATAGGGAGAAGAATGAATTATGTTGTGAGGTCCTAGCAGTGGCTTTACGGAGGTAGTCTAATTACTGAATCTAACAGAGTAGCGAGAGTTGTTGCTGACGATGCTGATCCAGATCGGGAGAGGCTGGTTCGGGGCGTCCCTTTGACCTCTCCAACTGGTCGCAGAGGGATATTTTCGTACGTCCGTCACACTACTGGACACTCTGATCCCTAGATTCCTACCCACCCATCATACCTTTTCTATTGTTGCTCATAACTTGACATTCATTGAACTAATAAGGCTTTTGGGGATCTGATAGAGAGAAGAATGAATTATGTTGTGAGGTCCTAGCAGTGGCTTTACGGAGGTAGTCTAATTACTGAATCTAACAGAGTAGCGAGAGTTGTTGCTGACGATGCTGATCCAGATCGGGAGAGGCTGGTTCGGGGCGTCCCTTTGACCTCTCCAACTGGTCGCAGAGGGATATATTCGTACGTCCGTCACACTACTGGACACTCTGATCCCTAGATTCCTACCCACCCATCATACCTTTTCTATTGTTGCTCATAACTTGACATTCATTGAACTAATAAGGCTTTTGGGGATCTGATAGGGAGAAGAATGAATTATGTTGTGAGGTCCTAGCAGTGGCTTTACGGAGGTAGTCTAATTACTGAATCTAACAGAGTAGCGAGAGTTGTTGCTGACGATGCTGATCCAGATCGGGAGAGGCTGGTTCGGGGCGTCCCTTTGACCTCTCCAACTGGTCGCAGAGGGATATATTCGTACGTCCGTCACACTACTGGACACTCTGATCCCTAGATTCCTACCCACCCATCATACCTTTTCTATTGTTGCTCATAACTTGACATTCATTGAACTAATAAGGCTTTTGGGGATCTGATAGAGAGAAGAATGAATTATGTTGTGAGGTCCTAGCAGTGGCTTTAGGGAGGTAGTCTAATTACTGAATCTAACAGAGTAGCGAGAGTTGTTGCTGACGATGCTGATCCAGATCGGGAGAGGCTGGTTCGGGGCGTCCCTTTGACCTCTCCAACTGGTCGCAGAGGGATATATTCGTACGTCCGTCACACTACTGGACACTCTGATCCCTAGATTCCTACCCACCCATCATACCTTTTCTATTGTTGCTCATAACTTGACATTCATTGAACTAATAAGGCTTTTGGGGATCTGATAGGGAGAAGAATGAATTATGTTGTGAGGTCCTAGCAGTGGCTTTACGGAGGTAGTCTAATTACTGAATCTAACAGAGTAGCGAGAGTTGTTGATGACGATGCTGATCCAGATCGGGAGAGGCTGGTTCGGGGCGTCCCTTTGACCTCTCCAACTGGTCGCAGAGGGATATATTCGTACGTCCGTCACACTACTGGACACTCTGATCCCTAGATTCCTACCCACCCATCATACCTTTTCTATTGTTGCTCATAACTTGACATTCATTGAACTAATAAGGCTTTTGGGGATCTGATAGGGAGAAGAATGAATTATGTTGTGAGGTCCTAGCAGTGGCTTTACGGAGGTAGTCTAATTACTGAATCTAACAGAGTAGCGAGAGTTGTTGCTGACGATGCTGATCCAGATCGGGAGAGGCTGGTTCGGGGCGTCCCTTTGACCTCTCCAACTGGTCGCAGAGGGATATTTTCGTACGTCCGTCACACTACTGGACACTCTGATCCCTAGATTCCTACCCACCCATCATACCTTTTCTATTGTTGCTCATAACTTGACATTCATTGAACTAATAAGGCTTTTGGGGATCTGATAGAGAGAAGAATGAATTATGTTGTGAGGTCCTAGCAGTGGCTTTACGGAGGTAGTCTAATTACTGAATCTAACAGAGTAGCGAGAGTTGTTGCTGACGATGCTGATCCAGATCGGGAGAGGCTGGTTCGGGGCGTCCCTTTGACCTCTCCAACTGGTCGCAGAGGGATATATTCGTACGTCCGTCACACTACTGGACACTCTGATCCCTAGATTCCTACCCACCCATCATACCTTTTCTATTGTTGCTCATAACTTGACATTCATTGAACTAATAAGGCTTTTGGGGATCTGATAGGGAGAAGAATGAATTATGTTGTGAGGTCCTAGCAGTGGCTTTACGGAGGTAGTCTAATTACTGAATCTAACAGAGTAGCGAGAGTTGTTGCTGACGATACTGATCCAGATCGGGAGAGGCTGGTTCGGGGCGTCCCTTTGACCTCTCCAACTGGTCGCAGAGGGATATATTCGTACGTCCGTCACACTACTGGACACTCTGATCCCTAGATTCCTACCCACCCATCATACCTTTTCTATTGTTGCTCATAACTTGACATTCATTGAACTAATAAGGCTTTTGGGGATGTGATAGGGAGAAGAATGAATTATGTTGTGAGGTCCTAGCAGTGGCTTTACGGAGGTAGTCTAATTACTGAATCTAACAGAGTAGCGAGAGTTGTTGCTGACGATGCTGATCCAGATCGGGAGAGGCTGGTTCGGGGCGTCCCTTTGACCTCTCCAACTGGTCGCAGAGGGATATATTCGTACGTCCGTCACACTACTGGACACTCTGATCCCTAGATTCCTACCCACCCATCATACCTTTTCTATTGTTGCTCATAACTTGACATTCATTGAACTAATAAGGCTTTTGGGGATCTGATAGGGAGAAGAATGAATTATGTTGTGAGGTCCTAGCAGTGGCTTTACGGAGGTAGTCTAATTACTGAATCTAACAGAGTAGCGAGAGTTGTTGCTGACGATGCTGATCCAGATCGGGAGAGGCTGGTTCGGGGCGTCCCTTTGACCTCTCCAACTGGTCGCAGAGGGATATTTTCGTACGTCCGTCACACTACTGGACACTCTGATCCCTAGATTCCTACCCACCCATCATACCTTTTCTATTGTTGCTCATAACTTGACATTCATTGAACTAATAAGGCTTTTGGGGATCTGATAGAGAGAAGAATGAATTATGTTGTGAGGTCCTAGCAGTGGCTTTACGGAGGTAGTCTAATTACTGAATCTAACAGTGTAGCGAGAGTTGTTGCTGACGATGCTGATCCAGATCGGGAGAGGCTGGTTCGGGGCGTCCCTTTGACCTCTCCAACTGGTCGCAGAGAGATATATTCGTACGTCCGTCACACTACTGGACACTCTGATCCCTAGATTCCTACCCACCCATCATACCTTTTCTATTGTTGCTCATAACTTGACATTCATTGAACTAATAAGGCTTTTGGGGATCTGATAGAGAGAAGAATGAATTATGTTGTGAGGTCCTAGCAGTGGCTTTACGGAGGTAGTCTAATTACTGAATCTAACAGAGTAGCGAGAGTTGTTGCTGACGATGCTGATCCAGATCGGGAGAGGCTGGTTCGGGGCGTCCCTTTGACCTCTCCAACTGGTCGCAGAGGGATATATTCGTACGTCCGTCACACTACTGGACACTCTGATCCCTAGATTCCTACCCACCCATCATACCTTTTCTATTGTTGCTCATAACTTGACATTCATTGAACTAATAAGGCTTTTGGGGATCTGATAGGGAGAAGAATGAATTATGTTGTGAGGTCCTAGCAGTGGCTTTACGGAGGTAGTCTAATTACTGAATCTAACAGAGTAGCGAGAGTTGTTGCTGACGATGCTGATCCAGATCGGGAGAGGCTGGTTCGGGGCGTCCCTTTGACCTCTCCAACTGGTCGCAGAGGGATATTTTCGTACGTCCGTCACACTACTGGACACTCTGATCCCTAGATTCCTACCCACCCATCATACCTTTTCTATTGTTGCTCATAACTTGACATTCATTGAACTAATAAGGCTTTTGGGGATCTGATAGAGAGAAGAATGAATTATGTTGTGAGGTCCTAGCAGTGGCTTTACGGAGGTAGTCTAATTACTGAATCTAACAGAGTAGCGAGAGTTGTTGCTGACGATGCTGATCCAGATCGGGAGAGGCTGGTTCGGGGCGTCCCTTTGACCTCTCCAACTGGTCGCAGAGGGATATATTCGTACGTCCGTCACACTACTGGACACTCTGATCCCTAGATTCCTACCCACCCATCATACCTTTTCTATTGTTGCTCATAACTTGACATTCATTGAACTAATAAGGCTTTTGGGGATCTGATAGGGAGAAGAATGAATTATGTTGTGAGGTCCTAGCAGTGGCTTTACGGAGGTAGTCTAATTACTGAATCTAACAGAGTAGCGAGAGTTGTTGCTGACGATGCTGATCCAGATCGGGAGAGGCTGGTTCGGGGCGTCCCTTTGACCTCTCCAACTGGTCGCAGAGGGATATATTCGTACGTCCGTCACACTACTGGACACTCTGATCCCTAGATTCCTACCCACCCATCATACCTTTTCTATTGTTGCTCATAACTTGACATTCATTGAACTAATAAGGCTTTTGGGGATCTGATAGAGAGAAGAATGAATTATGTTGTGAGGTCCTAGCAGTGGCTTTAGGGAGGTAGTCTAATTACTGAATCTAACAGAGTAGCGAGAGTTGTTGCTGACGATGCTGATCCAGATCGGGAGAGGCTGGTTCGGGGCGTCCCTTTGACCTCTCCAACTGGTCGCAGAGGGATATATTCGTACGTCCGTCACACTACTGGACACTCTGATCCCTAGATTCCTACCCACCCATCATACCTTTTCTATTGTTGCTCATAACTTGACATTCATTGAACTAATAAGGCTTTTGGGGATCTGATAGGGAGAAGAATGAATTATGTTGTGAGGTCCTAGCAGTGGCTTTACGGAGGTAGTCTAATTACTGAATCTAACAGAGTAGCGAGAGTTGTTGATGACGATGCTGATCCAGATCGGGAGAGGCTGGTTCGGGGCGTCCCTTTGACCTCTCCAACTGGTCGCAGAGGGATATATTCGTACGTCCGTCACACTACTGGACACTCTGATCCCTAGATTCCTACCCACCCATCATACCTTTTCTATTGTTGCTCTTAACTTTACATTCATTGAACTAATAAGGCTTTTGGGGATCTGATAGGGAGAAGAATGAATTATGTTGTGAGGTCGGTAGCAGTGGCTTTACGGAGATAGTCTAATTACTGAATCGAACAGAGTAGCGAGAGTTGTTGCTGACGATGAATGACAATGTCGCCATGCTAGTTGATGTGCATCACGATGGGATGCACATGTCTGGTTTTTCTCCATTCCATGAAATTTTGTTTTGATTTTGTTGAATTAATGCTCTAGAGAATCAAAATATATAAAAATTTAAAAGAGAGTTGAGAAACTAACACAAAGAAAAATAAAATAAAAAGATGTAAAGAAAGGTTATAAGCAGATTTTGAATTTTCAATGGTTAACACATAAATTTTGATTAATGTGTTTACCTGTGAATGATTATTAAGTACATTGCAGTGAGAAAGTAAAAACCGATATTACATGTTTGAAAATTGTGATATAAATGTAAGTTGAGGATTATTATTAGTTATAACGCATCCAAAATAATGTAATTAGAAATAATACACAATGTTATGTATATATTTGTAGAAAAAATTGTCACTTAAGGAAATAAATGAGATACAGGTTATTTTTTTAAGATTTTAAAATATTTTTTCACGGTTTTCAATGCCTGGATTTTTCCATTAATGCCTCTAATTTCTTCCGGTAGTCGATTGAAAAAAACTTCTTCCCAGGTAAGTATAATATTTTGTGAAAATGAAGTATTTAATTTTGGACATAGAAAAATATATTTAAGCCGAGTACGGTTTTTAGTTGAAAATTGGGACTTGTCTTTTTGTTTTGTGATTTTAATTATAATAAATTATACATTCGTCGAGGGTTTAAACACTCTTAGTTATTCCGTATAACTGAGCTTATCAGCTGCACGTCTTTCCCACCGTAGATCTTACAATTATTATAGAAAATGAAGATAAAAACTTCACGAGCAACCACAGCTACCAAAAGGTTGCGCTGTTTTGAAGTTATAACTGAGGATAACGCAACGATGGTGGTTTTTCATATGGTTAAGCTGATGGATAATATTTAAATTCTCAAAGTGCGAACCTAGATTTTTTTAATAGATTTTTTAAAAAAAAAAATATTTTTTTTATTACAATAAAAATGACAGCTCTTCCTCCCTTTTAAATACCAACAACAAGTAGGTACCTCATTCTGCCTTTGTCGCGGTGGTGGTGGTAGATAGTGCACGTATTGTTTAGGAAGGCTACACTGACAAATGACTATCATTATTGAAAGTACCTTCCTGACAACCAATCGACATCCAATATGAACATTTCCTACAGCCGACAGTCAGGGCCGGTCCTATGCAGGCGCACTTGCAGCAGTCCGCCTGGGCGCCGCACAGTAGGCTGAAAATCGCCTTTCATAGACATAGAGACTTAAATTTTCAAGGGTATGTTTTTTGGCTAGAAATGGATTCTACTGATCATTACTATGCTATAAAATTTCGTATGAAGCATTTGCGTGTACAAATGAAGGAGTCATCATTTTGTAAGAAATATTTGTATGGCACTGACATTAAAAATGAGGCTATCTCTGGAATCATAAGATTGACCATTATATCCTTACACACAGATATACTAGTATTTATTTGTATTTTTTTGACATATCAGCCCACTGTGCGCCGACTTGCCAAGACGTCAAGGCGACAAGAAGCCAAGGCAATTGATAATAACGACCACCTAATACAGCGCCCTTGAGGTTTTTATTAGCAGCAGGGGCCGTTTGGTTCAGTGCGGCCCTGCCGACAGGCTACAGGTAAATACAGAAATATTTCAGTTTCTAGCTGATCTTGTTCATGAAACCTTTATATGTGAACTAGCCGGCTAAAATGACTTAATCTTAAATGCACATGATGTATTGTTTTCTGAATGGTAGATGGTAAACTAGCAGAGTAACGTACTGAAAATAAAGGTGTTGACTTGAAACATCGAGCTTCAGTTGGATCCCCACTTTCCTTAATAAGGTTTACTAGTAATATTATGCTTTTTGGTATTCACAGCGACAGGTCAAATATGGTACACCAGACAATAGTTTGAACTTTGTTATTAATTGCGTGTGTCATTAGCGGATACTGTTAGTAAACATGTCAGTCGATGGATCTCAATTCTCAAGCGGGAAGTAGCACTTTATCTTTCTATACCCGATACGATTCTTCTGATAATGAGTCAGGTCATACGCTCATGCTCATTCTTCATGCTCCTTTATGGCGAGATGGTTTCTCTATTTTAAGCCATTATCGATGTATGAATTATTCATTACGTCTCAAAACAATACTGTTGCGAGTTGTCCCGGGCCGCCAATCATTGCCGAAATATTCACACTCATTCTATGGGGCCGATTAGAAGAAAGTCCAAATACATTTTTTAAATTTATTTTTTTATTATAATATAAGGAATATAGATGCATAAATATTTAACAATATTACATTTTAGATCATCATTGGTCATGTATACCTTATCAGAAAAGGGGAGTTCTTGTGCCTGATAAGGGAGGAGCCACGATTCTTACACAAATTTTATGTTATAATAATATTTTTGTATAGAATATAGATTTTTCAATGTAATGTTTAATTTTGTTTTTTTTAAATTCAGCATTTATTTGTTATGATTGGTTGACAGTACGGAGATTATTGTAGTTTTTTTATGACTTGGTAAATATAATGGTTTTGCATTTGTGTAAATAATAATAATAATAAATGTAACCTTTTTTTAAACCAGACCGTTTCTACGAACCACTCAAAAATTATTAAGAATGGTAGAGCAGGTAGGTTATAATAATACTAGACCTATCAAGAAAATCATCATCTTTATTTGGTCACAACAAAATTAATTCCAGCTTTGAAATGACTGAGCGAATGAAGAAAATGAAGCAGAACCCAAGAATGGATGAAGTTGACCACCCCTGAGTTCGTAGTACGAGACACGTCACACACTTTTCAGATAAACAGACAAGAATATTGAATAGTGTCAAGGTCAGATAAAAGAAAGAGTTTGCGAGTGAACTCTGCGTGGGACGGTGTGATTATTGAATTAACACGAATATCGGGGCAATATTTATACGCCTACCAGGATATATCAGAAACTCTTGCTTCAGAGACGACCCGGATTGTGTTCACCGAATCACTGTTGAAACTCGACACATCCTGCTTTCTGGCCCGAACTATATTATTATTACTCTAGCATGTAGGTATAGTAAAGAACGCAGAGACAATGCGGGTTCCAAGCAAGAAACGAGATATGAACTTATTCCAAGATAACGGCAAAGCCTCGCGTACTTCTACTGCCGCTGTCTTCTACTGGCTTTCTATAGTGTTTATGTTTGTGTCCTCACCTCAGCCGCGTTATCTGTATCTCCCCGGGCAGTCGGTGGCCAGCAACGAGCCACAGCTACTGGGCTAAATTATAGGAAAAATAAACCCTTCCACACACTTTTCCACAAATGATCATCTAGTTAATCAACATTATGCAAGTGCATTATATAAGCAAAATAAATACAAAACAATACAAGAACAACACGTCAACTCACCAGAGATCAAATGGGAAAATAATTCACCGACTCCAGATATTTTCATATCAGAGAGTTCGGCTCGGTAGAACTCCTAACAGGGCCTATAAATCCTACTGATCCCTCAACATAAATATTTAAAAAATCTTTCGTTATCCTACATGTATTTAAAATGACTGATTTTTGCATTTTTATATATAAATTTTTTGATAGATCTAAAAAGGTTTATTTGCTGAGTAATTATTATTACGCGGGAAACTGTTTCGCCTTCTGGAGGCATTACAAAACGGTGTGATAATACTTTCAGAAGGCGAAAAAGCTGTCACGCGTAACAATAATTACACAGCAGAACTTGTTTGTAGATAAATTGAATAGTAATATTACAAGTATACTTAAAAGTAAAATAGAGTTGTACAAATTAAACTTGGTAACTATTAAAAATTAAAAAGAAAGATGGAGGTTAATGGCGTGTAAACAATAATAAGCCAAGAAGGCATTACACACGTGTCACGTTTGTGGCTGAAAGCGGTAGTATAATAATGTAGTAATCTGGCATTTGCAGTGCTCTATTCGATTACTAAGAACGGAACGATTTTGTCAATTTGCCAATGAGTGTACTCGATGGATGGGTGCATTCGCAGAGAGAAATTGGTCTGAAAGAGCAGCTAGCATCGACCGAGACACCATCAACAGTGAACAGTGAAGTGTGTATCTATCTGAGGCAAAAGAGAGCCGCGCGTCTGACGGGGGGAGGTAGAGTGGAAGATGTGGTCCACCGTGTGAGAGAACTCTTCTTGGTGAAGATCCGCCGCTCTATAAAGCACGTCTGCATTGCCCGATATAAAACAGCGCATATTTGCATGAGAATAATTAGGTACTCACATATCTTAAGTGATTCAATTATTTCAGTACAATTATTCGAACGCTTTTTTGAGTGGCTCTGCTGACTCGAGTACCGTTCACAGTTATGATATTTTAAAGTTAAAATTTCATTTAGCACATTGCGGTTAATGTAGTTATCGCAGACGCAGAACATTGAGATGCCGCGGCCGCACCGTCCGAAGTAAGCGAAGAGATAATCTAATTGTCTCCGAAGTGAATGTTTGTTTTGTTTTCAACTTCAGGGGGTCACTTGCCTTTTCTCTCCGAGGGCCGTCTTATGGTAGTCGTACATGATTTATTTAAGAACTGACAAATTGGTTAATTTGTGTCATGTCGTTACGAAAGCACCACTATCTCCGATACCTACAGCGGTTTCGCACAAGGTGAATTTGTGGATCATATAACTATAAAATGTCAAATACACGCAGCAATAAAAGTAACCTCGAAAAAGAGGAAAAACCAAATATAGAAAAAATATTTGAATATATAGATAAAAAATTTGAATCACTGAAAAAAGATATAATTAATAAAATAGAATGTCAGAATATGGAATCCATAAAAAGTATTGAATATATTAGCGCTCAATACGATGAAATTATTAAAAAATTGGATCTGAGTAATAGCCACAACAATAAAATTCAAAATGAACTTGAAAATATAAAAAAAGATCAAGAGGGAAAAAATGCTACAATTAAGAAACTGGAACTCAGACTGGATGAAATGGATACATCTCAAAACTTGACAGCCTGGAAATAGCAGGAATCCCACAAAAAAACGGAGAACAGCTGGTAGAAATTGTTAAAAAAGTCGCATCTGCAGCAGGACTAACATTTAAACACGCCGATATCAGCAGTGCAACCAGATCCACGGAACGAAGAATTAATGCTCCACCTAAAATCCTTGTAAAATTTACGGACATAAAACAAAAAGATATTCTTCTAACTAAAAAAAGGGAACTTGACCTCAATATACTAAAAGAATTAACCACTGAAAAAGTATATATCGGGGAAATAATAAGTCCCTATAGAAAGGAATTGCTGTGGAAAACCAAACAATTGGCAAAAGAAAAAAAATACGAATATGTTTGGTTTAAATATGGTAAAATAATGGTTCGTAAAGGTCAAGACCAAAAAATTATTTATATTAATCATCTAGATGACTTGGATAAATTAAACAAACAAAATACCTAACTGAACCAACAATAATTATTATTTTTTTTTTTTTTTTTACAGTATTACCGCACAAGAGTCCCAACTGCTCCCGTCTGGAGCCAGTGAGACTATGGCATCCCCAATTGGGGTATGTTGTGAGGCTGAGGGTATTGGGGAGGGGAGGGAGATGGGGAAGAGGAAGGTGGGGAAGTACCATGTATCTTATTATCCCGATAATATGGATTCTTTATTGGATCAAGAACTAAATGACGACAAGGAAATCAATATCAACATAGATGACCCATCAATATGTAATGAATTTCTTAACCATTCTGCTCTCTCTATGTATTGTATGAATATAAGATGCATAAAAAAAAATTTCGATGATACTATAGCTGTTCTCGACACAATACAACATAGATTTGGCATTATCGTTTTTAGTGAGGCTTGGTTGAAAGATTCAATCTATATCGTATTACTGGATATTCGTCACATAGCACCAAAAAAAATTATTTACAAAATGATGGAGTTGTCGTTTACACTCGGAATGATGTCATAGTTTCTGTAGAAGAAATAACTATTCCACATGCCAATTGTCTTAAATTACAACTACCTTATAATGTATGTGTTTTAGCAGTTTATCGATCTCCTTCTCAAGCACACATTGATACCTTTCTTGACCACCTAAATGATTTACTACGTTCTGTATCAACACATAACCATGAAGTGATTTTATGTGGTGATATAAATATAAATATTTTGGATATGAACAACATAAAAAGTGAACAATATCTTTCACTTTTGATTTACCACGGTCTAAAACCATTTATTATCTCACCGACTAGAGTAACATCAAGTACTGAGAGTTGTATTGATCACATTATGGTTAAGTCAAAAGACGATCCTCAGAGTGCTGTATTCAGGACCAGTATTACAGACCATTTTGCTACATTATTGAAATATCCTAAATTCAGAGTAACAAAATCAAAAAAAATAGACGTAAAGCTTAGACTAACTGTGGATAATGACCTACTAAATTCGACACTGAAAGAGGAAACATGGGATACAGTCTTATCTACCAGTGATGTCAATACTGCAGCTGATAATTTCATAAGGCGTCTAAAATTACATATTGGAAATTGCTCATATACTAAGAGAATCCATTCTAATAAAAAGCACTTGAAACCATGGATAACTTCTGGAATTGTTAACTGCCTCATTAAACGTGACAAATTACACAAGAGTTGTCGTAAAGAACCAAATAATATCGAACTGTTTGCACATTATAAAAGATACAGAAATTGGTGTTCTAAAATTATAAAAACGACCAAACAGACATATTATAAAGGGAAGCTTCACGAGGTAAAATGAAACATAAAGCAAGAATGGAAAATAATAAAACAAGCATTGGATTTGCAAAAGGAATCAGTGCCCATAAATAAACTAAAAGTAAATCATAACATTGTATCCATAAATGATAATCCAACAGTCATTACTAACTATGTGAATAATTTTTTTAGTGATATAGGTCAAAATTTTGCTAATCTTTTGTGTAGTGCAAATAAGACCAGTGAAGAATCTTTAGTAAAAAATTATAATCCAACACAATCTATGCAAAATGCCTGCTTTGAATTCAAACCAACGAATTGTAATGAAGTTTTAAATGTGATTAATGAGCTAAAATCAGGTTTTTCGAGTGGAAATGACAGTATAAGTGCAATGGTCTACAAACAAAATGCTTCTGAACTAGTTATACCTATTACACACATTGTAAATGTTATTTTTGAGAATGGCTTGTTCCCTAATCATTGCAAAAATGCCAAAGTTATTCCTTTATTTAAAGGAGGAGATAACAAAGATGTAAATAACTATCGACCTATCTCCTTACTAAATACGTTATCAAAAATAATAGAGAAATTAGCTAAAATTAGGTTGATGTCTTATGTAAAAAGATGAAATTCTCTCAGATAATCAATTTGGCTTCCGAGAGAACATGGGAACAAGTGATGCTGCATTAAAAATGATCACCACAGTCGTAGAAGCTCTTGATACTGGCAATAAAGCAATGGCCGTCTTTTTAGACTTGTCTAAGGCATTTGATACCGTATCCCACGGTTTACTCTTTAAAAAACTCAGTTCAATGGGTATTGTTAATAAATCTTTAGATTGGTTCAGAACATATCTTGAAAATAGAACACAGAGAGTAATAATTAATGATCACATTAGCTCAAATAAATCAATTGTATATGGTGTTCTACAAGGTAGTGTTCTGGGTCCAATTCTATTTTTGTTATATATTAACGACCTCTGTAAACTGAAATTTTCTGGATCTTCAATTGTATTTGCAGATGACACTGTCTTGGTGTTTGCTGCTGACACATGGAATGAAACGTATGCTAAGTGCGAGGCAGTATTAAGGGCAGTCAAAAATTGGCTTGATCAAAACTTGTTAACCTTATACATGAACAAAACTAAATATGCAGTGTGCAGGAGTGTAACTGTCAATCTTTGGAAAGAGTAGACAACATCAAATACCTGAGTTTAATTATTGATAAAAATTTAAAATGGAACAATCACATTACTATATTAAGAAACAAAATAAGAAGGCTAGCCTATATTTTCAAAAATCTAAGAAATATATTGGACGAAGTTGCATTAAAAACTGTATATTATGCTCTTGTTCAATCAATGCTTTCATATAATGTTGTATGTTGGGGTTCTTGTAACAAGACTACCCTAGAGCCTTTGAATGTTGCGCAAAAATTAATTTTAAAAATAATGTATAAGAGGAATTTTATGTATCCATCAAAGTTATTATATTATAGTGAAAGCAAAATTATGACAATAAGGCAGTTGTACATAATACAGGCTCTCTGTAAATTTTTCAACAACACTATTACTGCTAAAAGATCTCAACAAGTGCGCAGCACTAGAATGGGTTCTTCTTTAATGTATCAGCCGGTGTATACCAGAACATCCTTCGGACAAAGGAGTTTCTCATATAAAGCTCCGTTGCTATATAATATGCTTGGAGAAAATATAAAAACTATAGGTACGTTAAATTCATTCAAGAAAATAGTCAAAATCTCTGTACTAGCTGATAATGATGATTTTGGATCACCCATGTTGTCGCTTATATCATAATTCCGTGTGGAAGCTCTGTTTCGATACAATCCTTATTTACTTACTGCGCATGTACTTATTTACTTCTAAAATAACTTTTGGTTATTTATTATTATGTTACTTATTATTATTATTATCTACTTAATTCTCGTATTATTATTTACATTAATTATTATCTAGCTAATTTATTTACTAACTTACTTTTAATTATATTATTATTATAATATTATTTACTTACCTATCGGTTATTATTTACCTATTTTTATTTAGTTATTTTATTTTTTCTTATAATTTATTATTCATACTATCCATGTTGTAATTGTTAGTGTGGTTACCCTGTGCTTGTGTATGATAAGCCAGCACAGGTACCTTGTACTTTAGTTAACAGAAGAATATTATTGTTGCCAACTTACTTACTAATGCTTCTTTTGATGACATTTTTGTTTTTATTTTTTTATAAATTTGCTACTAAAATTTTGTTTATATTTGTTTACCGGTCTCGAAACGACCGTGTCATAAACTTTTCTTTTTTTGGTTTAAATTTAATGTTGTTATTATTTTAAGTTTACATATATGTATTTTTTGTAAATGATATTATTGTAAAGCTGCACATCTCGATACAGGAATGCCCTAGTGAGATGTGCAGAGTATGTTTTTTATGTAAAAACTGTTTTTTGAATAAATAAATAAAAAAGAATAAATAAATAAAAAAAATATTAAAAACCTATTGCAACCCTTGTCTTGAACCTTTGGTTGTCTCTTTGTAAACCTACTTTGTAATCTAATCACTGTACTTTGTTTTTATTTATTAAATTCTTATTTTTTATTATTTAATGTATGTACTTTGTGTTTATTGCAAGTTTATTTTTATCATTTCTTCCTCACGTTCTAAATTATTCATCGTGTCAAAATTATTACACTTTTACTTACGTAAAAGCCCTACGGGCGTAAAATGGATGAAATAAATTCTTAAAACCGCACAAAATAGCTGGAGTTTTTAAACAGCCTGTCCCCGAATGCTGGATTATGTAGAGACAGACATCATTATTTTCATTACCCATATCCTGTATATGAATTCACAAATACGCAGAGCTAGCCCTATGCGGGCGCAATTGGAGCAATTCAGCTCCGGGCGCCTAACACATCGCCTTGAGATTATTTTTCATAAAAACGGCGCTGCACAAATATACAAACCATCGGAATATTATCGATTACAGTCTTCGCCTACCTAGTAGTGACTCCCTTCATTAAAAGCGGGAGCGACGGGACTAGCCCAATAGTTCCGTACGGCTCAAAGAGTTGGCTCAATTGAATGGGAGCTGTGAGAGATCAGCGTATGAGCATTATGAGCAATGACAATGCGGCTCCCCGATAAGGCTGCCCGGTACGGCTAGAACGGTACGACTTCAGCGATACGGCGTAGGTACCAGTAATTGTGTCAAAGAAAGCGAGTACAAACTTCAATGTATTATAGGTATAATAACAATATGACCGTTTTTACCTAATAGAATTCTGTCGTAAATTATAAATTCAAAAAACTATGTGCAATAACAACACCCACTTCCCTCTCCACCCGTTTGCAGGAGTATACAATAGATTCAATATTCCGCAACATGGATCGGAAAGAGAAATTAGCAAATGGCGTCATGAGGTTATTCACGATCCCTGCTCGTGGGTGCAACACATTTGCATTTAAATTCTCCCGGTGAAATTATTTCTTTGTCAAAAATCTCTTATTGTTTGTCATAGTGACATGACGAAGAAAATTAACAGGAGTAGGGCAAACACAAATATGACGCAAATTATGCATGACCTCGACTAATGTCGAGATTAGGTATCTACTCGTATTCTTTAAACAATACAACGAGCCTAGGTTTCCAATAAGGATACGTACCACGATTAGGTAGTGTCCTCTTCATCCATCCTTACATTTTATCTGTGGCAATATGATTGAACGATAAGCCAAGAAGTTTCAAATAAAGCTAGATGGATGCTGTTTGTTTTCATGGGTAGCAAGGGGACGGTGCGCAATATGATAATCAAGTAGTGAATAATAAGTCACTTTACCATTCATTATATCTGCGCCGTGTTAACCTTAATAGGCTGACAATTGAATAACTTTTTCTCCAACAGCCTTATTTCTACCATTGTCCAAATAAAAGCAAGAGGGACAGTTCCCACGAGACCTTCTTTGTTTATAGTTGCACTAGTTATAGTAGGTGTTGGTGGTTGCGATCACGACGCCTTATTGTATAGCCTAATTTATAAATCTTCATACTTTATTTGTTATTCATTTAGCTTTATTCACAGACTTTCGAATGTCGTCAAATTTCACTTCTTTTCCATGCAAGACTTTAATGCGATTCTCACTTTTATGTTATAAAGGGCTAAATAATCTAACTGAATTATTAGATAATATATCTAAACTATTTGATTGGCAATTCGAACGAATACTTTCTCACCTGTCTTAGTGATGTAGTAGCGCTTAGCCTAGTTTAAATGGGCCGCCATTTTTTGGATAAGTGCCGGCATTAAGCTATGTAGTATTTTCATTTTATATTATTTATGTCAGCTTATTCAAAATTAAACGCAGTAATTAACACAAAACAATGGCCGTAACTTGTTTGAGCCACATTAACTCACATAGGTAAGTACGTACGACTTTATATTACACGTACTTCCGCGGTAGGTGGACAATTCATTCCTCGCGTATTACTTGTAGCTAGGCAGATGAAGCAGGTTGGTCAAGATCTCCCTTGGAGTAAGGTAATGAGTTAGTGGGTGCTACCGAAGAACCGAGTAGGCAAAGCAGCGGCTTCTGGGACACCATTTGAAGACACGCACCCACAAAATAGTGTCATGTTTATAATAACATAATATTTACGCCTTCGGGAATCTATAAACTTTGGGTCATATTTTACCTTTTATTAAAAAATGGGCGACTGTAAATTTTTTTTAAATACACTGGTGAACTGTGACGCGCGAATACTTGCTTGCTTGGGGACGATATCGTAAGGCGATAGACGACTAATAACGAGAGTTTACTCGACGCTCACATTTTAACTATTTCTGATGAACGTATTACTTTAAATACACTGGTGAACTGTGACGCGCGAATACTTGCTTGCTTGGGGACGATATCGTAAGGCGATAGACGACTAATAACGAGAGTTTACTCGACGCTCACATTTTAACTATTTCTGATGAACGTATTACTTTAAATACACTGGTGAACTGTGACGCGCGAATACTTGCTTGCTTGGGGACGATATCGTAAGGCGATAGACGACTAATAACGAGAGTTTACTCGACGCTCACATTTTAACTATTTCTGATGAACGTATTACTTTAAATACACTGGTGAACTGTGACGCGCGAATACTTGCTTGCTTGGGGACGATATCGTAAGGCGATAGACGACTAATAACGAGAGTTTACTCGACGCTCACATTTTAACTATTTCTGATGAACGTATTACTTTAAATACACTGGTGAACTGTGACGCGCGAATACTTGCTTGCTTGGGGACGATATCGTAAGGCGATAGACGACTAATAACGAGAGTTTACTCGACGCTCACATTTTAACTATTTCTGATGAACGTATTACTTTAAATACACTGGTGAACTGTGACGCGCGAATACTTGCTTGCTTGGGGACGATATCGTAAGGCGATAGACGACTAATAACGAGAGTTTACTCGACGCTCACATTTTAACTATTTCTGATGAACGTATTACTTTAAATACACTGGTGAACTGTGACGCGCGAATACTTGCTTGCTTGGGGACGATATCGTAAGGCGATAGACGACTAATAACGAGAGTTTACTCGACGCTCACATTTTAACTATTTCTGATGAACGTATTACTTTAAATACACTGGTGAACTGTGACGCGCGAATACTTGCTTGCTTGGGGACGATATCGTAAGGCGATAGACGACTAATAACGAGAGTTTACTCGACGCTCACATTTTAACTATTTCTGATGAACGTATTACTTTAAATACACTGGTGAACTGTGACGCGCGAATACTTGCTTGCTTGGGGACGATATCGTAAGGCGATAGACGACTAATAACGAGAGTTTACTCGACGCTCACATTTTAACTATTTCTGATGAACGTATTACTTTAAATACACTGGTGAACTGTGACGCGCGAATACTTGCTTGCTTGGGGACGATATCGTAAGGCGATAGACGACTAATAACGAGAGTTTACTCGACGCTCACATTTTAACTATTTCTGATGAACGTATTACTAAAAACTCAAATGTTTCTACGGATGTAAGTTATTTATATTTTATACGATCTCATCACTTATGTCGTCAATTTTCCACATTATTTTAGAGATTTGATAGGGCAAATACACCAAGGCCGCACGTCGCATATTTTTGTGCACGGCTGCTTCACTATTATTACTGCTTATTTTAGAGTATTTATTTATTGACGCCCTATTGGGCTTTTAAGTACATAACAATTACACATTTCATTTTTAACAACAGTATAAAACAAACAATAGAAAATCGAAATAAAATATAATGATTTCTCATACATTATTTACATTTAAAAAGTGGTGGACTAATTTGGCTTTAAATGTATTGAAGTTTAAATTAAATATGTCAGCGACATCACTTAGTTCATTGCCCAACCTATGTATTCTTTCTAACATAGAATTCGTAGCGAAGTTATTGTTGTAGAATAAAATATTCCGTCTAGTATATTTTGGAGGTATATGTAAAGATATTGTCTCGTCTTAAGGTTAAACGCAACGCTTGTTATATTCTACGTGTTCATAGATGGCGTTAATTAAATAATTTTATTAAAATACGCTTTTGCAAAGTATTTCTTTACAATATTAAGAAAAATCATTTGTTTGCGCCCGTATATACGCAATATGAATATGAATAAATAGTTTTGTCTATATAAAAACTCAATTCTATCGAGAAAGGCATGCAAATACAATATTGGATTGAATAATCGGTACAATATTGTATTTGTATCCCTCTCTCGAAAGAATTGAGTTTTTAAACGAACAAAACTATTGATTCATATTCATATTGCGTATATACGGGCGCAAACAAATGATTTTTCTTAATATCGTAAAGAAATACTTTGCAAAAGCGTATTTTAATAAAAGTATTTAATTAACGCCATCTATGAACACGTAGAATATTACAAGCGTTGCGTTTAACCTTAAATGCATTTTGCTATTTTCGTTCTACCGCGGGGGATTTTGTTACCCTTCAGATATCGCGCTCAGAGTTGTGTCCCTGTTGTTTCGGCTTCAAAAGCATTATCTTTCATTATGATACCTACCTACAGTTGTGTCCCTGTTGTTTCGGCTTCAAGAGCATTATCTTTCATTATGATACCTACCTACAGTTGTGTCCCAGAGTTGTGTCCCTGTTGTTTCGGCTTCAAGAGCATTATCTTTCATTATGATACCTACCTACAGTTGTGTTCCAGAGTTGCGTCCCTGTTGTTTCGGCTTCAAGAGCATTATCTTTCATTATGATACCTACCTACAGTTGTGTCCCAGAGTTGTGTCCCTGTTGTTTCGGCTTCAAGAGCATTATCTTTCATTATGATACCTACCTACAGTTGTGTTCCAGAGTTGCGTCCCTGTTGTTTCGGCTTCAAGAGCATTATCTTTCATTATGATACCTACCTACAGTTGTGTCCCAGAGTTGTGTCCCTGTTGTTTCGGCTTCAAGAGCATTATATTTCATTATTATACCTACCTACAGTTTAAAATAAACTCGTGCAACTGACATGTCGTGTTAGCAATTTTAATTCAAATCCATCCAATAGTGTAGGTCCGCCGGAACCTCCATACTAGCAGGTTCAGACGTTTCAATATTATTTGATCAACTCGACACTTGAAAGCATATTGACAAGTGTGAACTTCTTTCAACAAAGTTGATCAAGTTTTTTCATTAGAAATCCTGACGAAAAAAAATAAAAGTTGATAAAACCCGCCATACTAGACTATTGTTTGTAATATCGCAATGTAAATCAGAGATGGTTTGGAGTAACAGCAGGGCCTAGAAAGGGGTTAATAGTGTCACAGTAACTGCGCCGCAATCACGGATATGACGCCGACAGCCGACACGCGGCAGAAACGCACTAACGATAGCGCAACAACTGTTTTTCCCCATTCGATAACTAACACCAACCCAACTCGCGCTGAGCAGTGGCAACCATGTGAGCACTTTCACTTGCGTAAAGGCTAACCCACGCATAATCCTTGCCGTGTTTTATTGCTCGCCGTATCCTGTTATCACATTGACAATACTCTACTGAAGGTGGGCCATTCCGTTGTTTAGTTTAAATCGCATTTCGTAATCGCGTTTTGTAATTAAGTCGTAAAAAAATTACTTTCGGGCCCCTTACATTGCTAACACGCTGGCTAAACCTTATGAGATACATCATAATAATGTACTACGGAATTGTATATCTTAAAAATGCCTCACCACCGCAAAACATTATCCCAAACTATTTATAAGTCCCCAAGCAACGCCGGGTACACGTCAGCTAGTACCCAATAATGTGCAAAATGCTCCCCTGACCATAATCAGTTGATAATAACCAAAATATCACACAAAAAACATATGTCGTCAAACGACTACAGGAGAAAACGGCAAGTAAACGACATAGTTAAAGACATACCAACGAATAAAGTCAAAGATGTGAATAATATATGTTGTTCAGTGAATCACTGTCTCGAGAATTAAATGTAAAATATAGACAATTTAAGAATTAAATACTGAAAGACAATAAACAAGCTAAAGAAATATAAAGTCCTCACCAAAGTTCTTTTTAATTTTAGAAAGAAAATAGCAGGAAACAAGAAAAACAAAATAAAAGAAAAGCCTAGATTTTTGGTTAAAAAAGATGTTTTACAGACAACTTCAAAAACCTCCACGACACATTCTATAAAGAACAGAAAATATTAGCTACTTGACTTTTATGTAAATATAGATCTCACTGGATTGTTTTCGAAAATTCCATGCGATCCCCAAAAATGGATGTTCCTGATTCCACTGAACCAAAACTGCAGTCTGCCTAATTTCCGCACAAACAAACTAACAAAGAGAATAAGGAGGCGCCTTAAAATTGGACATAGATGACTGGATAGTGGTTCAATACAAAATTATTAACAAAATCATCGGAAAACACGAGTACAAGGTTTTTTTTTAGAAAAAAGCTAAGGTACATAAATAAAAAAATTAGCTACGAAGATTATAGTCTGGAATCACAAATTGTTCAGCGCTTGCAAGATTCAGACGAGATTAGAAGAGGACAATTAACTTTCATAAATTTGCCTAACTTTATTATTAAATAGTTTTTGAGCGACGACGCTCATTGGAATGGTAACTAGTGATCTCATTAAAGTTCCTTACACATATTCCTATTTTGGTATAAGAATATGTATGTAGTACCTTTTAGTTCTGTTGTGTTTGTCGAGTACCCCTGATGTTGTCTACATTCTAATTGAGTTCTGATCTTTTCTTCATTGCAAAACTACATTTGAAAAGTTGTTTTTCTTGAGTACATTACTTAAAAATCTGAATAAAGCATTTGGCTCATCCAAATAATTTCTCCTAATTGGGGATAGATTTAGTTGTATTGTGTTGTTTCAGCTGCATTTTCTTACTTTTATATTTTTTCCATTCTTTTTTAAACATTTCATACAATTTTTTTTTTTTTTAATTTATTAACGAGGCTTCTGACTCACATAATGTTGTCATTTTTGCCTCTTCTGTTTTTAAAATTACAATATTAAAATATTTTAATTATAATTTACAATTATAATTATAATTAACAATATTACGTACACATTTTACAAAAACAACAATTGACAGAACTGATTACATGTATTTCTCATCTCGAGCATTAACATCTCAATAAATCATTTAATTTTTTACTACAATAGGTTTTCCTTTAATAATTTCCTTCCTTTTTCCTTGATAACCTGCTCACCACGTCATGTCAAACAATACTTTGCGGCTACGATTTCGATTCTGTTTTATATTTAAATTTAATCTATATTTCATTAGTCTTCAATTTTTTAAGAATCTTGAACATTCTCACTAGCATCCATGATTATTTCATAACCATACTGGCAAACTTCATTACCATCCAAATGTACAAATTATCATCCAGCAGTTTTTTCATTACCATCGACACATTCGTTACCTTCCATCAATTTTCTTCATATCTGAAGGTTGTATGAAGGTCCCCTATTCATGTTATTACAGCTGATAGATACGGGTACACATTTCTATAAAAATATATGGTAAAAAAATAAAAAAAATAAAAATCCGCCATAACACGCAAATTTGAATGCAACGGCGGAATGACCCAGGTAGACACGTTGTTATACTTTTCACTGATTTTGCAAGGAATATGGACTCTCTATATACCTCAATGCATGGGGGCAGTTTTACTATTTTGCGACATGCGTCAAAAGAGCATTTGAGCAGTTTAGTCTCTGTTGATTGGCGCGTTCTGATAGGCAGAAGTCCTCACTTTCGGAGCATTAAAAAATGCATTGGATCTCCCACCCACGAGTATACGTGTTAGGCACATTTAAGTTCCTCTTCCAATGTAGTTGGATTAAGTAAAGTTCCTTTCCAATATAGTTGGATTAAGTAAAGTTCCTTTTCCAATGTAGTTGGACTAAGTAAAGTTCCTCTTCCAAAATAGTCAGATTAAGTAAAGTTCCTCTTCCAATATAGTTGGATTAAGTAAAGTTCCTTTTCCAATGTAGTTGGATTAAGTAGTGTCTCCCAATATAGTTGGATTAAGTACAGTTGCAAAGCTAACTTAAAAAAATGTTTTTCGGCGGGCTTCTAAGGTGTTGACATCAAGCATTCCTATTAAGAACAAGGATGGATGCAGGAATGGATAGTACGTATATTCGCGTAACGCGCCTAAACCTAATTTTATACAAATGTATCATATTAATTTTTGAAAGACATGAGCCGTCAAAATGTTAATATTTGCGACCGGCTGAAAAGTTTGTGACATCACAGTACTTACGCTGCGGTACTGCAGCTGCAGCACTGCCATTCCAATTATGAATTGTACTTAATCGTGTATCGTGCAGCATCACGAGACACCATTTGCATAAATTTTATCCACATTCACTATGAAAGCTCTTAATGTTATTTTTTTCAGATATCAAAAAACTAATTTGATTGCCGTTATCAATTCTTTGAATATAACATATTTTTATCAAAATAAATAAAATATTAGGAAACTCGTTCACACTATCCCGTGATTTTCCACGAGTCTGCACTAATTCTTAATAATACTAAATCCAACACACATGCTTTCCCAAAATTCTTACTATTAAAAAAAGGCACTGTAATATAAAGACAAAATACCAAAGCGTGTACACATCACGTGACTCCACAAGCATCTTGCTATGGATTCAATTCACCGCAAGACAATTAATACATGTTTTATTTTTACTTCTGATCCATATGGTGGAGGAGAGCTGAGGTCTTGGTGGGATGCTGAGGTAATTCCGTCAGTTGACGGCATCGGAAGTCACTTGATTCAGCATAAACGTGTCGCTTGCAAAACTGGTGGAGTGGACCGCCACTGTATGGCGAAAAAAAAAGACTTATTTCAATAAGTGCTACCGATAAAAAGTTGTCTTAGATCTTTATTGTTAATAAAAAATAAAAAAAAGTCATTGAATGTTATCATTTTTAGGTTCCATTTTGCGATCGAAAATTGATTAATATACATTTTTTGTGAATTATTCCCAAGTGATAAGGTAATGAAAGAGTTATAATTACAATTTTCACAATAATTTGTTTAGTATTAAATGTTGTTTCAACATTAAGAATTTAACTCATAAATATTACAGATATCGTATAGAAATAAACGTAATCCATTATTCCGGTATGAAATCACGCTTAGTTTCAATTTTTGGCATATTTTTTCTGGAGATTATGGTGGTAGTAATAAGGCCTTCCCTGTTCTTCTTGCCACACACTTTCGAAGATGCTTCAGTTACAACCTTCACACAGCGTTCTACCGATTGTATGTGACAGGGGAATCTCTCAAATTTTATGAAAATGTAACTGATTTCTGAAGTTAGGTTAAGATCCTCCGTCTTGTTTTGTTACACCTTCTAAAATGGGAGGATATGTGATCGGCGTATCTTGCCAAGATATCATATCAATATAGCATTGTGTATTAAAATTCAATGTTGGTACTTTAAATGTTCGGAGCTCTGTCCGGGAAAACTCTCTGGCTTTCAACAAACGTCTTATCCCAAGTTCTTTGATGATAGGCGATTCATCAGTTGTCATTGATAAGAGTAAATTTTCCGGATGAGCGTAGTAAGTATTTCGCTGTATTACGGGATAAATGATGGCTTTTAATTCGTCCGGAAGATAGCGATATTATAAATATGCCTCGCACCATCTTTGCACGACCAATGTAGTTTTATATCAAACCACATGGGAACATATACCCTCATGATAAATGTGGTTAGTATGACAAGATTTTCTGATGGCGTTGCGCATCCAATATACAGTCGTAGGATACGACTCGCTGTAGTAAGCCATCGTGCATGTGACATCACTCCTGGGTTTCTTCTGGCAATATCAGGATGACAACGTCCGCTCGAAACTGTTTTGAAAATATCGAGCAAGTATTTTTGATCGGTGCAAATCAGCATGCAGGACATCGGTCGAGTACTCCACATAAATATTTAAAAAAGATTGAACCGGCAAATTATGACAATTATGAAGAGCCAAACCTACGGGGCCGGAAAAAGCACGAGGTCCAGTAGTTGTGCCATCCAACTTAATAATCAAATGGCGTAGAAGCAGCTCGTTGCATTGAAAAAGACAGATCAGCCACTGTACTGGACGATTTAAGTGTCTCTCCATCGTTCGAATCACACCACCAGTTGTTCCCGTGTTAACACTTGTACCATCACAACCGATTGCTTTTAAATGGTCAAGTGAAATTTTTTGACGAACAAAGTATTCTATAATTGCTTTGGTTATATTAACGGCAGTGCCTGACCTAGAGGTAATATGGGTCAAGAAATGAGATCCTGGTTCCACGATTAACGATACATGTTCTTCAAGTACCGTGCTTTTATAATATTTCTGTCCTTTTTTTATATTAACCAAAGTCTTGTCCTTTCGACCATCAAAAAATAATCCACTTACTTTATCCCAAGTCTTTGATTTCATGAGTATAGATCTGGTACGCAGACGTGCGCGACGCAGTCTATTTTTATCTATTACTTTATTAGTATTATCCTGCGTTATTATGTTGCAATTATTTAAGACGGCAGAAATTATTGCTGCACCAGCTCGATCCGATATCCTGAACCTGTCACAGATCTTGGAGAGAACTGTAAAAGATGGAGATTTGTTGGTCGTCGGAAAAGCAGTGGTATTAGTCTTAAGTAGCCTACTTGAAGATGATTTTGGTGTTGAAGTGGAAGATAATGATACAGTGTCTACAAATTCTTTTTCTTCACACACCCGGTCTATTATTTTAGTGAGATCTTTTCTCTTTCTCTTCATAGATTTTTCCATTTGTTTCATAGTCGGTGTATCAACACTGCCGATGAACATTTTTCTCTCACCTCTTTGGTCTTCCAAAAACTGTTTTTCTTTAAGGGAAACTTTCCTTGCTTTCGAACAAGTACAATAATAAGGAAGTTGAGTGAAAAATATTTTGACTTATAAAAAATAAGTTCATGTAGATCAAAAAATATCGATTCTAAATATTTAAATATATTTCTATATTATTATTCTTAGAATTAGTTAAACGTTCTTGAAAAAGCATTCAATAGCAATAGACTGTATACGCTCCACGATTGGTCGAAAGAATTCTGACGTCACATGTGTCGTGACTTGTACGTACAACGGATCACTTATGGTGCATCTCTTTCTATTGCATGAGAGATGGTCGGTTTAGATGAGAGAGGTGTATAGGCCAAACGTTTATTTAAGTTTGTCAAATATATGTACGTATTTGTTGTTATTATTATATGAAATGGATTTCTAAAGATACATATTCGTATAGTGCTTTATAATAATATGTTGTTTATTGCATAACTTAGAAGTTTTTATTATTATACATGTCACATAACATGTGATACACTTCAGGCCGCCGGCCGCCCAGAAAAGTCTTACAGTGAACTGGGCTGTAAACCGTTATTTTACTTTTGGTCTTAACTTTTCTGCGCGGTGGTCCTGAATTCGCGCGCGGCAAGTCAACAAATAGCGACGACAATACCGTACCGGGCTTGAAAATCAAATATTCTAACTTAAAATATTAATTTAACTATGAAATCTTAATCAATTTTGTTTTTTTTTTTAATAACATCAATTCTAATAGACGGTTACCATTGGTAAAAAAATTACTGGAATTCCTTATTGAAGAATTAATTTTTTTTCCATACAAAATCTTTAAGCGACGTGGTTCTTACAGTTTGAATGACGTCATACCCACACCGCTCGGATTCCGCTCGTTTTGGCGGGCTTAATAAAATTCAAACTTTGAGAATTAATTTAACTATGAAAACAAACTTAAAAAAAAAAAAAAAAATACTCGTATTTAAGTTTGAATGCGAACATTGATAAAAAAAAATTAAAAAAATGGACTCAACTTCCTTATTGTCTTTACATTTACAAGAACAAATATCGAACAGTCGGGAGCTTGTTTCCTTAAATTGAGATACTTTCTTTTTGAAACAAACTGTATTTCTTTTGTTCTTTTCTGTCTTCAACAGGAATTTATACTTAAGATTCTAGTTATATACAGTAAAGCTACACACTTTATTAAAGAAGATTTCATAAATGCACATGATTGAACTGATCCAGAATATTTTTTTTTTTTTTTTTTTTTTTTCATTTACACATCTTCGGATCAACCGGATCTGCCATGATGATGGACACTGCAACGCTGTCCGAAACGTCGGCAAAAGAAGGAGTTAGCGCAACACGGCATAACACCCCAAAAACAAACAACAAAAATGCTTTTGGCCGTGAGAATCTAAAAACTTACCTGATCCAGAATACTTTATAATGAGACTGAAAAAAACTAATTGTTAGCATATTTTCTCCAACTAAAGGCAAAGTGGATAGTACGAGAGCCCACGACCAAAACCATGTCTCATAGCAATACGGCAAAAACCCTATAAAATCGTTAGATTGTATGATTCTGAACTCGACTAGGTGTGTAGTAACGGTCGAAAGTGTAGCAACTGCGTGGGAGGCCATTTCTGCTGTGTCAAAAAAAAAAGACAGTCAGTATTATAGCAATACGTCTGATAGTGAAAATGTACATAGATTTTATAATTGTATTACGAAAAAGTTTGTTTTCAGACATTTTGCGCGTAGCATATAGCCTGAGCGCATTTTTGAAAATGTCAACAAATTTAGCCGACCTGTATCATAGCAATACGGATAATTTTTTTTTTTCAACTTTTCGTATTGCTGCCATGATTACCAAAAACCTGTTTTCAGACACTTTAAGTGTAGCATATACTCCCAAAAACGAAAATAACGTTTCGGAGTCGCCTGGCCGACGCCTCTGTTAAATGTTTTTTTAAATTTACAGCCTTCATAGATATTCAAGAATCTCCCTTGTCTATTATATGTACTTTGACAGATGTCATTACTTATTTCTTTTGTAAAAGATACTCAAGTGTGCTTTAATTAAACCAAAACTATCAAATCAATCAGTATTTAATTTCAACAGCCTCAGCGCTTGTTACGCTCCTGCCCCTTTCTTACTATTATACAGCTCACTCGCCAGCTGCTCCAAACGTTGGAACGACGCTCACTAGTTGTCATACGTTGTGCGGTTGTGGTGGTGTAAAATGAATATAATAATCATCCACAACAGGTACAGTTTACATGGCTTTTGCTGTTAATTTCATAAATAAGTTCGTGATTTTCACTAACGATGTTTATTTTACAGAAGAGGACGTTGAAGATCTCCCGAGCGACGTCGAGAGTGATTTCGAAGACGACGATTCCGAATCCGACAGCGATTGAATACGAGAATATTTTGTAACTTTGAATAAACCGTTTTTTTTTCAACTTCATCCCAGTTTCCTTTTGTGCGATTTATTTCAGTCCTTCAACTTCAATGTTACGGTTTCGGGTAAATTCTTTGTTAATTATCATCTAATAAATTCAGGGTCGCAACGTATTCATTGGTTTGTAACAGAAAATTCAAGATGCCTCAATACGATTTTTAAATGATATCTGAGTATCGAAAAGTTGTCTGATAGAGAAGGTGCTACACTTAATTTGTCTGATATAAATTTTTTGCACATGTGGACAACTTATTTTATCATGTCCAACAATTTTCAGACATATTGCTATGATACCGATCGGTAAAATTTGTTAACATTTTCAAAACGGTCTCAAAATTTAATGCGTTCACATTTCCGTCTGAAAATTGTTTTGTTCGCATCAAATAACCAAAATTTACTAATAAAAAAGATTTTCAGACGTATTGCTATGAGACATTTTTTTTGTCTCATTTTTAATTTTTTTAAGTGATTTTACGGGTTTGCGCTACACCACTAACGTCTGAAAAATATGTTTCCGGTATCTCAGAACTATCATTCAACTACAGTCTGCAAATCAGACATATTGCTATGATGCAGTTCGGTAAAATTCTTTGACAATTTTGAAAATTCGGTCAGATCAAACGCTACGCGGAAAATGTCTGATATTGGTATTTTCGAGTTCAGGATAATCGTATCTATCGATTTGATGCGGTTTTGGCCGTATTGCTATGAGACAAAAATTTTGGTCGTGGGCTCTCGTACTAGGAGCCTTAAGATATTTTTTTTAAGTATATTATTTTGATGTTTTAGATACAAAGACAACTTTTTATAAGTAGCGTCAAATGTGGACGTGTCTAGTGGACATCCATCTACAATATATTCTGTAGATTGTATGAGTCCTCATTTACACAATTCAGAATCCTTAAGGCCGCATTTCAATAGTTGGCTCCACAACAAGGCTTGTTTTTAGATACAAAGACAACTTTTTATAAGTAGCGTCAAATGTGGACGTGTCTAGTGGACATCCATCTACAATGTATTCTGTAGATTGTATGAGTCCTCATTTACACAATTCAGAATCCTTAAGGCCGCATTTCAATACATAGTTGGCTCCACAACAAGGCTTGTTTTTCAAGTCAGACTGAAGTAGATTTACACCTTCAGTCCAAAGTTTTATTTGGATTTTATTTGGAGTAGGAATAAAATAATGTCTTTGTTGCATATAATTAAACTAGGTATTTTATTTTTCTAAAGAGATCATTCTCAGTATCATTGTAGGCGATGTTCACATAACAGGGTACAACAAATCTACCAGAGAAAATACTGATCTTCTACCTTTAACTTAAACAATATTTAAGATCTAAACTAATTTCCTTACAATAACTTTGGTATCAGTCATATGAGATTTTAAATTAATAAAGTTTAAAAATAATTAGTGAAAGTAAGGTACATATCGTCGGTGTTTTGTAAAAGGTCAAATAAGCCAATTTTACAAAATGCATTATTTGTGAAAACATTAACCTGCACAGATGACATGTGTAAGTGACAAGCCAAGACTCATCCGTGAAAATGTACATATTTTATGAAAAAATAATGTTAAAAAGGGCTTCTTAATTAATTATTAATTAATGATTTCTGTAAAACACTGACGATATTTGGAGAACCTTTATAAATTACTTAGCTCACATGTCATCTAAACTCACACCAAAACTGCATTGTAATAAAGTATAAAAGTAATACAATATGTCTTTTACAAAATATTTGAGTATTAATTATTAACAACTTCCGAATTTAAAATGTCATTATTAAACTAATGGACATTCAAACAAGGTTGACGGAGGACTTAGCATTCTTTTTCCACATTCAATAAAATAACTCGAGTAAAGGTTTCAAAAACATTGCAATAACCGTCATTAAAAGAATCTGTCTTAGTTTAGTCTCTAGGAGAGTATAATATAACATTAACTAGGATAATGTCTATGTAACATCCAGTATTAAATAAAGGGGCAATAATGGCAAGCAACATTCATTTTACATTAGGTAATTAATTCAGAATTTCTTATAACTACTGAACATGGCTTCATACATAGAATAAAGAAGAAAACTAGAAGCGCCTTCCATACAAATTTGAATATAAACTAATGTGTCACTGACTTTGTACATTTTGGTTCTAGACAATTTAACATGCGGTCTGTCTCCCTTACACTATGTACATATTGCCATCCCTTTTGCATTTCATAATGATAGTGTATGGAAATATAGGCCCATATTGGGTTTATATTTGGGTCACGAAACACGCCTACAAAAGGCACTTCTTGTCTTATTCCTTACTTTATGACTTCATATTACAAACCTTTTAAAAAAAATTCTTTTCAAGTGTAACATAATATTTTAATTACTTACAAAATATTAAAATTAACATATCAAAATACTTTCAAGGGATATTGTCTTAAATGATTGCACAACTATCACATCCTTAAGGCAACATGATCTGATAGCACAATAAGGACCTCCATAAAAATCCATCTCAAAACTAAACCACCCCGATAGGGGAAACGCAAGTAAATAACCTTCAATAATTATTATAATATTATGTAGTCAACTTTGACTGCTTCTTAAATCTCGTCAACCAAATGAAATTTTCACAAAATACCTTCATTATTATCTACTATCATTCTAAAAGCTACTGATTTTGAATCCAGTCTCTAGAGATCAACATGCATATGAATAACTGAGCTGGTTTAAACAATTAACGCTTCAATAAAAAGTAACAGTATCTTTAAAAAATTAAAATCCATGTAAAATGCAAATTTGCTCCATACTTAGATATCAATAAATATCACTGTTAGGTTAGCAGTTAACACGCTCATGCATTACATTACATATAACACTGAAATAAACAAGTGCATTCTAGCATGGTATCGGCACATGTACATGGTAATGCACTAAAGACAAATTAGAAATGATAAGTATACCAATGAATTTCCTTAATCTGCACACGGCCATTTGCAGTTATCATGTCGAGACTAGTGGTTGGATGTAGTCTACTGTTGGTTAGAGTATTCACATGAAGTAGGAGCAGTACTCGTGGGGCATGACGCCACGCCGCGGGTAGAAGGTGTGCGTGAGTGAGTACTTGTTGAGGTTGGTGATGCGCGACGTGTAAATGTCAGCAAACCTGAACAGGCGGCGCGAGAAGTATGTGGGGTTGTGGTACGTACGGAACACGCTGCCAAACTGCGGGTTGAACACCGACTTTATCTCGTTCCTGAAAATATTTCCTTTATAATATTTCTAAATCATATATGGAGACAATGTTAGTAATTGACTAATATAACTCCCTCTTCCAGCTTAACTATAAGTACCCATACACCTCTGTAATTAATTTAATATGTTTTTATTAACCCTGATGAAGGTTCGGGTTGAACTGAAACCGGTTGGTTATAAATATATACAATAAAGTGGTATTCAAACAAAGTTATTTTATTTTAATTATTATAATTATGTATACCCACTAAGTGTTTGCTACAAGTGAAAAATTAATATAACTATCCTCCGAAACCAAAAAGAATCTGAATGATAAGTTGGTGAAATCATAACCATAAGTCCATCTTCAAAGAATAATGTAATTTATTTAAGGTAACGAGCATTTATAATACAAGCCAAGGTTTGAACACCTATACTATACTTACGGCCGTCTAGCTTGCTGTAGCTGACCATTTAATTAGCCACCAGGGTTAATTATTGTTGTTTTAGGACTCTTTGATTAGTCCTCTGTATATTCTAGCAACTGTCACATGTCTTTCTGTTCATTTTGTTCTTCCATGATCCTGGTTTGAATAATTTTACAAAATGGAGTCTTCTTGCAAGCTAACCATGACATCTTAACTTCAAACCAAAAAATGGAAATTTCATGAAAGAATGATAGCGGTGTTTGTTTTTAATATTTTTTTTATAGAGGGGATGGTTTACCTATAATGAGCACTTAGGCCATAGACGCATTGTGCTTTCTCCCATTTTAGGTCATTCAGTAAAAGTAACCTGGTCCCTTTGATATAGTTCACCAGGGTTATCATTGGATATGTGGCTGATAAGTCTTCTGGTTCAATGTGTCTTCCAAGGTATTTGAGCATAGGTGAATTTGAGTCTCTTCATCCTCTTCACAATTCCTGCATCTATTTGTGTTTTTTTATTCCCAACAACTGCATGTGTTTCCTGAGATGGCAGTATCTCGTTAGTAGTCCTACCAGTTCCCTCGGTGATTTTCTGTCCATTTATTGAGTAGTTACCAGGTTCGTCTAGGGTCTGGTCCGTTTATAAGTCCTTTGGGTTGCCTCATTCCGGGTGCCTTCTGCCATTCCTTCCATTGCTGGGATTTGATCTACCTTTCAATATGTATTTTTGAGTGGAAAGCTGCCATCTGCAGTAGGAAAATTGTAACTCGTGTAGGGGCTTTTCTCTCAGTGCCCTGTCCTTTATGTACCTGTTTGTTTTTAAGAAATACCTATTTTAAGCATATTTTGAATGTATGCACAATAATCAGCCCTTTTCAATATTTGGACGCTCGCTTTTCGGGGTGGCGGATTAGTGAGAGAGAACTGTACATCAGATAGGTTAGTCGCACTATTCATAAAACCTGTCCACATACCTCAAGACATCCCTCTCGTTCATCCACTTCTGCAGCATCATCTTGGCCTCGTCACCCCCAAAGTCCTGATGGTCCTCAATCAGCTGCGTTAGCATCTGCAGCCAGTTGGCGTTCTCCTTAAACTCTGTGTTGTTCAACGTCTTGATCTCATGCTGAATATTATCAACAAAACAGAAGAATGTTTAGGTAAGGACAGCTATACTAGTAGTTCTACGAACAATAGACCTCGGGTCCAAAAAAATTTGTTTTCTAATTTTCTGTTATATAAATCAAAACCAAAATTTCCTCTGAAATCGTAAGATTAATAAATAGGTACTTAAATACCTAACTACTTAATGATAAAGCATACAATTGACATTAAAAAAAATTATTTCATAAAAGGAATTATACATTTTGTCCAAATAAACTTTGTAAGGAAGCCCGCATACAAGAGACTTTAGTTGCGGTGGCAGTTGCTTTGCAACAGTTTAGTAAGACTTGTTTTGAATGTGTATGAATTTTGGAATAGTTCCCATATGTCGCCGAAACTAAAGTCTCACAACTGCAGACGGCCTAACAGGTTCCTATTTAAATGACAATTCTTTTTTAAAACATTCTTCAGATAGATAGGTACTACATAATATTTTTAAAAATCCAAATAAGAAAATTCAAACAAACATGACGATTTTACATTTGAAAAAAGTGTCTTTACAGAACCATTAAAATGGCCACAATCTCGAAATGGAAACAAACAAATTTACAGACAGACGAAATGCTAATCGGTCGAGTTAAAACCGGATTAGAGTTGCAGGAATGGTTGGTTGGATGGAACCTACCCCCAGCTCGTTGATGATAGCTCCAGTCCTCCAGCCGTGCTGCAGAGTGACATCGGCCAGGTCGCTGTAAGGGTGGTCCCCGAAGTATAGCACATGCTCCCCGCTCCATCCCGTCAGGTCCTGCAGCTGCCGCACCGTGCCCTCGTAATAGATAACTCCCTTCTCCAGCTTGGACACCTTATCCCATACGTGTGTGCCCGAGGTCTGGTCGAACACGCGGATGGGCCGGGAGGTCTCAGTGAAGAAGCGAGGTTTGCGGGCCGACACGATGACCACATCGAAGAAGTCGCGCCAGTCGGGGCCCACGATGAGACCCATGCCTGCGTTGCTGTTATTTACCAAACAGAATATTACTTTCTTTTATTTTTTACTACTTTCTTTAGATCAAGTTTATTTATTATGTTCAGGCATTGATATAAATTAAGCACTCAAGTGTGATGTGCAGTACATTTTGCATAAAGAAGTTGATTTATTTTTATAAAACCAATGCAGATAACAATAACAGCACAGATTTGTAAACTAGAAAGTGCAGAGAACATGTGGTCGCCGCTCAGGTAAAAGTCACCAATTCACGTGCACAAGTTTTGAGTTATCTAAATTTAAATGTTAGAGGAATAATCTTATTTGAGTGCTTTTAATTGCTTTCTATTATTATACGGGTAGAACTTTGGTGGCTTTTGCCTGAATGCCGACGACATGGTAATCATTATTAATAATTGGTGGGATGCACCATGAAAATACGAGAAGGTATATTAAATTGCAACTGCTGGTGCAAGATTTCAACCTACAAAACCTTACACAAATTAATATCTATAGGCCAGCCACTAGCCCACGCCTAATTTAAGAGAATAACCTCTGAAAAATATTACAATGAGGAATTTGTAAAAATTTCATATTAAACTGGTACAGTACAGTCCAGTAAAACAAAATATTTTGAATGTATCCATGAATTTGGTTAGACATAGTGAAATGCTTGTATTTCCTTCAGAGGGCAGGCAGTTAGACAGGCGATGTGAAGCTGTGTAAGTTACTTTACATCAGTAGTAAGATGGATAAATTAACTCACACAAAGTGATAAGGACTGTTGGTGACAAGGAACAGCTTCTTATCCCCGCTGACGAGCTTGTGGAAGTATTTCCTGATATCCGGGTTCTCGTAAATGTACTCCCGGACATTCTCTGAGACTATACTGTGCATCACGGGGTGACAACTTTTAACGGAGTTCTACAAAGCAAATACATGAATTAGTGGTAAGTTAATTCATTTCTAATTGTCAGTTAGTGTAAGTGTAAATATGTATGTGCAATTCAGAAAACGCTAAAGACACAAGGAAACTAAAACTAAGCATTTAAAAGATACATATTTGCTAGTTTTGATACAATATTAGATTCAAATTTTGGAAAGAAGAAAGAATTCAATTATATTTAAATTTTAATGAACTCAATTATTTTAGAACTTATTGTGAAATTAATTAGGAGCACATCAACGGAATGCTGCCTGCTCATTAAATAATAATAATTCAAAGAGATAGTGCCACAGCTCATAAAGTGACATCCCTGCAGAAAAGTGTCATTCATATGCGGGGTAATTCAGGAAAAAGACCAACAGCCAATTGAATCCCAAAAATGGGATCTGGACATCTACCATTCCCCAGTCCCTGGACACCCGTGTGATTTCTTCCTGTCATAAAAATATCACGTCACAATGGGAAGAATGTAAATAAACCATGTTTTTTAACGAAAATTGTTGGACCAAATAAAGTGAATAAAAAAGAAAAATTGTAGTTTTTTTCAGTAAGTGTACCGTACTTCTGTTTAATTGAGCAACAAATAAGAATTGATAGGGAGCTAAATCGGTGCACAAGGAGAACTCACTCGATTGCCAGCCATAAATTATGTTCAATTAAATACAATAAAACGTTTACGATGAGACGACCGTAAAGGTTGGCTAATAATGATTGCCACATTCGTGTCCCCCATACGGACCCAGAGAACGGCCTAACACAATAATAACCATAAAGGCATACATGGTTTAGAAACAACTAGAAACACCGCTACCAGAAGCAATAAAGGAAAACTGAGCGATGCAACTGTTTAAACTATTTTTATACTTTAAATAATAAAACGGTCTCGGAGATTTGTTTCTCGTCAAATGATGACATCAATGAAATGCACATACAGCTGTTTGACATTACAATTGTGCAGTTGGCGACCAAAGCACCTTGCACGTGTAAAAAGCTACTAGCCAGAATCAGGTCATCTGCGCTGACTAAAAGCTATCTACTATATTACTATGTATCACTTAAAATCAATTTTAATGCGATACCTGATCTTGTTGACTTTTAAAGATTTTAGAAATATCAGGTCAAAGATATGACACAGCTCCTCTTGTCTTTGTTAATATTAGTAATAAGCCTTATTTTGGTCAATTGAGAAACAGAACTACATTGATTAAAGCCCTTTAGCACACCACCATTCAATATGGATTACTTTGGTTCTGAAGAGCCAATCTGACATAATATTGTCCAGCAACTGATCCGCCAGTTATCTCCTATAGCAGGGGTGGTTAACTTGTTGGGATAGATATTTTACATTAAAAGAATATTCCGAATAGGTTACTCGATGACGAATGGGTTACTCGATGACGCAAAACAGTAGAGATAAAGTAACACTGTTTATTGGTACACCCAACCGTGTTTCAACCTGTTATGGTCATCTTCAGACTGGTACATTATTTTAACTCTCGACAGGCCAAGATGCCAAACAAAACGTCTGTAACCAAGTGGGTCTTCCGATGACCCCATGCATTTTTCTGTATTATGGGCTTTTAAACTATAGAAATACCAATTATTAATGATATGTCAAGTATTTAAGCTAATATAAGGAGGATAGTAATTTTGGGTACTACCTACTCCCCCACTTAGTTTACAAATCTGAAGATGACGTGATTGTTAGAGGTGAAGCATATATACTAGAACAGATGGAATGGATATCTCAAAGATTCTTTCGTATGTAGTATCTGTTCTCAAGTATTGAGCGTCTTGCGAGTATTGAACGTCTTGCGAGTATTGAACGTCTTGCGAGTATTGCGAGTCTCAGACGTCTTGCGAGTCCCGTATATGCAATACTCGCCAGACGTGCAAGATGACAGAAAATATAAGAGACCTACAGATAAAAGATGGATTGTTCAAATGATTGTTTGAAATGACTGCAAATAATTGCATTTGGAACGTTCTTTTGTCTCAAAAGAATATTATACAAAAAAGGAATATTAATGGAGCATGCCTGACTAAATCAAGGCAAGCAAGGAGTGTTTGCTGAGACAGAGTTTGGTAGATTGGCAGTCTATCCTCTCCGCCTACCGCTGCAGAGAGCAGCATGAAGGTTAATTAGTTACTTATATTATATCGACGTCTTGACTAGCATGCCAGAGGTCACGGGTTCGAGTCCAGAGTGGAAGATACTCTCAGTATCACCCTGGTGCAATATTACCATTCAGCATTGAAAGGTTGCTTGAAATGGCTTAGGCCGTGTTTGGTGACCAGATCTGAATAGCCGGGTAATTCTCCACCTTCCTCTTCCCCCCAGACAGTTGGGAGCAGTCGGGAAGTGTGCAGTTTCACACAAAAAAATGCTTGTGAAACGAATCACAGATAGTTTTCAAAATAAAATGGAAGACCTAGAACACTGGACCAGTTGTGGTTGGCCATCCCTGTTGAGTAATCTATTTATGGATAGTTGATAAAGTAATAAAGTGGTCACCTTGACGTCTCTGAACAGGATCTCAGGGTGGTAGTCGATGTGGTTGCGGATGAAGAGTTCAGCCACGTTGCACAGCAGACTGACCTCGGGCACGGAGAACAGGTCGGCCAGGTGTATCATCTTTGAGTGTGTGTCCTACAAGTCATCACAATCAATATTCACAATGGCAGGCGCATAGCCACGCAGACAAGCGCAACTACACTTATAGTTCAGCTTTAAATATGAATTCCCATCTCGAAAACCCCTTAAATTGACTATTACTTGTTCTGAATTTAGTATGTAATATTTTAAAGACTGCAGTTAGCCTTTTCAGAATAGACATTATAGACTGAGGTAATATACCTATGTATATTTAAAAAAAAACAATAAATCCAATATAAATGAAATTCTGGGAAATTTAGAAAAACAAGATTCATTACTTCTAAGCAGATTCTAGACAGAAAAGGAACATCTACTTCATTTTTAACATATAAACGCAAACTCAACCGCTAGCATAATAATTACTGGCATTACAAATAATAATATATATTAATTTCTAGCACCGAACCGTGATAAAATCAAAATCTGAATCGACAAATCAACTCCAATTTTGAAAATGACAAACAAAATAATATTCCGTTCAAAATATTATTTTATAGGTTGGTACTTTATCGTTTGTCTGAATTCTTAACTAATCAGTTCCAATTTTGAAAATGATACTTAAATTGAAAGCAAATTAAAGTTAATTAACTAACGCACAGCACAGACAACTGAAATTAGTATGTTTGATAATATAAACTAATATAATTATTATCTACTTTGCTCTACGTATTCTACATGTACAATAATATGTTCAATGCTATATTAGACACATTACGTGAAATAATGTAAAACATCTATTTGTGCTGTTTTAATTAATTTACTGTACAAATATTATCTACGGTCAGTGACGCATTTCTGCAGTCACTCCACAAAGATTACAATATACTATTATAAGTTCATGAAATCTCTGTTTACTAATTACAGGGATTACGTTGTACTTGTTCTATTTCTATTTCTCCATTTTATTAAGTAGACCCTCAAGTCATATTCAACATCAAACTACATACCTAAATATTTACCCAAGAAGTATGAAAGTTAAAGCATGCAAATATAAAGGTCAACAACTTTACATTACCTTTTCATTCTTGGAGTGGCCTTCGACGTACGCAATGGGGATAATCCTGTTCTTGTAGAGACCCAACACCTCATCAGTAGAGAGAGGTGTCAGGCCTCTGTAAACTGAACCAAACTGAATTTGCAAGAAGGAATCCAACTTCAATAGGACCCCTTTCTCTATATCATAATGAAGTCCACGAACTGCAAAACCCGGCGTATATTCTAACTTGAGTATGTCGGGTGGATACTGTAATCAAATAGGTAAACGTGTTAATATTGTACATTCAAATAAAATCATTTCATTATAGGTTATATTGTGCCAATACCTTGTATTTCTGAACGAGGGTATCTCTGCCGAGATTGTACAGCAAATAGTCGAGAGACTCCTTGTAATGGGCCAGCGTGTAGTCATAATCAAAGCCGTAAACTTGCACTTCCTCCAAATCCAGTTCATTGCACGCAAATACTCCCTGGTGGTTGACATCTTGCGGCAGCTTTTTCGCTGAAAATACGCAAACAACAGATCTCAGTCAAGTCACGATGCAATATTTATTATTTTGTCCTTATGTAAGTTGACAAATAAGAATGTTACATTCAAAAATAGACTCTTACATCTGCATTTCACTTTAGTTCTCTTGTAAGCTTCGTTTAAAATATCTTTCGTTGAGCACAGTCGATTCGGGATGCGAATGGCTTCATTCTTTTTCGGGAAGAATTTGACTAGTGGAGCTGCGGACTCCAGTAGATTTAAACCGAATAATCCCGCCCGATGCATTTTCGACCGATGCACTTGACGTACTCGGCTTTCGGCGCAATACAAATTCACAATAATCACATAACCTACTACGTACACCTAGCACGGGACAGCTGAGCAGAGTTTGCGCGGGCACTTTAATTGCGCGTTCGCCCGCCAGGTGTCACTCATCGCTAGCGGGAAAACCAAACTACTGTAACATTAGTTAGTACCTACACTACCTACATCGTAAATCATTATTTCAATCGAATAAAGAAAATACTCTTAATCGACAAACTGCAATAATTAAAACACCTTTTTTGTTTCGGTTTTAGATTTATCAAACGACTTCAACAAAAGTCAATAAAAAAGCTTTTATTCACGAAAATACAACAAAACAAAATGAATAGGCATAACAAGCAATACTTTCTATCTTTATACAAATATTACAGCTTGAGAAGTATCATTTAAAATGAGCATTATCTATTGATAAAAAGTAGTACAATAATAACGAGTGTGATACAGGTATAATAATTTAAATTTCCGGGAAAGCGCTCCCGATCATGTTCTTGCTGCGGTATCGGAAGTTGTGCGTGCGCAGGTTGAAGGGCTGGTTGGCCAGCGACAGCGGACAAGCGCGGTCCATGCGCGTCAGGAAGCAGAGTGAATAGAGAGCCACCTCCAGCTCGGGGGAAGTGCCTACGAACATCGTGTCCACCGGCTTGTCGATCCCCTTCAGACTAAAGTGCAACTTCAGAATGGCGCCTTTCTGCAAACCCAAATAACATTTTTTTCCTGTTATGTTCCGTATCTCTGTGAGGGTACCTACCTACCTTCTTTCCTTTTTTTGTACATGCAGTTTACGGTACATAATACATTATCACATGGACCTAAAAAGCATTCGTGTGATTTTGTATGAACGGCATTGAAGTCAAATCTTTGAAGAGGGGAAATTGTCTATGAAATCTTGCATGACAAAATTATGAAATTGAAAAACAGTTGATGTATGCAAAATGGTGCAAAATGAACTATTATGATTTAATTTTTGTGTTGTTTATGCAGTTATAACGGCTAATGATTTTTTTGTGTATTTTATGAGACAGGGAATGGGATATATCAATAAAAATGGTAGGTTTTAGCATTTTTCATGCATCTTCCCTCTCACCCCGCAGCTTTAAATTGTTTGAATTTGAAGCAACTTCAACAATTTGAAGCCGTGATGTGAGGTCGAAGATGTATGAAAAATGCCAAAACCTACTTAAGGCAGATGATGCATCTTGCATCACCTCATTCATAATCTTCTTAAAGTGTTTAGGGGCTTTGGACGTTCTTGGAATTTTACTTGTAAATATGTGTTAATGCTGCTGGTGAAGAGCGTGAAATACAAAGGACGTTTGGATTGAAATGGTGTTTTTTAAATATATTTTATTTTGTCCTATAATTACCTATACATATGCCTACCAATAATACCTATATACTAAAAATTTTACTTCACAACATCGCAAGGCTTTCAGCTTCTTTTAAATCAGTATTGTTCCAATGATCAATATCCTTGTTGGCGGCTTTTGGGGCATCATTCTGATGTAAACAGACCGATTGCCAAATCTAATGTACAGCCGAAATGTAGGAATGCTGAGACTGTTTTACATGTATTTCTTTGGAGCCTGCTCTAAGGAACTAGCAGCATTGATCACCTGTGAACGTGGGAGAAACTCGAGGGACGCGAGTGGAATACATTATAAATATATATACGGAATAGTTCAGTAAGCACCATTTTACACACAAATCATTTCAAAAAAAATTTATTGAAGATGCTGCCAGGCATTTTCTCTTCACCCTGGATATGGCTTCAATGCCATTGTTGCAAAATCGCAACATATAATGCTCTGTCCAGAACTTTTCAGGTCCATTATATTTATGTACTGAAAATATAGACATCTGGATACTAGACAAAGATACAACTGTACGTCTCCCAAAAATTAAAATCATTGTTCATTATTCGAATTCGAAACAAAAAAGTTCTGAGAATCCAAGCAGATTCCAGCGAGATCTATATTTACGCTTAGGTACTTATTCAGGGTGTCCGGGAGTAAAGTGCACTAACTTCGGGGGGTGATTTTACGTGATTTAGAAGTAGAAAAGATACATGACTTTTTTCGAAATTCCAACGTTTTAGGGTAGTTTTTAGGTAAAAAAGTTGATTTGTTTGTATGGCAAAATAAATATTCTTCTATGGAAAAATATTTTAGTATGGGGAAAAAGAGTTGGAATTTTGAAAAGGTACTCATCTTTTTTACTTCTACCATCAAGTAGAATCACTTCTCAAAGTTTCAGGGTAAAGTTTCGCACTTTACCCCCGAACACCCTGTAGAATAAAGAATAACAGAAGTGCCTTGTGGGCGTGTTTCGAGATCCAAATATAAACCCAATCTTGGCCTTTATTTCCATACAACTGTGTTTCACCGTGGTGGGATGGCGAAATACAACCTTGTAGCGGTTTCAGACGTTTCAATTTTAGCTGATCAACTTTGTTGAAAGAAGGTTCACTACTAAATTTCAAATTTCTACAGAATGCACTTCTGCTTTTCTTATTTATTCTATGAATTTACATAATGCATTCATCGCCATTTCATTCTGATTTTGGCACATTTGTCTTTTGCAGTTGATCAAATGAATTCTATTGTGACAAGACGTTAACAAATTTCAACAGGGGTGGATCTGAGGTATTGTAAGGGTGTCATGATATGTGGGAGATCCGGATAAATTAATAAATTGAAATCATCCTAATGAAATTTGATCACCTTAAATATAGCGCAACGTTTTTGGGTAAATAGTGAGAAGATGAAAATTTAATTAATTATTATTGTTATTATTTTGGAATGAGAAACTCACGTCAGCTAAATCAACTTTCTTCAAGTATCCCAAATAATTTGCACGATTTGCGGCTTCCTCTCCTTCAAAGTAAATCCAGTTGTGTAGCCCTAAAGTAAACGAAGGAAATTATCATACAGTTAAAATTTCAGTAGCAATTTGACAGAACACTAATTAGTATTTTGTATTTTCGTGTTTACCTGAAACTTCTCCATTCTTTATTTCCGATACGAAAATATGCTCAAAGCCAGAGCTCCCGATTTTACCCATTCCCCTCGAGTACAAGTTGAACCAAATCTGCTTAAGGACGTCTTTCTGCTGCCTGGGGTCGGGGGTCACTAGACCTGTAGAAAGGAGATTGGGGGGGGGATATTAGTCAATTTGTTTTTAGATGGGCGAAAGCTAAAAAGCAATTAAACACGGCAAATTCAAAATGGCAATTCAGAATGGTGTCTTACACCAGGGCGATACTGAATATCTTCCACTTTTGAACGTGCCGCAAAGAGAACCTTACCCCCTCCACAACGGAGGCCAATATGAATCCAATAAGAGTTATGATAATTATTTGATATGAATGTGGTTTGCTCACCTTTTTCTTTTAAAAATGTCATCAAATGTCTTATCACAGAGGTTGCCATAATGGCATCCAAGAATTCATTTTCTTCATTTCTCTCCTGTAACAATAATAAATCCGCGTATGTTAATAATAATTTCAGTAGGTCCTAGTCATTTGACAGATAATGATAATGATTTATCGAGTAACACAAACCTGGGGAGTAATGTGCTCGTTGACTGCGGTGTCTTGTTCATAATTGTCAAACAAAACTTTCATCGCCGCTATTGTTGGAATGCTCCAGGCCGCTGGCTGAACTGTCAGCAGTCTACAAATAAGCGCTAAGTTATGTAGTTTGTGATGACGTGTGTAGTTTTTGGTACATATATTATATTTTTCGTGTCAACGAATCTAATATATGCACGAATTATAAGGTAATTGATCATTATGATAATTGTTAGTCAATAGCCTACTCACGGTTGTGGAGCGAGGTCAGTTTTTGAGAACGAAGAAGTCTTTCCTTGGTAGTTGACCGTTATGTATTTTGCTGCATTGTTAGTGTCTTTTCTGAACATGGCTTCGCTGACATCTTTCAACTCGACGTCGCTAACCAGCTCATTGGCTGCCGCCCCGGCTGCAGGCTGCGCCGGTCCGGTGCTCTGGGGCCTGTTCCTGTCCTCTCCGAGGGAGATCGGCCGCAGACTCTGTGCGCTCTTTGGGACATTCCCGGGGGAAATACTGCTCGGAGCCCTGCCGGGGCCGGGGGCGGGGGCCGCAGTGCCCGGCAGCTTCCCAGGGGTGGCGATCGGTACATTTCCAGTGGAAGGAGGTCCCCCAGGCTTACTGTTTCCCGACACCACTGAACTCCAGCTGATGGGTTTTGGAGTCACTGCTGGAGGCGCTACTGTTGGATCTCCCTTTTTAGGCAACCCGAAGAATTCTTCCCTCGTGGGAGCACTCGGCTGCCCCGCTGGCGCTGGCGCGAGTGGTCTCTGATTGTGGATCGTCGGGCCCGGATTCGGGTTTGGATTTGTGTTCGAGTTGATCCCGACACTACTTTGTCTGTTAATATTAGTGCTTGGACCATTGTTTGGACGGATTACCGGAACTTGTCTTTCACCGTCAGTTGCTCCCGAATTAAATTTATTAATCAACAATTTTACTCCTGACGCTGGAGTTGTTGGTTTGGTAGTGGTGGAAGTGGTGGAAGTAGTAGTGGAAGTAGTAGTGGAAGTAAGGGTCACCTTGGGACCGTCAATATTTGGCTGAACTGGATTTATCGGTGGTACCACCGCTGGTTTTCTATTACCCTCAAAGGACAGGAAATCTATGTTAGCATTTTGTAAAGCCTGATTTAGCCGTCGATTGAGTCCTTAAAACAAACAAACAAAATAAGTTTCATATAGGTAGGTACCTAATGGAATTCACATAGGTAGGTACCTAATGTAATTCATATAAGTAGGTACCTAATGGAATTCATAAAGATAGGTACCTAATGGAATTCGTATAGGTAGGTAGGTACCTAAAGGAATTAATATAGGTAGGCACCTAATGGAATTCACTTGGGAAGTGAGATAGTTTGTCCATTTTCATCAAATATTACAATGATTATTTATTTACTCGTGGTTTAAAATGTATTTGTAATTAAATTCGTATTGATCTTCCAGGTTCATTGGAAATATTGTGATTATCAGACAACAGTTTTATGACGCGCATCATAATACCTAACAATGGTAAATTAATCCTAATTACTTCAAGTGATAAACGATAACTTGTAACCTTTGACCCATAGTATAAAATTATTTAGAATTTGTGTAAACATTTTAAAAATAAACAACCTTATCTTCCGAATTGTCCGAAGCAGGTTGAGAGTTGAACGTTTTGACACAATTTGTGATGATAATAATAAATTATTAATGATATTATAATATCCTATGTAAACCAAAGTCTTAACATTTAGGGGACTTTATATATCTATTTCTGATTCATTGGATATAATTATATAACAGCAGAAATATCTAAGCCAGCATAAGTTGACTAACATTAGAAATATTTGTGAAAATCGATTTATTTCAAGGCAATTTTTTTCTCGGCTTAATCGTTCACTTCGTTACTTTGCCGATAACATTCTAACACATTCAAATCCAATTAAAAACAATCGTTTTACCGTGAATTCAAATCTATGCACGCAGCAGTAGGTACAAAACAAATATTTTATAAACGTTTGCCGGAAAGGAATTGATATAATATAACTTTATATATTCCCAATTATTTGTAAAGAGATATAGTAGTTATCAGTGTTATGAATAGAAGACAAATAGTGTTCGGATGATCTTGACTTACCCAGGGATCCTGTGCTGCAAATGAGTAATGCAGCAAAACAGGTCAACAGAATATTTCTCTTCATGACGTTATTGTGTTAGTAGATGGTGGGTGAAGATGCTATGTGCGAACCTTGAAATAATACAAAACAAAACACTGTAAATTCATACTTCTATCACGAATAATATTATTACTCAATTGATGAGTGCAACTATTAACGACAACTACTTAGTTTACAGAAAACATATAATGTGTATTGTGTGTCCTAATTGTGACTACTGGTACTGGCGATGACTTAACCCGACAGCGCGATCATGGACATACTGAACACTAACACAAGAACAGCTACCAATCTTCTGGCCTCTTGGTAATCGTGTTATTGACGAAACCCAAGCCAAGGCAAAAGTATTCAAGAAAAAACGCTTGGTAATTTGATTATTCGAGATTGTAGGCAGTATTCCTATGAATTTATTCAACATCAAATATTTTATCAATGTTTCAGATTTTTTCAATTTGTGATAAGTACCTATATGAAATTTAAATTTAGACATAATAAAGCTAAATCTTACAATTAGAAAATATTCCACTCTCACATTCTTGCGTTATTGAGTTAAATTGTTATTTGTCCCCTTATACAGTCGTTCCGTGTTCCGTGGTTCGTTTTGTATTTTCCGCGGCGCCGTGGGTCCAGGCAGAAAATAAGAAAACATCAAAATTTGAGTATTGTGCACTGCGGAGAAAGAATAAGCATTACAAAAAATTGGTTGGTAAGACTTATAAATGTGAAAACGTTTGCATTTACACATACTAATCAATATTAATATTCGATCATAACCACTAACTGGGATGACATTGGGAGTGCCTTATTAGGGTCAGAAGGAGTGAGCCCGTTAAGTCTGATCTTCATAAACCTAATAAATATATTTATACACCCGAAATGAAAATCATGAGTTCATATATCTTTGTTAGAACTTTTGCTGGAAATCTTGATCCTAATGCTTGACGTGGGTGGGTTATGATTTGAGGCCGAGAAGATTACTTTACCTATTTTAATCAAATAATTACTTTGTCAATTTTAGCACACTTCGACGAAGAACATTTTTATTTATGGCTTTGTCAAATCTGAAAAATGTACGTGACGTTTTATTCCGCATTATTTTAAAACTACACAAATTTCCAATGATTGGGCCGTTAATTTTTTAACCTGATTTTTATTTTCGAAATTCAGACTTTTGATACTTATTACAGCTATTAAGTTGAGTAATTGATTTATTTATTAACGCCCTTTTTAGGGTCTTTTACATGTGTAAAGTGAAAACTTATACACTATTTATTGTGCATAACTATATATGGGAACATTTCGATCATACCGGAGTGGTTATTTCGAAATTTCCTGAAGATTCGAACATCTTAGGAAACGAATTAAAATATTCATTTCAATTCTACCATCACTACTCGTGTTATCTATGACCTCGATCTCGGTCTCGCCGGTCTCGCGCCTATTTTCAATAAGTTAAAGTTATCAGCCAATGTCACTTTGACAGTTGCGAATTACGAATAAAATGGTTGTTTGTGAAGATAAATCAATATATTATTCTTAGGCTAGCATTACACTTGTAAGTTTTTACGTAAATTTACGACTTCTAGCCAATGGGCATCTTGCATTTTGAAAATCCAATGCGCCCATTGGCTAGAAGTCGTAAATTTACGTAAAAACTTACAAGTGTAATGCTAGCCTAATAGGCTAAATTAATGTATCCCTTTCAGTGTTTTTAAATGATATATCTTCTTAGGGGGATTCGTATACATAAAACGATTCTAAAATGGAGTTTGCATTTCATTTGCTAATATGGTGTTCGGCAGTTATTTACAGCCTTTATAATCTATTTTTGTTTACGAGACGTAAGTATTAACAATATTTCAGCTACTTGATTTATTAGTAAAGCATTATTCCATTATTTACTAAACTTATTTTTTTAGGGATTGATTCTTTTGTAACGGACTCGACAGAAGATTTTGAAGCTGGATGGTCGGTGGTCGGCAGATTTAAAGACGTTTCAGATAAAGAGTGGACAGTTTGGAAAACATTTGCCATCACATCTTACCCCTGGCACCTCTTACATTTCTGTGGTGCAGAATTACTTAGACATAACAATCACCATCCACAAATTTGGTACATTTTTGTATCATTGGGATTTATTTTGTACAAATTGGGTCTAACTTTGTTCTGCTTTTTAACTGCACAACCTTTGATTTATTTACTCATTTTAAGACTGGGCGGAAAATCCAAATCAATATGGTTCAGCAGTTGTTTGTTATTAGTTGTGATAGATTTTTTAAAAACGAATTACAACTATTTGTTCATCCACGCCTACGAGTACAATTACATGTTGATGGCGGTCACGCTGTGGGTTCATCTCAGGTGCTTAAGTTTCTCCTTGGAAACAATAGGAATCGCACAAGACGTCAAAGAAAAACCCCAAAAAAAAATGACTGGGCTTCAAATATTAAATATGCTGAGTTACACATTTTATTTGCCCGTATTGTTTGTGGGGCCGATAATTCTTTACAATGATTTCATAAAGTCTCTACTTACTCCATACAAGTCTTCTTTAAAGAGAAGAATATTCTGCTTCGCTTCAAACCTGGCCAGATATGTGGGATGGTTTTTGTTCGTTGAGTTCTCTTTGCATTTCATATACTTTAATGCGCTGCAGTATTATCCAGAGGTAAGGCGAGTCTGAACAATGTTATGATGAAATGTGCAGCTCCCTTTACTAGTTGGACCAAAGTAATGAGTACTGTTGTACTGCAGATGATAGAGATGATGCCGAACTGGAGTCTTTACGGCAGCGGGCTGTGGATGGGTCTGTTCTTCTACATGAAGTACCTGGTGATGTACGGTCTGTCGGGGACTCTGGCCGCCTTGGACCACGTAGAGCCCGAGACACCTCCGCGCTGTATCGCCCGGGTCCATCGATATTCACAAATGTGGAAGTATTTTGATTCGGGATTGCACAAATTTTTAATAAGGTAAGAATAAATTTTGATTATAAATTACACAAAATGATTTTGGATGTCTTCGATTCGTTTCCCGATGTTGCCACCATTCCTAATATGAGCTTTGTTGTATATTTGCAGATACATATACACACCGGGAATGCGAGGATTTGTTCGCGGGAGTGTGAAGTGGTCGGTCATGCGAGTGTTTGCCTCGCTAGCTTGTTTCATATTCGTGTTCTTCTGGCACGGAGCTGAGAAATTTATTTTAGTTTGGACAATCCTCAACTACCTGGGAATAGTGTTGGAGGGAATAGGTACCAGCGTGTCGCAGAGCGCCTGGTACCGGAGGTGGAGCGGGGTCGTGCTGACGGAGCCTATGAACAACCGGTTCAACGCTTTCCTCGCAACTCCAATTCTAATAATGTCTGCCTTATCGAATTTCTATTTCTTTGCAGAATACGAAGTAGGGAATATTTACGTGAAGCGAGTTTTCAATCAGTCTCTAAGTAGTTTCATTGTGCTGTTTATTTGTCTGTACAGCTCGTGCCGAGTATCTCAGAGACTGCACGGCTTAGGCGCTAGGAACATTCTCACATGAGCGATCCCTGTATAGAGCATTTAGAAGTAGGGAATATTTACGTGAAGCGAGTTTTCAATCAGTCTCTAAGTAGTTTCATTGTGCTGTTTATTTGTCTGTACAGCTCGTGCCGAGTATCTCAGAGACTGCACGGCTTAGGCGCTAGGAACATTCTCACATGAGCGATCCCTGTATAGAGCATTTAGAAGTAGGGAATATTTACGTGAAGCGAGTTTTCAATCAGTCTCTAAGTAGTTTCATTGTGCTGTTTATTTGTCTGTACAGCTCGTGCCGAGTATCTCAGAGACTGCACGGCTTAGGCGCTAGGAACATTCTCACATGAGCGATCCCTGTATAGAGCATTTAGCATTTTATTTTATTATTTGCACTCGGGAATAATATAATCCTTCTTTGTTTAGAATAAGACTTGCATTTTTGGTCACAATAACTTTCGTAGTACACTTTTAATTTTATAATATGCATTTGATATGTAATAAGTATATTTTTTTAGTTTAAATATGGCATGCATTTTTGATAAGAATAACCATAATAATTATTATTCCTTTTATTTGAATTTTGTACTTTAATAATAGTATTGTTATCAATTATCCTCATTTCTCGTGGTTTTATGATAAAATGATAATAATGTGACTAATTATTTTATTTGAGATGTTTACGTAAAGCTGTGATATTTTACAAAAAGTCTTAAATTATCCTAATTGTATTATCTATGTTTATACATCCGGTGTATTTTTAAAGAGAAAATAAAGTATTAATGAAACTATTTTGGTCAATTTTTCAAATCTACCATCGTAATACGCAGGCTAACTGGCACTGAAATTTTATGTGAATACCTCACAAGAGTACCAACTGCTCCCAGCCGTCTGGAGCCAATGATTCTGGCATCCCCAATTGGGGTATGATGTGAGGGTGAAGGTAGCAGGGAGGGGAAGGAAAGAGGAAGGTAGGGAGTGCCCAGCTATTCGGATTTGGTCACTAAACACAGCTAAAGCCATTTCAAGCAAAGTTTCTATTCTGAATGGTGGTCTTAAACCAGGGCGATACTGAAAGTATCTTGCGCTCTGGAACATACCACATGTATAGTATATATTATTTTTAATTAATAAATTGTGAAATAATGAATTTATGAATTTTGTAGGACCCGGTAACAAATAAATGCAAGTCCTGTTTGCACGCTAACGCAGACTGTGGTCTCGTAGGACAATATAATAAATAGCAACATACAAAATAAAGGAATTAAAAGTAAACACACTGCATATTGTATTAACATATTATTTTATTTGTAACACCTAAATGGAAAACACAAAAAGCAATAATTGTTGAATGAAGTACTAGTATTTATTGAATAATTTGGAGGTTAAAAATAGGGCGACGTAGCACATTGGTTCTGTGCACCTAACCGGCAATCAGAAGGTGCAGGTTAATAGGTTAGGTTAGGTTTTTAATCCCGTCGGTCTTTATTTTTTTCTTGGAAGATTTTTTCAATTTATATTTGTGTTTCAGCCTAATAATTATTGCTTATAAATAATAATTTGTCAACATTTTAAAGTTAAAATATATAAATATACAGGGTGTTGAGGGACAAACTTGACTCTCTTCAACCAGTGATTCCTGACATTATTTGGAATATAAAATGTGAATGAAATTTTAGTCTCCGGTGAGTATATATATTTTTTTTGATATTTTTTCTTGAAAACCAAACAAAAAAATTCTTCTGCACGTCATCATTGGTCCGTCATTCAACCGAGTAACCGCCTAAACCCTCATCCCGACTATAACTGTCTTATACCTACTGATTTTTTATGTTTCATCTAAATTTTTTACTACAAATAATATCAAGAATTACTAGTTTAACCACTCAGAACATTAGAACGTCAAAAGACGTAAATATGATAATAGCGGTCAAGACATTAGAACGTCTTTTCACGTAAACGCGCGAGATTTTACAAAAATCGATTTATTTCCATCACTAGTATACGGATTGCCATGATTAAAAAAAACAGAGTATCGATAATGAATAACGCTACGCGTCTGTATTCAAGAATATCTATGGAACGTAGAAGTGCATTATCTAAGCCGATTGAATCTGTCATCTTGTTCGTTCATAATTTATTGCGTTTCTAAAAAATTTATTAAAAATATTTTAGTTTGGACGGTTAATATTTTGAGGTGACTAATAGTTTTTAATTATATTTCTTCAATATATAAAGTGTTATTTCTTTATGATACTCAGAAAAAAGTATATTTTTCACGGCAAATATGTAAGAATGGTAAGCGATTCTTACATATTTTTGACGTTTTCATAAAATGTATATTTAGAAACGCATATATTTACGTATAACAACACAATGCGATAGTGGATTTCATAATCTTTCCAAAACATTTTTTAGAATGAGGCTACGTTTCCCAAAACGTGAGTTATGAAGCTTTTAGCAAAACTCGTAAATAACACAAAAATTATCACGTTTTGACAGTTTTCAAAGGAACACATAGTAAATAAATGTCTTTGTCTGAGAGGTTAAAGAAAGTCTAAGTTTTAAGTACACCCTGTATATGTATGCGGTAAATACATAATACGAATCTTAAAATAAATCAACATCATACTAACTTTTAAAATGATTACATTATTCATATTTTAATAATAGTATAAAGGTGAACTTTTCCCAGGTTTACAATGCTAATAAAATGATGTAACACAACAATAGTAACAACCTTCAAGTCCTCCAATTATGGGTGGTATTAATGCCAACAACATTAGTTATTAGATACACAATTGTATTTAACTATAATGTTAAGAGTTTGTATACCCCGGGCCCCTTGAGCAGCAGATAGCCATGGACATGCAGGGCCTCAATGAGGACCTTGGGGTCTCCGGCCAATCTGCTTCCACGGTGGATCTGGCACATCTCCAAACTGGTGAACACATCTTTACTGAGCTTCACAGCACTCTTGTTGATCAGGCCGATGAACTTTTTAACCTGAAACATTATAACGTGATGAAACACCGATTAACATACACCCACCCCACAGTGACCACGTTCTAACCATGATTTATTTATTTATTTAAGTAAAAAGTACATGAAAGTAATAAGGTTTACAATTTACAATGACAATCTTTAATACTACTCTTCCAGAGAAGCATTCGCTTGTGGTTGGAAGAGGAGTGTACATTATGTTATTGTAGATATACATATAGAATCAAGAGAAGTAGGAAAAAAAACATATTGTAAGTAAAATGTACTACTAGTAGCTATAATATATAAATAAAAATATGATGTTATTAGTTTCTGGGATAAAGACAATTATTTTTTTATTAATATGTATACTATATTTGGAGAAGAAATTGCTTCTTGTAGAATATTTACTTTTCATTTTTTTGATAATTTATCTTTAAAATATTTTTTCAAAATGCTCAAAGCTTGGCTTTTGTCGTTTATGATTCTGATTTCCTCAGGGAGTTGATTGAAAAAGGTTCTTCCTTGGTATGCATAGTAATTTTGTGCAAACGAAGTGTTTAATTTTGGATTATATCATAATGACAGCCATCTAATTGAGTATGAGTCGGAATTGGTTTATGATTGGCTGAATATGCATGTTGAGAGAAGCCAGATGGCAGGACACCCACCACACACAGGGATTTAGCACTGAGATGATGATGATGAAGCATTGATGTACTTAATGACCGTGACCCCAGTTATGATATGAGAAATGGAGAATAGTTTGGACTCACTTGAGCACTGTCGCTCATTCCAGAGCCATGTATGGATCTATTGATCTGAATGGATCCAAACTCATCGCTTAATGTATCTTCTAAACTGTACTTCATCAGTTCCACTACATCCCGCGCATCGTCTGATGTAGCTTCCTCGCGGAGTTCCACGCGGGCCCGTGCCTTGAAAACATTGAATGATTAATTTACATGCATATTAAAATTAATCATAGTGACACCCAGAACAGAAAATTATATCTTGAATATCACATCACAGTCTGCTTTTCCCCTCTACGACTGAGTTGCAATTGTATTTTATTATTGAAGCCATTGAAGGGAAATAAATAAATATAATTAATGACAAAGAAAAGAAGTCACCTGCGTCAGCCGGATGCAAGCTTCGAGTTGGCGCGTCGTCACCGGAGTGTTGCCCGCCACAGACTGGTGTGCCTTCCTCAACTTCAGAAAGAAATCCTTCAACACCTGTGATGCAGCCACACTGAGCTTCGGATGGACATATTTCTTGGCATACGCAATGTACTTCCGTAATATCTCAAGTGGCAAGGGGTCCAGAATTTCACCTGGTCGCATTTTCAGACGATCGCTGAAATATGGAATCAAAATGAAAAGTACTCTTTTGTTATTTGGGTAAATATTCTTTCACCGTAGTATTTTCCCTCTTCAAAAGGGATTTTACATTCTCAGTATACCCTTAGCCACTAGAGCGATGGCTAAGGTTATATTGAGTAAGGCTAAGGGTATACTAAGTATGGCTAAGGGTATACCGAGTATGGCTAAGGGTATACCGAGTATGTCCAAGGGTATACTGAGTATGGCTAAGGGTATATCGAGGAGATTTCCGGGTGTTCGGTTTTGGATTCCGCCATTCGATTTAATTAATATAATACCTTCAAATATTAATATTAATGGCTAACAGCGGTTTAAAGCCAATTAATTAAACTATATTTCACTGTTATCACATATTTATAACTTTAAAAAAAAATTTAATTCATTAAAGTTATCGCTCCAGTGGTTAGGTTGGTTCAATTTAACAATAAAGTAGTTTATGAAATTTTATGTAATTTACAATAAAAATGTATGTTTATTATAGTGTTAGAGTGACCTTATTTGATAATTGGCAAATTAAAATTTGTTGACTCATTCCCAAATGCTTTTGGCTTCTCCCCGGAGTGCAGAGCCAAGACATGCCCATAGAGCATCGCATCTAAAGGGCCTATTTAAATTGTCAAACTTAACGAGTTATAATAATGTACACTACCTTAGTGGCATATCGCCTATTTCTGCTGTTGAGCAAGAAGCCGTGATGTTTGACACATTCCCAAATGCTTTTGGCTTCTCCCCCGAGTGCAGAGCCAGGACATGCTCAGAAAGCATTGCATCTAAATGCTTCAAAATACAACAATAATATACAATTTATAGCAACATTACATATTTATCATTGAAAGAAACAAGATTAAATAACATAGTACAGTAAGTATAGGTACCTCATTAGGTCTGTCGAGAAGAATAAATACAAGATCAAAACGGGACAAAAGTGGAGCACTCATGTGGAGATTCTCACAGACCGTCTTGGACCTGTAACAAGTAAAGGATGCTACATTATTTATACTGAATTCATCAAACTAAAGAAGCCAACCTAAAATATTTCCTCGGGGGTCAAACTCGTCAGCTGAAAGGCATCATTTGAAATCATGTGGCCTCCGTGCTCGAGGAGTAAGGCTCTCGACCGACAATCCGAAGGTCGCGGGTTCAATACTCTCAGTATCGCCCTGATTCAAGACCAACATACAGAATTTAAACGTTTTTTTGAAATAGCTTTTGCCGTGTTAGAAGTATTTAGAATAGCCAGGTACTCCCTCACCTTCCCTTTCTCCATCTCCTTCCCCTCACCTCTACCTTCAGCCTCACAACATACCCCAATTGAGGATGCCATAGTCTCACTTACTGCAAATGGGTGCGAGCAGCTGGGAGCAGTTTGTGCGGTAATTCAGTATAATGTTGGTACCTGTATAAAATAAAAAGTCTTCCGTCATGTTGATCCCTCTTCAGCTTGATAGTGAAGTCAAGACCATATTCTGACTCCTACAATGGTGACCCCGACATGATCTGAACACGCAACCTTCTGTGTATGAAGTATATATTACATATGTACCAAATCCACTCCAATACGGACAGGTCTAGTAGTGTAACGGTCTACACTTATGACTAAGACGGGAAGGGAGGCACGCAGATTCTATTCCGAAAAAAAAGGATATTGGATTTTTCATTTTATACATGTGCGCTGATGTATTATGGATATGTAAGCTTGATGAAACTTACATAAATGGCTTTCAGTACTATTCAGAGAACTTCTAATGTTGGGGAGGGAAGGGAGAGGGCATATAAAGATATGAGCATGATGGTAGACCTATCATAGTGGCCATGGGTGGGGTTGGCGGCGGCTAGCACGGTGGGCGAGGCGGCCAGGCGACACACCACGCCGCCACGCGCCACACTCACTGTGCCCTGCTCCATGGCCTCCAGCAGGGCCCCGTGCCCTGCGGCGCCCAGCTTGTCCAGCTCGTCTGCGCAGCACACCCCGCGGTCCGACAACACCAGCGCCCCCGCCTCCAACGTGAAGCCCCCGCCTTCAGAGCGTGTCAGTGACACTGTCAGCCCGCTGGCCGTGCATGCATTGCCGCACACGTATACACCTGCAACATATCAATTAAGAATTAACGGGGTTATTGCGCCTGATGTCACTATCCAGTCCCTAAATGGAGTGAGTTGTTACCTCTCGGTGCAGCTAATGTAGCAGCTTGCAAGAGTTGTGACTTTCCCAAGCCGGGATCCCCGACTATTAGCACGTGAGGGTTACTCCGACTGCCCCCCTCCACTTCCGTGCCCCCAATCAGCCCCAGGATCAGCCCCGCCTTCACCATCTCCTGGCCAAATATAGATGGACAAAGCGATTGGACTATCAGGCGAAACAGATTCTCGGAACTGTGGATCTCCTAAAAACAATGAAGGAATAACAACATTGAGAAAATACATCAAATATATATAGGCTAGCACAGCTGCATTTAAGATTTTTGCATTGAATACCCAAGGTCTACAATTAAATCTTAAAAAAAAACAGTTTTTGTTTCACCCGTACTATTTTACTAATTTTATTTTATTTATTAACTCTTTGCACGCGGCCGTATCAACTGTTGTTACGGCAAAAAGTCCATACTCACACGCGGCTGTATCAACTGTTGATACGGAAACTTTGAATGCCGATATTCCAGCGGTCTTTCGACATAAATTTATTTCCCGCTCGCTTGAACATTCGTAGAACTATCACGATGCTGACATCTACAAGAATTTCTCGAAAATAAAATTGTATTTCATTAAAAAACATCGATAATCAAGTGAGCCTCTTTGCGCCTTCGAGTGCTATAGTTTACAATTTTGTCAACGGATGGCGTTAGTCCAATTTTGTTATTATATTACGTGACATAAAATTAAAGTGTTCAGTTTTAGAAAAAGTTTTCATAACTAAAAATGATAAGTACTCATGGTGTCCCACTTGTGTCTATCAACGCAGTGGCCTAAGTACACACACGCCGAGTGAATGGCGGGACCACATTCAAAAGATATGGTACGTCTTTGTATGAAATTTTATGTTTTTGTTTTTATAAATATCTAGTGTTGACACACGAGGATTTGTTATCATATTGTGGAGAATAATCTGTTCTGTCTATATAGTCCAATAAATCATGCCAGAATGCTATAATTTGACATTTAATTGCGTGCATAGGTATTTGAAAATATGTACCGCGTACGGGTATAGATAAAACGGAGCAAATTAACGCGTTCAAAAGGTTAATAAGTTTTAACTTAAAATAGTTGAATTCATGAGGTAAAAATATAAAAATACATTCTTTGATTTTAATTGGAATTAATTAATGTGACGAAATCACACTTCCCTTCATCTAAATAATAATCGATAGTAAATAATGGTTAAAACAACGCGAGAAAATAACAACTGATTGAATATTTGAAAGTAAACGAAACACATAATAAAGGAACAAAAAAATAACATATTATTTATTTATTTACGCCTAAAGGCTTTTACATACATATATAACAATATTTAAGAAATTATACTCATAAATAGTGTAGGAAATGACTGTTTAAAACACATTATATAAATTAAATTAAATTATATCCTACTCGAGATCTGCTTCTAAAAGTATGTAGGTACTAATGCTAAAGCCTCACATAATGACAATAGCATTAAGGAATTAAACATTGATGAGATTCCCTCATCTTTTACAGAACACCCGGACAAACTTCTTGACTTTATAAACAACTATTTTTGCAATATAGGCTCAAACTTAGCAAATAAAATTAAACAAAATTCAATTAGTACTATCGAAAATACAGTGAGGATTGACGATGTAAATCAAGAAAACAGCCTCAATATTGTCAAGATAACAAGTGATGAAATAAGAAATATTATAGCCTCCCTAAATATAAATACTTCATCGGGAAATGAACTGATATCAAGCAAATCAATTAAATATCTACAAAATGAGTTAATCCACCCACTAACGTATCTTATAAATCTGTCAATATCAAATGGTATTTTTCCTGCTTGTCTTAAAATTGCTACGATCATTCCAATATATAAAAACGGTCCCAAAAATGATGTATCAAACTATCGACCAATTAGTATTTTAACTACACTATCAAAAATATTAGAAAAAGTTATAAAAAAACAAATGCTTACATTTTTGGATTCTAATAAAATATTATCATCTACGCAGTATGGTTTTAGGGAAAACCTGGGTACTGGTGACGCTATAGCTAATGTAACAAATACAATTATTAGAAAATTGGATGAAGGCAAAAAATGCCTAGCAGTTTTCATTGATCTTCAAAAAGCTTTCGATACCATTGACCACGAAATACTGTATTTAAAACTAAAAAAAAATGGAATAACCGAAACAACCCTAAACCTACTTAGAAGTTACTTAACGGGAAGAGAACAATTTGTATAAATTGGTAAAAGAAGGAGCAAAACTCTACCAATTAAGTACGGTGTCCCCCAGGGAAGCGTATTAGGACCTATACTATTTCTAATTTACATAAATGACCTTATGAATCTTCCCATCAGAGGAAACATAATGAGCTTTGCAGATGACACTGTAATTTTATTCCATGAACAAGATTGGACAAGCACATATAAGGAGGCTGAACATGGCCTAACTGTTCTTCAAAACTGGCTTAAAGCAAACTCCCTTACATTAAATGTGAATAAAACCAAATATTTAATTTTCTCCAAAAACAAAAGAGGACAACCAATGAATGAGCATATACTCAAACTACATGAATGTCAAAAAAAATTTCCTCAATGTTCCTGCTCGATTATAACTCAAACCAAAAGCATAAAATATCTTGGTATTGAAATTGACGATAAACTACACTGGGATTCACACATTGATCGAACTTCAAAAAAGTTAACTAAACTCATCTACTTCTTCAAAAAATTATGGAACATTTTGTCAGCTAGGGATTTAAAGAGAGTTTACTATGCTTTATGCCACTCCAAATTGGAATATGGAATAATAGGATGGGGCTCAGCAGTATCAAAACATATAAAACAGCTGAAGGTAACTCAGAATTGCATCATAAAGACCATACTAAAGGTTCCCATAAGGACGTCAACAACAGAAATTTTTAAACAATTTGACGTTCCAAGCATACAGAAAATCTATGCCAAAAACATTTTGGTACAACACCTCAAAAATAATTCTCAGGAAAACACCTCACATACTCATAAAACCAGAGCCAAACAAACAGAGATACTAACTATACCAAAGTGTAACTCTACCTTTGGACAAAGAAGCTCTGAATTTTTAGCAGTAAAGGTATATAACAAACTCCCACTTAGTATCAAACAAATCAAAACAAAAAACAACTGCATTAAGAACATTAAATCTTGGCTTAAGGAATTACCGGAAAAAGAACTTACTAGCATATTTAAAACATCGTCGTAGAAGTTTCTGGAAACCCTTACCCAAAACATGGAGTCATACCATAGAAGTCGCTGAATAACTTATCCAAAACCTAGTCCCCCTCAGCACAGCATCTCCTAGTGAGGAGGACTATGAATATAATCAACATCTATTTTTTTATATATATATTCTTATAAAAATGTAAAAAAAATGTATAATATAGCTACTAATAAAAAAATAAATAAAAAAAAAACGTACCATAAAAAACAATAATAATATTATATAATATATAATATACTATCTATCTATTTATTTAGGTAAATAAATAGGATTTAAAAAAAAAAATTATTTGAGGACCCCAGTAACCAAGGTAAACAACAATATTTGACATTCATTTGAAAAAAATAAAAATAAATTTTAAAGGTATATTTTTATGTTGATAACGTTTTTCTGGAATATAATATATCATAGGGTAAATATTTACCTACGACTACCGTTTTTAACACGCATTTAAAAATAAACAATCATTTGATTCATCCTAATGACAATAAACAACAACTTTTTGCATTTACGATTTTGAAAAATATTGATATTTAATATTATTAAAATCAGATATTTTTGGACTAAAATTTGGAGTAAAGATATAAAACATAACGAGTCAAGTCCCTGGATTGAAAATGAAGAACTCAATTTTTCAGGCATTGAACAAATGAGTTTTTCAAATAATTCGGTTGAATGGTTAACCAAAATTATTAAAAATACTCATAATTGGAAAGCCACGGGTTGCGATTGGATACATAATTTTTGGTATAAACGTCTGACTACTTTACATCCTCTTTTGGCAAAAAATCTTTCAAAATTTGTCAGTCAACCTCAAAATTTTCTAACTAAGGGCATTACTTATATGTTGCCCAAAAGCGAAAATATTAATAATTCCTCTCAGTACAGACCCATTACATGTTTACCGACAATATTCAAAATTTTGGAAAAAATTCGGTTTATGGGAGTCACTCGAATAACCGAAATTGAACTTGATTTAGACTAATTTAGGGCTGGGGAATCCGAATCTGTAAGAATTAGGTGGGGGTCGGCACTATTAACTGAGTTATAGGGTTTTGAAATTTTGTACGCGATACATAGAAACCGTGTTTTATTTATCAATTATGACATAAGAAAATCAAATTAATTACTTTTTAATAGTCTCACATTTCAGAAGTGCCAACCAAAAAATAAAAAGTGTTGCCATATAATAATAATATCAATGCATGGAAAATTCAGAAAATTAAATATCATTTGCCAGATTTGTAGTTTATTATTTAAAATCTTGTAAATATTAAATTTATATATATATATATATATATATATTTAACTTAACCTTACTGTGATTTTCTATAACAAAAAAATGACCCTTTAATAATGCCCACTCGCGTCCCCTTTAGAGTTTTATGCCAGTTTTCAAGTAGTTTGTGGGATACGCTAGGTTTGTATAGACTGGTTTGTGATTTAATTCTAATACCTTTTTTCCATGGTATTTCCTGTTACAAAAAAACGCCCCTTTAATAACGCCTGCTCGCGTCCCCTTTAGAGTTACATCCCAGTTTTCAAATAGTTTGTGGGCTACGCTAGGTTTGTATAGACTGGTTTGTGATTTAATTCTAATACCTTTTTTCCATGGTATTTCCTGTTACAAAAAAATGCCCCTTTAATAACGCCTGCTCGCGTCCCCTTTAGAGTTATATCCCAGTTTTCAAGTAATTTGTGGGCTACGCTAGGTTTGTATAGACTGGTTTGTGATTTAATTCTAATACCCTTTTCCCATGTTCTTCTGCCTACTCTAACCCAAACTAAAAACCTAACCTATTTTGTAAAAAAATATTATTATTATATGGCAACACTTTTCTTTTTTTGGTTGACACTACTGAAATTTCAAAAGTATTAAAATAGTTGTTAATTTGATTTTCTTATGTCATAATTGATAAATAAAACACGGTTTCTATGTATCGCGTACAAAATTTCAAAACCCTATAACTCAGTTAATAGTGCCGACCCCCACCTAATTCTTACAGATTCGGATTCCCCAGCCCTAAATTAGTCTAAATCAAGTTCAATTTCGGTTATTCGAGTGACTCCCATAAACCGAATTTTACCCAAAATTTTAACCTCTTGCTTGACAGATTTAATATATACTCGTTTAGATGAAAAAAATATTTTATCTGAACAACAAAAAGGTTGTCGCAGAAAACATATGGGATGTAAAGAACAATTAGTTATTGATTCTGTAATTCTAAAACAGATTCAAACTCGAAAACGTAATTTACATACTTACTATACAGACTACCAAAAGGCTTTCGATAGTGTCCCGCACTCGTGGCTGATCAAAGTATTAAATATATATAAAATTAACCCCATTATTATTAGCTTTTTGGAAAATATTATGTCCTTTTGGAATACCAATTTACTTATCAATTTAAAAGGTAAGAAAATAGTAATACCGGGCATTTCAATTAAAAGAGGGATTTTTCAAGGAGACTCATTGAGTCCTCTTTGGTTTTGCTTAGCATTAAATCCTCTATCTAAAATGTTAATTAAAAGCAAGTTTGGAATAAAAATTAAGGGTAATACAAGGGAGAGTAGTACAATTTCGCATTTATTATTTATGGATGATATAAAATTATTTTCGAATTCTGAACAAAATTTAGAGAAAATGATCGAGGTAGTTAAAAACTTTTCAGATGATATCAAAATGACTTTTGGTTTAGATAAATGTAGAACGATCCATATAGAGAAAGGCAAAATTGTAGATGAGGACGAGAGTATATTTAGAAATTTCCAAATTACTAGTATGAAAAGGGATGAGGTTTATAAGTATTTAGGATACCCACAATCAAATAGATTAGACCATACTAGTATTAAAAATGATTTTAGGATTAAATTTCAAATTAGGATGAGGAAAATTTTAAAATGCAATCTATCTGCTAAAAATTTAGTAAAAGCAATAAATACTTGGGCAATACCTCTATTAACGTACTCATTTGGCATAATTAAATGGTCCAATACAGATTTAGATAACTTAGAAAGATTAATTAGAACTACGCTAACAAAGTTTAATTGCCATCATCCAAATTCAGCTATAGAACGAGTTAATTTACCTAGAAATTTAGGAGGTAGAGGTATAGTCAAAATAACTTCTTTGAAACATAATCAGGTAGAAATGCTAAGAACTTTTTTCCATAGGAAAGCTCATAGCTCAGAAATGCACAAAATAATTTGCAAGGCTGATAGAAATATTACACCTTTAAATTTATACAATGAGAATGCCAACATTTTTATAAATCCCAACCAGGAATTATTAGATTCCTGGTCAAATAAAAATTTACACGCACTTCAATTATCTCAACCAAACGTATGTTGACAAATTTTCGTCAAACAAATAGTTGAATATTGGAGAGTTGAGCGCAGAAATAGAAGGATTTAAGCTTGCCATTCAGGATAGAGTCATTAATACTAAAAATTATAGGAAGCATATTTTTTTTTCTTTATTTAATAATTTTTTTTTTACAATGTATAGTAATATTTGCTAACAATAATGATATATAAAAATTAGTTTTCACAATTTTTTTTTTATTGATTTTTTTTTGATGTTACTTTTTTATGGAAGCAGACGCTTGTGTTTAAAAGAGATGCTGAGTATCGAGATGAACATTATTTATGTAAGTATTCTTATTAATAATTTAAGGAGTTAAGAACATTAAAAATATAAGTGTATATCAACAATGTATAATTTAACGATTTATAATGTTACATTATTTAATTGACGAATTTCGTTATTTTGATTTTTTACATTGAAATGTTCTTTGATCGCTTTGAGTAGGGTTTTGTCGTCTTCAATTTTTCTGATATTATCAGGTAGGTTATTAAAGTATTTTTTGCCTAGAAATGTGTAATGATGTGCAAATGAGGTGTTACATTTTTGTATTGGAAATATATATTTTTGACGAGTACGTCTTTCAGATGAAAAACTGTGATTTTGTTGTTCTTTTATTATTTGAATTATTATGTTTTTTCGGATCAGATCATTAAATGTTAGTACTTTAAATTCTGCAAATATAAGTTGAGTTGGATAATCTCTCGGTTTTTTCAATATTATTTTAACAATCAGACGTTGTACAATTTCAATAGGTAGGAGATTAGTTTTGTATGCGGATCCCCAACTGGTTACAGCGTATTGGAGATTCGATTGTACTAGTGCGTAGTAGACTGAAGTTAAATTTTCCAATGATAGAAAGTTACGCAGTTTCAGAAAAATATAAATTAATTTCCTTATTTTGTTAATGGTAAGGTTGATTTGATCTTTCCAGTTAAGGTCTTTGTCCATTATTATTCCTAAGTATTTAATTTTATTTGTAATTTGTAGTGTGGAACAATTTATTGTACAGTGTTTTGTATTATGTTCTTTAAAGTTGTCGTGTATAATTATGTCAAAATTTTGTGGAATATCGTTTGATTTTATTGCGAATGGCAATACATGGGTTTTTTTCGCTATTTAGGGATAGTTGGTTTATGTCAAACCAGTATTTGAGTAGATTTATGTCTTCTGTTGCTTTTTGTTTTACTCCTTCCCATGTATTATCACTTTCAATGAGTACTGTATCGTCCGCGTATGAGGTTATACTACCTAGAATTGACTGTGAGAATATCCCGTTTACATATAAGATAAATAGTAATGGACCCAGTACCGTTCCTTGTGGGATTCCATATTCAGACGTCTCTTCATCGCTGTATATATTGTTTATTTTGACATACTGTGGGCGATTCTTTAAGTAGCTTTTTATCCAATTTGCAACATTCTCCTTAATGTTCAGATTATCTAATTTTTTCATAAGTTTTGAGTGAGATATGCTGTCAAATGCTTTTCTTAGGTCTATGAAAATGCCTAAACATTTTTTACTCTTATCTAGGTTTTCGTATATGCGTGAAGTAACGTTTGCAATTGCATCTTGTGTGCTGCGCGCTTTTCGGAATCCATATTGGTTATTGTGAAGTATTTTGTTGTTTTCAATAAATTCCATGAGTTGAGATTTCACAATTTTTTCGAATATTTTTCCAATATTAGAGATTAGAGAAATTGGTCGATAGTTGGTAACATTAAGGGTGTTTCCACTTTTAAATATAGGCGAGATAATAGTTTTCTTATAATTTGATGGAAATATTCCTTTTTTAAGGCTCAGATTAATCAGGTGAGTTAATGGTTTTATCACATAGTTTTTAATAGATTTTAGAATTTGGATCGTTATATTATCATATCCTGGCGACGAACCTCCGTTCATATTTTCAATTATTTTTAAAATATCTACTTCACTAGTCATTTTAAATCGGGACAATGAGTTTATATTTTGTATATCTTCAATAATTGGTTTTGTGGTTGATCTTTTTGTCACGTTAATTTTTTTGGCTAGGTTTTGCCCAACTTTTGCGAAGAAAGAGTTGAATACATTTGCCCATCTCTTTGGATTTACACTAGCGTTTATTTTTACTTTATTTTCATCTTCAATTTCATTGATTGGTTTATTTTGTTTATCATTTTCTATTGCACAATTAATTGTTTTCCAGATTATTTTTGGGTTATTTTCGGAGTTTATTATTTTATGTTTATAATACTCATCTTTACTGATTTTAACTCTTTCCCCGCGGCAGCTGACTTTAGTCATTTCTTCAAATCGTTCCCACCACGCGGTGGCTGACTTTAGTCATTTTCAAGTTTCGCCTTCGTTTTCCAAGCACATGTATGCCGTATTCGTTCGAAATTTATTTTAAAAATAAGAATATTCATTTGTGTTGCGACATATCTGAGAATTTTTATATACTACTTCATTGTTTATCTTATAAAATTAATAAAACCGAGAGCCCGGCGATTGCCGTCAGTCACAGTTTTGAAACACGCGCGCAAAGAAGCTAGTGTCTCTAGCGTGAACCCCGTACCAATTCGTAATAAGACTTGTGCGTCGATATCCACTTTGATTTTGTTTTATTTTGTTGTGTACATAATTATTTTAAAGTGACTAATTCGATTTAAAAAGTATTTTGTTTTGTGTTCGTATTTTGTGTTCGTGTTTTGTATTACGTTCCAGTTGCGTACGAATTTAAAAAAACTTTTTTTAACAACCCTCAAAATGTGGAAACGTGGCCTCTCTGATATTGAAATATATGAAACAATGTTAGATGCGGATAGTGATTTTGAAATAAATGATGACGACACAGATATTGTTATTGATGAGCAATATGAAAGAGATACCTCAATGCCGTCAGTTCAGCCATCAACTTCTTCTGCTGAACCTTTGACTTTGCCATCTCACCCCACTACCTACTTCATCAGAACAGGCGTCAAATGTTATTCCTGAAGAAATAGTTAACAATTGGAGTACAGGTCCTTTTATACCAATTGTTTATGAATTTTTATTTAACAATTTTTTATATAAGATAATGTGTCCTTACTGGGGTACCCCGTTCTAAGGACACATTGTACATGGTTGTGTGTTTGAAAGAGTATAAGTACATATCGTCCCTTAGCTTACAACACCGCTCAAGTCGAAAATTGGCGGTTTTCACATTTTAATGCCGATGGATGGAGCTGCTCATTGCGCGTCTAACCATTGGTCACATGATATAGATTTCAGTCAATTAGAAGCCTTAATTCAAAAAGTAGTGACAGCGCGCAAGTCGGTTAGCCTCTCAACACCGCACAAGTCGTTAGTCTGTCATACATTTCTCGTAAAAGTACTTCGCGCTCCGTGATTATTATATTTTTATGTGAGTTTTATCGCTGAAAGGTCTATGCAAGATGTTTTAATAGAAGATTAAGAGGTAAGCTATATAATACAGTAATGTTTATTGATTATCGCATAATATTCATATAGAAAGATATCATTATTGAATATCTTCATTTACTTAAGCGGTGTTTACTAACCAGCTTTTTTAACTTGGGCGGTGTTTCAAAATGTATTTTATTTCTTTGAGGAAGCTCAATAATTGAAATACACTATGGATGGAGAAGAAATTGATTCATGGAGTTCAGGTGATGATGGTGTTTTGCAAGAAATCGAAACTCAGATCATGTGACAACATAAACAAACAAAAGCGGCAATATTTGTTTGAAAATTTCTGGAAAAACATGAACTGGGAGCAGCAAAGATCATTTATAACTTCTCATGTTAATAAAATACCAAAGAAAATTACAAAAAATCCAGAATCATCCAAAAGAACTGAAAGTCAAACTAACGTTTTCACGATTGATAATGTACGTCACCAAGTCTGTAAATAAATGTTCTTGGCCACTCTTGGCATTAAAGATTGGTTTATAAGATATTGGCTGACAAAAACAGACTGTGCCATGCCTCCAGATTTGTCTACTTCAACCAGTTACCGCAGAAATCCAGAGAAAATTGAAGACCACAAATATGTTGAAAAGTTTTTAGCAGGTCTTCCAAAGATGCCGTCGCATTACTGTCGTGCTAAAACATCACGAGAATACTTAGAACCAATTTTCTCGAACATGACACAGCTCTACCACACATATCAAGAGAATTGTGAGTTAGAGAGTAGAGAAAACCTTGGTCGTAAATTATTTGACAAATTATTTTTGAAACTCAATCTGAGCCTATTCTACCCGAAGAAAGATCAATGTGGCGATTGTTGCAGTCATAAAACTGGAAACATTACGGATGAAGAATACGCACAACATGTTTTGAAGAAAGATTGAGCCAGGAGAAAGAAAGATACTGACAAAGATGTTGCACAGTCCGGAGCTTGTCATGTATTCACACAGGATGTTGAATCGGTAAAATTGGCTCCGTATCTTCAAGCTAATGCAATTTATTATAAAACTAATTTATGCATCCACAATTTTACATTATACAATTTAGCAACTAAAGAAGTAATGTGTTATTCGTTCGATGAGTCAAATAGCACACTTGAAGCCTCTGTTTTTGCTTCATGCTTAGTAGACTATTAGAGAAAGTTTTGAGCCAGAAATTATTGCCTGTGATTTTATATTCCGATGGCTGCTGTGCTCAAAATCGCAATGTTACCTTAAGCAATGCTTTATTACGTTTAGCGATTGAAAAAAATATTGTGATTACTCAAAAGTACCTGGTAAAAGGCCATACCCACATGGAATGTGATTCCGTACACAGTGCAATAGAGTGTAAATTAAAAGATAAAGAAATTTACCTTCCACAACAATACATGGCTATTACTAAAACCGCTAGGAGTGATCCTATGCCTTACGAAGCTCGTTATTTAGACTATACCTTTTTTACCGACTTTTCGAAAGAATTAATTTATAAATCTATACGGCCTGGTAAAAAAGCAGGTGATCCAGTCGTCACAGATGTACGTATGCTAGAATACAGACCAAATGGCACAATTTGGTATAAAATTGGTTTTGATGACGAGCTTCAGCCGTTACCACATCGTCCCACGCCAATTAACAGCATTAAACAAATAAATCACCTGCAGAAATTGTATGCAGCTAGAATACCAATTACAAATCGGAAGTATAAAGATTTGCAAGACCTAAAAAGTGTATTACCATCTAGTTGCCACTCTTTTTATGATGACCTTCCGCACAGCAATCGCTAAAGACTTCAACTAACTATTAGACTAGAGATTTCGAGTATATTTTTTTTATTTTTATAATTTTATTACTATTATATCTTGTTGAGTTGGAGTTTATTAAAGACTATGTTTTAAATATTTTCCTCTTAAAATTAAAAAAAAATAATAATAATTGCACTTAGGTATGCTCTAAAGCAAGGCTGCCCAACCCCAGGCCCGCGGGCCACAATGTGGCCCGCGAACGAATTATAAGTGGCCCGCGTGAAACATTTTCAAAAAACCCGCCAATCTCCGCCAATTTGAAAAAGTGTCGCAGGCCCGCGGTAAAACAAACAATGCAGCTTGCGCGCGGTCACCAGTGTTGCCAACGACGGCGATTTATCGCTATTTAGGCTACTCAGAAAGAGAATCAGCGACGAAAAAATCTAACCTGTTGAACTTACTTTTGAAACAAAAATACACCGGTTTTCGACATAATATTCTTTGCGTCGAAATGGAATTCTGTAGCCACCCCCCCCCCCCCATGGAATTTGAAAAATTGCTGTGGGGTATCACATATGATGTTCGGGTGTGCGGAATTTTTTCTCAGCGAAGTTCCGTAACAACCCCCCCCCCATGGATTTCAAATATTTTGTGGGGAGCACTTATTTAGATTTTTTTTGTGGGGAATTATGTTTTATAGAAATTCTCTAACAACCCCCCCCCCTCCATGGAAATAGGAACCGTCAGGTATTCAGTGGCCCGCCAGTGATTCAAAATCGTCAATTTGGCCCAACTGCTAAAAAGGTTGGGCAGCCTTGCTCTAAAGGTTCGTGTGTCACCAAATAACTTTAAGCAATTGATCTCAACAATGTTATTCTTAAGATTTAGGTTATAAATACCTATTTATAACGATTGTTAATTATTCTTGAAATATTTCTTAATAAAAACTTTTCTTTGTAAATCATCTTTTAATACCTTATTCCCTAACATTTCCGCAAACAACACCGCCTAAATCAAATAAAATATCAGTCAACACAGCTCAAGTCATAAAATAAAAGTTAAAATAAAGTAAATTGTCAAAGTAAGTATAAATAATTATTTCTTAACCGCTAACTAGGGTATTTATTAAGAAATAACAGAAAAAATCCACCGATTTTTAAAAATAAACAGTTTTTTTCGTCTCCTGTAAAGTTGGTAAAAATGACTTATGCGGTGTTGTTAGCTAAGGGACGATATGTTAAAATACAATATAGAAAATTAAAAAACAATATTTAGAAAAAAATAAAACATAACACTTACAAGCTTTAGTCTTTGTTGGGTTGCAAAATTATATCTATATTCATCCTTCCCTTATCCATAATCCATTTCTTAATGTTTCTTTTGAAGTCAGTTATTTTTTTAAGGTTTTTTATTTCAAAAGGGAGGACATTAAATATTTTTATAGAATAATACTGCATATTTCTTTGTCCAAAAGTTGTTTTAGTTGTAGGTTGGTGTAACATATGTTGTAATGTGGATCTTGTGAGTCTGTCTGAGTTTGCTGTGTAAAGTTGTCCTGGTTTTTGAATGCGTAAATTAGTATATCTTTTGCGTATAATTGTTTTGGTGTCATTACATTCAGGGTTTTAAAAACATAGTCGGTAGGAGTTCTGATGGGGATCCTAAGTATAATTTTTAGAATTGCCTTTTGTGTTATGAGGACTGGTTTTATAGTGGAATCGCATGAGCTTCCCCATCCGATAATACCATATTGTAGTTGAGATTGGGCTAGTGCGTAGTAAATTTGAATTAGTTGTTCTTTATCTAAAATGTTTCTTATTGTTTTGAAGAAATAGGTTAGTTTTTTTTAATTTGTTGCTCACATTTTCTATTTTGGAGTTCCAATTTAAGTTTTGATCAATAATTATCCCAAGGTATTTTATTGTTTGAATTTCAATCAATTTTGGGCAGTTGCAAGGAATTTCATGGTTCGCGGTTAAACAGTTTTTATGAATTTTTATGTTTAGGTTTGAATTGACATTATCTGTCTGTTTGTTGTAAATTTTAAATTTAATATATTTAAATATGATTTAAGATTTTCACGGCCAAAAGTATTTTTGTTATTTGTTTTTGGGGTGTTATGCCGTGTTGCGCTAACTTTCTTCATAGCAAGAAAACTAATGCTTGTGGAACAGTGCGCAAAAATAGAAAGACCAAACCAAGTTTCGAAAAATTAAAAAAGGGGGAAATAGAGGCAAAACACCGTGGACCACTGTTAGCTTTAAAATGGCAAGATAAGCGTGAAATTCATATGATCACAACTATACACGACAGTTCTTCATCTCCAATAGGAAGAGTTAACAGGGAAACAAATGAACCAATATATAAACCAAAGTGTATCTTGGATTACAATTTACATATGGGCGCTGTCGACAAAACCGACATGATGTTGAGCACTTTGAAATGCATGAGGAAGTCAATAAAATGATACAAAAAAGTGGTTTTCCATATAATAGATCTTTATTTATTAAATTCGCACACGCTCTTCAACAAGGTTACCGGAAAAAATACGACATTAGCTGATTTTCAATTGAAAGTTATAAGACAATTAATAGAAAAATAGAGTGAACCATCTCAATTTACGTCACGTTTTTCTGATGATCCACTCCGTTTGTCAGCCAAAGGATTAGCGAAACACATGCCAGACATAATACCCTCAACGGCAAAACGTGCAAACCCATGTCGGCTGTGTCGTGTATGTACCAACTCCAAACTGAAAACTACAGTAAAAAAATATTCAAGATATATGTGCTCAGAGTGTAATGTGACATAATGTGTTTACCCATGTTTCCGTATTTACCACGAAAAAAAAAACTACTAAAACTTTTTAAAAATTATAAGTGTATTTTTGTATATATTTTTTACTATTGTCGTGAATGTACCTTCATATTATTGCAAATTAATCGCAGTGAAAACAATATATAATAATTTCACAGCATAAACGTCAATAAAATGTCAACTAAAGAAAAACTAAGTGAAGTCAGTGAAAAAAGAAATATAAACTAAAACCAGAGCGTCGGCGCAGTGGCTCTCCTAAGGACTCGTATTTCTCTACACAAGTAGGTAGGTACCTATATGTTACATCGTAAGTCGCTACACACGGCCATGTGAGGGATTCTTTGTTTCGGTTGAAATCACTAAGTGTGTTTATATTAACACAATTATTATTTTTTTTTTTTTTTTATTATTTATTGAGTTAGTTTATACATTTGAATATAAACTAATATAAACAAGATCATATTTCATTTTGTAATTTTACATATTTTTACAATAAATATAACATTTCTTTTTAAATACATTCATTCTTCCTTCATTCTTCAGACTTTCAGGCATTTCATCATACATTTTTAGTCCTTTGTACATTAGGCAGTTCTGTGATTTTGTTTTTTTCATATGTGGCAATCTAATCCTATTTACATTTCTGGTTTCGTAATTATGAACATCTCTATTAAAAACAATTTCATCCTTAAAATATTTTGGCATTTGGTTGTTCATGATTTTATGTACAAAAATTAACACATTAAATAATAGTCTCTTTTTTATAGAAATCCAATTTAGCTGTTCTCTCATTTGACCTATGCTTGCGTATTTTCCTTTTCCTAGTATACATCTCATAGCTCTATTCTGTATAACATCTAGCTTGTTCAAGTTTCCTTAATTGGCCAAATACAACATAGTAGAGCAATAATCTAAATGTGGAGCAACTATAGTTTTATAAATCAGCTCTGTAGTGTTTCCATTTAGTTTATTTCTTAATCTTCTAAGAAAATTGACTTTTTTAGATACCTTCTTTAGCACATATTCAAAATTTGCTGCGAAAGTTAGTTTTGAATCTAGTATCACACCCAGGTACTTAATTTCATTTACTTTTTCAATTTTTTCGCCATTAATTGTCAATTTTAACTCTGTGTTATGCGTTTTGTTGCCTATTTCCATATATTTTGTTTTGTTGACATTCAGTTTTAATTTGTTTAATTTCAGCCATTTCGCTATATTTTGTAGGTCTTCATTTAATTTATTAATTGCATCTATGTACTCTTCACATGAAATATAGATTAATGTATCGTCTGCAAATAATCTAATTTTGCAATGTTTTATGGTTTTAATTATATCATTAATGTAAATAATGAATAGAATTGGACCTAATACCGACCCTTGTGGAACACTGAGGTTGTTTTCTATCGGTTCTGATTCTGAGCTTTCCACTTTTGTTACCTGTTTTCTTTCATGGAGATATTCTTTGAAAAGATTTAGAGCTACTTCAGAAAGACCTATATCTTCTAATTTTTCCAAAAGTTTTTTCCTTTCTATCGTTTCAAATGCTCTTTTAAAATCTAAAAATGTTGCAATGGTGATTTTTTTATTATCTGTTTCTTTCTTTCATGTATTAATCACAATGTTTATTGCAGCTTCACAAGAGTTATTATTACGGAATCCTGATTGTTCGTCACATAATATATGATGTTTTTCCAAATACTCAACGAGTTGTTTCTTTATTACAATTTCTAGTACCTGTTCGTATTTTGGTAACATATTTATAGGTCTAAATTCTTCACATTTTCTGGTATTAACAACTTTCGGAATCGGGATCACAATAGATGTTTTCCATGTGTTTGGAAATTTTCCACTTCTTAACGATTCATTTATTATGTTCAGTAGATGAGGTCCTATCACTGGCATTGCATCCCTTAAAACTGTAAAGCTTATTCCATCTGGACTCTCTTTTGATTTGGTGCTGTTTAGAATCTGTAAAAGATATGTTTCATCAATCTCTTTAAACACAAGTTTTTCTCGGTTTAGGGGAACATTTCTCACGCGGTTGTCTTCCTTCAGTATTGGTATACTCTGATGTAATTCCGTTATGCTGTTTACAAAATATTTGTTGAAGCAGTTCTGTATGCTACCCTGTATCTGATGTGGAAATTCAATGTCATGTTTCATCCCTTTATCTTCAGTTTGCATTAATCCTTTTATGGTTTTCCACATTTTTTTAGTGTCTCCTTTTTCACAAATAATTTTATTTTTGAAGTAATCGTTCTTACAAACTTTCAGTTGTTTTGAGTATTTATTTCTTGCATTTTTGAATGCTTTCCAGTCTTGTGAGTTTCTTGAGATTTTTGCAATTTTGTACAGTCTATCTCTTTCATATTGTATTGATTGTAGTTCTATGTTATACCATTTATTTGTTCCTCTTATTTTAGTAGTTTGGATTGGTATTAACTGGTCGATTACTTCTTGAAGGTTATTTATTAATGATTTAGCCTTTTCATTCCATTTGATGAAGTTCATTCATATCACCCAGAAGTTCAATTAACCTTTCACTGTTATATTTTTTATAATTTCTGTATTTTATTACTTTGCTGGTTTTCGTATTAGTTCTTTTTGTGTTATCTGTAATGTGGATAATTATGGCGTTATCTTTATTTCAGTTTATCTCAAGTGAATGTTTATTGATACTTCGATGTTGGAGGAAGATTTTATGATAGTTAATAATCCAGATTATGATTTTGTTTACCTAAAATGGTCGATTTGAAAATAACATTCGACAAAAAATTCATAAACAAAAAATGTGCCGCGTGGGGGCAACCGCTTAGGTATATTTTTTTAGCGGTTAAAAGGTTAATTATGCGTGTCAGCTTATTTTTGTATTTTTTATATTTGCAATCCAATTCTTTGTCATTTGGGAAATTAACTGTTTTTTAGTAAAGTTTACTTTTTTCTCTGACTGAATTTAATAATCCCTGTGTGATCCACGGTTTCAAGAATTTATTTTTAGTTAAATTTCGATTTGGAATTTCCGTTTTAGAGTTTTCTATATGTATCGCTAGAATGTTTTCAAAGTTATTTGAGCATAATTCAACCTCTTGACAGTCGATTACTTGTTTACTTTTTTATAATCAAAGATACAAATCAAATTGATGATTTATGTAGAAAATGTTTGGCTTTTCCGGAAACTATAGAACATATTATATCGGGATGTTCTATATTAGCACCGTCCGAGTATACATTTAGGCACAATCAAGTTTTAAAAATAATTCACCAAAGTTTGGTAATTAAACATAACTTGATTGACTGCCGTAATATAATACCATATTATGAATACGAACCAAATTCATTTTTAGAGAACGAATTTTATTTATTTATTTATTTAAACGCCCATTGGGCTTTTACATACATTGTTATTAGTGTTATTACATTAACTATGTGACATTTAAAAGTTTACGTACATGTATAAATAAAATAGTTATTATATCTGTAGTACATAAATGTTTTACAAATAATACAGAATACCATTATTTAAAACATTTTTTTTTTTTTTTTTACTTACTTAGAAAAATAAATGGATTGAAATTAATCAGCATTTATAGGGACTTAAAATCATATTCAAATTGTTATTTAAATTACAATATTAATTTGTAAAGTTAAAACATATATCGTTGCTTCCACCGCAAAATTACCTAACTGACAATTTTCACTTTTTGGACTAATGATGCAAATTTGTCTGCAATTATGACCCTTACGTCCATACAAAATTATACAATTAACAAAAATATGGTTTTTAAAACAAAATTCAAATACTAAATTACCTATCTGACAGCTTCTCATTTGTGCCTGCAAAATTATTTAACTGCCATTTTAACTTGAGAGATTTCACGCATTGTGTTGCGCTGCATTCAAACTCCGAAATTGTAATTTTAAATAGAATTTACCATGCAAAGTGAACTATGACAAATATATAAGGTATTTATAAATCCATTTTATACATGAAATACACTTATAACTAGTCAGTTATGTTTAAATATAACAATTTATTGAACTTGTCTGTTATAGATTTTTACAAGCTAGAATATTTTTGCTACCGCCATTTTTTTTAGCAGTTATCAAATTTTGCATCATACATAATGAATGAGAATAACTTGTCTGCCGTTGATATTGAGCAACTTCTGCTGATGGATGATATTACATATTACATTTCCTTACGATGATCCTGGGTATGAATTAAATACTAATGAAATGATTATCACTGAGGAAAAAGTGTACCAGAATGCAACATTTCATATAATTCTGAAAATAACAGAGAAAGATGTATCTGTTAACCTAGATTCTGATTACAAGGCTGCATTAGAATGCAGTAGCTCAGATGATTCAAAGTCTGATGGCGATGTCCCAAGGAAAACAATTTCCTCCGAGTACGAGTGTTGACAATTTTGAAGATGTTAGTTTGGAAAATGATACTAACATAGTAACAATATCTACAAGAGAAACTAACAAAAGAAGGAGAATGCAGGGAAAGGATTATATGGGTTTAAAAAACAAAATGATGGAAAATACTTGTTGAGTGAATCCCAGGCACCTATTAGTTCTTCAAAGAAATGCCTGACTTCTAAAAACAAACATTGTCATGAAGTTAATGATATTCAGAGGCAACAAATGTTTACTTATTTTTGGTAAAATATGAACCGGGATATGAAAAAAATATATATCAGCTCTTTAACAGATAGTATTCCTACAAAGCGGTCTTCTGCCTGTGAGAGTCAAGAAGGCAATATTCTCACGTTTACTACTTGAAAAATGGTGAAGAAAAAAAGCAAGTTTGTAAGAAAACATTTGACAGTATTTTTTATTTAGATCCAGCTACTATCACAAATTGGATTACAACCTTCAAAAGTGGTATGCACACACACAAATCCAATTCGAAAGTCCCACTACGCAGACGCAATAACAATACAATTATGGAAGAAGGGCGAAATGTAATGATAATTTTTTTAAAAGAATCTACCGAAGCTTCCGTCACATTATTGCACGGCATACGTTCACTATTGATATGCAAGCTGTAAAACTTGCCCCCTGTTTTGAAAGCAAGTGCACTTTATTATAAAACAAAACTTTGTGTCCACAATTATACGATTTATAACATGGTAACAAAGGATTTCTATTGCTACCTATGGGATGAGTGTGAAGGGGGTTTGGGGATCAATGGTGAGGCACGAAATGAAAGAAGGTTGTGAAGGTCACATGTGTTTATTGGTGAGTCAGTTGCCGTGACGAGGAGATGATGTAGGACAGAAGAATACACCGGATGCTGACTGATGATGTGCTGGTCAAGCGCGGGTCAGTGAGTCGACGCCGGGCGCTTGTGACCGGGACTCGATGGAGGTCAGGCACTGGTGAAGAACGTAGGTCCTCAGGCACTCCAGTGCTGACGAGACGGCCGAAGGTGCGACGGACCTTGTGGGCAGTTGAACGGGAACGATGTAGACCAGTGAGGATGCTGCGTGTCCTCGTGGTGGTCATGGTAGCGTGGAAGAAGCGCTGGTCAGAGACGCTGGAACCAGGGCGCTTGTAATCCGAGTAGCGCTGGCCGCGGACGTGGCCGAGGCGCTATGATGATGTCCCGATAGAGTCCATGATGATAGGGGCGAAGCCGGGTACGTTGTCCCTCGCGCTAGTAAGATTAGCGCGGGTGATCACTCGTTGAGCCTCGTAGACTGGCGGCAAAATTATGACTGACTGACTGGCTCGCTGCGTCGGGCTTATTTATACTAGACGGCCGACGGCGGCAGTAGGTAGATGGATGGCAACTAAATTCTAGGCACTCGCACAGACTGTGTGTTTCGGGAACCTTCGACATTGCGGCGATTATGCATAGGCCGTAGGCTCGAACCTTCTGGCGAGTTCTCGTAGTATTCGAGACGGACTGCAGTGTTATTGTCATCAATATGCAGTTAGGTACTTGAAGTACGTAGATTACTTTGTTTACGATTTAACGATGCAAGTACATAATTCGGGAGTAGATACTAAGTAGGTCAAGCGGTTTATTATTAATTATTTAATGTAGATTTTTCTCGACGCCACAGGGGTTTGATTGCCAATATATTTTCTACAATACTTGTGAAAGTTTTAGAATCATACATAGCAGCAAACACCCAAACAAAAATATAGTTTTGTACACAGATGGTTGTGGTTATCAAAACAAAAACACAACTCTTTCAAACGCACTACTTAGATTAAAGATTAAGTTTAACTCACATTAATATAGAAATAGAGCATAACTATTTAGAAAAGGGTCATACCCAAATGGAATTACATAGCTGCCATAGTTTAATCGAACGAAAACTTAAAAATAACGAAATCTACTTCCCAACCGATTATCTGGGAGTATGCAGAGAAGCTAGAATTTCTCAACCCACTTCAGTATTTAAGTTACGAATATTTTTTGAATTATGACGATGTTAATGTCTATAGTTCAATTCGTCCAGGACATAGAAGAGGTGACCCAACAGTAGCAGATTTAATATGCTTGCAATATTTGGCTGGTAGACTTAACTTTAAACTTAATTATAATGATTCGTGGAAGCCATTATTAAAGCCACCAGTTTCAACCTTAAACGACTACGCTCAACCAGCACAGCTGTATAAGAGACAGATAAAAATTAAACAAAATTGAAAAATTCGACCACCTCTAGGACTTGAAAAGTGTCCTTCCGAAATTCTGTTGGGAGTTTTATGATAAACTTTTTCATTAATTATTATGTGTCATAGAACAGTGTTATTTTTTATATTATGTTATCAAAAATCATTATTATTTGATAGACCGAAGATGTCTAATTTCTTAATTTTTTGTTCATCTTGTTGTTGATTTATTTTATTTTTGTCACTTTAGTGTTATAACACGAATATTATGTAAATATTCTGTTCTGGAAGTACTACTAGGTAGTAAATTTTACGTGCAAAATTCCATAAGTGAAAAAATTTTCAAAGCAAAATTACTTATCTAACACTGCCACTACACTGTTTAAAAAAAAAATTTTTTTCCAAATAAAATATAATGGAAAAAAATATTCATTAGATACGTCTTTTATTAAAATAAAAAAATCAGTCTAATTTTAAAATGGGAAGGTTTTTTCGCTTTCCTGTAAAAGTACATTTTTGCAGTTAGGTAATTTTGCGGTGGAAGCAACGATATATTAAAGTTAAAAGTCATAAAAGAAAAGAGTGAAAAAACAGAAACTAAAAAATGGGTTTTTCACTATGGAGTGGAGAAGTCATACATTTCAGCAAAGTGTTTATGTAGATTTCGTTTAAGCACTGCTACGGAATCTCTAAATATATCAACAACATTACCAAATTTATTACCAAATTTTTGTATTCGATTTAACGATATGTGCGCTTGATAATTAGATTTGAAATTGTCACAGAAAAAGGTGGAATTTTGTCTCGTATTTTTGGAAGGTACAAATAATTTTATTGTGGCAAGAATTTCAGGGCTGTCGATTCTATAATTAATAATTTTATTTAGTAGAACAAGGTCGGAGATAATTCGCCTATCTGACAGCGTAATCAAATTTAGTTGATGCATGAGTTGGATATAATTTATATTTTGGATTGGAATATTCAGTTAATAAATCTTAAAAATTTGTGTTGTACCTTTTCAATATTGTTGGAATGTACTTTATAAAACGGGGACCAAATAGGCGAATTATAAAATATATTATGATAAAACTATACTAACAGACCGAACGATTAGTCATAATAGACCCGATATAGTTTTACATGACAAAATTAAAAAAATAACTTATATCATTGATGTCGCTATTCCAAATTACTGTAATATTCAAAAATCTGTTAATGAAAAAATAATAAAATACACAGATCTAAGAAATGAGAAGAATTTGGCATTCTCAAACTATAAAAATATTACCATTTGTTATTTCGGCTACTGGCATTATACCTAGCTCTCTCATTAAAAATTTAGGCGTATTAGATCTATCAAAAAATTTATTTATAAAGATGCAAAAGTCGGTCATTTTGGATACATGTAGGATAACGAAAGATTTTTTAAATATTTATGTTGAGGGATCAGTAGGATTTATAGGCCCTGTTAGGAGTTCTACCGAGCCGAACCCTCTGATATGAAAATATCTGGAGTCGGTGAATTATTTTCCCATTTGATCTCTGGTGAGTTGACGTGTTGTTCTTGTATTGTTTTGTATTTATTTTGCTTATTAATGCACTTTCATAATGTTGATTGACTAGACGATCATTTGTGGAAAAGTGTGTGGAAGGGTTTAGTTTTTCCTATGGGGAAGATTTAACCCGGACATAAAATCGGAAGTTAAAAAAAAATAAAATAAAGCACTGTCTACATTGCATTAAGTTCGGGTTGAATCTTGCTATCATACATAAAGATAGTTGCCAATAAAAATGTGCGGTGAGAAAAATGAAGACAATGTTGGTACATAGTTCTTATTCGAAGTATGATACAGTTAAATATGATCGAAGGAGATAGTGTCCCATTAGCTCAGTTGGTAGAGCGGTGCCCCGGCAAGGCAAGGGTCCTGGGTTCGAGTCCTAGAGGTGACCGTATCTTTTTCTGATTTTTCTGTTTCAGATTTTCGTTTAGGAATCGCTAATATTGTCTTCAATAATTAAATATTACAATTTGAGGTTTAACTCACTAAGTTATTCCAAAAAAATAAATAATATTATCAACATGTTCACGCATCATAATAAAATATCACATGACTATGTAAGGAAGTTGACGGATTGGCCCGCGCAGGAAAGAAGACACGCCTGAACAGCCAAACAGATTAGTCGCGGGCATAATAAAAGAATTTGTAACTTTTGACACGATCTGCGAATTTAGTATCTTCATTGAAACAGACTGGGATCTGGGATTGTATGGGTACTAGGACCTTGACGTCACAACTGAAAAAGACGAAAACGTTTCCTTGAGTAAGTCTAAGCGCTCAAGATAGACTTGATACTGACAGACGAGTGAGCATCGATTGACGTAGGATGTGGGGCCTAGGACGGATCTATAAGACTACTCATCACAACTTAAAGAGATGTGTTGCTCGGAACTACTGGCTAACTCGCGGGGCGGTGGTTTGTCTCTTGGGAATAATGGTGACCCGGGTTTTTATAAATTACGGTGCTTGAACAATACTACCGGCAACATTGCGATGCTACGCCCGGGCGCATATAATCCAGAATAATATTTAAATACCTACGAAACATTATAAAATTTTAATTGTTTATAATACTATCATCATCCTGCATTAATATAATATTACACATTGAAATAATTTAACTGTGAAATAAATACAAAAATATATATATTTTAAATTATGGCACTGTTAAAAATCACAGGATGCTAATAATAAATTTTATAATGTTTCGTAGGTATTTAAAGATTATTATGGATAATATGTACATAAGGCCAAGGGAAAGGAATGAATGGGAAGAATCAATTCCGTTTGAAATTGAAAATCAGATCGAGCTTCTTACAAGATAGAATTTATTCATTTTGTTATTTTTAATAATATGTTTACATGGTACATAATTCATTTTACATCTTGGGTATTTTTACTACTCTTCCATTGAAAGCATTTGCTTGAGTGTACATAAATGTTGTTGTTAGTTAGTACTTAAATAATTCATTGTACATAAATGTATGTTTGCTGTAGTATTTTTTTTGATAGTAGTGAAGGATAATATATTAATTTATTAAATTTAAAAAAAGAAAGGAAGTTATGGAAAACTAAGGATATTTGTGAGATTGATTAAGTGACAGTAGTTTTTTTTTCAGAATATTTTTAAAGTGTCTCTTGACAGAGAGCAGTATTCGGGTTTTATCATTAATGCTTCTGATTTCTTCTGGTAGACGATTGAAAAAAGTTCTTCCCTGGTAAGTATAATGATGTTGTGCAAAAGACGTATTTAGTTTTGGGCATAGAAAAACATGTCTAAGTCGCGTTCTGTTTTCATTATTGATATTTATCTTTTTCTTTTATAATTTGGATTAATGAGTTTTTAATATACATGGTGTCCGGAAACTCGTAGTACAAGCCGGAAACTGGAGAATGTATACCACACGGGGAACCCAAATAAACATAAAGTTTTTTGATTTGAGCATTTTTATAAAAATAAAAAAAAAACAAAAAAATATATTTTTCGGCTATTTCAGGGTTCAAATTTTTTCGTCATTATTTGTTTTACTTTTTAATTTTTAAATAGTTTTAATTAGTTGGGTACTTTGATCTTCAGTAATAATTTATAAGAATTTGATGAAAAAAAAAATCAACTTCTGACTCGATTTACTCGAAAACGAAAGCTCAAATCAAAAAAAATTATACTACAAAATCGACTCCAAATGTGATGTAGATTCACCAGTTTCCCGCTTGTACTACGAGTTTCCGGACACCATGTATAGGTCTTTAAATGTAGGTACTTGAAATTCTTCTAACAGGCGTTCTGTTGGGTAGTCAAAGGATATTTTTAATATAATTTTAATAATTGTTCTTTGTATAATTTCAATTGGAAGAAGGTTGCATTTATACGCGGATCCACAACTAATAATAGCGTATTAGCGTAATTCTAAAGGAATTTTGTCTTCCTTCAAACCCACAACGCTGGAAGAAGTAACAAAAATTATTTCAAGCTCGCCTAATAAACAGTGCAGTCTTGATCCCATACCGACATGGTTATTAAAACAATGTTCTACTGTTTTAGCTCCATTCCTAGTTCACGTTTTTAATAAATCACTTAGCACTAGAGGTGGGCAAAATTGATTGAATTAATTCAATGAATTAATTCAATCTTGTAACACACTCGATCTGATTCTCATTTTCAAAAAGAATTGAATCTTCATTCCTTATCGTCAGCATTTTTTGTATATATTTTAAAGTTAAATTATTTCATGATAATAAGGTAATAATACTAATAATTAATAATGATGTGCACTGTGCAGTTTAAATTATTTAAATATTACAGTGTTTCATAGAAATCTAATTAAATATTATTACGGTACCTACTGTGGCGGCGCGCCAAACTGTACTGTGCCCTGTCGCACTAAATCACGTATCTAGTATATCCCGCGTCCCGCGCCGTAATCGAAAAGACTCTTGTCATCGAGTCCCCAGTCAAGGAATTGATGAATTTATTTCTTATTCCGTTGTGACGTCACGCGTCGTAGACCAAATCCTACGTCCCATGTACCGAGTCTGTCCGGACAAGCGCTCATTCCCAGTCTCAGGGAATAAGTGAAACCGAACAGAGACAGTGACACAGAGAGATTTGAGACAGAGTTCGCAATTCCCAATTCTCAATTCTCTTTCCTTACTAGTTTAGTTACTGGTCCGTCCGCACCGTCTGCAGAACGCAAGTCATTAATGTCACAGCAAGACACAAAACACTTACTAGGCAGAAGTTCCCAATTCATTGCACTATGCCAGCTGTCAATCGGTTCGTCGTTAGTCCCCGCGTGGCTAAACCTTCGATTTAGTACCTAATCTGGTGAAAACTTTCTACTTCGGAATCTGAATCCTTGTAAAAAAGCGAAAGTATCTCCTATATTTTTCTCCCTTCCACATCCGAAAATTATGCAATAATTATGAAACAAAAAGATGTTTACGTTATTGTTCTTCAAAGTATGTTTTTGAATGTACCTTCCTACTTGTAGACGTAAAATGAGATCAGTTGGCTGTCGAATTGTGTGTGATAATCACAAGTAATTGGTTTTGATTTCTGCATTTTTGTACTGAATTGTATATCACCCAATTTCAGTCTTTCAATCAGTTTTTATTTGGCGCATGGATTTAACATTACCATTGATGTAAGTATCTACAAACATTAAAATAAATAAATGTAATATACATTTGGTTGAAGCTTCCAGGTGACCGGGTCGATATACAAAAGTGGGATAATAATAATATAGTTCTTATTATTGCTTTAAAAACGTATCTCATTGCCACTAAATGACTAAAATAATATTTTTTTATGTAAAGGTTACCTTAAGGTACCTCTTTTTTGTAGTAAATGTGTAGATAGTTTTAGGAAGAAAGATAATAATAATTTTTATTCTGGGATTCAGTTTGCCAGCATTATTATACAAAAAAAGAAAAATCGAGTGGGACTTTTTATTTTTGGTATCGTCTAATGATGTTTTACCTTCGTTTTTTAAAGGAAAAAGCAACATATTGAATAGCCAAGATGTCTTCAAGAAAAAGGAGCGAACTTTGGTGTCACTTTTCTGAAGTAGATGGAGGGAAAAAAGCGAAATGCGCGCATTGCTCCACAATTTTGAGCGCTGGAACAGGCTGCATGGGAAATCTTAATAGGCACTTAAAAAATAAACACCCGACTATTCCTGTCCAGGTCCAGCGCCCTGCGCCTTCCATGTCCTTTGCGGCACCCATTTCAACGGGACGTGAGCGCTCACCAATAGGTTCAAGAAATCCCCTGGACGAAAATAACATTGCCGCCGAATCTTCTACGACTTCTGTTCCAAGACAGTTGAGACAGCAACCAGGAATAAGTGGCTTTTTGGTTACCAAGAAAATTCCAATAAACAAGCGTATTCAAATAGATTTTGCGTTAGTAAAAATGATTGTTACCGAATATCATCCATTACACCTTGTAGAAGAGACCAAATTTATAGAATTTGTTAATACTTTATGCCCGGAATATCATTTACCGAGCAGGAAAACACTAACTTGTACTCTTATACCAAAGATGTACAATGAAATATACGCAACTGTTCAAGCAAAAATAGCGAAAGCTTCGGGTGTTTGTCTTACCACCGATGCGTGGACCTCTATAAATAATCAAGGCTTTCTAGCTTTAACTGCTCACTACGTTGATGAAAATGCCAAGTTAGCATCAAATCTTTTGGGCATAGTAGATTTCAATGAAAGGCATACCGCTGAAAATTTAAGCTCCCTGCTGAAAAGTAAAGTGAATGAGTTTAATTTAGGTTCCCGAATAACAGCAATTGTAACAGATAATGCCGCAAACATGATTGCGGCTGTTCGTTTGGGTGGTTGGCGGCACGTTGGTTGTTTTGCCCATTCGATTAATTTGGTTGTGCAGACATCCATTAAAGAAATACAGCCTACTTTAAGTAAAATTAAATCAGTGGTAGAGTATTTTAAACGGAGCTCTCACGCCCTTTCCAAACTTCAAGAAGTACAACGTCAAATGGGACTTCCTCTATTAAAGTTAAAGCAGGATGTCCCGACACGCTGGAATTCTACTTATGATATGTTGTTAAGGGTAGTGAGAGTTAAAGACGCTATTATTTCAACATTGGCTTTAAATCAGAGTCGAATCATAATTAGTCCACGAGAATGGGACATGATTATAAAAACCGTGCCTATTTTAGGAGTATATGAAGAAATAACCCGCGATATGTCCGCAGACACTAAAGTCACATCATCCAAAATAATAACTTATTGTGAGGCGATGGAACGACATGCCAATAGCCAGGTTGTGGACGCCGATTTGTATCCAGAGCTTTTCAATTTAGTTGAAGTTTTGAAAAGTCAAATTAAAAAACGTTTTTGTGATGTTGCTGGTCCAGGCTTAATAGCTGAGGCTACCATTTTGGATCCAAGATTCAAAAAGATCCCATTTAATGATACCACAAAATTAGAAAGCGTCGTCAGTAGTATTAAATCAAAACTCTCCGATTTAATATTCAATTCCGAACAAGTTCGTCCGATACTTATTGAACCTGAACGTCCAGAACCGTCTACTTCCAACACCACGTCAGAGTATCAGTCAATTTTTTTATGGGCAAAGCACGACGAGAAATTTACAAGCTACCAAACCGAAACTATGTTTAACCCCGCAGCTGCTGCAACTATTGAATTTGACCAATATTTACAGGAAGAGCTTCTACACAGACATTGCGATCCGCTTGAATGGTGGAATGAAAAGAAATACAAGTTCCCAAATCTGTATATTTTATCAAAAAAGGTTATTTGCCTAATGGCCACCTCAGTACCATGCGAGAGAATATTCTCAAAAGCAGGACTTACTCTCACTGAGAGAAGATCACGTTTAACATCTCCAAAACTAGCCGAAATATTATTTTTAAATTGTAATTTGGAATAACCTTTTTTCTTCAACTTTTAAACTCATGGATACAATTTTAATTTCAGTACTATATTTTACAACAGTAATCAGTAATAATACTAATAATGATATGCGTAAATTGTGTGGCTTTTCTATGTCTTTTGTGTGTGTAATCGTAATGTTATGTTATGACAATTAGAGTGTCTGTATGTTTTTTTTTAATTTTTAATTTTGATCTGTTATTGAGTATTCTATTATCTACGTGAAATTTCCTTTTATTTTATACACGTGATAGCGTTAGTATAATGCTTTTTTACTCTTGTCCTCTGTCTGTAATATAAAGGCAGCAAGATTTTATAAACACTTTAAAATCCGATGGCTTCATCCTTTGTTGTATTGATATTATTTAGAATAGACACTTGCCTTTTTGGTATATTATTTTTGTTTAATGTTTTTTGTATTTAAAAATGGTTTAAGTATTTTTATTTTCAGTATTAGTAATATTTGTTGGTGGTTATTGTTTACGTATACACACATCACGATTTTATTAGTGACTTTTAAAATTATTTTTTTATTTTGTTCGTAAAATAACATATTGATTAAAAAGTTTGTAACATGTTTATTTTGTCGTACGACATTTTTTTTACTAAAGTAACTCCAAAGCTCTCCTCGCCTTATGAACTCTGTGCTATAAAGTGTAAAGCTTACAAATACAGGTTTTCTAAGTAAAGTTATATATGTACTTCTGCAATGAACAAAATAAATCCCTATATTTGATATTTTTGTGTGTGTATTTAAAATGTTTTTTTCAAAACGAACACATTTCTTTGATTGCGAAAAAATCCTTCATTATTGCTTTCTTTGAGGTTCCTAAATTCCTAAATCCATTCTAGATACAAAACCAAAATGAAGTATCGAATCAAGGAATCAAATGAATGAATAAAATGAATTAGTTCACTTTACCAGGTGAATAAGACTGAATTGATTCATTTTTGTGAATGAATCTGCCCATGTCTACTTAGCACGGGTGACTTTCCTGAACCATTCAAGTCAGCTGTAGTTACACCAATCCTGAAAAATTCACAACTAGATGCCGATAACTTAGGTAATTATCGGCCCGTTTCAAACTTACCATTTATTTCAAAAATCCTGGAGAAAATTGCTGCCGCACAAATAACCAGTCACTTGAATTCAAATAAATTATTCACAAAACGTCAATCTGCGTACAGAAAGTTCCACTCAACTGAAACCGGACTACTTCGTATGCTATCAGACATAACTCTGGCCGTAGAGTCAGGTAAGTTATCACTTATCTCACTCCTAGACATGAGTGCAGCGTTTGACACGATTGATCATGAATTCCTCATTAAGAGATTAGAGGAAACATTTGGTTTGAATTCCGACATAAAAAATTGGCTAGTATCCTATTTATCCAATCGCTTACAAGCCGTGAGGGTTGGAAATAAATTGTCCAACTTCGCAACACTTTCTTCAGGGGTACCCCAGGGATCCGTTTTGGGTCCACTTCTCTTCATCCTTTTTACAAATGATGTCGCCAAAATAATCGAGTCATTTGATCTCTTGTCTCACTGCTACGCTGACGATCAGCAAGTTTATTTTTACTGCGCTCCAAATGAAATCAATAGTCTCAAAATCCGTATAACTGAATGTCTAGAAGCAATAACTCGTTGGATGTCTTCAAACAAGCTGAAGCTCAATCCATCTAAGACTGAGTTTCTCTGGGCAGCCACAAACAAACGTCAACATTTCATAGACAATTCACCTATTACTATTTCCGGCAGCGATATCATCCCAAAAACAACAGTCAAACTTCTCGGTGTCAATTTAGATTCAGACTTTTCGTTTAAAAGTCAAATAAATAGGACTGTAAGCACCGGTTTTTTTCACCTAAGACAACTCAAGTCTGTCCGAAGAAACCTTCCTACAGAAGCAACAAAACTACTTATCAACTCCTACGTAGTCTCACGTCTCGATTACTGCAACGGCATTTATGCCAGCCTTCCAAAATATCAAATTGACAAACTTCAATCAGTGTTTAATGCAGCAGCACGGCTCATAACCGGGGTTTCAAAATATTTGCACATTTCAGAACACCTTTGTAACCTTCACTGGCTCAAGTGCCCTGAAAGAATCCAGTACAAACTGTGCTGGATGGTGTTTAAATCCATCAATGAAATGGCCCCACCCTACATCACTGAACTATGCGTCCCGGAAAACACTGGTCTGAGGCAGTCAACTCTTAGATCAGCAACATCATCAGCTGTAGGCAGACTGATAGAACCTAAGCGCAAGCCAAATACTAAGTTTGGTGATCGCGCTTTCGGAGTATCTGGGCCGAAGGCTTGGAATAAACTCCCTCCGGAACTAAGATCCATAACAAGTCCAACAGAATTCAGATCTAAACTAAAAACTTACCTTTTTAAGCTGTCGTACCCTTAGATTAAATATACCATTCCTAAGAGAAAGTCCAGTTATATTCAATTTTTCAATTAAGTCCTAAATCCTGTATCTAAATTTCGCCAATAAACAATTAGATAGTGTTAATCTCAAGTGACCTACCAGGTAAGTATTGTACTGTATATTTTCTCCATAAATAGTTAAGTCATAACATAGATCACTGTAGAAATGTATTATAAGTTTGTACAGCGCCCTTGAGGTGATTTTGCACAAAAACGGCGCTATACAAGTCATCCAATTATTATTATTATTATTTATTATTATTATTGTAAAGTGGATTGAACTAAGGCATAGTAAATTAAATATAGATTTTTTATCGACAGAAAGTTTCTAATTCTTAAAAATATATATATTAATTTTCTAATTTTGTTTACTACTTGACATATTTGTTCCTTCCATTTCAGATTTTTATCAATAATTACTCCTAGATATTTAATTTTATTTGTTGTTTTTAGTACTGTACAGTTTGATTTGCAATAGTTTTGGCTGTGAATTTTAGTATTATTATGTATGACAATGTTAAAATTTTTAGGAGTATCATTTGTATGGATTGCAAATGGAATTACAAATGTCTTTTCTTTATTAAGTGACAGTAAATTAGTGTCGAAAAAATTCTTGAGCGTGTTGATGTCTTCTGTGGCCTTTAATTCTACATTTTACCAAGTCTTATCACTTATTATTAATACTGTATCATCGGCGTATGACGTAATTTGACCATGTAAAGGTTGAAAAAAAAAATCGTTTACATACATATATCGGTTTAAGTTCGCCTGGACAAAGGGAGGTCAAGTATTTGTCCGCAAAGACAACGGAACACCTGCTATTATTATTAACGAAACAAACAAAAACATTTTGTCTCCCTCAATCAATAAACAAAGCTCGTTTAGATATACTCATATAACTTACTCTCATATGTTTATACTTTTTCACATAAATCTCTATGTAAAACACAGAATCAAGAAGTATATGTTGTGTTTTAACATACTCATGCTCTATATCCTTTATATGCTTATGTTATATATTCGCAGCAACTATATATATACTCGCTATACTTATGATTTTATTATATATATACTTTATATCGTTATGTAAAACATTCACAACAACCAAATCCTTATATCTGTTGTATACTTTACATGCTTATATTTTCGTTTCATATTCCTTATATGCTTATGTTTTATAATCTTTGTAAGCTCATGTTTTACCTACTTAATATGGTTATACTAACTTATATCTCTTATGTACTTTACATGCTTATGTTTTCGTTTCTTATTCATTATATACTTATGTTTTATAATCTTTACAAGCTCATGTTTTTTTTTATTTTTTTTTTTATTTGGTACATTATTTTGTTACAATTTATGTTTTCCAGTAATGTAGGCCGCACTGGGTGGCTTGCCCGTGCTGAGGCCTTCATTTTATAATATGAAAATCTAATCTACATATTACATTTAAAGAGAAGATAGTAAATTTGAAAAGAAAATAATAAATTTAAAATTAAAAATAAAAATACATAATAATACATTTAAAATTAAAAAATAATACAATGAAAATAATCTTGTGTGTTTGTGAGTGATGTGTGTTTATGTTGGTTTTGTGTGTTACGTGTAGGTTTTATTTTTATTTTATGCTATGACATTTTGGTAATATTGTCTTTTTTGTTGTTTAATCCATTTTGTAATTTTGTGTGTGAATTTATTTTTATTTTCCTCAATTTTAATTTCAATTTTTAGACTGTTGAAAGCTTTTATAGCATGGTATTGGTAGTGTCTTTGTCCAAAGGTTGAGTTTACTGTTGGAGTTTTAATGTTTTCTTTGTACGCTTGTCTAACTGGTCTGTTAGTGTTATTTTGTGTATGTTGAAATTTATTTTTTTTGTTAAAAATGTAGTTTAGTAGTGTTTTAACGTATAATTGGCGTATATCTAGTACGTCACAGCTGTTGAATATTTGGTCTGTATCGGTCAGTCTATGTTTTTTTAGTATTACCTTTAAGATCGTTTTCTGTGCGGTTTCTATGTAATTGATAGCCGAGTTTGTTGCTCCTCCCCAAGCAATAATTCCATATTCTATTATTGATTGGCAGAGTGCAAAATATATTGTTTTCAATTGTTTTATTTTATATATGTTTCTTATGTTAAGGAAAAAGTGTATTGTTTTGAGAAGTTTATTTGTGATTTGTTTGATGTGAGGTATCCATCTAAGGTTATGGTCAATTACGATTCCTAGATACTTTATTTGTTCTGTTTTTTCTAGAGGAGGGCAATCGCAGATGTTGGTGTTTAAACATTCGTGTATTTTTATGGTGTTTGTATTGTTTTTTGGCTGTCCCGTGCTATTTATACTGTATGTTGTGAATTTTGTCTTTGATATGTTAAGTGTAAGTATGTTTGAGTCTAGCCATGTTTTGACTTGCGAGATTCCCAAATTCGCTACTTACTTTAAATTCGTTTTACTTTCTTAATATGATTATACTAACTTATATCTCTTGTATACTTTATATGCTTATGTTTTCGTTTCATATTCTTTATATGTTTATGCTTTATAATCTTTATAAGCTCATGTTTTACTTTCTTAATATGATTATACTTTATATTCTTTACATGCTTAGGTCTTATATTTGCAACAATTATATTTACACTTTATATACCTATTCTTATGCCATATATATTGTATATGCTTATGTTAAATATTGGCACCAACTAAACACTTATATCTCTCGTATATCTTATATGCTAAAGCTTACGTTTTACATTCTCTATATGCTTATGTTTTATCTTCTTTATAACATTATGTCTTATATTATTTATATACCTAAACTCTACATACTTTTCATGCTTATGTCATATATTATTTATAAGCTTATGCTATATATTCGCAACTACTCTTACATAAGACACACGTTTTCAAATTCTGATGAATAATATTATTACGGATGAACTAGATAGCACTTATAATATAACAGAAAAAGTAAGTAATAATGTCGATGAATGTAACCTAGTTTTCAAAAATATGACAAACTCATTAGTAATTATGCACTTAAATATTAGGAGCATTTACAAAAACATTAATGAATTATTATGCACCCTTAGTCTTTTAAAAACTGAACTCGACTGTATTTTTTTGACAGAGGCACACCTTAATACAGTAAATATAGATAATATACCACAATTACCGAACTATACTTGTATTTCGACGAAAACACACATTAACAAAAATAGTGGCATAGTTATTTACGTTAACCAAAAACACCAAGATATATCTTATAAAGAAATAAACATGAGCCTCACGAACTGCGTAGCATTACAATTTAAAGTAAATAATCAGATTTATCAAGTTATTGCTGTTTACCGAACCCACGGATCAAAAACTCAACAATTTATAGAGAACCTCAAAGATGTAATTAGAAAACAAAATGTCAAAATACTATAGTGACGGGTGACTTCAATATAAATATAGGTCTAAATTCAAACAGCGTCGAAAAAAATGATTTACTTAATACGATGGCTGAGCTTAACATCATTTCATGTATAAACGATTACACTAGAGTTGTGCCCCGACAAAACCCATCATGTATTGATCATATCTGGACTAAGGCTGACACAACTACACAATTAACACCTGTCATTTGGAAAACAAACATTACCGATCACTACACGTGTTTTTTAATTCTTCATTTTAAAAAAAATATGTCCTTTTCCAAAACTGCATTAAAACAGTATAACATAAAAACCTTAAACATACAACTTCTTGAACAAAAATTGAAATTGGAAAAATGGGAAGAAACATTAAACACCGAAGATGCCGAAAAATCTTCAATTATATTCGAAAAAACACTTCGCGAACACATAATAAATGCAACTATACATAAAAACGTTAAACCTAAATCAAAACATAGAAAAATTAAGCCCTGGATCACCCATTGAATAGTTACCTCAATTAGGAATAAAGAAAAACTATTTTATCAAACCCGAAAACAACCTAATGACTTAACTTTATTAGAATTATATAAAAAATACAGAAACAATCTGACAAATTTAATTAAAAAAACAAAAGAAAATTACTTCAAGGTAAAAATTGAAGATAGTGGTAAAGATAACAAAAAAGTCTGGGCTACAATTAACAACATTATCGGCAACGATAATAAAAATAAAAAATAAATAAAATAACTTATGACAACGAAACAATAGACTCAATAAAAGAACCAACTAAAATTGCAAATATTTTCAACAACTACTTCGCTAAAGTCGGAGAAACTAGCCAAAAAAATCGACTCGTTCCAATCTAAAAATACTACCAATACATCCACACAAACTTGCCAAAATATTTTCGAAAAATTTGAAAAATGCACCCAAATAGAAATAGAAAAAATTATAATGAACCTACGAGTGTCCGCGAGCCCTGGTTTTGATAATATCACAGTAAATGTATTAAAACAAATGAGACAATTAATATCAAAACCAATTGCACATATCATTAATAACAGCATACAGCAAGGAATCTACCCAAAAATATATAAAAAATACAATAATAACCCCGATCTTCAAATCAGGAATTACATCTGACGTCTCGAACTACCGTCCCATATCTATTGTATCTAACGTAGCAAAAATATTTGAAAAAGTCGTAAAGTCACAATTAACTAAACATATCACTTCAAATAAAATTATTAATGATAACCAATTCGGCTTCAGAGAAAATTTAGGTACGCAAGATGCAATCGCAAAAATAACCTCTATAATATATAATGCTCTTGACTCGGGAAATAAATGTTTAAGTATATTCATCGATCTAAGAAAAGCCTTTGACAGTATAAGCCACAAGAAGCTAATAAAAAAATTAGAAAATATTGGAATTCAAGGAACATTTAAAGAATGGTTTAAAAGTTATCTTCATAAAAGACACCAACACGTAAAAATTAACAATATATTGAGTGAACCCACCTATTCCGAATTTGGAATTCCTCAAGGGACAGTTCTAGGCCCAATATTGTTTATCATTTATGTGAATGAAATGCTTACAGTACCAAAAAATGGAAAAATCATATCTTTCGCCGACGACACAGTTTTAATCATAGAAAAAAAAACTTGGGAAGAAGCCTATCAAACTGCGAATATAAAAATAAACAACTTAAAAAAATGGTTGGATGACAACTACCTCTCCTTAAACTCTGACAAAACCTATTTCATGACTTTCACATTATCAGACAAAATGCACCCAACAATAAATTCCAATATAACTATCCATAACTCTTGTAATAATTATACTGACAACAAACAACAAACTAAAGGTTTACTATGCATTAGCCCAATCAGTTCTGCAATACGGAATAATAGGATGGGGAGGAGCGTATAAAACCAACTTAACCCTACTTGAAATAGTACATAGAAGACTCATCAAAATAATTCTAAAGAAACAATTAGACTATTCAACTCAAAAATTATTCGATGAATTCAAAGTATTACCAATAAATAAAATTTATCAAAAAAACGCATTGCTACAAATCCATAAAGACAAACTAACAATAAAGTCATTCAGCACCAGACCGAGAAGCTTAGGACAAATAATAATCCCTAAATTTAATACTACAACAGCCCAACATCATTACACATACTCGGCAATAAAATGCTTTAACGAACTCCCTATAGAAATACAATCCGAGAGGAATTATGAAATTTTTAAACAAAAACTCAAAAAACATTTTACTATTATATAATTTCTAAGTATGTGTTACGATGTGCCAACCTATATTTCCATTATGTACAAAACAAATGCCATCTTATATTTTTCATTATGTATAAAAAAAAAATTTCATTATTTACAAAAAAAAAAAAAATTGCAACTTATATTTTCATTATGTATAAAAAAAGTAGTCCTTCATGCATCCAAATTGTAACAACTGATAAGTATGTATAGTACTGTCAATTTGATAGTGCTCCCTCCCTAAACACGAAAATTTCTCAATTAGGGAGGTATTGTTACCTAATAAATATATACATAGTAAATAGAATTGGTCCAAGCACTGTACCTTGGGGGATTCCAAAGCTTGTAATCTCTTGATAACACGATTGATTTTTACTACTTGAGGACGGTTTTTTAAGTAGTCGGTGATCCATTTAATCGCGTTGCCTTTTATGCCGATATTATTCAATTTTTTTAATAGCATCTCATGGGATATGCTATCGAATGCCTTTCTAAGGTCAATAAATATACCCGCACATTTTTTACCTTTATCTAATGATTCGTAAATGTATGAAGTTACGTTAGCAATAGCATCTTGTGTGCTAAGTGATTTTATAAAGCCAAACTGGTTTTTGTGTAATATTTTATTATTATCTAGAAAATTTACCAATTGTTTTTTTACTATCTTTTCAAAGATTTTTCCTATTTTAGAAATTAGACATATTGGGCGATAATTCGTTGCTTGATGTGGATCTCCAGATTTGTAAATAGGTGAGATTATTGTGGTTTTGTAGTTCATTGGAAAAATTCCATTTGTTAAACTTAAGTTTATTAAATGAGTGATAGGTTTTATTAAGTGAGGTTTCATAGTTTTTAACATGTGTGTCGTAATAGAATCAAAACCGGGAGACGAACCTCCTTTCATATTTTAATTCATTCATTCATTCAATTTTTGCTCATGTCTAATGCACATGTAACTATGAAATACATTGTACTCCCAAACTTGCAAAATTCACTCAACAATGACTTTGATTTCAAAACCTTCTACAATGTTTGGTCAGTGTACCGTTACGTTCCGTGAACCAAAAATATAAAACACGTTACATGCAGAATACACTAATTTCATTTATTTAATTTTATGTTAAATACCACACAATAAATGCCCTTTACAAAAATGGTGCTATCCAAGTAATTATTAAGAGTCCATCTGTCTGAAGCCAGTGGGACTATGGCATCCCCAATCGGGACATGTTTTAAGGCAGAAGGAGGTGGGAAGGGAGAGAGATGCAGGAGAAGAAGAAGGTTGGGAAGTACCTGCGTATTCAAAATATGGTTACCAAGCACTTTAAAGCCATTTCAAGCAATGTTTCGTTTCTGAGTGGTGGTTTTTTGCCAGGATAATACTGAGAGTATCTTCCATTCTAACACCTCTTCAAATCTTAAATATACTTCAGCTATTGGAATAGTTCAAGGAACCAAGATTATAAATAATCATAAGTACAATTTAACACAAGGGTTTCTGTTGTTTTGTTTAAATTTGCCGCATTCAATATAAATTTACAAATAATATAATTCCGCGGGGATGTAACAAAATACCTGAATAGCGTAATAATCGTTGAGAGTAAAGGTCAGCGTGGGATGGTTGAGGGTCCTCTGACTGTGCACGGCCACCGCCTCAATGTAGAGCTGCATCAGGCGAGCCGCCTTCTTACCGTCTTCGCCCCCGCGCACTTCTCCCCGCACCTAAAGGATTATTATCTATTGAGGTTAAGGGTTTGACTCGGAAACAATAAGTTTGTCCCATGAGAAGAATTAAGATTCAATACCTGAACAATCCCCGTAACTGACAGTGAATCACCCGGCCAGGCGGTGCCGACCAGGTCAGACTGTAATTCTACTTCCACGCTGCGAGGAATAGAGCCGGAGACACCCTGAAACATGTTGTTCAAGATTAGTAAAACTTAAAATTGTTAATTTTTCGAAGAAAACTTCTTCGGAAAGGTTTTCACTTTGCGATGGCATTATTTATTTTAATAAAAAGACAAATAACTTAGTTTACATCACTTTCTTTGTACACAATCAACATGTTTCGTGAACAATGTTCACTTCTTCAAGATCAAACGTATACTAAACTTAAAAATTAAATATAGATTACATATGGGCGGAAAGGGCAGAAGGGAGGGGAATAAACAGAAATTCTTAAAACTATATATCTACCCTTTTTCTAAACATAATAATAATCAATGGCGTAGAATTCTATTTGTTAATAACGATATGTCATTCATAATTTGGTAGGCGGGAATGGGTACCGCCGCCCTGGGAACCATTTATTGGATGACCAACACCTCTGCCACAGGTCACTCCAAGTGGTTCGCTACGTTTGGTGACTTAGCAGGGGTGCCCGGGTTCATGGGTTAAGGTTTGCCCAGGTCTCTGCACCTTCTGCGTGGCGGGCCGGTTGGGAGATGCTGGTTGAGGGAGACCCTTTACAACCGGTTACCGCTGTCCGGGCCGCTCGATAGTACAGGGGCCTGACCCTCAGGCTCACGACTAAGGGTGGGCTGCCCCATCAGCGAGTGAAAAACCCCGCCACTGCTGTTGTGCCGGTTCGTGACCGGAGGGGACCCAGCAGCAGCGTTTGGGGCGCATTGGACGCCCTCTCCAGCCGGACTCTCCCGGCCTATCGCCTAGCACCGCAGTGGATGAGCTGGAACCAAACGCCCATCACTCCTGGACAGCCTGAACCCAAGATTCCTACCCACCCTTCATACTTTTCCTTTCCAGACCTTCCTTTCACCTCATACCCTTACAAAAAAAAAAAAGAAAAAAAAAAAAAAAAAACTTAAAATCATGAATATACATCAAAATAAATTTAACATCATTACAGCGGCGAGTAGCAGGCGTCCCCGGTGCGGGCCAAAACTGTTGGTAAATTTTGCCAACATTCGCGGCCTGCACACAAATTTAAATTCTGTTCATCACCATCTTTTGTCCCAACCTCCCAACCTTCTTTTCCTATCCGAAACTCAGATAGCCGAGCCGCCAGACTCCTCCTATCTGGACTGCCCGGGCTTTACCCTTGCAAGCAAGTTCCGACTCAAAGGAGGAGTCTGCCTCTATAGTCGAGCTGACGTCAACTGTGTGCGACTATTGAGTCTGGAAAACTCCAGATTCGACGTAATGTGGGTGCGCGTCAATCTTGCCAGTACGGCAAGATTCTACGCATGTCTATACCGCTCACCGAACCATAGCGAATCAGACACTTCCGAACTCTTCAAACATTCACTCTTGCCCCGCTACCCTTCGGCCGAGTTTATTGTTCTGGGGGACTTCAATGTTCATTTCGAACCATGGTTGAAGTTCTCAGGTCCAACGGACTCGGCTGGCCGACAGGCGGAATCCTTTGCCATTTGCTACGGATTAGAGCAACTGGTTCAGGAGCCTACAAGGGTTCCTGATGTCCAGACTCACCGCTCCAATCTGTTAGACCTATTCTTAACTACTGTGCCACACGGTTATAAGATTGACGTCACAGCGCCTCTGGGATCATCCGACCACTGCCTAGTGACGACATCAATCCCCGTTAACCTCAGACCAACCAATGAGAGGCTGAGGAGAAAAGTGTGGCACTATAGATCAGCAGATTGGTTCGGTATGCGGGCCCATTTCAACGCTTTTCCGTGGTCAGCTGTTTGTTTTCGGACTTCGGATCCTTGAAGATGTGCCCAGGAGATTGGTGAAGTCATCAAATCGGCGATGGATGGCTTCATACAATCGACTACTAAAGAAACTGGTGTGGGCTCAAAGCCGTGGTTCAGTCGACAATGCTCCGAAGCAGTTCGACGAAAAAACGCGGCTTACCGAGCCTTCAACACATCTCGAACGCCCGAAAACAGATCAGCATACAACAAATCGGCAAAGGAATGCAAGAGAATCATTAATAGGTCAAAATTCGAACACGACCTGCAGATCAGCAAAAAGCTGGCTGCCTGCCCGCATGGCAGCAGAGCATTCTGGTCGCTTGCGGGCTCAATAGGTCGGAATTTTTGCAAACCCAGTTTGCCACCTCTTACCAGACCTGACGGCTCACTAGCAAACACCGCCACCGAAAAGGCTAACCTATTAGGGAAAATGTTTGCGGAAAACTCGACCCTCAACGACGGAGGTGCTGTTCCGCCGTCGGTTCCTCACTGCGACTTCTATATGAAAAAGCTGAGGATCCGGCATCGGGATGTACTCCACGTTATACGGGGGCTCGATGTTAACAAAGCTAGTGGACCTGATGGAATACCTGCCCTGGTATTGCAGAGGTGTGCTGCAGAAATAGTTCCAGTTTTGACAAAGCTCTTCAAAATGTCCCTGAAGTGTGGCACTGTGCCCTCTGGTTGGAAAAAAGCGGTAATTCACCCTATTCCCAAGAAAGGTGACCGCTCCAACCCGGCCAACTACCGCCCCATAGCGATCACATCAGTTCTGTCCAAAGTGATGGAACGTGTGATCAACGACAAACTGCTCACATACCTCGAGAAGAACAAAATTATCAACGACCGTCAATACGGATTCCGGCAGAACTGCTCGTGCGGTGATCTTCTCGCGTATGTGACGCATGTTTGGGGGCGGTGCCTGGAACGTCACAGTGAGACCCAAACGGTAGCACTAGACATATCCAAGGCCTTTGACCGGGTCTGGCACCGAGGACTTGTCAACAAATTGCCTTCTTACGGACTTCCCGCATCCCTGTGTACGTGGATTGCCGACTTTTTAAGGGATAGGTCGATTCAGGCGGTTGCTGACGGTTTCACCTCTTACTCACACTCCATAAATGCTGGCGTCCCACAGGGATCGGTTCTGTCTCCGACTTTGTTTTTGTTGCACATCAATGACCTTTTGACATGTGCACCGATTCATTGTTACGCGGATGATAGTACAGTTCATGATAGCTTTTTGTTTGACAAGCCCCCAAAGGGCACACAAACTCCAACGGGTCGGAGGGCTTTGAAGCAGAGAATGGACGGTTATCTCGAGAGTATTTCCTCCTGGGGTAAAAATAATTCCGTCGAATTTAAAGTTTCAAAGACCCAATCCTGTCTGATTACGTCTAAAAGAGATCCAAATGATAATCTAGTCTCCTTCAACGGAAGCAATCTTCCGAACAGGCCTTCCATTGATATGCTTGGTGTAACTATAAGTGACCAGCTCAGGTACGGGGGCTCCATCGAAGCCAGAGTAAAGTTGGCCTCTCAGAAGCTGGGCGTACTGTACAGGGCCCGCAGATACTTTAATAGTACACAACTGCTGACCCTGTACAAATTGCAAGTGCGCCCTACTATCGAATTTGGCAGCCATCTCTGGTCCGGAGCCCCTAAATACCTGAAAAAAACCCATGACTCTGTGCAAAAACGGGCGGTCCGTTTGATAGATTCCCCAATCTTAACAAACGGACTGCAATCTTTAGAGCACAGGCGTCAGATAGGTATGCTGTCCTTGTTCTATCGGTATTACAATGGAAGATGCTCTGAGGAACTAGCGTCATTGATCCCTTCGGCACCGGTGCGTAGTCAGGATACACGCCAAACGCGCGCCCAACATTTGTACACGGTTGACATTTGTCACATGAGAACGGGTCGCTTCTACGATTCGTTCTTAAGTTCAACAGCTCGGCTGTGGAATGAGCTGCCGGCCTCTGTGTTTCCTCCCTCCTACAACATGGGACTCTTCAAGACCCATGTTCACTCCTTCCTCTCCACAAAAAGACCCTCCACACAGCATCCCCAAAGATGACATAGGCCCTGAGGGAAATTATTTTCTTCAGGGCCTCCTGTGTGGAGTTAATATAAAAAATTTTAAAAAAATGTCAAAAATAATTAGCAAAAGTATTCCCGGTAATATACAAGCAGCATTTTATGCAAATAACAAATTTTAAAAATTCATCCTTAAGAACAAAGACAGCGACATCAAAACAAAAAAGTCGGGCGTTTATAAACTCGATTGTGAAGATTGCAATAGCTTTTATATAGGTAAAACAAATAGAAACTTTGAAGTAAGGGTTAAGGAACATCTCATGGCATCGAATGGCAATAGCAAGTCTGAGTTCGCAGATCATTTAATTTTGTCAGGATATAATAATAACTTAGTTATTATTATAGTTATTATTATATCCTGATGAAGCTTGGTCTAAGCGAAACCGGTCGATGTGTAAAATAATAAATATTCGTGGTTAAATACAAAGTGATTGTTTTATTTTTAAAAATATAATGTCTAACCACCAAGTAATTGCGTCTTATGAAAAAAAAAATAAATAAAAAATAAAATAAAATAATTTAATAAACAATAATCATAATTTTGACAAACACCATGGACTTAAAATTCTGCATACAGGCTATAAGGCATCACAGATAAATAAGTTAGAGATTTTAGAAATCAGAAAAAATGTTAATAATAAGGCAGACATAATTAATAAACAGCAAATTTTTGTAAACCCTCTTTTGAACCTTTTCCCACTTAACCGGTCTTTCCCTGCTAATGGTTTTGAAATCCCTAATTGATAAATTTCCCCACTCTTACCCCTCCCCCTCCCTTCTGCCCTTTCCGCCCATATGTAATCTATTTTTAAGTTTAGTATACGTTTGATCCTGAAGAAGTGAACATTGTTCACGAAACATGTTGATTGTGTACAAATAAAGTGATGTAAACTAAGTTATTTGTCTTTTTATTAAAAAAAAATTAAAATTGTTCATAGTACACATCATCTTGATAGGATTCTTCACTAACGCTCCGCGACTAAGCGACAAGGTCTGGTCAGACCTTTTCGATTTATGTTAGTTGTTATGTGTTCTCGTGATTGTGCTTGTTAGAACTTTTTTTTGAGATAGTTGTTTTTTAGCAAATAAAATTATAATGTGTTTGACATTGCTGGTTTGTTGTCATTCATAACCCACAATAAATTGCGTCCCTAGCAGAAGATTGACAAGAGATGTTTGTTATGACAGTTGGTAATTCCACACATGGAAGAACAGCCACCAATGCAAAGGTACGCTCATACCCGCATATCAAACAAATTATGGATGTTTTCAATATAAGTATTCAAAAAATATACACGTATCTCACAAATACCAAATACTAATCATATTTTTAATGATAAACTAATGCTTAAGAGACAAGGTTTTTTTATGCATAGCACAAAAGATAACATTTAATTTTTAAGCAATAATTATTAGCCTGAAACACCTATATAAATTGAAAAAAATCTTCCATAAAAAAGTACATGCTTCCGACGGGAATTGAACCCGCAGCCTTCTGATTGCCGGTCAGGTGTTCTATCAATTGCACTACGGGGCTTATTCAAAATGCGCTAAATTATTCAGTACATATTGAATAATTTGGTCTTTCAGTCCAATCATTATTTTTTTTAAATAATACATTATATTTTTTAGTGTTTTGTTTATTTGGTTAAATTATATATAAGGTCTGCACAGAATTTGTTGCACCACTTGCCCTTGCGATGTCGCTCATTGGAGGGTTAAAAAAATAATATTAAAATATTATATAAAAAGTATATTTTTGGGTGGTGGCAGTAACAGCAGCACATTATTGTATTGTTTCCCGTGTAAGTTAAGTTTGTCAATAGCACCTGGGCTTGTGTCTCCTGAATCCGGGCGGTCTGACAGTCCGAGGTGATGGAGAACGCAGAGGACTGTAGCGGCTCAAACTTCCCAACGCTATTGCAGGACCAGCAAACTGTCGGCGCTATCAAATTACACATATTATAGATGAGAAATAATAATTACACATGTACAAAGAAATACCCTCCCAGCTCCAGGCTGGAATGTGCTAACTGCAAAAGGTGTATGAACAAACTAAATGTTATTGATAACATTTTAAACTCTACCTTCAAGAAATTGAGAAGATTTTAATGATGGTATAACTCTTATTCTCCAAGGAATTACCATAATGATCATAACTAATTTTTACTTAAAAACATTTAAAATTTAAGGCAATTATATAATGGTGATAAACACTATTATAAATAATGAGGTTTATAGATAGAGTCAGCTTTGGCGTTCAAAATATGGGCAACGCATATCGGATCATTGTTAGATGTGAGATATCACGGGCGTCAGTTGGTTACAAGCGCTCGCCGTGCACAGGGCTCCGGCAATAATTTCAAAATTCCGACATGCACGCTGAGATATTGTACAAGTCGTACTGGAAAATATAGGGAAAGCAATGGTATAACCCTTCAACGGTCAGTAGGGTTTTACCATAATCAGTAATAATAATAATATTTGACTAATTTATATAGCGCCGTTTTCGTGAGAAATCACCTCAAGGGCGCAGAGTCGTGTAAATTAACTTATTAATGTTAAAAGCTCGTGGAGCATTTGTGCGGCGGCAGATGGCCGCCAGTCACCTTAGACTTATTCGTTGAGTTCGTTCACGGTCGGAAAGATTCGGGCGAATCTACAGCCGCCACACCCCTCATCCTAGTTCCCACACGGGAAAAATATTTTACGCAGATATTGCAATGAATGTACACTCTATTTATATATAACTCAATGATTATAGAGAGAAAGTGTTTATTCTTTTTCTATATACCTACTTGTATCCAAAACACATATAATTTTTGAAAAAACCAAAATAATTTGTAAGTGAGTGATTTAACTGGAACTTCCTTCTGTATTTAGTCGATGGTTGTTTATCATTATATTTTGATTGGGGAAAATTATTGACCCACCCGCAGCGTGAGTGGTTTATTTATGCCCACAGCTATGGCATACTCGTTAAGGAAAGTGCTTGTCCACAGCAGTGCTGTAATTCTAAATTATTGACCCACCCGCAGCGTGAGTGGTTTATTTATGCGCACAGCTATGGTATACTCGTTAAGGAAAGTGTTTGTCCATAGCAGTGCTGTAATTCTAAATTATTGACCCACCCGCAGCGTGAGTGGTTTATTTATGCCCACAGCTATGGTATACTCGTTAAGGAAAGTGTTTGTCCACAGCAGTGCTGTAATTCTAAATTATTGACCCACCCGCAGCGCAGCGTGAGCGGTTTATTTATGCCCACAGCTATGGCATACTCGTTAAGGAAAGTGTTTGTCCACAGCAGTGCTGTAATTCTAAAACATCGCCAACTCAATGAAAAGGTTAAAATTTTGAAACACAAGAAGAAATAATATAAATAAAATTAGAATTCATAAAAAATACAACAAACAAAAATAAAAATACAGTGATCAAATAGATTTACAAAAATACAACAGAAGGTAGTGTTGTAAGCGTAGTGTTGGAATACACATTTTATGTGATCTACAAAATTGACAAAGTTAACATTAGATATTATGTCAATATCAGTATTGGTTTCCCATAGTGTGAAGCCGCTGCACAGGAGAATCGGCAATGTAGTTTGTGTTTGGGTATGCTGCAGTAGAATAGTGTGTTTTGTCATGTTATTATTGTGTATGTGTAGGTTTGCGAGTTGCACGAGTTCGCAACAGTCGAAATTAAAGTTCAGTATTTTGAATAAAAAGGATAAATAGTTTATTTTGTGTATATCTTCTAATGTATGTATTTTTAGAGTATTTAATAAGAAATTATAATTTATGTATTCTGGTGGGATATTATAACAAGAGTACAAAATAATTAGTAAAGGTACGGTGAATGTAATTACAGAGCAAAATGTAGTAACTTTTTTGATAGTAAAAATAAAAATGAGTAGTTTATTGTGTAGAACATGTTTGTCAGATGGGTATTTTACAGAACATAGCTAAAGTTTATATAGGCATTAGCAGAGTAAAAGAAGAATATTTACTTTCATAGACTCCCTGCGGCTGTGCCAGTGCCTGGGTGCCGTGGCAAGACATGCACTCAAAAGCCATGGAGGTGCAGAGGAGCCTGGGGCTGCCCACACGGATCACCGTACCTCGGATGGTCACCAGCTTCCCTGAAACAAACACATTACACTCTTATGAAATCACTCCTCTGTGTTCCAGGACAATCCTAATCAGTGCAATGAAAATAAAATTATAACTAGAGTAAACATTCTACAAACCAAAGTAATTCACCTTCAAACTTGTCAAAGGCAGCACGGGCTGATGATTGTTTGGCCTTATTTGTATTTTTTCTTCCAATTCGAAAACCTAGAATGAAATTGCACAAGTTATACAAAATTTAATTGAATAAGACCAATTCTATGGACAATAATAATATGATGAGACCTTGTGTGCCGCCAGCCCCATGCAGTTCAGGGTGTAGAGAGGTTTGTCACATAGCTCCTCGCTGAAGCCCGGCCAAGCCGATCTGAACTCATCATCACTCAAAACATGATTCAAATCAACGGGAATGCTTTTATTTTCGTCTATTTTTTCCAGATTAAAAGTAGATTTATTTTTAATTATGTAGGCTTCAGTCGCTCTCACTCGGAGAGTCGTTTCCGATTGATCCTGGAACTCTTAAAGAAAACGATCAGTAAAATAAAAACATTTTTACACACTCTGTTTTTATTTTAAAACCAATCTTGACGAATAACACCTACAAATGTACGTATGTAACGAAAGAGCGGTAAGTTTATTATTATTTTTATACCTTCTTGGGGAAAGTAGAGATTCCATCCCACATATGGGCCGACATTACGGTCCAGCATCACAGAGATGACTCTCTGCCTACTCGAAGCCTGAGATGAACACTTGGACGTATTTGCACCATGGCTAGAACCAGCAGTGCTCTGACCACTCTGACCTTTACTGGCTCCGCGGTTACCTCTGCCCCTGCCATAGTAGTTACTCCAGCCTCTTCCGCGCCCTGAGCCTCTCCCTCTATTGGGGACACTCATGGTCACTAATAATTCAACTAAACTGCTAAAAACAAGTTATTTATTGTGTCTTGAACCTCAACAAAACAAAAAAAAACAACTTCATGACTACATTGTGTTTTGTTATGACACTGGACACCATAAATAAACCACTCACTTATGACCATCTTATGACACTTGTTCGAACTTCAGATATAGGCGGGAATTTTTACCATAAATTATAGAAAAAATGTTAAAAGGCGTAGAGTTTAAAAATAACTAGACCATAAATCAACTATCTATAGATTGATAACTCCGCCCTCTTTCCATACGTTTGCTTTCGTCAAGTTTTAACCATAGATCTGGCAAATTTGAATACACCACGCATCGCCGACGTCACAGCACACCATCGACAAAGGATAGAGGAAATTTTAAAAAAAGGCGCAACCATAGACAATTTAATTCTGCTTCGGAACCTACCTAAAACCCAATTCATTAGCCTAAAACATAAGTAAAATGTCACCCAAGACCACAAGGTCCCATCTGAGAAAGCCCTGTCCTAAGAAAGAAATGACCTTTAAAGTAACTTCCTTTACAGCTCATTTTCTCAGGACAGCGTTTTATCAGGAGGAAGCTGAAAAGCAAACTCATAATTACATGTACAATAATTTTATTTTTTAAATATAAACATGAAATACAATAATATAAGCACAAAACACATTTAAAAGGTGAAATTACTGTATCAATATAAAACTAGCTGTTGGAAATGATAGTTATTTTCTTCCAACATCCAACGGCAATTGAAAAAAATATTGTCAATAAGGCAGTCAACGATTCAACCTACTGTTTTAGCGTCTAATTACATTATTATTATTTTTGTTTCCCTCCTACTTATCTTATTACTTAAATATTTATACCTTTCATATATAAATAGTAAGTATATTCAGCGCCCTTGAGGTGATTTTTCACAAAAACGGCGCTCTACAAATTATCCAATTATTATTATTATTATTATTATTATTATATAATACTTTTTAGTTTAAAAACTTTATATGCCTTTTAGATATTTTTAACTTAGGAATAGTACACAACATAAAGAATGTAACAGTGTAAACAGAAAAGTAAATTTAACAATAGGTTATTGTTTTAACAATACATATTGGCACCTGATAAATAAATAGGGTATAATAATAACAAATAAAAATACCAAATACAAGAGTAAAATTTAAAGAAGGTGTTGAGAGAATATTCATTATGATGTCAAGTATGTAATAAAAAAGTAGAACTATATATAAACTAGACATATGAAATAAACTAATTCGACTATTTTTTTATTAACACTAGTCGGTGACTGAAAATGGGCTGCAGACTAATACAGCCAAACTGAATAATGTAAACTCCGCATCAGAGAATATTTGGCTTAAAATTACAAACGATAACAATATTTGACTTGTATATTTATTTTTTCGTTATTATTCTACTGCTCATATAGAGATGTCAATAGAAAATGAATTGGCAAGGATACACCAAAACCATACAATGGACCTGATTTAATGAGGAGCATGGCAGTACTACGATATTTAAAAGACGCTTATAGGAACAAATTGTGGTCCTAATTGGTTTTAACTTATTAAAATAAATTAGTTATGACAACCATTTCTTCCTATATTTAGCATATTTTAAATGTTGCAGTACTGCCATTTTTTTCATGGAGTCAGGTCCATTGTATGGTAGTGTATCCTTGCCAATTAATTTTCTATTGACATCGGTACACCATGCATTGATTATAAATGGTACAGTAATTTTGATAATGAATTGAATAAAATTTTTTTATGTTCGTTACAATTAAGCCAATCAAAACATATATATATATATTTGGCAATGGTTTCTTCAATAACAGGCATAAGATATAAATTTTCGCAATTATAATTCAGTACATACTCGACGACATAATGAATTTCAAGAGCGTTGATAGCAAATTTCTTAGTGGGATCATATGGGTCACCTATGCAAGATATTTTACATCTATGTTCTGCCATCCCCTGTGCAGCAAGGGCAACGCTGCTGGTTGCAGAGAAGACATGACTGGGTCCTGCACTCATTTCTGGAAAAAAATATATCATAGTTCTTGAGAAATTGAAGTAAAGATTGACATATTAGACGAACAAAACTATTCCCTTTTAAGTAATATAAAACAGATATGTAGGTACCTTCATTTTATTTATTTATTATTTATTATTTTATTTACGCCCTAATGGGCTTTTACATGAAAATATACATTTACATTGATTACAATAATTGAACATAAGAAGATAAATGGAGTTAATTGTAAGAAAGCAACACATATAATAAAATTTTGTGCAAATTAGCAAAACACTAATAAGATGGATTCAATATAAAATATACCCAAGCATGAAATAGTAAGTAAAAGAAAGTTCAACATAAAAAGTAAGTAAGTGGGTGTGTTTAAACCCAGTATTAATTGTGTGTTTAACAAAATCGATAAACCAATATAAATTAGAGTGTAACTTACTCGTGAGGTAAAGAACATTATAACAGAGATTTAAAAAAAAAAATAACAAAATAAGAGTTGCACCTGTAAAAAGCAAAAACTAATAGAATTTAGCAATATCGACATGAATAAGAAATAATAAGATCTGAGATGGAACATAGTGTTATGTATAAAAAGTAGTTAGTAGGTATAAGCATACAATTATAAGTGTATAGTAGAGCAAATAAAAAACAAACAAATATGGATATAATTTACTTGAAAGGTTTCGAATGGGAGAAGATGTAATAAAATTATTAAAGCTATAAAAGTTAATTATTAGCCGATAGAATCGAAATAAGTTGCCTTTTAAAGCTCACAAAATTGTCAAAACCAAATATATCTATAAGATCACAGTATTTATTCGCAAGGTTGTGAATTCTAGGAATTGGTGAAAAAATAGAATAATTAGTGTTGAGGTTCTTGTTAAATTTAAAAGTATCTTTACTGCGAGTTTGCCTAGCAGGAACATTAATGCAAATAAGTTCCAACAAATTAGGGCTGTCAATTAAAGATTTAATAATTTTGAATAAAAATAGCAAATCAATTAACACTCTTCTATCAGATAATTTAAGAAGTTTAGTTTCAGCAAGCAAGTTATTGTAATTTATAAATTCGATTGGAATTTTCATTTTAAAATTAATGTACCGAAGGAATTTATTTTGTACCTTTTCTAATGATTGAGAATGGACCTTGTAGTACGGTGACCATACGGTGGAATTGTATTCTAATTTGCTTCGTACTAACGAGCAATACAGATGTTTTAATGTTGACATACTTTTAAAATTTGCTCCCATTCTCAAAATAAAACCTAGTATTCTCATCGCATCGCTTGTTATTTCATCGATGTGTTCGTTAAACTGTAGACTCTCGTGGAATATAACACCAAGATCGCGAATCTGTGATACACGAAGAAGATTAGCACCATTCATAAAATAGGAAAAATTAAGTGGATTTTTGCCTTTGTAAAAACTGATAATCTGGCATTTACCTAAATTTAGTTGCAAATCATTGACAGAACACCACGCACATAGTTTATTAAGGTTCAACTGCAAAATTGCGCGATCGTCATCGTCTTTGATTATTCTGTATATCTTCAGATCGTCGGCAAATAACAGGACTTTAACATTAGTAAAAATATTAACAATATCATTGATAAACAAACAAAATAATATTGGGCCCAAGTGAGATCCCTGTGGTACTCCGCTCGCAGAGTATTCTACTAGCATCCCCTGTGCAGCAACGGGTACGCTGCTGGTTGAGATGTTACGCTCTGAAATAAATATAATTATTAGATTAACCGAATTAACAAAACATAATATTATTATTATAGGCTGATGCAGTATAGAATACCTTTTAGGATGTAGTCATGATACGTGCTGAACACCATTCTCGAAATGGACTCTCAGAGGTTATGGTTGGAAACTTGTGTCGAATAGTCTCTGTCCGTACATCCTTTCACACAATACGTTTTAAGGACTTTATCGGTAGGCACATAAGTGTTATTTATCACACATAAATCAACTGTTTCACACAACCAGATATTTGACAATTTTATGATGACAAACAACGGCGTCTGTCAAACTTTTCTTACAGTTTTTTAGAGGAAGTGAAATGGCGGGAAGCATGAGTCGGCCACCTAGCGGCGAGAACACGCATTACACCGTTTGCGAACCCTCTCTTTCTGGCACACGAGTCTTATGGTAAAGTGAGCGAGAAACAAAAAAAATACGCATCGCCTACGTCACAAACATAGATTTTTACCATGTCTATAATTTGTGTTGACGTTTTTAAGCGGAGTTATACCCCCCTGAACTAGACATCTAACTTTCGACATAATAAGTAAAGGGACACACAACAACTTGATATGTCCCTAGGTATATACATGACTTGAATTCACAGAAAGACCAAAGTGACCACGTGCGCCAACATTTGTCTCTGTGATTTCACACGCAGATGGAAGCGGCAGTTCGGATATTATTAGACCTTAAATATTTACTGAATAGTTTCGCCGGTCCCGCAATAAAAAAATTAGAAAGCCAACTTAGAAATACACATTAAGCTAGCGACCCGGCAATAAAAACCTTCGCCCAAGGCTAGACTATATTGTAATTGTTTGAAGGTCTTTTGTACAAATGTCATTTTAACAGATTTCAAAATAATAATAACTCTAGCGGTGAGGATGGCGATGCCAGCGCCACGAACTCAGACAACGCACCAAAGTGGTGTAAGGCGGAACCACTTTAGTTCCAGCACCCCACGACAGGCGCGCTACGGTCGCCGGATTGCGCAACTGACAACAGATTCCATTCCTCAACAGTTGATTTTTTGGCACTGGAGAGTGATCATCTCGCCCCCCCCCCCCCCCCCCCCCCTTGGGGCGGTCGCCGAGGAAGCTGCCCTCGGCAGTTCTCATCTCGCCTCAACAGCTGAAGACAGATTCCGCAACCAACAGTTGATTTTTTGGCACCCGACAGTCATCATCTCGCCCCCCTTGGGGCGGTCGCCCAGGCGCTTCCTACCAGGAAGCTGCCCTCTCGGCAGTCACGATCTCGCCTAGTTCTCGACAGTTCCCATTCCGCACTCGACAGTCATCATCTTGCCCTCCCCCTTATCTTATCACTGCTAACACAGCTGCAACTTGGGCTGGTTCCGAAGGGCGGAATTAGTTCAGCCTGGGCCAAGGCTCCGAAGGGCGGAGTCGGCAGGCAGCGACTCCTGAGAGGGCAGCTTCCTCGTAGGGATATCCTCAGCGCCGCTCCAAGGGGGAGAGCAGGAAGTTTCTCGGCGGAGGCGAGACGGTAACTTCTGCTAGGGCAGCTCCCTGGTCGGAAGAGCCTCGGTGCCGCTCCAAAGGGGGAGAGCAGGAAGTTTCTCGGCGGAGGCGAGACGGTAACTTCTGCTAGGGCAGTTCCCTGGTCGGCAGCTGCCTCGGCGCCGCTCCTAGGGGGAGAGCAGGATGATGACTCCCAAGATGATGACTGTCGAGTGCGGAAATGTGAACTGTCGAGAACTAGGCGAGATCGTGACCGCCGAGAGGGCAGCCTCCTGGGCGGAGGCGCCTCGGCGGCCGCCCCAAGGGGAGGCGAGATGATGACTCCTGAGAGGCCAGAGCGTGACTATCGAGAGCTGAATCAGTTGTATTCACCCGCGCAATCTGGCGACCGTAGCGCGCCTGTGGTGGGGTGCTGAACTATAGTGGTTCCGCTTTACACCACTTCGGTACGTTGTTTGAGTCCGTGGCGCTGACATCGCCATTCTCAGCGCTAGATTGCGCTGTCTGGCTGATTCTGATTAACTTACGGTTCAAAATCTTAATATATATTTAAGTATCTTAACATTATGCATGCATAACTTAATTAATATCTGGTTGCAATTAAATTTCTAATCTAAGTTGACAATTACTCTTACATCTAGATTTATACTTAATGTTAAATATTTTAAAATTACGTTTTTAAATATGACCTTCAAACAATTACAATTTAGCCTAGCCTTGGGCGAAGGTTTTTTTATTGCCGGGTCGCTGGCTTAACGATACACCCATTTCAGAATTACTACTTGATGAGGGTCTAGAGCTAAATCTGCCGACTAATGGGTGTATTTCTAAGTTGGCTTTCTAATTTTTTATTGCGATTTCCGGCCACGCTATTGACTAAATATTTAAGGCCTAATAATATCCGACTGCCTCCTCCATCTGCGTGTAAAATCACAGAGACAGATGCGGGCGCACGTGTTTGCTTTGGTCTTTCTGTGAATTCAAGTCATGTATATACCTAGGGACATATCAAACTTTAAGCGCTCCTTGAATTTTTTAACATAAAAAAGCCAATTCTGGTAAAATCCTGTTTACCAATGAAAGGTTATACCATTGCTTTCCCTATCTTTTCCAGAACGACTTTTACAATATCTCAGCCTGCTTGTTAGCATTTTGAAGTTATCGCAGGAGACCTGTACCCGGCGAGACCATAAATAAACCACTCACTGACCGACTGATGCCTGTGGTATCTCACAACTAACAATGGACCGATATAAATAGCCCATACTTCTAACGCCAAGGTTGGCTCTATCTATATTTATTTATTTATTGATTCTTTACATTGTATCTTTTTTATAAAGTTATAATTTTTAACCTCACTAGGACAAGCCTGTGTTGAGGTTAATAATTTTACAAAATATTAAAAAAAATAGTACAAAGATTATAACATATATTTAAGATAGTACAATATTTAAAAAAAATGAAATATTAAGATAACAATATTGTTACATTGACGTTTCTTCGGATTGGATACCTACATGGTACCTATTAGCCTATTCATTACAATATAATGCTGTAAACATATACCTCAATGGTTAGAATTCCATGCTGAAATTTGGGTTATTTCGGTATAATTATGTTGTATTATAAATAATTTGTATTATTCTATTTAGCCGTGATAAAAAGAGTTTGGGCTATTTCATTACGGGGAGGGGGATGAAATAGGGAAGTGAATGAAATAAGGAATATAGGAAGATGGGGAAGTACCTGTGGTCACGAAACAATTTCAAGCAACGCTTCGATTACGAATGGTGGTCTTTCACGACATTCACCGAGGCGATACTGAAAGTATCTACCACCATGTGCGACTCTTTGTATAAATATAATTCAACACTTTCTCTGTCATGATAGTTTGCTAAATGAGACTTAAATAAAAATATAAGTAAAATTTAAAAATCAAATTGAAAATTTGAATGTCTTCAAAGGCAGTATGTACAAGGGGCTAATAAATAACTTCGTTTATGCATCCTCAATGCATAAGTTAAACTGCAAATATTCCTGGGATTTTCCTTTTTATTCCGAATATTGATTTTAACATGTAAATTAGTAATATATTACCAACGCATTCATCAACCAAATCATTGCCAATCTTGCCAATGCATTCAGAGTTGCATGACGCCACTTGTATTGCAGTTAATTCAAATCTCCCAGTGGAAAATGGGCATCTATCTACGTCACGATTTTCTAACCAATTACCGCTCTACCCCCTCAATGAGCTAACCTTGTTAAATACGTTTCCTACGAACCTTAAAGTGGCGGTAACTTTTTTATTTATGTTTTATATATTTTACTAACGTCCGTAACAGGGGCATTTCTCTCAGCTTTGGCCTTGAAACCCATTTGAAACCGCCACGCCCACCTCATAATTCTTATAGAAAATAATATGGCTAAAAGCTTAGATCTCATTGGTTAGAGCAGAAGGATTGGTTTGATCTCTCGCTCTCTACCATAATGACTCGTGTAACAGAAAGAGATGACGGAATTTTGTCGTTGACTGTTTTCAAATCATTCAAACAAAATGAGAGTGGTTTATTTATACACGCGGGTTGTCATTTGCTGCCGAAATACTATCATTTCGCGTCGAAAATATTGCGTGTTAAAGTTGTTCGTGATAAAAATACAATATAAGCCAGTATAGTGTTAGCGAGTTACAAACATATATTCAACCTGCCTACGTAAGTTCAAGTTTAAAGTGAATTGATAGTTTTTAGGTTATTCGTTCGGTTTTTGTTATACAATGCTTCATACTTGGCATATGTCTTCCTCAACGACGTATAAATGTTATTTATTATATCGACCAACTTATTCATGTTTTATTCATTAGTGTTATCTTGTATTATCTTATTGTTTTGGTGAAATTAAAGATTTTTAAACATATGTAACCATGAGTTCAAAATAGGCAGAAAAATGTCGGAATTCATCGTCGTACTGTCGGACAATCATGTTTTGGAAACTTTCTTCAGTGTTTTTTGCAAATTTCTTGTCATTTTGGGTTTCTTCTTCTCAGATTAACAAGTTTCATCTTAAGGAAATAAACTGTAAAAGTTTATTTTCTTAGTCAGATGAACCTTGCCCTTGGAAAACATTTCGACATTTTTCTGCTTCAAGGACATTTTTATTTTAAAAATAGTTTTTTGGGCTAGTGAATGAATGGAGTAGGCCGAGAGCAATTATATTGTCTATGGTTGCATCTTATTTTTAAATGGCCTTAGTTTTTTCTACCTTGTCTACTGCTCCGCTCCGCACGGTAAGTACTGCTCGGTGCTGCTTGTTATCTGTGGTTAAGTACTGTATAATTCTGTTGGATACAAAAAGCCCGAAGATATCGATCTAGAGAATGGTATATTTATGGTCCGTAATATCTAGGCTAGGTAGCAACCATAGACATATGAATATTAGTAGACCTGCCCTAAGTGATTAAAAGCGTATTATCCCCACTCCCCATACCGGTTCAATTGAGCCGGCTGGGCTCGCATATGGCCTCAAGTGAAATTTGAAAACGTGACGTCATCATTCTTGTGCGAACTATGGTCGAGGCATCATCGGTTCATTTTACGAAATAACACGGCAAAATGTTGACTTGTACTATGAAAACTTGTAAAAATAGATGTGAAAAAGAGAATAAACCCAATTGTCGTATTACATTCCATAAGTAAGCATTATTTTACTTTATTTTAAGCTTATTCACACCGTATTATATGGATCAGTTTTAGAAACATATACTATCACATCACAATGTAGCGATTCTCAAGTGTGCTCATCGTTGTTTACTGGGGTAAGTAAATTATGAGACATTTGTAAAAGTGTCTTAACTAAATACTCTGAAACTAACTACGACTCTGAAAATAGAAGCTGCCTTGCTTTGCCGAATTTGGACTTCGCAAATTAGTTCATAACGTGGCGAGTAATTTGCGCTCCCATGTAGAAATGTCTATTCATTCAAAAGCAGATTTTACTTTTAAGAACTAAATGGTGATATTATAATGCGAGATGCCTATTTACTGTCAGATTGATTTATTGACGAATCACAGTCATCCTTACTCCCTTCGTTCTTCAACAGTTGATTTTACCCCTAGCCATTAAGGGACTGGGACACGGTCAAGCGGCTTGATCGCAAGCACGTAGTTTTTTGTCTATGGCACTTTGTGACGAGCATTTTGACCGTGTACCAAAGCTGGCTTGCAAGCATTGCGCAATACTACGTGCTGGCGGCGGGGCTTGATGCGAATTTATATTTTTGTGGGAATAGACAAACGAAAATAGAAAAATAAATATCACGTATCATAAACAATGATATAAATTGAATAAAATTATTATAAAATAGGTACTTAGTTATTGTTTTTGTGTTCAATTTGTAGAAATCCATCTAATTTAAAAATTCTGGAAGTATTTTAGTATTTTTTAATAATTATGACAGCGGTTTTCAAGGTCATTAATAATCAAACTGTAGAATAAATAATTTTCTGAATTTTCAATGGAGAAAACATATTTTTTGTATGAATACCGCACAAGAGTATCAACTGCTCCCATCTGGAGCTAGTGAGACTATGACATTCTAAAATATTGATAAACTATTGACATTCTAAAATATTGATACTTATTATTAAAATACATGAATAGAATAGAGCGACAAGACCAGACTGGTTTGTTTCCCCGTCAGCAGCGAGTATTTTATTTATATAGAAGATTGATTCCAGTCAAATACCTTTTTATTTTCTACTTCATAGAACAAAACTATCGTTTTCAATCAGCGCTGAGGCATAGAAGTACATATACATAGATGCATAAATAAACCAATAAAATTTTGACCACCACGAAATCACAGGAAGGCGTGGCCATGCTTGACGGAGAGGCTTGATGCGGGCTGTCAAGCCGCTAAGCATAGACAATAATAGACAACAATAGACAACAATAGACAAAAAAACTACGTGCTTGCGATCAAGCCGCTTGACCGTGTCCCAGTCCCTTAATATTCTCGTCTATTAATTCCTATGTCTGTGGTAGCAACCAATTTATTATATTTTCTACGAACCTTGTGGTGTGTCTATGGTTGACGGTGTGGAGCGGTATTATCTTGAATCTTTGCAATTTGAAATTTCTTTGACATTTGACAGGGAGTCGCTATATGCACAGCGACTAATCGACAGAGGGCGTGGCCAACATATCCGAGCATACCCGAAGTGAAGTATAGGTATAAAAGGGACACTTTCTTTTGAATCACAAACCATGTTACACAAACCTAGCGTAGCCGCTAAACTAATTGAAAACTGGGATGTTTTTCTTGCCTTGACGCGAGCAGGCGGTATTAAGGGGACACTTTCTTTTGAATCACAAACCATGTTACACAAACCTAGCGTAGCCGCTAAACTAATTGAAAACTGGGATGTTTTTCTTGCCTTGACGCGAGCAGGCGGTATTAAGGGACACTTTCTTTTGAATCACAAACCATGTTACACAAACCTAGCGTAGTTCTAAAAAGGTTTGTTTACATTATATTATTACAACGCCATTTCTGACATTTCGTTTCACTGATTTTGCAACTCGGAACAGCTCGGGTATGCTCGGATATGTTGGCCACGCCCCCTGTCGACTAGTCGCTGTGCATATAGCGACTCCCCATTTGACAGCAGTTTCCATAGATAGTTGATTTATGGTTTCCGTGATTGGTTTATTTATGTGGTTTCCATTACGTTTCTAAACTTTACGAAGTAAGCTGCTTATAATAATTATAAAAAAACGTGAGATGGAGTTTAAAGTGCACCTGATAATCTGGTTAACAACAGTTCTCTACAGTATTTACAACATGTTTTTATTTACAAGAGGTGAACTCAATTGAATATTTTCATTTTTACTAGGCTCTTTAATTTATGAATTGAATTACAACGCTACTTATAAAGCACTCAAAAAAAATATACACGGTAAATAATACCTAGGTACCTACTTAATATTTTGTCAAACTTTTTTGGCGTCCATATTAGCACCTGTACACGTCTTATTTGGTATTCTATCCTGGCATACAAGGAGAATTGAAAAGGATTTTCATATTGGAGTAGAGACTTCTAGGTGGCATGATTCACAAATATAATATATTTATTTACAATTTAATATTTTTTTCAAGGACTCGATATAGCTGTCTCCAACTCCACAGGACATTTGAAAAATGGGTGGTCCCTGTTTGGTGAATTAAGGGACGGGTCAGACATTGAATGGGAATGTTTGAAATCTTTTAGCTTTAGTGTCTTTCCCTGGATTTTTTTTAACTTCTGGGGAGCTGAATTATTCAGACAAAAATGTTGGCAACCGGTGTGGTATATTTTTGTGTCATTTTCATTTATTTTATGCAAATTTGGATGCGTATCTCTCTTTTTTTTAGCGCTTCAGCCTTTGGCTTATTTACTTATAATACGATTAGGCGGGAAATCAAAATCAATCTGGGTTTTTAGTTTTTTAATTTTAATTATGGTAAATATTTGGAAAAAATATTATTTTCATATTTCAAACACCTACGAGTATAATTATATTATGATGGTCTCTGGTCTGTGTAGTTTTCTCAAGTGTTTAAGTTTTTCCCTAGACACAATCAACACCAAAAGAAAGGAAAAATCCAACACCAAAATTAATGGCCCCAAAGTATCAAATATCCTGGCTTATACATTCTACTTACCGTTACTTCTGTTTGGCCCATTTCTTCTTTACAGTGATTTCAATAAATCTCTCAATATTCCATACAAAACATCGTTAAAGCGGAGATTATTGAGCTTTATTTCTAACTTCGCAAGATATATGGGATACGCTTTGTTCATCGAGTTCTGTTTACATTTTGTATATTTCAATGCGCTGCAATATGAGGTAAGAAATGTAAAGTTTTGTACAATACGTGCATATACTTAATTTATTTTGATTTCATTGTTCACAAGTGTTATTCTACTGCAGACGATAGTGAGGATGCCAGATTGGAGTCTGTGCGGTGGCGGATATTGGATGGGGCTATACTTCTATTTGAAGTATGTTGTGGCCTATGGGATGTCGGGTACTTTTGCGATGTTGGACCACATGGAGCCCGAGACTCCGCCACGTTGTGTATTGAGGATTCACTTGTTTTCTCAAATGTGGAAATATTTTGATTCTGGGTTGCACAAATTTTTGAAGCGGTGAGTTAAGATTTTTTGTCCTTTTCCGCTTTCAAAGTGTGGTTTAGCTGAATTCATTATCATACATTGGTTATCATACATCCAACCGCACTAAGGCTACACAGTTAATCAGGTTATCTAACAATAATATTATTTTATTGATAATGAGAAATTAGTGCCTATGTGCATTGTGGGCATACTGCCTTCATGCAATGCCGTCAGTCTTAAAATATATTACAGAAGAGCTTTTACTGTATGATGTATTGATGTTTACAGTTTACATTTAATCAGTTTGTACATAATATTGTATAGCTAAAATAAAACCAATTATGGATATTTATGTATTATTTCCTTTTTATATTCCCTAGTAATTAATATTTTCCAAATATGTACAATAACATAACATTCCAGATACATTTACACACCTGCGATGAAAGGAACTAAAACACAAGGCCGGAATGGATTTACGTTCATGAGAGTCTTTGTCAATATGATTTGTTTTGTATTTGTGTTTTTCTGGCATGGAGTTGAAATGCATATTTTGGTTTGGGTAAGCCTGAACTATTTGGGGATCATTATGGAAAGATTATCTATATCAATATCACAATGCGATCTTTTCAACAGATTGAGGATATCTGTACTGAAGACAAAATCTATGAATGATCGCTTCAATGCCTTTTTGTCGACTCCTCTTTACACAATGTCTGTCTTATCCAACTATTATTTCTTTACTGAATATGAAATAGGTAATATTTACGTACAGCGAGTGCTGAATCAGTCTTTCAATAGATTTGCCATTATGTTTGTATGCAATTATAGCGCTTGTAGAGTATCTCAGCATCTGTACAGACTGGGTGCCAGAAAAATTCTTACAACATAAAAAATTGTTTTTGTAATATTATAGTTGATATATTTTTTTTCAGTGTTGTGATAAATGGTTTGAGAAATATATACATACATACACATTCTTTCTTTGAATCCATTATTGGCAGCTTATATTACATAATAATAATAATTGAATAGGTATTTTTAAAAGTAGATATTATTTCTTTATAATACATCGAGATGTGTATTGCACGTAATCATTATTTATTTTTCGGAATAACTTTATTGAGTAAAACCTCAAATTGTAATATTTAAATATTGAAGACAATATTAGTGATTTCTAAACGAAAATCTGAAACAGAAAAATCAGAAAAGGAAACGGTCACATCTGGGACTCGAACCCAGGACCCTTGTCTTTCTGGGACAGTGCTCTACCAACTGAGCTAATGGGACCCTATTCCCCTCGGTCACTTTTAACTGTATCATACTTCGAATAAGAACTACTAACATTGTCTTCATTTTTTCACCGCACATTTTTATTGGCAACTATCTTTATGTATGATCGCAAGATTCAACTCGAACTAAATGCAATCCAGACAGCGTCTTTTTAGATAAAGTATGATACAGTTAAAAGTGACCGAGGGGAATAGGGTCCCATTAGCTCAGTTGGTAGAGCACTGTCCCAGAAAGACAAGGGTCCTGGGTTCGAGTCCCAGATGTGACCGTTTCCTTTTCTGATTTTTCTGTTTCAGATTTTCGTTTAGAAATCACTAATATTGTCTTCAATATTTAAACATTAAATAATTATACTTTTGTTTGGTGTCATATGATACCGCGAGTTTTTAATGTAATAATATCGGTATTAACTCCATTATAATTTGTTAAAATTATTTTTTTTATAATAAGTACTATATGTATATTGTAGATTTGTTCAACTGCATGGAATAAAGTTACAAGAAGACTATACAGTCATAATTACAATTAATGTTAGCATAATACTTTTATTCTATTTGAGTTCTAAATAATTACAATTAATGTTAGCATAATAGTTTTACTCTTCGTGAGTTCTATATAATTACAATTGATGTTCATAATACTTTTATTCTGCTTGAGTTCTACATAATTACAATTAATGTTAGCATAATACTTTTAATCTGCATGAGTTCTAAATAATTACAATTAATGTTAGCATAATACTTTTATTCTGCATGAGTTCTAAATAATTACAATTAATGTTGGCATAATACTTTTACTCTGCATGAGTTCGATATAATTTTAAAAGAATTTTTTTACTTTTAATTACTGTTGCCCTGAATTATTACATAATAAATGTGTGATAATATGTACATATATATTATAACCCATTTGTAAAAGCCCATATTGGCATATAATAATATAAATATATAATATTCAAACTATTTATGTCTTAGTCGAACTTTTGTGAAAATTGTTGGCATTTTAGTCCATTTGACTGCTCTATATGTACTTGTATTGCTTAGGCCAATGGTCTTCAAACTACAACTCGCAAGAAGGTTTCATCTGGCTCGAGGCTTTTTGCTCGACATTCTCGAAGATACATATTGTTTGAACTATTAAACAATATAAAATTCAATTAATTTCATGAAACAATATTACTTTGTTTAAACCACTACATTTAAATTATCGCCGACCGGTTTCAGAATAACCGTTCCTTCCTTGGGGCAAAATGTATACTAACTAACATGAATAATATTACAAAATTATGGGTGAAAGTATAATATTAGGTATTGAATTGGGTTGTTCAGAAACCGGTTGGCGGGATAAAAAAAATGGTTGTTTAAACAAAGTAATATGGCTCATTTAATTATAATGGAAAACCACAGTGTGATATTCGATAGTATAAAATTCAATTGTTAAATTTTTTTATTCAAAATCCTGCAAATAATATTTTTGTCTTGTATTAATTATAATGAATATGTGAACATAATTATTTTGTGATATATTTCAAATAAAATTAAAATAATTATAATAAAACTTTTTATTGCTATCCACCTTGTTTCATTCTTGTTATCACACAATAGACGGCCGGCATGGTCTAGTGGTATACGCTTTTGACTACAGATCCGAAGGTCGCGGGTTCGAACCCGGCGTGCGCAAATAAATTTTATTTGATTAATTTGTGTTATTTCACAATTAATTAATTTAAAATAATATATAGTATATTTGCGGCACGTTCCAGAGTGGAAGATACTCTCAGTATCGCCCTGGTGTAAGACCACCATTCAGAATTGAAACGTTGCTTGAAATGGCTTTAGCCGTGTTTGGTGACCAGATCTGAATAGCCAGGTACTTCCCCACCTTCCTCTTCCCCATCTCCCTCCCCTCCCCAATACCCTCAGCCTCACAACATACCCCAATTGGGGATGCCATAGTCTCACTGGCTCCAGACGGGAGCAGTTGGGACTCTTGTGCGGTATTATTGTAAAAAAAAAAAAAAAACATGCTCAGTTGTAACCATTAGTTATGTATATTTAGAAATCTGTGTGTATGTCAGGGGTGGATCGGGTATATCGTCGACGGCAATCCATCACCGCGTAAATCATATTTGGCCACTTTTCAGGAGAGACATAAAACCACTTTTCTTAATATATTTACATCGAAATCGCGGTAAATCATTTTATTTTTCATGTTCAATTGTCTTTACAATTATGTATTTAAACACATATACGTTTTTAACCGAAAATAAAATAATAAATGTCTTAACCTCTTGCGTCCTGAAGTACACTGTATTGTACCTGTGTTGTTCTTTTTTTCCTGACAATGTTATTAATATTTTTACGCTGACAACACTTTTCACAGACAAATAGTATATATTTCTTCCGCCAGGATTTGTCAGTTGTGGCATTTATCACAAACTTATTATTTAAAACTTGTTTCAAAGTTTTGTAAAGTGCATTATTTAAAAATGGCGTCCGGTTCCTCGTCTCGCCCGGGTAAGTTATTTAATTTCTTTTGAAATAAGGAATATTTTAATGATATTTAGATTTAATATAGTTATGAAAGTAACATATTTACTTGTAAGATTATTAATTATGTATATATTGCTTTTTAAGTAATCCAATTTGTCAAAACAATAGCAGGTACATTGTAGTGTACCTCGGGTCAGTATTGTGACGTTTCATGTTGGTTTTGTTCTTTCAGTTCGGTTTCTGAATGACGATGATATTTTGAACATCCTCAATGGGAGCGATGTTGAAGTGTCCGACGGTGAAGATTCAGATGATGACAGTCTGTATGTCTTCGAAATTCCGGAAGCAACCTCTCCACCACCTCTGGATGAACCACCAGAGGATCTCTTCGAAGAGGAAGAAATAATGGATAGGCAGCCCAGACTTTTGCCATGGCTTTCAAAAGTGTGAGTATTTTAGTAATATTGAAGAGTGGAGTTAATTAGCTAAAGAATTTATGTAGAGTTAATTATCTTCTGAATATATATTATTCCCACATCATTGACCTATGTGACACCTTCTATCAATTGTATGTAAACCACAAGAGTTCACGTCGTACGAGTTCCTATTTGTGTTGTTCCCTGATATGTTAATCAATTAATGTCCTTATAATTTTTGTTTTACTGTTACAGAATGCCTACTGTAGGACCAGCCTCGGAAGAAGTTCTCAAAACCGAAGGAGACTCTTCCAAAAATGTTATGAAACTGCTGTTTGAATACTTGGACCTTCAGTTTTGGGAACTAGCGGCGGAGCAGACGAACCTGTATTCAATTCAGGAACGGCAGCACAGGTCCGTTAATACTAATTCCAGGGAGTTGATTAACTTCACTGGGGTCCAGGTGCTGATGGGCAGCTTAAAGTTTCCACAAACTCGGATGTACTGGTCGTTAGATTTAAGTATACCAATTATAACTAATTGTATGTCCAGAGATCGATATTTTGAGCTACGCAATTTTTTACATTTTGCGGACAATTTGCAGGACAGAACTAACGATCCAGATAAACTTTGGAAGGTCAGACCCTTCATTCATAACATCATCAAAAAAATTCACTCTTTGCCTAGAGCTTCTCATTTGTCAATAGACGAGCAAATGATTCCCTTTTCTGGACGCTGCCAGCACCGACAATATGTTCCATCCAAGCCCAACCCTCTCGGCCTGAAAAATTTTGTTCTTGCTGCAAGGGATGGGCTTGTATTGGATTTTCATATCTATGTAGGAGCTGGGACGGTCAGCGAAGAAGACAAAAAAGCTTTAGGCCTAGGTGCAAGTGTGGTAAAACTGTTGTGTCGTACTGTACCTAAGAATAATTCCTGCATCATTTATACAGATAGATTCTTTACAAGCTTAAAGCTTGCAGAAATGTTGTTAGTCGAAAAAATATTCATAACAGGTACAGTACGAACAAACAGGATTGGAGATGTTGTGAAGAAGCTGAAACCTGACAAAGATCTGGCACGGGGAAGTTGGGATGAGAAGGTACGCCAAGATGACAAAGTGTGTGTCGTCAAATGGAAAGACAACAAGTCTGTACTTCTCCTCTCAACTTCTGCAGGGAGCTCCCCTTTGGGGACTTGTAAACGATGGTCAAAGGAGGAATGTAGAAAAATTGACGTTCCTCAGCCAGCCATCGTAAAAAATTACAATACCTCAATGGGGGGAATAGATCTCTGCGATAGGCTCATTGCCTATTACCGTACGGCAATGCGTACCTGCAAATGGCCCGTAAGAGTGTTTAATCACTTCATAGATTTAATAATAGTCAATTGTTGGCTAATGTACCGGAGGAATTGTGCTTCTGAGGGAGTTCTTGCACGAGATAAGATGGGACTTTTGGCATTTAGGATGCGGGTAGCCACTGCCATGATCCACTACCAAGGTGGTGATATAGATTTCACCCCACGATCGGGCAGAGGCAGACCTAGAAATGCCTCCCCATCACCTCAATGTGAGCCAGAACCTCCGCAGAAGCACAGAAAGGTTATTCCTCAACCTATTCCCGAGGTACGTCTTGATAACGTAGGACATCTTCCACGTTTTCAAGATGAAGCGAATGCCTCAAAATGTCGATTTCCTGGATGCAAGTCTAGGTCTAAATTTATTTGTATTAAATGTAATATGTTTTTATGTGTAAAGAATTGTTTTGAAATGTATCATACTGTTAGATTATAAGATATGCACTAATTTTGTAAATTTATAATGTAAATCCTAATTTTATGTAGAAAATTGAAGTTTTTTTTAAGATACGTGTTTTTATTTTTTTTTAATATACTTTTAAAATGTCTTAGGATATCTTATGTGTCCTAACATTAGTTAAATTATTGTTTTTATTTGTAATTTCAGACTCTTGTAGTACTGAATTACATAGTAGGAAATTTTTGTTTTTCGCTACGTTGTGACCTGAGGTGCACTACAGTGGACCTTCTGTAATTAATAAACTATGTATTAAAAAAAAAAAAAAAAAAAAAAATTATGTTTTATTTACCCTTATAATAAAGAATAAAACAAAAAATATTTTTTTTGGTGCTTGGTTAAGCCTCGGGTCTCAAGAGGTTAAGTGGTGATGTTCAGTAAAATACGGCAAAAGTTTAGACTTACGCGGAAATTTATTCTTGTTGGGAGTTAGGTATATAATATCATTATAGTTTTAAAACACGGGAACGTGGAAACAAATGTTATTTTTTTTTTTTAATAATAATATTTTACAACAAAGTAATATTATGTTACATGACATTATTTAAACAAATAAAATAGTAGATAGGTACCTTATCATAAAAATACACAAATACACTCGAAGAATTTTTGTGTAATGATGTTGTTGAATTTCATGGAGAGACGAAGCAAAGCATTACTGAGGATGACATTCCTATTTTGATAGCCGCATCCATCGCTATAAATTATAACTGGACGAGCAGGGGCTTTGTTTAATTCTCCTACAATGTAATCAATAATGCAGGAGGTGAATACAGATGCCTCCAGTCCGGCGTGGGTTTCGTCAAACCAATATGTCATTACAGCCTTACTTGCCAAATTAAAGACGGTAAAATTATGCACACATAATTTTGTCTTGTAATAAATTGCACTTGCGTTTAAATTTGGCGCCAATTTGACTGCTTGCAAATCGTGAGTGAAAACGAGGCACTTTCCTTCCTTTGCCAGCTGCTTATCTTAATAGCCCAGCTACATTGGGTGTCATTGGGTGCAGGTAGCGATAAAATTCCGGCATTATTTATCAAAATGTGTAGCAAGGTAATCTCGAAGCCACTATTATTGCTCTTTCAATCCTCATTGAAAGAAGGTGTCTTTCCGGATCGCTGGAAGTGTGCTCATATTACACCAGTATTTAAGTCTGGGGCGAAAAATGAAGTCCGTAACTATCGTCCAATATCTAAATTACCGATATTCAGTAAGATATTTGAAAAAATTGTTCATGAACAACTGTATGACTGTGTCCAGTCTGTAATAATTGCTAACCAACATGGATTCATGAAAAAAAGATCAGTTGTCTCTAATCTTGCAACTTTCACTGAAAATATATCAAAATATATGGATGATCAAATCCAAGTTGACGTAATCTATACAGACTTCTCCAAAGCATTTGATAAAATTGATCACAGTCTTCTTTTATCTAAACTACTAGCTCTGGGAATCCACGGGGATTTGTACCGATGGCTTGTCTCCTATCTTAATGGGCGCACTCAAGGAGTAACTATTAATGGCTTCATATCTGAGATTGTAAATATACCTTCAGGTGTGCCCCAAGGATCTCACCTGGGACCGTTGCTGTTCACAATTTTCATCAACGATATTATAAAATGCTTTAATTATGCAAATATTCTACTCTTCGCCGACGATATGAAAATATTCTTTCCTATTAATTCTATTATTGACTGTTATAAATTACAAGAAGATCTATATAGACTTGATGACTACTGCATTATCAATCATCTCAACATGAACACCTCAAAATGTTATGTGATTACCTTCACTAGAAACAAAATAAAATTTGAACATAACTACTACATAGCCAGTCAAGTACTTAAAAAGGTTACACAAATTCGTGACCTAGGTGTTCTGCTTGACAGTAAACTTACATTCGAGGCGCATGTTGACATGATTGTGAAGAAAGCCCTTAGAATGTTAGGATTCTTATTCCGTATTGGAAAAGAATTCAATAATATTCAAACACTTAAAATATTGTATTTTTCTTATGTTCGTAGTCATCTTGAATTTGCTTCTCAGATATGGAATCCTCAATATAACATTTATGTAAAGCGCATTGAAGCCATCCAAAAAAAATTTGTCAATCATTTAAATTTTAAGATGAATATTGGTAACCACGGGATTAACAGCTCGATGGAATATTATGGACTAATACCATTAAAAACTAGAAGAGACTCCGCAGATATAATATATCTCTATAAAATTATCAGTGGCCTTATTGATTGTTCGCCCCTTTTGTCTGAGATTAATTTTAGAGTCCCTAGCTTTAGAACTAGAGATAAGTCACTTTTTCATCTTCAAAAATGCTCTACTAATCTCAGACAAAACGCTTTTATTTTCAGAGCTTGTACCCTATACAATAAGAATTTTAATTGTATTGACATATTTTCGTGTAGTTTAGGAACATTTAAAAAAGATACCTTAGCTATTATTAAATAATAATTAATAACATACTGCAAGTTATCATGTTGTTGATATGAACCCTGTCCAGTTACAAGTGACTCATTTTATAAACATCTGTTCAGTTTAGTTGTAGGTATATACATATATTGGTGATTATTGGTGTTGTGTGAGGATAAAATTGATATTTTGTAATTTACTTGTGTTCTTATATATCCGATGTTATGTTTACTTTATTTAGTATTTTGTATTTTCTGTAAATATTTTTTGCCCACGGGTACTGGACCCTTAGTTTGTTATTATAATTATTTTTTTAAGTGAAAACCTATCATTAGATATTATTTGTATTTTTTATAAGTTAATTATTTAAAGATGTAAAAAATCTGTTGGTTTTCCTAAATAAACAAAACAAAACAAAACACTACTCGCGAAGTTGATCGAAGTTGACCGAATACGATAGTGTGGGCACGAACTTCGCTTCGCTTCGGGCAACTTCGCTTCGCTTCGCCCGACTTCCGATTGTTGTCGGTAAATGCGCCCGAGTCAAAGGACTCGAAGCGTCACGGCATAAATAAACCAATCACTGACTGGTTGGACTGAGTTACTCGCGAAGTTGCACGAGTGTGTGGGCACGCACTTCGAACTTCGGCTAACTTCGTCGAGGACTTCGTTGAAGCGTCGAAGCGAGTAGTGTAGCGGCCGCTTTAACTTTTTCTTCATGTGCCTTATTTTTACGTACGATGTGTCTTTTCCAAACCTCATCGCTAATATTCCCAACGTCGCGTCGTGACCACAACATGTGTCACACCGATCTTTTTTGGGCATAAAAATACTCATGTTTTCTTTTTTAAACACATTTTCGAAAGTTCTGCGACTCATGGGACTTCCTACATTTTCCTTACAATAATCTAAATTAATATCATACAGTTGAGCCAAGCTTTTGATTATTGGTTGTGTACAGCTTTTTTGTAGATTTACGACAATAGTGCGATTCGAGTTTTGGAAGATCGTGAAAAAACTTCAGTAATAACATTTTTTTAGAATTTTCTCCTGTTGTTCGTCGCCTGTTCTGATTCGTCATGGATGACATCGGAATCATTGCAGATTCTGATTTTTCTGCCCAATACCTCACGGTCTATTCCTTAATCCCCAGGGTATTCAAAACGACATTTTGCAAACTTGGGCTGTAATATTTTCGATGGGCAAAAAATACACCAACGTGCCTTGTCTACGAGAAGCACTTGTTTCCGATCTTCTTTGTTTGGGTTCTTTTTTTCATTACATTAGATGCAACAAATTGTTTTCTCTGATCCCAATTTAGTTTTGACCAAAACATTTGGAAAATAGATTCTCTAGAACCTTGGTTAAGTTTGGGACAGTTTCGTAGTTTTGATCGAATGCACATTTTGGATTTGCAAGCTGGAACCATTTGACGAGCTTCTTTAGGCACATCGTGTACCATGTTGAATTTCCCATCTTGCAGTAAACTTCTTCTGTAGCCTAAATAATCTTTCCCTTGCATCCTCAATTTCTTGTTTAATAATCTTGATGAATCTGCGTGTATGTCGCCATCACTCGGCCGATTTGATGGGGATGCTATTATTTCCGAAGGAGATAATATAGTACCTGGTGTAGGAGTACTGTTATCCACCACCTGCATTTCAATTGAAGTTGAATCAACTATAATCTTTTCATTATTTATTATGACAAAAGATGTTGAATTATTATTAATGCTATGAATATCTTGGCATATGTATTCGGGAGATACCATCGAGATCAACTCCGCACTGTCTTCTGTTGTTGGTGGCTGATTTTGGGAATAATCAACGATAGAAAATTCCAAATTATTTATATCAATGTTTTCTATATTTTCATTTGTAGAACATTCACCAACTTTTTTTCCACTGCCCTGTTTGTCAGATAATGTATTTATTCCGAGTTCTTTGCACATGGCATCAACAAATAACTCATCATCGAGAGAATCAAACCTTTTGTTACTGAAATAAAAAAATTAATATATTTGTTTCGCTATATACTATTAGTAAAGTATAATATATAATTATTAGTAAAGTCACAAAAATTAAAAAGGACAAATCAAAAAAGAATGAATCAGCGCGTATCTCACGTTTTCCGATACAATGAAACGAATCATTGCGAAGTGTATCAACGCGTAAGTTCATAATGATTAATAATAACGTCTACCGTGTGCACAAAACAATGTTTGCAATATATAATTACTTAGTCTCATAATACATACCTTTTGTAAGACATCCGATGAACAGAAAACACATAAATTTTAAAAAAACTGTTGCGGCAATGACGGTTGGTCAACGACTGAGATAGGCGATGATTTTACCCAAACGGAAGGCAAATGAGATGCGCGGTGATCAAAGATATTAGAAGAACGAGATAATATGCTATGTTGGCCGCCGGACCGTAGGCGGAGTACTACCTAATTAGGGTACTTTGAATACTATCGGGACGTGTACGCACAGAAATCTGTTCTATGTATTAGTGCGGATACCTTAGCGTAAGCGAAGGTGTTCAGTAGTATTGGTGAACAAAACCGGCGACACTGGGCAAAACAATTCCACACAGTATGAACTGCTCATAACACATCTCGTTCTTCTAATATCTTTGGCGGTGATACTATTTTCGTTGTAGGACTATTTCCTTACATTGAAAAAATCCTATAATAATCCCAACGATGTAGGTTTATGACCGCCGTCGAATGGCATTTCAGGATGACTTACGCGGTGATGTTACATACGCGGTGATGGAATGCCGTCGACGATATGCTGCACAGGAATAATGTTTAACTGTTCCATTTTCCGGTACTGCCCCAGAGGAAATCGTCAGTACACTAAAATGCCCTCCCTGTATATGCTGCACAGAAGTAATTTTTAACCGTTCTGTTTTCCGGTACTGCCCCAAAGTAAATCGTCAGTATTCCAAAATGTCCCGCTTTCAAAAAGTGGGCATGCGCAACGAAAGTTTCAAATGGAATCTGGAAAAAATCTACTTTCATGCCCTGAATTCCGTTTCTTTTAATTCTACGATATAATGCTAATATGGGTTTCATTGCATTTCACAACACCTACAATAGGTTAGTAACTGGTAGCCTGGAATACAAACTTATTACGGTAAAGTCTCCTCCGTACTCCGCAGTCCGCTTACTTCTAAATATGCCCATATTATTGAAATAACCCTTTTTTTCAACTTAATTTAAACAAGGGATAACCATTTACATCGAGGAGACGGGAAAACAGGCACAAATTATCTCTATTAGGTTATCAAGTTCTTAACACATAGTTTGCGGGAGACGCTTAAACGCGTCTTACGTATTTGCACACTATTGGTAAAGTGCGGGAGACGCCAAAACGCATTGTACACTGAGTAACATTACATTTCGTTTTTTTAATCTTTACATTTCTTCAGTGTTATAGCGATATTGTTTCGTTCAAGACATTCTCTATTTTCGTTTCTGTCTACATTCCGCTTTAAAAATTTTGTGCAAAATACCTGTCATTGTATGATACATTGGTAATGTGTGTTGTGCTTGAAAAGTTATTTGTTACATATTGTTTTCATAATAAAGTGATATTTTTTCATTAAAAATTCACAATAAAAATGGACTACGGTAATGATGTGATGTACCTTTACATAGAGGGAATTGTTTCCAACGATTTCATACGTTCAAACAATATTAGTGTTTATTATTTTGTAGGTATTTTACAAAAATGTTGAACGTGCATAAAATGAAAAAAATCTTAATTTTAACATACAAAAATTGGGAACTTGCCGTCTAGCAGTGCCCTCACTGTTTTTGCGCTAAAATTGTCAAATTAAGCCAAATCTCGACGGTATGAGAAGTTATTAGGAACTTACCTTGGAGCAAACGTATTATGCTTCATTTTAGTTGAAACAATAAAGGAAAAACATGGAAAAAACAGAAAATAGCTTGAGATAGAAATTATAAGCGGCCATGTTGATTTCTAATGATGTTATTATTTTTACAAGTTTACTATACTACCTAACCAGTGGGACATTTTGATAAATATGTCATATTTATTTTGAGTGTAAAAATGAAACGAAGTGAAATTTGTTCTAAGTGAAAGCTTTGCACCTGAGAACAATACCACGGGCACAGTTTGAGATCATCAGGAATTAGTAATAATGTCGGGAAAGTGTTAAATTTTATTGGGCACTCGTAGTCAGCGTATACCCAAAAATTGTTTAAAAATACTTGCCTTAATGCAGCTGTAGGCAGACTGATAGAACCTAAGCGCAAGCCAAATACTAAGTTTGGTGATCGCGCTTTCGGAGTATCTGGGCCGAAGGCTTGGAATAAACTTCCTCCGGAACTAAGATCCATAACAAGTCAAACAGAATTCAGGTCTAAACTAAAAACTTACCTTTTTAAGCTGTCGTACCCTTAAATTAAATATACCATTCCTAAGAAAAAGTCCACTTATATTCAATTTTTCAATTAAGTCCTAAATCCTGTATCTAAATTTCACCAATAAACAATTAGAAAATGTTAATTAAGTGTTAATCTCAAGTGACCTACCAGGTAAGTATTGTACTGTATATTTTCTCCATAAATAGTTAAGTAATAACATAGATCACTGTAGAAATGTATTATAAGTTTGTACAGCGCCCTTGAGGTGTTTTTGCACAAAAACGGCGCTATACAAGTCATCCAAGTATTATTATTATTATTATTACCCTAATTTTTATTTTATTTTATTTTCAGTGTTCCATGAATTAAATGGTACTAACGTTTCTTCTAGCCCCGCGTGTACTATCGGGAATACCAGGGGCATTTCTCTCGGCTTTGGCCTTGAAACCCATTTGAAACCGCCACGCCCACCTCATTATTCTTATAGAAAACGAATAATATGGCTAAAAGCTTAGATCTCATTGGTTAGAGCAGAAGGATTGGTTTGATCTCTCGCTCTCTACCATAATGACTCGTGTAACAGAAAGAGATGACGGAAATTTTGTCGTTTACTGTTTTCAAATCATTCAAACAAAATGAGAGTGGTTTCTTTATTTTTTTTATTTTATTTATTTATTTTATTACAAGATAATACATTACAAAATGATAACAAAGTAATAATGTATTATTCCCAATGAGTTTATAAAACTCATTTCGGGAAAGACAACATTAGAAAGGACAAGGCAAATAAATAAAATACATTAAAATAAATAAACGCAGATGTTATTATGGAGTTCCAGAGAAAGATTGTGTTAGTCATTAATGAAACTGCTAAGGAAATAGCTTTTAAGAGATTTTGTCAATGTTTTTTTGTTCGTTGCCGGAAGTTTTAAATTACTAGGTAATGCGTTATATTGTTTATGTGCAGTGTATTGTAAGGAGTTAATTCCAAATTTGGTCGTGTAAGTAGATGACGATAAATGTATTTGATTTTGTGATCGTGTTTTGTGCTGGTGTATGTCAGAATTAAAGACTGGTTTAGTGTTGGTGTGTGAGGAGTGTTGAATTATTTGTAGAATGGCAGTTGTGATGTTATACTTTGGCAGGACTGTAAAAGGAAGTATTTGTGTCTGTGAGTATATATCTTTGACATGTGTATCCCATGGCAGATTATATATATTACGTACGGCTCTATTTTGAATTACTTGTATTTCGGAACTTTTTTTTTTGTAATGGTTCCCCAGATACTAACTAGATAACTCAGGTGGGAGTGGATCATAGAATAATATGTTGAACGCAGTAAAGATGTGGGGAGCACACCTTGGAGTCGATAAAGTACACCGGTTATCGGGGAAATTTTGGATTTTACATACTCAACATGGGAGTTCCACGAGAGGTTAGAGTCTATGAGTAACCCCAAATATTTCGTTACTTGAACATGTTGTAGCTTTTCGTTTCCAAGAATGATATTCATACCCATGTTATCTTTTTTCCGAAAGTAAGGTAATGGGTTTTTTTAACATTGAGGCTTAATTTATTTAATCGAAGCCATTTAGCCAGCTTTGCGAGATCTTTATTCATTAGAGCTTCAAGTTCCTTCAGATTTTTACAATGATAGTAAATCACAGTATCATCAGCGTAAAGTTGAAGTTTTCCCGAGATGCCATATTTAGTTATATCATTGATGTATAGTAAGAAAAGTAGAGGTCCTAGAATCGAGCCCTGTGGCACTCCACATGTGATTTTTCCAACGCCGCTTAGGTTCCCTCCGTTATCGACAAGGCAAAATCTATCAGCTAGGTAACTTCGTAGCAAATTTAAGGATTTCCCGACTATTCCCAAATGTTCCATTTTTTGTAGAAGTATTTCATGATCTACCGTATCAAAGGCTTTTTTCAGATCTATAAATATAGCTGCCACATATTCGCCCTGGTCTATGTACTGCTGAATGTCAGAAATGAAATCGAAGGTGGCACATTGGGTATTGGAGTTTTTCCTAAAGCCATATTGCTGTGGTATTAGGATATCGTTGCTAGAGATGTATTTTATCAGTCTATCTTTGATAATTGACTCGAACACCTTTGAAAATACCGATAAAATCGATATTGGACGATAGTTAGAAATACACTTCTTGCAGTCTTCTTTAAAAATTGGTATAATTTTTGCTAGCTTTAACTGGTTTGGAAATATTCCCGAGCCTATGGAGAAGTTGATAAGTTGGGTTATGTGCCCCGATAGTTCTTCTTTACAGGTTTTAAGAATGCACGGTGTTACTCCATCGATTCCTGCCGCTGCATTCGACCTAAGTTTCGAGATGACCTTTGTTACCTCATCCTTATTCGTCCTAGTCATATATAAGGATTGTCGTGCCTTTGGTTCTACATATATTGTATTACAGTCATCCGGGAATGATGGAATGGCAGCTGCCAATTTTTCTCCAACTGACAGGAAAAACTCATTAAATGCCAACGCTATTTCACGGGGTTCCCTAATTTCACAATTATTTACGATTAGAGATTCAATTGTGTTGGTGGGTTTATGTACACGGTTAGACAGAATTGAGTTAATGGTTTTCCAAGTTTTTTTTGGGTTAGTTAGGCTTTGTTGAAAGCTATTGATGTAATATTTGTTTTTCAGAGTTCTCCTATAATTAGTTATTATGTTTCTTAGTTTATTTTTACGTATTGCAAGAGTAATATTACCTGGGTCTTGTTTCCACTGCTTGTGAAGCTGGTTTTGTTCCTTGATTAGAAAATTCAGTTTAGAATCAAACCAAGGTGTATTTAGATGTTGCCGCTTTCCTGTTTTTACGTTTGGTGTAGTTTTACCTGCTTCTAATGCATTTTTGACATAATCATTAAAATCTTTGTAACCGTCTTCGGGTTTGGTTGAGTTGATAGCAAATTTGTTAGTCGCAATATAAGATTTTACCGCCATACTGTTGATGATAGGTTTAGTAAAGCGTGGTTTAGTTCTATTATTAAACCATTTTTTTAAATTATTCTTAAAGTCAACAATTAGTATATTATGGTCACTAAGCGGGTCATCTATATTCGATATGGTTGTTAAAATGTTTTGTCTGTTTGATATAACGTGATCTATAATAGTGCTGCTTGTATCAGTGACTCTCGTGGGATATGATTTATTTTGTATAGAGAAATCGTATGTTAATAAGGTGTTGATAAAATTTAAAGAAGAGGGTGTGTTTATGGAAGTGTCAATGTTGAAATCACCGAGTATTAATGTATCTTGTCTGCTTTTGTTCAGTATTTTTTCAAAATGTGTTAGGAAATCGTGCATGTTGTTTGGGTTATAGCCCGGCTACACTACTCGCGAAGTTGATCGAAGTTGACCGAATACGATAGTGTGGGCACGAACTTCGCTTCGCTTCGGGCAACTTCGCTTCGCTTCGCCCGACTTCCGATTGTTGTCGGTAAATGCGCCCGAGTCAAAGGACTCGAAGCGTCACGGCATAAATAAACCAATCACTGACTGAGTTGGACTGAGTTACTCGCGAAGTTGCACGAGTGTGTGGGCACGCACTTCGAACTTCGGCTAACTTCGTCGAAGCGTCGCAGCGAGTAGTGTAGCGGCCGCTTTAGGTTTTCGATAAATGGCATAAATGTTGACTGGTTTCCTATTACTGCTGCAAACACTAATACCTAAAAATGAATTTTCGTTGGAAAAATTTTCAATGATAGAGCACTTCATAGAATCCAGAACATATATGGCCACACCTCCTCCTCCTTCATTTGGGCGAGAAGAAAAAGCACTGTAAAAACCATTTAAGCAAAAGAACTTTTCTTCTCCAACATCAAGCCACGTTTCAGTAATGACAAGAACATGAACAATATCGCATAATCTTCTGACCTTTTCCTCAATTTCGTCAAACTTGTTTCGTATACTTCTGGCGTTCATATACATTATTCGCAGACAGTTCTTCATGGGAGTATAGTCATCGATAGTTAGGCACTTGTATACACGCGGGTTGTCATTTGCTGCCGAAATACTATCATTTCGCGTCGAAAATATTGCTTGTTAAAAATCTTCGTGATAAAATCATAAAGCCAGTGTAGTGTTAGCGAGTTACAAGCATATTTTCAACCTACCTACGTAAGTTCAAGTTTAAAGTGAATTGACAGTTTTTAGGTTATTACGTAACATACTTGGCATATGTCTTCCTCCACAACGTATAAATGTTATTTATTATATCGACCAACTTATTCATGTTATTGATTAGTGTTATCCTGTATTGTCTTAATGTTTTGGTGAAATTAAAATTTTGAAACATATGTAACCATGAGTTCAAAATAGGCAGAAAAATGTCGGAATTCATCGTCGTACTGTCGGACAATCATGTTTTGGAATTTTTCTTGTAATTTTGGGTTTCTTCTTCTCAGATTAACAAGTTTCATCTTAAGGAAATAAACTGTAAAAGTTCATTTTCTTAGTCAGATGAATGAGAGCAATTATGTTGTCTATGGTCGCATCTTTTTTAAATGGCCTCGAGTTTCCTCTACCTTGTCTACTGCTCTGCTCCGCACGGTAGGTAGTGCTTGTATATCTATGGTTAAGTACTGTATAAGAGTATGTATGAGACGATGTATGAATGTGAATGAGGCAAGGAGTGTGTGCCAAGACCGAGTTGTTTGGCGGTCCGTCCTCTCTGCCTACCCCTGCGGGGAAACGGCGTGATGGTTAGTTAGTTAGTTAGTTAGTTAAGTACTGTATAATTCCGTTACATACAAAAAGCCCGAAGATATCGATCTAGAGAGTGGTATATTTATGGGGAATACCAACCTATGAAAATATCGTTGACAGAAATTATTGAAAATGGTTATCATCCCATACAATTTTCATTTTACGTAATTAAAAATTATAATGTTAAAATTAAAAATTCCCCATATGCAGATTGTTGTCTTTTATAGTAATTAAGTTGAATCAAAAGGTTTCAAAAGCAGGTAAACAATCGTGTCATTGGTTTTTAAAACATGTAAACTAGTATCCGTAAATAAACTGAATAAAATACTCGCCTAGTGTCTGGCGTGTCTGCTAGCGTGGTCAATACGTCAAACATAAATATACCACTCTCTAACTTTTCTCACAATCTTGACGAAGTGCCTGTTTTATCTTACTCCCCAAATTCTTCATCTTGGTTAGATGCTCCATTTTCCATAGACGAGTTAAAAAGAGCCACGGAAGATCTAAAAGACTCATCTCCGGGCAATGACGAAATCTTGAACATATTCATCCGCCACACTGATGACGATTCCCTTTCCTACTTTCTCTCTCTCATCAATATCTTCCTGGACTCTGGTATTATTCCCCCGGACTGGAAAATTGAAAAAATCATTCCCATTTGCAAAAGTACCAAAGATCCAAGTCTAGGCTCAAGTTACAGACCGATTTCTCTCTCTTCAACACTTTGCAAAGTAGCTGAAATAATGATTAAGAATAGATTAGACTCGTTTGTAGAGAAAAATCATATTCTTCCCCCTTCCCAGTTTGGATTTAGAAAGGGTAAAAGTACCCTTGACAACCTTGCCTCTCTTGTTACAGATGTCAAATTAGCGTTATCTAAAAACGAATATTGTATTGCAGTATTTTTAGACATCTGTGGAGCATACGACAATGTAAATATACCCATGCTTAAAGAAAAGTTACTGGCGATTGGTATTCCTCCTAAATTGGTTCAATTCATTATCAATTTGCACTCCGAGAGAACTGTTTTTGTAGATGGATCCGAATCCTCTCCCCACATAAGACAAATATTCAAAGGACTCCCGCAAGGGTCTGTCTTAAGCCCGATACTGTATAATATTTACACATACGATCTGGAAAAATCTATTAATTTCATGTGCAACATACTCCAATATGCTGACGACTTAACGTTTTACAAAATATCCGCCAATCTTTACATCGCAGCATCAGCAATTAACAACGCTCTTAGAAAACTCTTGGCGTGGTTAAATATTAATGGTCTTGAACTTTCCCCTGCCAAAAGCAAAGTTGTCATCTTCACTCGTCGCCGAAAGCTTCCGGATATTCAGGTAATATTTGGCGATGAAGTGATCCCTATCTCGAAGGAAGTTAAGTTCCTTGGAATGTTTTTGGACTCCAAGCTTACTTGGAACTCTCATATAAATCACGTTGTTACAAAATGTGAAAGCAACATCAATCCCCTTAGATTTCTAGCCGGAGTATGGTGGGGATCCCACCCAGCTTCTTTAAAATGCAATGCCCTCATCCGAAGCCATCTCGATTACGGATCTTGTCTGTTTGATCCAATGTCCACGTCAAATTCTCATAAATTAGATAAAATCCAGTCAAAATCACTTCGCCTTGTCTTAGGAGCCATGAAATCTTCTCCAATCAACGCAATGCAAGTGGAATGTTGCGATCCTCCCTTACATATAAGAAGGCGATGCCTGGCAGAAAAATATGTTTACAAAATATGTTCAATAACATCCCATCCCTTGATTCCTATACTTCAATCGTTAAAGTATGAGGTTAATTCAAATCACTTTTGGAAAAATCATACCTCTCCACTTTTTTATGATTGCTACAACTCTTTCCTGGATTTATCTACAAACACCTATCTCAATGAATCTCTTCCTTTATACTCATACCCCTACGAAAGCCTTACTAGAAAGTAGATTTCTATCTGGATATATATATATATATATATATATATATATATATATATATATATATATATATATATATATATATATATATATATATATCCAGATAGAAATCCGAAGGTCCATCAATTTATCGGAATAAGTATAAAAAACTTTAAAAACTCAACTCAATTAAATAATTCAGAATTTAACACAATTATTGAAAACAACTGGCAAAATTACATAAAATTTTTCACAGATGGCTCCAAACTCAGTCAAGACTCCCATTGCGGGGCCAGTGTCTATGTTCCTCACAGAAAATTGTGTTTCCCACACAAACTTCCCAAAGAATGCTCCATTTTCTCTGCTGAATGCATAGCTATCATAGAAGCTCTTCAACTCGTCAAATCATTAAATATTAAAAACGCACTCATCCTTTCAGACTCGCTTAGCTCACTACAAAAAATAAGCGCATCCCCACTCAATTCCAGTAGCGACTCTCTAATCTACTCGATCAGGAACCATAGGTTCGACGGCCGGCATAGTCCAGTGGTAACGCATTGGACTGCCATTCCGAAGGTCGCGGGTTCGAACCCGGCGTGCGCAAATAAAATTTTATTTGATTAATTTGTGTTATTTCACAATTAATTAATTAAAATAATATATAGTATATTTGCGGCAAGTTCCAGAGTGGAAGATACTACCAGTATCGCCCTGGTGTAAGACCACCATTCAGAATTGAAACGTTGCTCCAAATGGCTTTAGCCGTGTTTAGTGACTAGATCTGAATAGCCAGGTACTTCCCCACCTTCCTCTTTCCCTTCCCCACTTACCTTCAGCCTCACAACATCCCCCAATTGGGGATGCCATAGTCTCACTGGCTCCAGACGGGAGCAGTTGGGACTCTTGTGAGGTATTCACTGTAAAAAAAAAAAAAAGGAACCTACTGTATTCCATGTCACTGGTTCATGCATCAGTGGTCCTAGCCTGGATACCGGGCACCTCGGTATTACTGGGAATGACATGGCTGATTATATTGCTAAGGAAGCCACTGCCCATGGTCCGTTAAGTGATATCCCTATTCCGGTTAGAGACCATTTCCCTATTCTAAAAACTAAGTACCAACTCCAATGGTCTTCTGAATGGAAAAAATCTTCTCTGATAAAAGGTCACCAGTACTCATTAATTCAACCTTCTAATCCTGTTAAGCCCTGGTTTCACAAATACACTACCATGCCTAAAAAATATATTTCTTCCTTAACCCGAATGCGGCTGGGTCACACTTGTTGTCTTAGCCATCTTGCCAGGTTCCACATAGTCAGTTCGCCATACTGTGATTGTGGGTCAGAGGATACTCTGGACCATAATTTTTTTGAGTGTCCTATCAATGACCAATTTCCAAACTTCATGCATGAATTGGTAAAACTTGATATTAAATTGCCTACCAGTATACCCTGCCTTCTTAGTCTAAACACTACTGAAATTTACTATTTGTTGGCAAAATTTATTTATAAAAATGGCCTTAATATCTGACCATAATAATAAATATAAACCAAATTTCTTTCACTTTCATTTGTATTCATTTGTTCAGGTTCCTATTTTCATCTTTATTTTCATCTATTTTTACTAATCCCAACTCTGCATATTTTGACTGAGTTAAAACACTATTCTTTATGCATTTGTATATTTTTCTTGATTCTTTTATTGTATTTGTTTATATTCATTTCAAAGTAATGTTTTAAAAAAAATAATGCTTCTAATTTTGGAAAAATCTGTTCTTTTAAATAACAAAAAATGCCCACTACTATTGTGCACAGGTTCCTATTTTCATAATTTTGTAATTACCTATTATTACCAGCTCTGTATTGTTTTTGTTATGTTATGTTTATGTTACACCCATGTTATGTTTATTATATGTTATTTTCATATTATGTTATGATATGTTTATGTTATGTTCATGGTATGTTTGTGTTATGTTTATCTTTATGTTTTATAATCACATTTGTTTACTCCAATATGCTGTGTTTGTTTATAAGATTGCCAATTTCATAATTCTGTTTAAAAAAATACGCTACTAATTTTAGAAAAATCTTTGGTTAAATAACGAAAAGCGCCCACTTATATTGTACACAGGTTCCTATTTTTATAATTTTGTGATAATCTACTGTTACCAGCTCTGTACCGTTTATGTTAAGTATGTTATGTTAGGTTTATGTTTTGTTTATGTTATGTTTATGTTATGTTATGTTATCTTTATGTTATGTTATGTTATGTTTATGTTATTTTTATGTTATTTTTATGTTATGTTTGGTTTATTTATGTTACGTTATGTTATGTCATGTTGTGTAATCAATTTTATCCTGTAATTTGTTGTATTTATTAATAAGAAAAATGTTGTAATGTATGGGCAAGATCACTCTTAATGAGTGAAAGCCAATATAAAGAATAAAAAAATAAAAAAACTTTTCTCACTTTTTGTATCTAACAGAATTATACAGTACTTAACCACAGATATACAAGCAGTACTTACCGTGCGGAGCGGAGCAGTAGACAAGGTAGAAAAATCTCAAGGCCATTTAAAAATAAGATACAACCATAGACAATATAATTGCTCTCGGCCTACTCCTCGGGCTAGTGAGTGCCCAAAAAACTATTTTAAAAATAAAAATTTCCTTGAAGCAGAAAAATGTCGAAATGTTTTCCAAGGGCAAGGTTCATCCGACTAAGAAAATAAACTTTTACAGTTTATTTCCTTTAGATGAAACTAGTTAATCTGAGAAGAAGAAACCCTAAATGACAAGAAATTTGCAAAAAACACTGAAGAAAATTTCCAAAACATGATTGTCCGACAGTACGACGATGAATTCCGCCATTTTTCTGCCTATTTTGAACTCATGGTTACATTTGTTTAAAAATCTTTAATTTCACCAAAATAATAAGATAGTACAGGATAACACTAATGAATAAAACATGAATAAGTTGGTCGATATAATAAATAACATTTATACGTTGTGGAGGAAGACATATGCCAAGTATGAAGTATTGTTTAACAAAAAACCGAACGAATAACCTAAAAACTGTCAATTCACTTTAAACTTGAACTTACGTAGGTAGGTTGAATATCGTCGCAATAATTCGTAGACTGCGTAGCTCCAAATTTTTCGAAAACACGTTTTTAATGCCATCTAGTGTTAAAATTAGTCCCGCATCGACTAGTAAAACTCGAAAATTAAAAAAAAAATTAACCTTTTAGATAAACACAAATTAGGAAACTGCGTAAAATAATGGTGCCATTTTTACTCGCGAATACTTCGAAACTCCTTAATTCAGTATTGGCCGGTGAGCCGTGCACGCTTGTTGTGTTTTTGACTGAGGAAATTTATTTACGGTGTAATAGTTTTACCGTGAAATTAACTGAGATAACTTGATTAATCAATTTTGAACATTTTATAACCTTAATTTTAATTGTGAAGTCACGAATAGTGTTTTGTATCTGTAGTCTAAACTGACGTCTTCTGCACCGTGTGACGCTCTGCCGTAGCTCTCTTGTTTTATGTGCCTCTGCGGTTGCGTTCACCGCTTTTACAGTGGTACCTGCTTATCACCACACGCCCTCCTGATGTCATCATCACTGCACGAATTGATTTAACTAACCCGGAGCCCTTCGCGTCCTACCTAATAGGTCGTTGTTCTGTGATTATCTCTTCTTCAAGGTCACCATCTCTTTGCAAGTGGATCTCCTCCTGATGCATATCCGGATCCGGTTCTTCACTGTCCTCTTCAAACAAACCCAAAATATTGACAGTGGAACGTGCGGCAATTCCATCTCGTCTCTCCTCAGACACAGTCCGTTCTCTGTCAGGCATCTTCCGCGGGTCAAGCACATGTCTTGGTATGCCATCTACTTCGATGTTGTTGACTGAAGTAAGTCCTGTCACCCTTCCATGCACGATGTGCATCTCCCATCTACTGGCTTAACCGCAAGAAGATCGCTCACTTAGAACTCAGTCAATACTTCCTCTTCTATATTCACTTGCGCAGAAGGGTGTCTCCACGAGTAAGTGTGAACTATACTAGACAGCGCAACACCTTGATCATCCTGACTTTTTGCAGCCAAAGATTGTACCAAAACACTGCCTGCAGGGGATCGCTTCCACTTTTGGCTGCAGTTCTCTTTATTGTTTGATGATGTCGTTCAACTATACCGTTTCCAGCTGGTCGGTATGCCGCGCGAAATCTTTGACGAACATTCCATCTCTTACACTTATCTGTAACACTGTAGGAACAAAATGCAGTACCATTGTCCATGAAAACTACTTTGGGCGGGCCTCTTTAACGAAACACTTCTTCCAAATGTCTGATAATCGAAGCTGCATTATCTGACTCGATTTCCCGCCACACGGCAAATATACTTGGACCGCAATCGATAAATGTGAGTAAACATTTCCTACCGAAATGAGTAACATCAACTGCCAAGCGACTCCAGGTTGTCACAACATTAAGATTACCCGCTTAATGGGATGATGGCGGAGGGTCAATTGTCCTGCATTGTACGCAGGAACGCACGCATCTATCGACGTCCTTTCTTCTCGCCTCGGGATCGACCAGCTGGGCAAGATGAAGCGTTCACTTTACTCCAAAGCGATGCTGAGCAAGAAGAGTTTCTACGCTTAAAGCACATGTTTGCTCACCAGTTCCACTTTCAAGTCTCTCCCACCTATCTTCACACTATGAGGAGTCTCTTTCACAACGTTTCCGGTCATGGCTACTCTCTGCCCGGGTCTTGCAAACCCTAGTAAGTACATCAGTTTTATTTCTACAGGACAACAAGGGTGATCGGCAATGTCAGATCAAATTCTTCTACAATCTCCTTCATCAACCCCAAGCGTCACTTAACGAGCATCTCTGACACGACTACTCCCGGTCAGTGTAGATCTCACCCAGCACAAAACCGTCGCCGAATCTGTAATGATCTCCAGAGTTTGATGATTTCTCTTGAGAGTCAGATTTAATCCCTTAAGGAAGGAAAAGTACCAGCATTTACAAGACTTAAAACAGACATTAGAAAAGGATTACCACCCCTTTTACGATAACCTTCCGCATCATTAAAATGCATCTAAATAGACTACCTCGACATATACATACATTGTTGTGTTTTATTTTGTGAATGTAAAATTCCTAACTCCCAAATTTCCCGCTAGGTTGTTCATAAAACTGTTCGCAGAAAAGTATGTATCTTTTGTAAAATACGTATCTCCATTCTCGGTTTTTATGTAAACTTCCTAACTCCGATTTGAAATAGAAAGCGTTAACTTACAAAAGTTTAATGATTGAAAATAAATTTCGAAATATATTATATGTTCGAAACATAAATAAAAAGAATGAGCCGTCTTTCATTTTTTTTCACTACGAGGTTTTTTGTGCCTCCTGTAAAATTTTACATTTGGTGGTTACGCATTCTACGAATTAATGCGACGATATATATTTGTAACTCGCTAACACTATACTGGCTTATATTGTATTTTTATCACGAACAACTTTAACACGCATAATTTCGACGCGAAATGATAGTATTTCGGCAGCAAATGACAATCCGCGTATATAAATAAACCACTGTCATTTTGTTTGAATGATTTGAAAACAGTAAACGACAAAATTCCGTCATCTCTTTCTGTTACACGAGTCATTATGGTAGAGAGCGAGAGATCAAACCAATCCTTCTGCTCTAACCAATGAGATCTGAGCTTTTAGCCATATTATTCGTTTTCTATAAGAATAATGAGGTGGGCGTGGCGGTTTCAAATGGGTTTTAAGCATAGATATATAACACCCATAGTAGACTAGATCGCCAATCACCCTACCTCCCGTATAGCAGCGCCCGTGGTGATTTGAAGAGCCGATCCGCCATCTTGTAAAGGTCAGCTGTGACTTGTCTGCTTGTGTACAATGGATAATTGATTGCAAGTTTATCAAGTTTAATTAAATATTTTGGATTGTTTGAACCATGGCTGTGGCGTGTGCAGCATGGGGTTGCACCAACAGACGCGACAAGAAGAGAAAATTGGAATTTAATTAGAAATATAGTATACATTTCATAAAAAGATGTTTAAACAAATATTTATTTATATATATATACGCCTTAAAAGGCTTTTACATAGAAGTGATACATGATGCAGTGTACATAGGAGAATATGTATTATACAGGAGATATTGACAGTAAATAGATATAATCCATTTAAGAAGGTACAAAATACACACTTGTAAAATTGTGATTACAAGTATAATAAGAAAATATTAAAAAAAATATGAAGCAATATTAGTAAAACGTAAGAGTAACATAAAGTAAAAAAGAAATTACAACAACACTACATATAAGACAAAACATTAAAACTAATTTACCAACGCTACTCTAATTTGTATGATTCAACAAAGTGTTGGTGTAGATTATACTTAATTCTATATATGGAGTCAATAAATAAATCAATAGCGCCCCCATACTTGTTGCCCAGATCATGCATCCTATTGGTCAGTGAGTGTGTCTGATAGTTGGTCGAGTATGTATTACAGAAAAATGTTATATTTTGTCTTGTATTCCTAGTCGGCACATGTAGTTTAATAGTGGCAAGGATGGCAGGACTATCAATTAAATTGTTAATGACTCTGTTAACACAACCAGGTCTGAAATAATTCTCCTGTCAGACAGTGTTATTAGATGCAATTGATTCATCAAACTGACATAATTAATGTAATCAATAGGAATTCCGCGCTGAAAATTTACGTACTTAAGAAATTTGTGCTGAACTCTTTCTATATTATTGGAGTGAACATTATATAAAGGGGACCAAATAGGTGAATTATACTCCAATTGACTTCTGACTAATGAAATATAGAGGGTTCTCATACAATCTATGGACTTAAAATTAAATTAATATTAGTTAAAGTTCTGCAAAGGAAGCCAAGCATCTTTAAAGCCTTATTAGATATATAGTTGATGTGTTCAATAAATGACAAGTTTTCATCGAATATTACACCCAAGTCACGAATATGTGATACTGGTATTAATTTAATATTATTTCATGTAGTATATTATAACTGATAATATACTACATCAATATAATAATATAGTAATAATAATATAATGTAGTTTATTATAACTGATAATATACTACATAAAAATATGTTCTTAATGTACGATAGAATGCATGTATTTTGAATTCCCGCCGTAATCTGACTCTTTCAAGATGGCTTCAAATTCCTACGGCAATGGCCGCCAGGTTGGCGATCTAGTCCACTATGGGTGTTATATATCATTGGTTTTAAGGCCAAAGCTGAGAGAAATGCCCCTGACGTCAAACATCAACATGCGTCAAACTGTCAAACAATTTTTATTTTTTTTATTTTTTATATTGGCTTTCACCCATTAAGAGTGATCTTGGCCATACATTACAACATTTTTCTTATTAATAAATACAACAAATTACAGGATAAAATTGATTACACAACATGACATAACATAACGTAACATAAATAAACCAAACATAACATAACTGTCAAACAATGTCAAATTTCAAAGGCCGAACCAGTGTTGCTATATTTAAGAAAGAATTAATGCAATTTTATAAAAAAAAAAATTTTAAACAGGTACCTTTTTGGAGTACTTGATATGTCCCTAGGTATCTACGTGACTTGAATTCACAGAAAGACCAAAGTGAACACGTGCGCCAGCATTTGCCTCTGTAGTTTCACACGCAGATTGAGGCGGCAGTCCGCATTATTAGACCTTAAATATTTAGTGAATAGCCTGGCCGGCAACCGCAATAAAAATTTAGAAAGCCAACTTAGAAATACACCCATAAACTCGTAAATCTGAAATGGGTGTATTGTTAAGCCAGCGACCCGGCAATAAAAAACCTTCGCCCAAGGCTAGACTATATTGCAATTGTTTGAAGGTCTTTTGTACAAATGTAATTTTAACATATTTTAAAATAATAATAACTAGCGGTGAGAATGGCGATGCCAGCGCCACGGACTCAGACAACGTACCGAAGTGGTGTAATTCGGAACCACTTTAGTTCCAGCACCCCACCATAGGCGTGCTACGATCGCCGGATTCCGCAGCAAGACAGATTCCGCAACCGACAGTTAACAGTCCCCAGTCAGAGAGTGATCATCTCGCCGCCCCGTGAGGCGGTCGCCGAGACGCTTCCGCCCAGGAAGCTGCCCTCTCGGCAGTTCCCAGTCAGCACTCGACAGTTCCCATTCAGCACTCGACAGTTCCCATTCAGCACTCAACAGTTGATTTTTCCGCACTCGACAGTCATCATCTCGGGAGTCATTATCTTGCCCTCCCCCTTGGAGCGGCGCCGAGGCTCTTCGGACCAGGAAGCTGCCCTCTCAGGAGTCGCTGCCTGCCGACTACGCCCTTCGGAGCCTTGGCCCAGGCTGAACTAATCCCGCCCTTTGGATTCAACCCAAGTTGCCGCTTGTGTTATCGGTGATAAGTGCGAACGTGGAGATCCGCGGTTCCAGATAAGAATTATAATTTAAGACTATTATTAAGCCTAGACTAAGACTAACCCTTAACTTTATATATTTTTAAAATAAAATTTTAATAGTGTTTGTAACTAAGTAACTTCTTTTTTTCTCGTTCTTCCTTTTCTTTTACATGAATAGTATTATTATTAACTACTCCATTCAGTATAGTAATAAAATAACATACTGATGTCGCGACCTAAGAACACAATTAATTGTTTATTCGGATTTTTATTACGCAGCACTGTGTGGATGATACGAACAAGTTTCAACATTAGTTAGGAACATTATTTTTCCATTCCCAAAATTCTATAAAAAAATTCACACGATTTTTTAAGCCGATTAAATGTCTGCAAGTGGCTTATTTTTACACTTACTAATAACAGAAAATACCAAAGAAAAATCGGATTTTTTAATTAAAAAAAAAACAAAAAAAATTGTTAGCCCGTCGTGATCTTCCCGTGGCTCGGTAAAGGTAAGGAAAGATATCGACAAAACCGTAGGACCCGGCGCAGAAAAATCCTACAGTGGCTGTGCTGTAAATCGTTGTGAACTTTATTTTTCTGCACAGAGCCTTTTTAGCATTAGGATTATGTATCGATTCTTTACCTGATCGTTAGACAGCGGGCTATGATTTAGTCAGCGGCATTTGCAGGAGTTTCTTGGTTAAATTACCGTTTGATTTAAATGTCCAGCTGAACGGTAATTACGGTAACCAGGCGATTATTATTAAGGCGAAATAAGATCCCAAAAAAATATCAGTTATGGGCGTGAACGCGCTTTAAGTGGGCGATGCCAAAGAAGTTTCACCTGCGCTCCGCATCGTAACAAATATTATAATATTTCGGGGTGGAGAGGAATGAAGTAAGTTAGAACGGGGAACACGCGACGTGAAGGCGCTCGGTCAACTCAGTTCGAAGATTATTACTAGAGCAGCGATGAAATCCACTAGATGGTACCCATGAGTAAGGTTTGAACATGAAATGCTTAATAATGGGCGTCTTTCAAACTATCTGAATAGTAATATTAAGTTGAATGTGCATGTTTTAGGTAAATTTCGATAGAAACGTTACCTATTACAGAAGGAGCTCATGATTTTATGATTCTTATCAGATTTCTGTCAAACTTGTTTGATGAATTAGTCGATACCATCAACCATACTGCTAGACGGTAGGCAGTAACTTATGACTCGTAACCGACGTGTTCTTCATTGACAGATGTCAAAGCAATACGGTATTCAATCACGAATCATTTTCAGAATATCTGATCATAATCTAGTATTTCTATTTAAAATCTTGCATAATACAATTGACAGCCCTGAATTATTGGCGCTCATAAATTCGAATGTGCCAGCCAGAAACACAAGGTCAGTAATACCGTTTTATTGTGGTAATACTACGACCAGGACGCAGTTCAATATACCACTCCACAGAATTCAAAACTTGGGAAATATGTATTCGCACATAGATGTATGGAATATGTCACTGATACAATATAAACATGAAATAATCAAATCATTTATCCATGATACAAGTTCTCACTAAAGAAGTTCATTGTTAAATTTATCAACTACATCGGCAAATTAAATGTATGATTCATAAAAGCATTATAAACCATCATAATCTGTAGTATTATTTAGTTATAAAAAAAAAGTTGTTTCATCATTAAAATTAACTTATATAAAATATTAAAATACAAATCGGACAGTTCCGAACTCCTGCAACTAGCTAATTCCCCGGTACAGCGGTTTCGTACTATGCGAAACCAATACCGAACCAATACCGTAACAATAATGTTGTGATGCTCTGATCACAGTACTTTAAATTTTGGTCTTTGATTTTCACTGAACTTAAAATTTAAATTTTTAATGCATTTATTTTTAATTCATTTATGTACGTATGTATATTTCTTTCTCATGTTAAATTGTACTGCCTTTATGTATATATGTAAAAGCCCTCTGGCCGTAAAATATAATAAATAAATAAATAATTATATCTGAATATATTGACAAGATAAATAAAATATCAGTCATTTTCAATATTTATTATTATCGTTTGGGGATCAGGTGAGAGGCACAAAAATGAAAGTCGTGTCGTGAAGGTCACAGTGATTTATTGATGAGTCAGGTAGCCGTGATGAGAGTGGACGTAGGACTGATGTAGTATTCTCCGGATGCAGGCGGTGATGGCTGGTCAAGCGCGGGTCAGTGAGTCGACGCCGGGCGCTGGTGACCGGACTCGTTGACTGTCAGGCACTGGCGATCTTGGCAATCAGTACTCTAGTGCTGACGAGAAGGCCGAAGGTGTTGTGGACCTTGAACGGGAGCTGTGTAGATCAGTGAGGATGCTGCATGTCCTCGTGGTGGTCATGGTGGCGTGGAAGAAGCGCTGGTCAGAGACGCTGGAACCAGGGCGCTTGTAATCCGTGTAGCGTTGGCCGAGGGACGGCGATCTGGGCCAAAGCGCTATGATGATGTCCCGACGGAGTCCATGATGGTACGGGCGAAGCCGGGAATATTGTATCACTCGTTGATCCTTGTAAACTGACGGCGGATTGATGACTGACTGACTAGATTCTTCATGCTGTCGCTTTTATAAGGTGAAGAAGCTTCTCGAACAATTTGGTTGCTATGTAGATATTTCCAAACAAATAAATAAAAAATAAATGAACATCCAAGAAGCTTGTTTGGAAAACTTCTAGCCGAAACTTCTAGAATTCCGTTCGAATCAAGTAGTGGCGTACCACTACAATCGTTTACAAAAAGTTACATAAAACAAATAATTATGTAATGTAAAAAGCGTAAGATGCAACTTTTTTGTATAAAGGCCATCATTTATTATAATATAAGTTAGAAATAGTAAAAATAATCTTATATAAAAAACGAAAATAATTATTCAATAAACTAGCATTTCGTCGAAATCTAAACGACGCTTTCCAAATTGACGTTCTTTACATACAATATCTAAGATATGTGGAGGATCGCGAACATTCATAGACCTTGTGACTCCAGGATCGATAAGCTCGACAAGAATGCAATCCATTTAAAAATTAGTTAATTTAATAAGCATTTTTTCTTCCCAGAACTTGTCATCTCGAAGTATACGCTCAACTATCTCTAAGTTAGATAATTACAATCATAAAGAGAGTCGTGCTGCGAAATTCTATTTAATACATTTAAAGAAAAAATATGTTTTCTATTCTCCTTCCTTCCAGAATAACGGGTTTCTTCTTTTCCTGTGTAAACAAAACTTTTACTTTATTTACGTCAATTGAAAACAATATGTATGGGAAATATGTATTTGAAAATTTTTTACGACTTCAATACGTTCATAGTAAAATTATATGTTTAAATCAGTTATTACTTGCTCAGAATTTTTCTCCGGTGAAATCGGTCCTTTCGACATCGGATTATTGATATATTAAGTATTTTCGTGATGAAATAAAAACAATATTAGAAAAATTATGTTAATTCACTTTTCAATCAAATTTTGGCATTATACACACGAGCGTATAAGTACGTATAGACGGGTATATACAAGTGTATAAATTATATTTAATAAAAAAAAAAAAAAAAACATTTTTTGTATTTCTTTGGCATTCACTATGTAACAATTTCTAGACATTTTTTGTTTTTTAAGGGCCCACTATTCGAATTTCATCCAATTTCCGACATATTTTCCTTAAAAGTTTGAAGTTTTTAAGCTCTTAAAAAAATATATGTTATTCTTTAAGATAGTATCTATTTGTTCCAAAAGCCGAAACGGTAATTATTTGAAATTCCCTCGATAGAAATAAATCGCAAAGTATGCTCCGAAAAATATTATTAACACGTTTATTTCTGTTATTTTACAAGTTATGTGTATGAAAAAAATCACAATGCTTCTTTTAATGCTACTCAATAGACCCCAAAAGTGATTTTTGCTATTTTTGAAATACGCCGTGATTTATTAAACATTTTCACAACAGTCGCTTACGTCTTATGATTCTAAGCATGATTATTGCAGCCCCTCTCACTTCCTCACGCGCGTACGCTATCTGCCTTTCAGTCACTGCTTAGAGAGCTTCGCGGACGATCGTGTTGTTCTCCGTTTCGTGATTTCTACTAAATAATATTTATCGTAAATAATAATATTGTATTCCGAAAATGGGAAATAAACGAAAAAGTGCTCGTATTTCTAAGAAAAGACTATTTCGTTCGAAACAAAAACGCATGGTGGACATTGTAAGGTAAGAAGAAAAATATAAATTTTGATTTGATGAATATATTATTATTTACTATTACGTAGGTAATATTTATTATAAAAATAAATTATTTATATATTGTGTAACAAAGGTGACAGGTATTGTTTTATTTTTCAGAATGCGTACTTTGGGAGATAAATCTATTGCCTATTTATAGATAATTTTAAGCGTATATCAGTTCATAAATATTGTTTTTTCAAAGATGGGAAATAAGCGAAAGACATCTCGTATTCCAAAGAAAACAATATATCTCCAAAGATATACAAAAAAGCTTATATTTATTATAAACATTTGTAATTCATATTTTTATTTATGTATTGTGTAGTAAAAAGTTATAAAAATTATTATTTTATTTTTTTCTGAATACGATAAACGATAATTTATTATAAAAATTAATTATTATTTTTATTTATGTATTGTGTAGTAAAAAGTTATAAAAAATATTATTTTATTTTTTTCAGAATACGTACTTTGGGAAATAAAACTAATTCCAAAACATTAGAAATTACAGGGCAAGTTCTTATTAATTCACAATGCAACGATGTCCGAAATATAATATAATATGTAATAATAATATACGGGCCATCTGTTTCAAATAACAATACTCGAACGTGGAATTCAGAATAATAATGAACATGCGAGCGAAAGAAGCTATTGAAATTTCTGAAACTGTGGGGAATATAATTTAATAAAATAAAATACTTTTTTGTTTTAAAATCACGATATTTATTAATTTCAGAACCGACCGGTTTCGCTTTACTTAAGCATCATCAGGGTACAAATTAATACTAAACAAGAAGTACATAATGTGTGCATATATATAACAAAATATAGAGGGAGACAACATGATACAAATATAAGCAACACAAAGACGGTCATAAAATACATTAACATAAGTGCACAAGTAATGGAAAACCCGCTAGATAATTATGTAGACTAATGGGTTATACGAATAAATCGGGAGAAACAAAACATCAATAAAACCTCAATAATAACGGTTTTTCCGAATTCGCAAATCATTTGATCGATAGCTTGCCTTCCTGAATAAATCTAATTTTATTTAAGGCCGAGTGTAGACCTGTCAAAATCAACTATTTTCGACACACAAGAACTCTGTTGTTCATTTCCAAAACAATATTTTTTCTAACTAGAATTTATTTTAAAAACGTTTGCCTGAAAACAGTAAGATGGCGGTAATGTAAGTCTTCGTTATCATCGTTATAAAAGTTATGAATTTCAGTTACCAGATGGCACTATTTTTTTGTATTATTTATTTAATTAGTTTATACTACGTTAGAATATAAACGAATATATACAAGGTAACATTTAATTTAATTGTATGTATTTCAATATTTTTACAGAAAGCCTGACATTTCATTTTATATTATTATTATAACTATTTTAGATGGGGAAGAGGAAGGTGGGGAAGTACCTGGCTATTTAGATCTAGTCACTAAACACGGCTAAAGCCATTTGGAGAAACGTTTCAATTCTGAATGGTGGTCTTACACCAAGGCGATACTGGGAGTATCTTCCACTCTGGAACGTGCCGCATATATAGTATTTATTATTTTAATTAATCAATTGTGAAATAACACAAATCAAAGATATTTTTGACAATGGTGTGTTTTTATCTTTCTGTATTCCAATCATTTAGCTTTGCTTCTAGGGTTGTGCCCCAGTATTGCTTTTTGGAGACTGTAAACGGATCTCTCGGCATTTAATGAAACTGCAGCAGAACAAAGGCTGTTGCTATATTTACGTTCATGGTATGTTTTGCTCAGATTGACGATAAGGTTTCCAGATCTGCATTTCGCTCGAAGCATGTTTAGGGTAATAAGTTTATAGTTTAGGGTTCTTTCACCGTATTTATGGGAACATTTCAGAACCACCAATCTTTCATTTTGAGTGAATCTTGTGTTTGTGATTAAATTATATTTGACAATTTAAACAAATAATATTTAGAGAAGTTAAAAATAAAATTGAAAGTTCACTGAAAGCTTAAACTATTAAAAGTAGTAATTTCATAAAAATGTAAATAAATAGAGCCCCTTTCACATTTTAGAATGTAATTTTATGTTGCTTACATGTTTTATTACTCTTTATAATTATTGAATTGTTTAAATGAATAAATAAATAATTACAAAAAAGTCTTCTGATTTGTAAGTCCTCAGGAAGCACTAAGGATCTTTCTATCTATCTTTATAATATAATAAATTTGATGAGCATAAAAATGTAAACGTGTATATAATTTATATAAATGTACAAAAGTAGATATTACACGTGTATAAATATTATATTGCGCATATTATACAAGATGTCGGGGGTAAAGTGCACAAACTTCGGGAGGTGATTCTAATTGATAGTACAAGTAAAAAAGAAAAAAAACTTTTTTGGAATTCCAACGTTTTAAGATAGTTTTCGAGTAAAAAAGTTTAATTTTTTGTATAGAAAAAAAAAACAATTTCTTCTACGGAAAATAAATTTTTGTGGAAAAAATTTGGAAATTCGAATAATTTCCATTTCTTTTTTACTTCTTCTAGCATTTAGAATAACCTCCTGAAGTTTGAGCACTTTACCCCCGGACACCCTATAAAGATAACCATATAAGAAAAACCTTATTGATGTAAAAATATATTTATTGATTTTATAAAAGTTATAAATTACTTTTATAAAAGTGATAATAGTATTTTAGTAAAGTAAAGTAATTTGTATACCTATACAAATAACTTTCGTAAATGTTTTTTGTAAAATTAAAAAAAAAAAATTAATTAATTAAATCCGTAATAAAACCCATATTTTGAGAACCATCTTCATTTCGACTTCGTTCCTTAGAGTAATAATAACTAGAGACCGCACTAATATTTGTACAAATCGTTGACATACTCGCAAAATAAAGCTCTCCCTTTCAGCTCGGTTCCATTAACGTACAAAAAACAGAGACAAACAATTTCTGTTAAAAACATACTGTGTAAACGGGAAGCGACTTTTTGGAGCGGGCGAAGTTCACGCCAGTGTGATTTGCTCGGTGCTAACTAAAAATGGGTCTGTTTTTCTAAAATTGCAATAGATGTCGGTAATTTAATTTCGTTATTTAAAATATTAAATAATCCCCAAAATTATTCCTAATACGAATTCAGACACCTCTGTCGGATTCTTTTAACACTAAATATTGTTTATTTTGTGAGTGTTGCCCAAATCTAAATTCTTTACGCGGAAAGCGGGCCCTTAATGAGTTTTATTATTCACAATGTACATTTGTTACGTATAAATTTTATTAATTAGCGACCGGTTTCGACACGTTCGTTCGCTAATTAATAAAATTTATACGTAACAAATGTACATTGTGAATAATAAAACTCATTAAAAAACAAAAAATGTATAAATTACCTGCTGTAATATAGATAGAGGTGGTATATCGCTGAGTCTAGAAGCAAGCATTAATTGCACATTTTTTCTGTGTTCTTTATTCTGCCTTTGATTTTTTTCACCCTGCTTACTAGCGGATACCTGTTCTTTTTTCTTTGTTGTCATATGCCTTTGCCTTTGTTGTTATATGATATTTGTCGGTTTTTGTATTGATTTGTTGATGATAAACGTACCTACATGTTATCTGGGTTATAAATTTGAGAATGTTGTCGATATATTTGGGGATTCCGTATTATAGGCCAGTACACTTAGCGCCAAAAAGGGGGTTAATTATATTAATCATCTTAAATTTATGTTGTGATTACGTTGATGGGCATGTCAGACCTAGCTGCGAGTATAAATGTAGTGGCTTGGCCTATTTTAGTGGTCTTCCCATTGGGAATGTATGGCGACCGATATGCTGAAATAGGCCATCTACTATATTTATAGCTAGGTCTGACACAGGCATGACGATTGTTGTCAACGTATATGTTCCCCCAACAATAATTGTTGAAGAAAATAAAATTACGGAATGAAATTTAAAACACTTTACCTCTGTTTCAATATTTGGCCTGGTTTTGGTGGATTAGAGCTTGGATACGTATTAGAGTTAAAACACATAAATCATATACCTATTTATTTTGTGAAATTTTATTTTCTACAAAATTAGTATCAATAATTTTTACACAAAATTGTACTGGAAACGAGATATTTACAAAAAACCAAACCTAGTCGCGCAAAAAACTTGTTTTTTTCAAAAATATACGCACATTTACGACTTTCTACCTCGGTACCTATTAGAGATTGAAGAAATTGTTTTAACAAAAGTTGTAAGTAATTTTATGTTCTACTTTAATTGTTAAGCTAATTTAGCCGAAATTTGCATTGGGAATGAGATATTTTGGAAAAACTAGATTTTGGGGCGATTTCGGCCGGTTTTTTTCAAAATGGCGGCGCGAGCACAGGTGTGCCAAGGTCGAAAACTCAGATTTTACATCAGGGGACCAGTTTATAGAACATATAAAAAAATTGGGACTACCGGAATAATTACGATCGCGAATCGCTAATTGCCCTGGAGTATTAGTAATGAAACGAACTCTTCACAAACACTTTATTGAAATATAAGAGAATACCACTCCTTAGTAAAAAACTCATTTTATTTTACAATAATTTATTAGATATACCATTGTTACAACTAACATGACTGTATAATTATAAATTTATGTAAAAGCCCAGTAGGGCGTAAATAAATAAAACTAGGAAAACGATTCTAGTGAAGGGGCACTCTATAACATTCTGTGCCGCTGATTGCCAGCCAGCTCGCCTAGTGTCGTAAAAAAAGGGATTAATAGTAAAAAAGTCTACTTGGGTTATAAATGATACATAATACTATAACGACAATACTTTAGTGTCATCTTTTTTCTCAAGTGCCTACACATTTACGCATTTAATTTTTTGTTCAAATATTATATTAGGTATTTATAGCATGTCTGAGTTCTTCACAATCAGTTCCAATTTTTCCGTGACCAAAAATTGGTGTGACTGAAAGCCAAATAATATAGTTTATATGTAAAAAGAAACTACATTGTTTATAATTATTATATTTGAAATACTTTTTATATGAAATAAGTTTTACTTGATAATCATTTTTAGGCGTGACAATTACAAATAAAAATCACACATAACAGCGGACCTTTTTATTGAAAAAAATATTTAAGGTAATATTTAACTATTAAAATAAAGAAACTTAAGAATTAAAAAAACTTCTACTAAATAAACGGTTTTCATATTTTTTTAATAATGTCCAAATTTATCTAAAACATAACCACTGTATACATTTTAAGAATAAACAATTGAAAAAAAATAATGTATTCTTTTATATTGGTGAAACATACCAAAAACCTTTACTCACTTGAGGAAGAAGTTAAATTATAAAAAACTAATAGATTTCAAAGTAACCGTTTGATTAAATAAAAAAAATACGTAAAAGAAATGACCGGAGCGACGGGCTGGGTGACAGACAACCTTATAGGCCGGAACTTTGGCGGCGTCTGAATCAATACGTAGTAAGGCTAAGGACTCACGGAGCGATTTTTACCCGCGCCCGCTGCGGTGGCGGAATGGAGTTTTATTTTCAAAACTCACGAGACCGGACTTTTTTGCGGTGACGCAGTTGCCGCGGTTGCGATTGTCGCCCGCAATCTTGGCGGTTGATTATCGCAAGACGGGCGGTTGCAAGACGGGCAGTTGAGTTCCACTAATAACTCGCCCGCCAACCGATCGCAGAGCGCGCGGGTGCAACCCGCCGCGGCTGCGGGACCGCGCCCGCGCCCGCCGGTACAAGATAACCGCGGGTGCAGCGGGCCCCGCATAAATAAACCACTCTCGAGATCGATATCTTCGGGCTTTTTGTATGGCCCCATTTTGTCACCCCCTTAACCACAGACGACCACAGATAAAACGGTCGTTTGGTCCAGACAGGTAAATATATTGTGGACCATAAATAAATCTCAAGGCCATTTAAAAAAGTGCAAACATAGACAATATAACTGCACCCAGCTAACATTGTTCATTCATTAGCCCACAAAAATTATATTTTAAAAATAAAAAATATTGGAATGCAGGAAAAGGAAAATAAAAAAAACTCACAGCTATGCACACATAAAAATACTTTTTTTATTTTCAAAAAGACAATGGACAGTAATACAAAACAGGGTCAGTACAACCGATGTATTGAGCATTGATTTATCATTGAAGTAGAAGATAAAACTAATATATCTAAACAAAACATGAAACAGAACAAGACACAGAAAAATAAAAAGTAACGGTCTCAACTAGGAATCGAACCCAGTCTTACTGCAACAACTTAATAGGATTTAATTTGACCTTGCACAAAAATACAAGAATATATACACAAAATACATATTCAACAAATTTAAGTGTTAATTATTGTTGCCACAGCACTAGAAGTTATTCAAATTCTCCTGCAAGGGTTTCATATAATTTCCACAGCTTTGTCGTCAGCAAATCATGGAAAATGCTGGTTAAATCTGAATACTTACATGATGCAATTCTGGCGAGGTTTAAATGACCTTGTATGATGTAATCGTGACTTTTTTTAGCAGTTTTAGCATCCTAATACGTGGTATTGTATCGCGTCGGAATACGGAGAGGTCTGAAAAGGAAAATTAATTAAATTATTAGCCAATGAAGTACATTCAGAAATCAGGAACATTGTATCAAAGAACGAAAGGTTAGTACCTGTATTTTACAACGGGTTCGGGTCCTTCTTTCAATTGGTGGAGATAGACCGGATAACACACTTTAACACAACACGGCATTAATTTATCACCTTGAAGAATTCTAGCACGTAACATTATTTTTAGATGGGTGAAAGAAAATTCAAAATATTTACGCTAAAAACTTCAACTGACTTTTCAACTTACGAAATGGCGTCTTGGAAATTACCGTTAATTTTTATCGGAGCATAAAGAATGCTTAGCTTCTCTTTCTGTTACACAAGTCGCTATGGTAGAGAGCGAGAGATCAAACTACATTTTTTGCTCTAAGCCAATGAGATCTGAGCTTTCAGCCACAACAGCTTTGTCTATAAGAATTTGGGTATTGAATAACTCCTCCCATCAGGGTTACAAGGTCATGCGGGAGTTATACGCCCCTGGGGCCCCGAAAACAATCGCACACGCCGCGGGCGTAAAACGCGTCGTGAAATGTGCTTTAATTTTTTACATAAATATCTGCATTCTACAAAGCGGCGGGCGCGGGTAAAAATCGCTCCGTGAGTCCTTAGCCTAACTCCTCGCCGACGCGCACACAAATATACTACGCACAATCCAGAGTTTTTAAGTACTGGCGGTCGACTTTGGTTTATCTGGCCAGAAATTGAATTTTTGCGAGTGTTTTTATTTTAATTAATTCTTATGAATACATTAATAAAATCTCTAATCTTTTTTGAGGGATTCGTCGGGAAGTTACTAATTCATCGTCTAGAAAAATAAAATCTGGTACTTGCCGCTTATCTATAAAATGTACTTATCGTTTTAAATAATATATTTAATGGTAAGGTCCTGTTTTTATTAATCTTAAATATAAATAACTTGCATCCCTTCGAATCCCTCTAGAAACATTTAAAATTTTAGTAATAAGCTCATCAGAAATAATTGAAATGTGAGCGTCGGGGCAAATCCCCGTTATCGGGGTATTGTGTCACCTTAATTATTAGTATTGTGGATAACATAAATATACAGCTGTTATAAGAGCCACAGCTTGCTTCGCTTGGCGTATGGACCACTCATTTTAGTTGATTCAACAGTTGTGTGTCAACCGTTCAGTGTTGCATACAGACGACTCTATGGTTGGTTCAATTTTTTCAGTTGCTCCTCAAAGCCGCCTACTTCATAAAAAACAAACTTTTGCGATCGCAACGGCCCATGGAACGAAGAAAATCAGTCGTATGATGCTACTAAAAGAGAAATAATAGTTTTTTAAAGCCGCTCCAAAAGGATCACAAGAATTTCTTAGTACATCTTGCTTGTATCCCACAAGCAAGTTAAATCCTATAATATAAAAAAAATCGTCAAAACTTGGCGATCATTAGGCATGCCTGTCTTTTTAATTATTTTTATTCGTTAGATGTACACAAACAACAACGCACTACGGCTCCCTAGGCAGACTGAGTAATTGGTAATGTTGGTTCAATCACGCTACAGACGATTCGACTTGGTTTGCGGTTGGGAGGTTGGATCTCTGGCGGCACAACCGTTCAACTTGATAACCACGACCTCTTATCGCTTATAACGCTCAACCAGATTGATAAAACCCATAAATAAACCACCCACCAACCGCTCAACCAAATTGAATGGTCTGTACGCCTATTATTCAGTGAGTGGTTTATTTGTGAGTTTGGTTGTCGTACAACGGATGTAGCATGAAGTATTGTAGCATATTGTAGCCTCTCGTATATTTTATCTGTCAGATTTACAAAAGAGCCAATTGGGTACATACATGTCATCTTGTCGGCCTCAGATTCTGCGACATTTTAGTTTTTACGGAAGAAGATTGATAATCCTTATTAATTTTGTGTCGGCGTGGAAGAGATATGTTGAAAATAAAACTTTACGATCAAATCTTAAGATTCTGATTGTTTGCTTAAGTAATACATAGTTTTTAAAAATGATTTTGTGGCAACTCTTCCCTTTGCTATTATTTTTTAGTATTGAAGTTAACTGTGATAACCAACTTCCAAAATTAAATTTTAACAGCAACGCTAACAGAAGAAAATTAGGGCCATGCCAGGCTTGCAAAGTGTTCGTGGATTCGTTCAAGAAAGGTATGGAGAAAACTTCGCGAGGAAAATTCGAAGGAGGAGACGCCGCATGGGAAGAGGAGAAGTTGAGATCCTACGCCAGGAGCGAGGTTCGTCTTGTTGAAATACAGGAAGGGCTATGCACCGATGTGAAAGATCACGGAGATCAATGTCACGCCATCGGCGAGGAAGCGGAGCATCATATAGAAGAATGGTGGTTCGGCAAAGAGTCATTATCCGATGACATTTATAACTGGCTTTGCATCGAAAAGGTTAAACACTGTTGCCCGGCGCGCCACTACGGCAAGGACTGTAATCCATGCCTCGGCGGAACCCAGAACACGTGCAACGGGAACGGGAAGTGCAAGGGAGATGGCACCAGGAAGGGAAACGGAGAGTGTCTCTGTGATATAGGCTACTGGGGAGCAACTTGCTCCGAATGTTCCGAGGGATTCCACCCAGCCTACCAGGATGACACCAAGCTCCTGTGTTCCCCATGCCACAAGTCTTGCCGCGGCGCTTGCTCGCAAGGTGGGCCCAAGGGCTGCGCCGTCTGCAACGACGGCTGGCTCATGGACACAGACAAGGGCTGCACCGATGTTGACGAATGCTCGCTGAAGAACACCTGTGAAAAGAACAAGTTCTGCATCAACGAGGATGGTTCCTTCAAGTGCCTGGACTGTGACAAGTCCTGTGCTAGCTGCAGCGGGGACGGCCCGGACATGTGCGGACAGTGCGCTCCCGGCTATAGGCTGCAGGACAACCTGTGCATAGACTCCTCGAAGGAGGACATCAAGTATAAGGTGACCCTGACGCGCTACCTCACCTACCTGGGCCTGTGTATTACGGTGTGCATCATCTTCCAGAAGTCCATCTGGCTGGCAGGGCTCTTGGGGCTGCTGGTGTCGCTGTACATCACCGTGTCGGAGTATATGCTGGCTCACGAGCTGGCTGACCTCATAGACATGAACAGTGTGGACTGGGCCGACCTGCTTGGGAAGGGAGCAGGGGCGGGGGCAGCAGCCTTGAGTTAGATAATTTTAATATTGTCAGTAGATTGTTTTGTGTGTTTTATATCCCGCCATAATTTGTTTTGGGGTCCCAGTTTTTGAATAAGTACGGAACAATGCATCGGTGATGATAAGTTATTTGTGATTTTATTATGGTATTGTAGACTTGAATAAGTTGTGAAAATAAAACAAGTTTTTTTTATGTGTATGTATTTTATTTTGAATATAAGTGTATACAAGTTATTACGAAATATAATAATGTTTATAGGTGACTAGATAACTGAGACCTATTAGCTAAATTAAACGGATTTTGCGTAACATTAATCAACATTTTGTTTATTTTTAATAAAAAATACAATAGCGAATAACATACTTTATGCGATGATAAGCAACTAATTCCATTATATATATTATTTGAACAGAACACTTAAATCCTAAATATTAATTACAAAATGGTGGATGGAAAATCTGTTTGAAGAGGAAATAAGTTTATCACATAAAAAAGACACATTCGAATGTGGTTCTGTACCTGTACTAATGAAATTAAGTATGGTGCGCCGTTGCCAATGAATTAGTTTAAAAATAATTATTCCTTTATAAAATCTACGCATGTTGCTGTATTCAGTTAATTAATAACAATATGTGTGCAATTAGCATTGAAAACGAGTAAATCCTACTTTAAAAACAAAAAGGCATAAATACATCAAATTCTACTTTGTTTATAAATTGTGAGCACCAGTGAGGGATGAAATGAAATGTAACATAAATGATACTTTTAAAAACTACAAGTAACAATAATGTTATTTGAGATCAGTTGGGTCAGTGAACAGAGTGAAGACATTTCCCTCTTCCTCATAAAGGACACATACTGGTGATAGTGATAAGGAAGCTCTCAGCGGCAGAACCATATAGGAGGTATGGTATCGTTATTGATTTTCAAACAGGTTATAAACAGTCTTCCTCTCAAATAAAGTAGTACATTTCCACACTCACTTCTCCCCCGCTGAAATATAATCCTGTGCTAAACAATAATCTCAATCAATACATTTGTCTTATAGCAATACGATACAATTCGGCTAAAAACTGACACATAACTGTGCTAACATAAGAATAATCAAATTCTTATTTTCTTATTATAAAATAATGAACATAAGTATATTTATATTTTTTTTACATTAACTCAACACAGGATGCCCTGGGGAAAATATTTTCCCTCAGGGCCTACATCATCTCTAGGGATGCTGTGTGGAGGGTCTTTTTGAGGAGAGGGAGGAGGGAACATGGATCTTGAAGAGACCCATTTTGTAGGAGGGGGGAAACACAGAGGCTAGCAAATCGTTCCACAGCCGAGCTGTGTGACTCGAGAATGAGTCTAATGTATTTGCACAGGGTGTCCGGGGGTAAAGTGCACTAAATTCGGGGGTGATTCTACATGAATTTTAGAAGTAGAAAAATAAATAACTTTTTTCGAAATTTCAACGTTTAAAGGTAGTTTTTAGGTAAAAAAGTTGAATTGTTTGTGTGGGAAAATAAATATTCTTCTAAGTATGGGAAAAAAAGTTGTAATTTTGAAAAAAGTTTTTTATTTTTTTATTTCTACCATCATGTTGAATCACCTCCCGAAGTTAGTGCACTTTACCCACAAACACCCAGTATTTACGTAATATAAATATTGAAGGCAATAGAAAAACAATATTTCTTATCATGCTAGAGTTGCAAGGATTACAAATTAGGTTATACAAAACATTATGCCAGTTACAACATCTAATTTTGTTTATAAAGAGTGCTTACAATCACCGCCATCTTTCACCGATATCTACATAATATTTTATTATGTGCATATCGCACTTTTATAGCTTTTGCACTACCAACCTCGGAAGAAATCCACTTATTAGGAGTTATGTAGTTGGCGATATTGTGCTAGGTTACTGAGATTGCAGAGTAACTTTGATAGCAAACTCTCTAGTCTACATTTTCTACAAATTTGGTGATTAGTTATAACATTATGGAATTATATTACATATCAGTTTATCATCAAATAATTATTATCTTTTCTCTTATTCGTTAATCCTTTACATTTTTTATGAAGGTATCTAAGTATTTATTAATTATTAACTCATTATTTTGTAAGTAGAATTTAATTTCATTAAATACCTTTGGAAATTCTTTGTTACGATCCTTAGAAATTAATTCTAAGCAATGTTTTGCATTTTTAAGAAAGCTTACAATATAAGCAAAATATCACAGAAGTGTCAATGCGATGAAATAATAAATGATTACTTTAATAATTCTATACTAAATACTGAATAAAGTATGTTTGTGAATATATTATTTTATAAAAGTGAACATATTTATTTTGAAGTATTAATAATTATAAAAAAGAATTCAACACTTGGTGTTTTAAGAAGCACACAAAACTAACAAGTATTTAAAAAGTCTTTGGCATAAAATACCTTGAAAAGCATAATAATTAATATGTATGTATAATGTATTTTATTTATTATTATTTTTGTCAGTCACAGTCGTGAGGAATGTAGGACGATGTTTGGCTGATGGTAATATTACTCATGAAGATCTCTCTGTTCCTGAATAATGGGCGCCAAAGACATCAAATGATTTAGATCTCGGGGTTCTGTAAAAGAGAAATTTATTGATATTAATTTTATAAATACAGTCGACTCTCGATAATTCGAAACTCGAGGGACTCTTAAAATATTACGAATTATCGAGTGTTTGAAATATCAAATGGTTCGGAATTTGTGAGAGTAAATAAATAAAACTTCGAATTCTTAAGTGTTGATCAATTATTATTTATTAACTCCTATTCTATAACAATGACAAAAGTTTATAGGTACATTCGTGTACATACATGTAATCATAATGTGAATTAATTAATCTTTCGAAAGAAAGAACTCTGTTATACTGGTTTGCTTCAAAGCACATTGCTGCTTCTCAGACTTCTCAATAATTTTTTTAAAGAGAATATTGCCTGAAATGCTTTTTCATCACTTTCGTTTTGTAAACAGAAGGTTTGTAAGGTATCGAATGAGGATCTTGCTTCCTTAACTGACACTTCTGCCAAAGGTTCTGATGTATCGTCCTCATCTTCATCGTTACTTTTTTCATTAGTATCTGTCGCAGATAAAATTTCGCCATCGGTTAGTGAACCTGAGACAGCAACATCTTCATCCACTTGAACAAAGTCAAGAAAACTCAAATCGCTGATGTCAATTAATGGTTCTTTTGCTGGTTCTTCATCATCCATAAGTAGGTATTGGAAGATTTTACTGATCTTCTTTTAAGAAACCAGATTTTTTGAAGCAGTTGAGAATCGTTAGGGGTGTTACAGCTCTCCATGCCTTGTCAATCAGTAAAATAGCTGTCAGAACCGTGATATTTGCAGTTAGCTGCTTGTCGAGAGATTCTAAAACGAGCTTAACAATTTCTTTGCATGACTAACAGAAAATTTTAATCTGTATACACAACGAAAGAGTAACAGTAACTGAATGATAACACAAACCAATTCGTTAGAGTGTGTGTCACAAACTAATCATAACAAAAACAATACACGTTTGAACTTGTCGCAAAATTGTATTTGTACTAACGTGTGTTTAACAATCTTTCCGCCTCTTTCTCTCTGCAACTTTGAATTGTCGAATGTTGATCGCCGATGAGTTCGAATTAACGCGTCGTTTTGTTATATAGCAATAATTTTTCATTTGAATTACCAAGTGTACAAAAATGTATGGATTTAGTTCGAAATATAAAGAGATTTCGTAGGGAACTCGTGATAACTTTGAATTATAGAGAGGTTCGAATTATCGCAGGTTTGAATTAACGAGAGTCGACTGTATATGTGATGTTAAATGAACTCTTCGACACCAATGGATGGATACATTGGGGGCATTAAACATGGCTGATTATCTTTTTCACCTGTGCTAGTACCAACATTTACTTTTGATGAGAAAAACTCATCAATACAGAGTGAAAAATTTTCAAAAAATGACAAAGCAAGAAGAAATCCACATGAATGATTCTACATCGGCGGTGAACTTAAAAAAGCCTGGATATCAAAGCAGTAACTGGAAGCAAAGAATTTTGGTCGTAAATGATATATTGAAATAATTTCAATATCAATTTTTCAAATATTGAAAATTTTTGGAAAAATAATTTTTTGAAATGTTTAAAATATTTTATTTTATTTGAAAATAATATAACACATCATTATAAAAGTATGCAATACAAATATAATTTTTTCCTAATTATTCTACTACTCCACGAGGGGAGCTCCAGGAGTTTGAGTTTATGGGAGAAGTATTTAAATATTGAAGACAATATTAGTGATTTCTAAACGAAAATCTGAAACAGAAAAGGAAACGGTCACATCTGGGACTCGAACCCAGGACCCTTGTCTTTCCGGGACAGTGCTCTACCGACTGAGCTAATGGGACCCTATTCCCCTCGGTCACTTTTAACTGTATCATACTTCGAATAAGAACCACTAACATTGTCTTTATTTTTTCACCGCACATTTTTATTGGCAACTATCTTTATGTATGATCGCAAGATTCAACCCGAACTAAATGCAATCCAGACAGCGTCTTTTTTTAGATAAACCTATCTTATTTTTTTATTTTTAATGTGCGACATCTGTTGACTTTTCTGCAAGTCTAGAATGAATATTTATTTTTCGGAATAACTTTATTGAGTAAAACCTCAAATTGTAATATTTAAATATTGAAGACAATATTAGTGATTTCTAAACGAAAATCTGAAACAGAAAAATCAGAAAAGGAAACGGTCACATCTGAATACAATTCAAATACAAATGAACAAAATTCAAATAACCGGTAATTATCAATTAACAATAGACCGGTCGGTGGCTGAGTTGACATCGCGTTTGGGTCCCACCCAGGCGTAGTGTGTTCAATTCCTCGGCTGGCTAAGTCCTCCATCACAACACAAGCAACATTTTCCGCTTACTGTGGTGGTAGAAGGAGATTTTAAAATATTGTCAGGTTATTCATAACCCGGGAATGTTTGTCTTTCTTTTAAAAAATATATATACATAAATAATTAAAAACAAAAAAATATATATTTTTAACTACAAACGTAATTCGATATACACAATTTTAGAGAATTAGTTTTAAAGAAAATATAACAATAGCCAAAGTTTTTTAAATGCTAGATGGTATATATTAAGTAAACGTTTATTAAGGCGAAATAGGTAGACTTGACCTGAAATTTGGCATTTTTGAGGCCACTTTTAGACGTATGGACACTTTTCTAGAAAAAAACATAAATTGATTTTGAAAGAGAGTTATGTTATCTAGTAAAGTAAGATGTTAAATTTTGAAAAATAATATTATTTTCATATCATAATAAAGTGTTACCGTTGCGCAGATTTGTTGTATTTTCAAAGGTGAATTTGTATTATACAACAAATATTTCAAATCATATAATAATACAGTATAAACAATGAATAAATTATCTATCATAAGTACGTATAAGAATTTTGTTTTTATTTCAAATAAAATTACTAATAAATAAATCCGAACACGCGTTTTGTGACGAAAATCCCTCAATTTGACTATTTATTTATGGTCTTACAAATTGGTATAATTCAAATTTTTTTACAAAAATAATTTACCAAGACATTATTGAAATATTAGAAATAATTTATGACCAAAAAATATATTCTTAAAGTATATAATAGTAATTAATTTCGATTCGCGTTTGTGCATTTTTATTAACTCGGCAGAAGACAAAATTTTGTCATTCTCCGCCGCGACCGGGCGGCAAGCGGACGTGTAGTCCACGCCGGTCTAGTTAATAACATTTTATAGAAATTCCTTGCTTAAAAATGGGGAGGAAAATATCCTTGGAACAAAAGTTTTATTAGAAAACACAAATTACGAAATCAAAAACGTATGTGGAAGATATATTTAAAAAAAAAACAAAGGTTAGTGATATTTAATTATCCGTATACATTGTACGTACTTATATGCTACAGGGTCGTTCGAAAGAATCAGTCAGAATAAGCACATATTTTTTATAACATTTGGCGATAATTTTGTGTTGTTTAATTTTCAGGGAAAAGAATCAACTATGGACTATCAGGAGTTTATGTCTGTCATCGATGTTTCATGTATAAATGTTAAAACTTATGCCAAAGTACCAGAGATGTGCAAAATGGGTACCCAAAACCATTTGAAATACAAAATGGAAATGGGTCAAAATTTTTCCATTTGAAAATGCAAAATGGTTTTTAGAAAAGCATTTCAAATGCCAAATGCAAAATACCTATTTTCAAAATGCATTGAAAATGCAAAATGGTTTCTCAGGTTAAACAATTAAAATAATTATAGAATTTTTAAACAATTTTGTCATTTAATAATGGACATCAATGTAGAACAAACATATTACATGATGGTAAATCCAAAAACACTACGACTACAGATTATGAAACCACAAAAAAATTGCGCGGGACTAATGTTGCCAACGTAAAAACATAGAAACTGCTATCTTACATTTAATATTACAGCGTCATGGCCCCATGTTTAGTATTTGAATCAGTATTTTTTGTAATGGTATCACTCAATTGCCAGGGAGCAACTTGACAAATGTAAATTATCTCTCATGGCGAGGTTGGGGACCGACTGATATTTGGGGCTTATGAAAAAAAGATGAGTGGAGATAGTAGCAAGAATGTTGCAAAAAAGCATTTAAAATGGAAAATGCATTGAGAAAAGCATTTAAAATGCAAAATGCAAAATGGTTTTTAGAAAAGCATTTAAAATGCAAAATGGAAAATACCCATTTTACATTTTGCATTTCCATTTGAAATGGATTTATTTGAAATAAAGCACATCTCTGCGAAAGTACGTGAAACTGTTTGTGATTGCTGGTCAAAAAGTGCCACGAACCAAATGAATTTTGATTCGTGATGTGCGATTCAAATCATCTTATTGTTCATAATTTCTATTTTATTATCCAATTCATATAAAAACATATTTAATATTTTTTGTGTTACTTTTTGTCAGTTTCATAATGTCATATTGTGAATTGAGCTTCTTGTTTTAGGAAAAAAGACGAGGTTATTTTTGACATACTAACCTATGATTTTTCAATCGAAATTTACCTCGTGAATTTAATAACATTTTGAAAATTATACGAGTCATGTCGCTCCGTTAACTATGAAAACAAATACATGAAAGCGATACAATATTATGCAATCTCATAACTACATATGTAGGTAGGTATCGTAGAAAATAGTTGGAAATAAAACCTAGTTTTAATATATACTAGCTTTTTGCCCGTTGCAGGCAACTAATGGGTAAAAATTAATCGAGTAAGTGGATGTAAAAAATAAAAAATTACAAGTTTTTTGGTGTTGAATGTGGATGAAGCAAAGAGTGTGTTTCGACACTTTTGCTTTTTGCCTGAAACTAATGGGTAAATATTTGGTGCGTGGTGTAATGTTTGAATGTGAATAAAGCCAGGAGTGTGGAACTACAAAATTTTGAAAAAGAAATGTATATTTGGAGAAAAAAAAGTCCCAAGGAGCTTACTGATCATTTTTTCACCGAGCCGTTCGGGTTGTGTAGGTCGAGACGCGTAATTTGATACCCATATCGTATGTACGGTTTTTGTCACCGACACTCTTGAAAAGTCCCAGGGAATTTTATTTTGGAAAAAACATTGCTCAATAAGCACGCAAAATAATAAAACTTAAAAAAAAAAATGTTTATATATGTAATATGTATGTTTGCATGTGAATGAAGCAATGAATGTGTGACCACAAATGAATTAAAATATATGTATGTTTAGAAAGAAATGGATATTTTGAGAAAAAAAAGTGCCAAGGAGCTTTCTGATCACTTTTTCACCGAGCCATTCGGATTCTGTAAGTCGAGACGCGTAATTTGATACCCATATCGTATGTACGGTTTTTGTCACCGACATTCTTCAAAAGTCCCAGCGAATTTTATTTTGGAAAAAAACATTGCTCTATAAACAAACGCAAAATGTAAAAACTCTTATTGGAAATTTTTTTTTTTTAAATTTAAAATCTACCACTACCCCTTCCCCTACCACTACCCCTACCCCTACCCCTACCCCTACCACTACCACTACCCCTACCCCTACCCCTACCCCTACCCCTACCCCTACCCCTACCACTACCACTACCACTACCCCTACCCCTACCCCTACCCCTACCCCTACCCCTACCCCTACCCCTACCCCTACCCCTACCCCTACCCCTACCCCTACCCCTACCCCTACCCCTACCACTACCACTACTACTTGGTACAATTTATCAATTTGCGTGACGCTATTGATGTTGTTTTTCACCACGGGGCGATGGTACCCGTGCCAAATTATTGATCGGTTTTTTTTAAATTTTAAATCCATACGTTACAAAACAACACTACGGACCTAACCTAGAAAACGGGCTAAAACACGCTGTCAGTACCTGCCTACCTAGGACGTCTACCCGGTACCATCTGTGTAGGTACCTGGACCTACTATTAAAAATTTACCGAAAAAAATATTTACATAACGCAATTAGGTACCTACTCGTTAAAAAATAAACAGATGAAAACTTTACATACGAATGGCTCCCAGGCTAACCTTATCCAACTTATGCGCTCCTGGTACAAATAATAAATTTGCGAGACGCTATCGATGTAGTTTTTCACTACGGGGCGACGGTATCCGTGTCAAATTATTTTTACCAATTTTTATTTTATTTCGTTCAAAAGCACTATCGATTTTTAAAAATATACTGCCAAAGTAAGTACCTACACAGATTTTATTGTTTCTTTGAATTCAAAACATTTCGCTGCTAGTCTATGATCGGCTATTATTTCTGATTGGCCAAAAGGCCGACTGTTTGAAAATGGCATTTTTCGGTTCAAATGGCAAATGTCAAAACTTTAGCCGGTTACGGCGAGACATTTTCAACCGAACGCCATTTGTAGAACGGCCGATTGACGTTCCTAAACCTTCGGAGGATGAATTTTTTCGATAATTTTAACCGTAGACTGCGCCTTTTTGACAGAATACTATCATTAGGTTGACCGTGTTGATTTTATAAAAAAAGCATACCGCGTGGTTTTTGCGTGACCACGTGACTTTCTTTTTCGCCGGGAAGCTCTCCCGATTAAATCATTTTCTTGTGTGTTAGGCGATCCCGGCGGCCGGAGAGAGCACTCCGCACTTTCGCATGGCGCGCCGCGTGCGCTTCCAGTTTCCGCCGCCAGATGCTACTCGAATTTTTGTCGACAAATTACCCCGAACGAATATTTTGGTAAACATTTTCATACAAACTCTTACTGACTCGTATTTTCGGTTTTTCCACGCCGAATTGAACCCCGGGTTCTATGCCGACGGGAAGGCGTCTCGGTCGACTTTCGCCTGAAGACCGAAACAAATGAAAGGCGACCTTTTCGCTACTTTCACGCCAAAACGAACCTCGAGTTGTTTGAACTTGAGGGGGAGAGCGGTCGATTTTCGCCTAATTTTCGGCGAGCAAAAAAAAACGAAGAAACTGAGTATTAATATATGTATACTACTTCAGTTGTAAGGAATAAACCTTCTTTTCAATGTCATACGTATCAAATCAAGTAATACTTTAAAGATAAGTATTAGAAATAAAACTTACCGGTAATACCTTTCGGACAAACGAATAAATATGTAAAACAAAAGATTTTTACTCACTTTTGGAAAACCTATGTAAAATAAGTTTAAAAAAATCAAATTAAACAAATATTTGAAATTTTTTTATATCTACCATGTCAACGCCCTGCATTTGTATTTATTTATTTATTTACACTCCGACGTATAATTTACAAAATATTTATTTTATTTTTATTTATAAGTACATGTTACATGATTAATAAATTTATTTAGAGAAAATACATTAGAACACCATACTAGGCAGCTGCCTGTTTCATGGTGCCCAATGGAGGAATGGTTAGTTAGAATTTAAGTCTAGCGTAAACATATTTTGGTAGAATTATAAAAAAAATATTGAAATTTAGTAAAAAAATGTTTTCAATAACTCACAAAGTTTTCTATAAAACATAGACAAATAAATAAAATAGTCCACATATGTACATACATACACATGCACACGCAAGTATATATACATACATACATGTATATATGCATATACATACACATACACAACATACATGTATCTTATTCCTCACACATGTAAACAATATATATACACCTCTATCTGAGTACGAGAAGCAAGTTACCGACACTATCCCACTCACTCATCAAGAAATCCCCAAGCGCCTTCCTGAAACTGTCGTATTTGGCAATTGACTTTATTTCTATTGGTAAATTGTTGAACATTTTAGGAGCAAGAAAATTAAATTGTGACTACGCCATTGAGGTTCTTGTTGTTGGAATAGTATAGTTGGATTGGTTGGAATTTCTTTTGTTATAGGTTGATTCAAAAATGGTTTTTTTCGTATGTTTGAATTTGTAGTAGGAGGATAAGTGTTTGATGTATAGGGATTTTATATTTAGTACTTTGAAGTCCTTAAATAAGTCCTTCGTGGGGTGAATGTAGTGTACTTTGTAGATTGTCCGCATAATCAATTTTTGAGCTTTAATTAGTGTATCTAATATAGTTTTAGAGCATCCACCCCAGACTACTATACCGTAAGATATAATTGATTGACATAAGGAAAAGTATACCGTCTTTAGTGTGTTTTTATTTAGAATATTTCGTAATGATCTGAAGATATACGCCAATTTCCGTATACGGTTTGTAACATTGATTACGTGATCTTCCCACCGGAGTTTATTGTCAATTATTACACCCAAATATTTAATGGAATCTACTCGTTCCAGTGGGTTGCATTGACAACTAGAGATATCTCTACAAGAGTGTATTTTTAGAATGTGATTGGTTGAAGGTTGACCTTGAATATTAAGACTGTAGGTTAGATACATATTTCGTTTTGGGTTTGTTTAATGTTAGTAGATTATTATCTAACCATTGTTTGATAATTTGCAAAGTAAGATCGTCTCTATGAAATGATTCTTCCCATGTTTTACTTTTTATTACTAGGGCCGTATCATCGGCGAAAGTGATTATGTTGCCATCAATAGATAATCTACATAAGTCATTAATATAAATGAGGAAAAGTGTGGGACCGAGTACACTGCCCTGTGGTACACCAAAATTGATGTTGATGTGATGAGATGGTTTAAGTGATGGTAACTTGACACATTGCTTTCTATCTATTAGGTATTATTTGAACCAATCAAATGTCGTATTCTTTACTCCAATTTTATGGAGCTTAGCCAGAAGGATTTGATGAGAGACTGTGTCAAATGCCTTAGCTAAATCTAGAAATATTGCCAAACATTTATCACCATTGTCAAGTGCTTTTGTTATATGTGATGTAAGTTCTAGAATAGCTGAATCTGTATTTAGCCCTTCTCTGAAGCCATACTGGTTTGACTAGAGAATATTGTATTTTGTAAGATAGTCTATAAGTCTTTTTTTTACTATTTTTTCAATAATTTTTGATAGTGATGACAATATAGAAATAGGTCTGTAGTTTGTTATTTCAGTTGGGGTTCCGGTCTTAAAAATTGGTTGAACTAGTGCAAGTTTGAGTTTGTTAGGGAATATGCCTTTAATAAGACTGAGATTAATGATATGTACTAATGGTCGGATTATAAAGGGTTCAACTGTTTTTAGTATATTTGAGGATGTTTTGTCATGATTGCATGAATGGGAGGGCTTTAATTGTTTGATAGTTTGTGAAATTTCTGCACAGTTCGTTGGGTTTAGTGTGAGAATATTATCTGTTTCACTGGTAGACTGATAGATTATGTCTGCAAGAGCATTTTCATCGGTTGATGCCTTATTTAAAATTTGTGATGCCAGTTTTTTGCCGATATTACAAAAGTATTCGTTTATGTGATTGGTCACAATGTCTGGATGGTCGTTTAGAGAGATGTCCTGGCCGTTGATATTTAATTTATTGAGTGGTTGTGCAGGGTGATCGGTATTATTACTGGCTCTGTATAGTTTTTCTTTGTAGTACTTTTCTTTTGTGGTTTTATTTATTTATTTATTTTATTTATTTCATTTTATTAACGCCTAGAAGGCTTTTACATATACATGTTATGGGTTTTGTTGTTCAGTAGCATTATAAAATATTTTAATTACATAGAATAATAAATTGAGTATAAACTTACATAACAATGTGTAGGGTTATTGTTATGGTGTTATTATTTTATAAACATAAGCAAGCAAAGTTTATTGTACAAAGTACGTCGGTTGAATATTTTACAGAACATAGGTTAAACTAATACATAAACTTGAGAAAAATATAACAGATATAGGTAGGTAGTTAAGTAGATACAATTCAAGTATATAGTTACGGTGTTATTGGAATTTGGACAATGAGTTCGATAAGTTTATATAAATATAGTGTAGTTACAAGAGTACAATAATGTAAGTAGGTAATACACACAAGACAAGTAAGTTTGTTATTATTATTATAAAGATAAACACGAGATTATTACATACATTTCTGTATTTGTTATAAAATATTTTGGCTTGAGTGTCCGGATTATTGAGTAGGTTTTTGTGGAGCTTGTCCCGTTTTTTAATACAAAAAATTAGGCCATCTGTGATCCATGGTTTCAGTTTTTTATTTTTTGAATTATTCAAACGGGATTCTTCGGTGACATCCTCAATATGTTGCAAGAGGATATTAGAAAAGGTATTAAAAGCAACATCTACATCGTTGGAATTTAGAGTGGAGTGCCAATTTTCTAATTTAATTTTAGAAGTTAGTTTCTCGAAATTAACTTTTTTCATTTTTATATTATTACGTGTCGTTCCGGTAGTGGGTTTATTGTGCATAAGGCCAATTGCTACAGAAAAGTGATCTGTTATGGTTGATTGATACACAATCCCCTGGGCATTTTTTTTTGTTCTTAAAAATATGTGATCAATATATGAATTTGTCGTATCAGTTACTCTAGTAGGAGCATTAATATAAGAAACAAGCCCGTGTTGAGTCATAAGATTTTTATAATCGAGTGTTTGCGTTGCCATAGGCTTAAGTAAATCTCACCAATTACCATTAGCTCTTCATTTGATGTACATTTAAGTAAGGCCAAGTCTAAGGATTTAAGGAAGGATGAAATATTTTGGTGTTTAGGTGACCTATATAGTGCCAGAATTTCGGTTCGGTTGGTTTTTATTTGAACAGGGTGGCCACAAAAAACGGTTTTCAAAATTCCCTGATAATTCAAGGATTTCCAGGGCAGTTTCTATATTTTTCCCTGATATGTTTTATTTGGTATAAGGACATATCGTTCAAAATTTTATTTTTGAAACACGATTTTCATCTACGCCAGAAAATTAGAACAGATACATAAATAAAGGGAATTCCGTCATCTAAAGCATTTATTATTTCTTTGCACCACAATGATCTATTCAAAACAAAATACACTTGTTACAAATTTATGATATTTCACCTGAAGACAATTTGTGTACAAATGAAAAGACCAGACAAAAATAGACAAATAAACAAAAAATATTAACATTAAAAGCGATACTAACAAAGTATCACATGAAAGAAGCAACAATATTAGGGAACAGTTTAGAATAATAATAATTAAAAAAACAATATACCCTTTGGGTACGCAGTTGCGACAAGTATTGGGACGTGAGTAAGAGCGCGTAAATCGAGATTTCGCGGCCGATTTCGGTCGCGGCCTACCCTTTAAATTGAGATATTCGTAAAAATACGATATATTTCCGCGTAAATCGAGATTTCGTGGTAGATTTCCGTCGCGGCCAGCCCTTTATTTCGAATATCTGAATTTAAATTCGTTAAAATACGATATATTTCCGCGTAAATCGAGAATTCGCGGCCGTATTCCGTCGCGGCCGGCTCTTTAAATTCAGATATTCGAAATAAATTCGCAAAAATACGATATATTTCCGTGTAAATCGAGAATGCGCGGCCGACCCTTTAAATTCGGATATTTGATGTAAATTCGTAAAAATATATCATATTTCGGCGTAAATCGAAATTTTTCGGCCGAATTCCGTCGGGCCGTATTTTTTTAACTCGGATATTCGAAGTAAAGTTGGTAAAAATACGATTAATTTTCGTGTAAATCGAGAATGCGCGGCCGATTTCCGTCGCGGCCGACCCTTTAATTCAGATATTTGATGTAAATTCGTAAAAATATGATATATTTCCGCGTAAATCGAATTTTATCGGCAGTTTTTCGTCGCGGCAGTCCTTTTAAGTTCAGATAATTCGAAAAAATATGTCATATAAATCGAAATTTTTCGGCCGATTTCCGTCGCGCCGTATGTTTAACTCGGATATTCGAAGTAAAGTTAGTAAAAATACGATATATTTCCGCGTAAATTGAAATTTCACGTCCGATTTCCGTCGCGGCGGGCCCTTTAAATTCAGATATTTGGTGTAAATTCGTAGAACTACGACATATATCCGCGTAAAACGTATTTTCTTGGCCCTTCAAACTCGGAAATTCGAAATTAATTTGAAAAAATACGTCATTCCAGTGTAAATCGATTCAGATTTACAAAATAATATTACTAATTAGGACAATGTATAACCACGGAAAAATACATTTTTCGGCGTTTTATCGCCACAGCTGACTTTTAGATTCAGATTTACGAAATATTATGATTTATTTTCGCAAAAATCAAATTTTTTCGAATTACATGAACAAATTTTCGTGCGCGGACAAAAATAAATTTGGAATTACGAATTGACGAATTTCGAATTAAAAACCATTTGTATAAAAAAAATTTTCTGCGGTAATTTTTTTGGCGAAAATTTCGAATTACGCGTTTTTTCGAATTATCGGGGTTCGAATTAACGGGGTTCTTCTGTACCACATACCACTCTGTATCCAGCTGAGTCCAGGAAGTACCGATTTTAGTAAAAAAAAAGTAAGTATTGACACTTTGTAAAAATGTTGATAATGATGATCTTTAAATTTTATTAAGACCGTACTGGGTGTCCGACCCTTTTGACACTTTGTTGTAACTTTGCTAGCTTTTTCTTTACAGATTTCGCACCTACATAGTACCTATAGGGGAAAAACCAAGGCGGGTAGTTTACGACATGATTGTGTTGCAAGGGCTATTTACGAAAATAATAATAAAAAAATACCTACTTATCTAGTTTGTCTTTGTCGTCATATCTTGTGTTACACACGCCGCAAGTAAAAGTAATAAAACACAACTTTGGGACTTCACAAATCGTAAATAACGAATTTCGTTTTATTTTTGGAATTCCCTGATATTTTAAGAATATTTTGAAATTCCCTGACATTTCCCTGATAATACCCGGTTTTCCCGGATTTCCAGGTTTGTGGCCACCCTGTTGAAGGCAGTTGGCATGTTCAAAGGATAACTCAGAGATAGCCGGGTCTAGCTCGGATTTGACATAGACAATTACTCCATCTGACTGTGTCTTATTATTTTGTGTATTGAATACCGTAAATCCTGCAATGTTTTTATGAGTATAATTTGATTTAATCCAACATTCAGTTAAAATTATTACGTCAAAAATATTATTCAAACCGGCAAGTGTTACAAGTAGATTAACATAGTTCCTGTCAATACTACGAATATTAGATATATTTAAGCCTATATATTTTAAACACATTTCAGTGTTTTTATGTAATCTCATACCTACTTACAGGAAATCTATATAAATCTGGGAAAAAACCTAATGAATGTATCTATATATTCTGTTAGTAGGCATATATTTGTATACATTGCAGTTTATTGTAGCTGCTTATTCTACTCAAACTTATTTTTTGTACCAACCTATTCACAGCATAATTATTCACAGTGCCCTGAGTTACATTATTGTGTTAATATCATTTAAAATGCATAAGTCAGTAATTATTATATTCATTATTTGTTTATTTAAAAGTCATTTCATAATCTTCAACAGGATATTATATAAGAAATGTATTGTATTCCATATTTATTTATCAGCCTTATCTGTTGTTATCACACATACTTTGTCAATAGATAACAGCATACTTATAACAATTTTTTATATGTCGGAGAAAAAATCTTTAATGCAAATGCTTATGCACTATTTTAGTCAGTTCTCTATATAATTGTATGTATGTATATTATCTCATGTTATTCTTCGCATCAATCTCTCTTCATAATAAGTACCTACTTACCTTGCTATTGGCCGTTTTATGGTTTATTATTGTATTTATAGCCTTCAAGATAGCTATTTTCATAATTATCATCTGCATCGAATGTTTCTATACGAGACTACCACTATCAGCGTCTCTTGTAACCATAAAACTAACTTGTAACCATAAAAAAATACGTTTTATACACAACGATACAATTAATATACTAAATAGAAATGGATGATTACATTATTCAACAACTAGAAAAAAAATTCTACGTTCAAAATTTAATTTGTGACAACACTAGTGACTATAACGCAATACTTGAAATGACTCCAAATTCATTTACCGTAATACATTTAAACATACGATCTATAAAGAAAAATTTTGACCATTTTCTAGTAAATCTAAATTTATTAAAAAAAAATCCAGACGTAATCATACTTACTGAAGCCCATTTAAACATTAACTCAACCATTCCAACTCTCCCCAATTACATCAACACTCAAAGCTCACATTATATTAATAAGAATAGTGGTATTGTAGTATACACTAAAACAATATATAAAGACGTACGCTTTACTGAAATAAATATGACAAAAGCAAACTGTATTATTATAAACATGAATATTAATAATAAAATACCTATTCAAATAATGACAGTCTACAGAACACACTCAGCTGTAATACCAACATTTATAACAGAACTGAATAATATTATCCTAAACCATAAATGTGCAAAAAAATTTCTGATTGGTGATATTAATATAAACATTGCTGAAAATAACCATACTATTAAAAAAGAAAATTATATCAACATGATGACCGCTTTAAACTTTAAACCCTGTATAAGTAGTTATACTAGAGAATTTAACAATCAGATGCCATCATGTATTGATCATATATGGTGTAATTCCAACTATACTGATAATCTCCAAACAATAATATGGAAAAACAACATAACGGATCATCATACATGTATACTAAACCTCAACATAGAAAAACAAAAAATAAATAATAATAATAATGACTCTGCCATTCCTAAAATAAAAATAAATCACCAAGAACTATATGAAAAACTGTCTCACGAAATGTGGGAATCTGTACTTACCACAGAAGATGTGAATATAAGTGCATCACAATTTCATGACACCTTTCAAAAACATATAAAAGATTCAAGCTATGAAATACCGAACAAAACATATAAAAATAAATTTCGTAAACTTAAGCCATGGATCACTCATGGCATCGTGGTTTCTATAAGAGAAAAAGAAAAATTATTTAAACTAACAAAAAAATATCCACTAAATAATCCGATCATCTCACACTTCAAAAAATACAGAAACAAACTAACGGCACTAATTAAAACCACCAAAGAGGAATTTTATAAACAAAAGGTATTGAATTCAGGAAACAACAATAAACAAATTTGGAAAACAATAAATGAGATTATTGTTAAAAAAAGGAAAACCAATGACATTTTAAAGCTACATATTAATAATAATTTGGAACAAGTTTCGGATAACCCTAAACAATGTGCAAATGCTTTCAATAATTTTTTTTCTAATGTCGGAAAAAATCTGGCAAACAAAATAACTAATAACGTAGTTAATATCACATCTGCCGTAGAGAATGAAGTGGCATCATCAAAAAAAACAATAGGAAAATTCGAAATGGTAACTGAACAAGAAATTGTTGATATAATAAAAAACCTGAAAACTGAGTCAGCACCAGGTTTCGATGGGATCACTGTTGAAATTCTAAAAACACATCTTAACTTTTTGAAAAAACCTATTACATATATTATAAACAAGTCTTAAAAAGGGAATCTTTCCATCAATATACAAAAAAACTATTATTTCGCCGATTCAAAAGAAATTAATAACTACCGACCCATATCAGTACTATCAAATATCTCAAAAATTTTCGAAAAGGTAGCCAAAAAGCAATTACAAAATTTTATTTTAATTAATAATATATTGAGTGACCAACAATTTGGACTTCGCGCAAAAATAACCACGCAGGATGCAATCATAGATTTAACAACAAAAATATATGAAGCACTGGACAAAGGCAAAAAATCTCTTGCAATTTTCATAGATCTAAGGAAAGCCTTTGACAGCATAAGGCACAAAAAATTACTATACAAGCTTAACGAAATCGGAATTATTGATAACGCTAACACTTGGATTGAAAGTTTCCTGAACTCTAGAAATCAATATGTAAAAATAAAAAATATTCTTAGTGAACCGAGCACAAGCGACTTTGGAATACCACAAGGCACGATTTTGGGCCCTCTTCTATTCATCTTATATGTTAATAATATCTTTGAATTACCAATAACAGGAAAACTTATTTCATATGCAGATGATACTGCAATTATATTCCAAGCAAATTCATGGAATGAACTTGAAACAACTGCTAATCATGATATCAATACCTTAAAAGAATGGTTCGACAAAAATTTATTAACATTAAACATTGAAAAAACCTATTATATACTTTTTAGTATAAATAACAAAAAAATACCTCCTATCGCCTTAAATATTAAAATTCATTCAAGAAAATGCGCCACTAAAATATTAACATGCCAAAATAATGATTGTCTATGCATAGCAAATAAAAAGAAATAAAATATTTGGGTGTAATAATAGATAATAACCTTAAGTGGAAGACTCAAATAACCAATATTATAAATCGATTAAGAAAACTCATATACATATTTATTAATTTAAGAAATATACTTAACTTAAAAATTCTTAAAAATATATACTACGTACTAGCCCATTCAATAATACAATACGGTATCGTTGCGTGGGGAGGAGCTTACAAAACCTCAATTTTGCCACTGGAAATTACCCAAAGACTAATAATAAAAATTATTACTAGGAAACCATCAGATTATTCAACCTCTCAACTTTTTCAAGACTTTCAAGTCCCACCTCTAAAAAATACATATATAAAAAATACGCTGCTTCAAATACACAAAGATTCTAAGAAGTCACACCACGTCATGGTACGCGTAGAGAGCAATAGACATAACACAGTGGGTCGCTTAAGTACGCCATTAATGCATACCAGTTTTGCACAACACTTCTACACATACAATGGAGTGATGTGGTTTAATCAATTGGAAATGGAACTGAGATTGGAACCTGACTATAATAAATTCAAAAATAGACTAAACAATGATATCTTAAATAGTTTGGCTACCTAGAATTACATTGGCAATTGATTAAGAATACTTAATTGACAGTTTCTTTTTTTAAATTTATTTTTTATTATATATATTTATAAATATTATTATTTTTTTATCTATGCACGTATATATTGTGTTATAATTTTTAACTTTTAATTTTAATTTTTAATAAACTTCTCTATGTTCCCGCCTTTACACACGAGTAATTTAACTCTCGTAAAGGTTATATATTGTATACATATATGTGTTTTTACAGTTTTTTAATCAATGTTGCAGGCTTAATTACTCATGATTATGTTACATATGTATGTATACAAAAACTGAAATTAAAAAAAATAATAATAAAAAAATAGATGAAAATATTTTTAATCTTTTATTGGGTTTTAGAATGTCTATACATTTCGAGGGATCATTGGTTTCAGGAGTAATTAGGTGTCCAAGGTTTTCTATTTGTAGATTAATATCAATCATTTCTCTTGACTGAATTTTTTTTTTTTTTTTGTTCACTCTTTGTAAAACAATGCTCCAAAGAAAAAAACGAATAATTAAGTGCAAGATAATGGTACTACAGGCATTTATAAAGAGTAGAGGTAAGTGTGGTATATAGATCAGAACAGGGTAAGTGAACATGTGTGAAGTGTATGATCGCAATAAATACGTTAAAACAAAGAAAACAGTTATAATGATTTTTGAAATGTACATAGACATAATTATACATATTTTGCTTTTGTTACTATGATTCATATAAAAACTTACAAGGAAAATATTATTGGCTAAATGACTAACTTTTTTTTTCTAAAAAATTATTAAAACACTTGACTTTGTAATGAGAAGGGTAGGATTTGAATATAAGCTTAAGATTATAGTTAGTAGAGTAGAGTAGTATGTATGTAACTACTTATTAGGAAGAAAGCTACAACCGAGAATTCAATAACAATAATTGTTATTTCATCGGAACCATGCTGTAGTTTTCGTCAGCCGCGCAGGTGTTCGGGTCGCAGTGGAATGAATTTAGTATTTCTGTCTCGTTCTAAAAAAACGTCCGATCGCGAGACCGTCTTTTAACGAAATTTGAATTCTTGTCCGCTGGTTAAGACGCCTTAACCAGCCTTACCGTCTGTCTGTTCGGTACCCCCTCTACCGTCAAATCACTATCAACACGCATACTTCGTCCTAGACATAAGAATTGATAAGCACCCACTTGTATCTTGACTTGCGGACCGAACAGACACGCGAAAGCGTTCAGTTTGAGACGAAATTCAGGACATAAGGCCTCTGAAGATGGACAGTGAGATCTGTCCGAAACGTCAGAAATTAAAAAGTCCTTTTAAGGACTACTTTACGCGGGTAAACCGAGAACATTATTCTACATCTTACACCCGTGAAAACCTTAACCATAACATATATATATATATATATATATATATATATATATATATATATATGTATTTATTTTTTTACATTAACCCTACACAGGAGGCTCTGAGGTAAATAATTTGCCTCCAGGGCCTATGCCATCTTTGGGGATGCTGTGTGGAGGGTTATTTTGGGAAAGAAAGAGGTATGAGGAATGGGTAGGAATCTAGGGTGCTAATCCTTCCTGCTGCAGTGCAAGGCAATGGGTCAAGGACATCAGTTTGAGAGCTCAAAGGGTCTCCCCAAACCAACCTCTCCCGATCCGGCATGCCATGTAGCTGGTGGGTAGGCGCATCCTGAGCACACCTCACCCGATGAACCCGGGCACCCCTGCCAAGTCACCAAACGCAGCGAACCACTTGGGGTGACCTATGGCAGAGGTTTTGGTTATCCAATAAATGGTTGCCGGGGCGGCAGTATGCAAACCCGCCTCCCAAATTGAGGGAGTTAATTTGCTTTTTAAATTTGTCGTATTTCAAAGTTTACACAAATTTTGTTTTTGTACAATAAAATATTGTACCTCACACCTCAATACAAGAAGTAGTGCTGAGGCGTGGTCGTTCTTAGCATTAGGATGGGTACTAAGCCGTTTGTTTAGAATCTATTGCTTTTGCTATCTACATAAGGTGTTAGGTGTAAAAGATCATTATTATCATTTGATTGTAAGCGCATTAGATCGTAACTTACATATATTACATGTATATATATATTTATTGTTAACTATTATTTAGATTTGGATAATATATATATTTTTAAAAGAAAGACAAACATTCCCGGGTTAAGAATAACCTGACAATATTTGAAAATCTCCTACTACCACCAGAGTAAGTGGAAAATTTTGCTTATGTCGTGATGGAAGTCTTGGCCAGTTGAGAAATTGAATGTAGAAGACCTGGGTGGGACCCAAACACGATGCCAACTCAGCCACTGACCGGTAATAGAAACTGTAAAACCAGCATTTAATATGATAACGACAAGTATTAAAATGTATTGTTCAGTAAGCAGTGTACATTGAGCATTATCTCATAAATAAATGAGTACGTAAATTGTCTTTTTATTTTAACGTGACACATACGCTATTATTTGCCTACGATCATTTGAGAGTTATGATCATTTTGTACGCAATCATTTTGTATACCATCATTTTTTTATGATCATTTTACCTATAACCATATCAATCTAGGGGTACTCAATCTTCAATTGAGATATCTTGTGCCAGCCCACCCATTATTAGATCTGAGTTTTCAGATTCTGGCTTAGAACGGTTGTTTTACAGAATTTGAACAATTCATCAAATTTCAACGTTAACTTTCAAGTTCTGTGAATGTCCTATTTAAATTCGGTTACTATATCATTATGGGCCAGTTGCTAAATAGAACTTGAAAATTAAATTTGAATATTGAGTTGTGCAAATGAATATGATTTAGAAATAGAAACTGACCTCCTTGAAACTTGCAACTCTATTTGTCCTTCCTTGACTTGTTTGAACAGACCGATGGCTCCGGAGTGGCTAAGGCCTTGCATCGAAATACCGTTTACAGATATTATTTCGTCACCTATAAACGAAGTACATAAGTGTTCAAAATGAATGCTGGGCAGAAAACAAAACTAAAAGTAGAACTAGTGTAAAATTGAGATGAGAAAAGTGAAGAATAGGTACCTTCAAAGACTGTGCCTTGATCAGCCGCCTGCCCAGTGGGAAAAACAGTTTTGACAAATATACTCATTTGTCCTTTAGGAGAGTCTGTTCCTCCAACTATACTAAATCCCAGACTCTTTTTCCCACTTCCTTTCCAAAAGATAACACTGTGAACGGAAGTTGGATTTGGTGTGGGCCTTGGGTTTTCATTCCGTCTTGAACTAACGGAGCCATTTAGCCCGGCGAAAACATCGACTGTTTCAGATATTGGATTTCTGTTCCGAGAACCGACAGAAACTCTTTGAGATCCGTAACGAGATAAATGGTAATCATTCTCATTGCACTGGGACATGTTTTCAATGGAGCGTATTTTGGGAATTGTCAATCTCGGAGGAATCGCAGGGGCCGCTTTCACAGTCTCCTCTTCATCTGACAATCTGGCTGATATTTGATCCACAGTTCTTACCAAATTAGGACTTTGTGCGGTAATTCTAATAGGACGATAAGATGATCTTTCAAAATGATTCATTCTAGTAAAAGCATCTTGATCTTCATCTGTCACACTTTCGTGGCCCTGGTAGTTCTGGGAAGAAATTGATCTTCTTAGACTATTTTTCTCAAGAAGTTTTTCATCGTCACTTTTATGATTGGAGGAGGCGTGAAGTATCTTTGGCCTCCTTGGGACATTATGGTCACCCTGAAAAGGCAGATCTCTGTTATGTATAGTGATTTTTGACGAGTGTGATTTGGTTGGACCTGGCATATGAAATGCTCGGTTTCTCGTTTGAATATTATGTTCGGGGGGCGACATCTGTGCCCCGGTATTTCCAGTCAATCCCAGCATTTTAATGTAGGATGTGTTTTGCAATTTCATTGGAGGAATAGGAATATGTTGGACTACAGATGTAGTTATCATTCTGCTGACGGTGTGAGTTACCGGGGCAAACTCATCATGGGCCATTATTAGATCCACAAAGTACTTGTGTGGACTGGATTCCAAATGATTGTTTGTTTGGGTCGAGCAACTGTTGACAATATGCTGAACTTCCCTCAAGCTTGACAAACCCCGTAAAACTTTTCCATTTACGTTTACTATTTCATCTCCAACTCGAAGACGGCCATCGCGATGTGCAATTCCATCGATATCCAATTTAACAATAATGTATCTAATTTCATAATCATTAGATCCTTCAACAACAGGAGTCTTGTGCTGCGCCAGATATACACCCAAACTCTCTTCCACGCAGGATTTTACGAGTCTGATTCTTCTAAACCTTTTTGTACAGGGAGATCCCGGATTCAAAATATCTATATCATTTAGAGGAGTAACTGTCACCTGCCTTTCCAATGATTTTAATTTGTAATCAGTAGTGCATCCATTCAACGAGGGTTTATGTTCAACTCCGATAAGTTGCGATTGTAGAAACTGAAATTTTCTTGTTTGTACTCGTTCATCTAAGGTTATAGTTTTCAAGCCGTAAGGTAAGTTGATTGGTCTCGGATGAACATGACTGCTACTGGCGCTGTGATTAGTCCCGGTTATGAGATCTTTGTAAGTATTGGAATTGGTGCTGTAAGTATTTGAATGCGATTGTCTTCTTATTCCCTGAGAATGGAGTTGTAGGTCATTTTCATTTCTGACTCTAATTTGACTTTTCACTTGAGATTCCGTATCATCTAACCGTAATGCACAAGGCGTGGGACTTCTGGTCATATGGTTGGGCGTCTCAGGTTGTGTATCTGTAATTCCATTTCTTGTTTTACTGAAAGCCCCCGAACTGTTGAGTGGTGACAGTCGCTCGTTAGTCAGATGGGTCAAATAACTCAAGTCATTGTTTAACTCTTCCGTTTCCTGCTCCAGTATGGAAATGTCATCCGGAGGAGAGTGGTTGCTGTGGTCGTCATTAGGGCGTCCGTCGCTATCGTAGCCCGATTCATTGGAGCTGATGTAATTACTTAATCGGTGGAAATTAGCCTGGGGATCACCTTCGGAGAAATTGTAGATACTACAGTTAGATGAGGAGCAATCCAATGGATTTTGCTGTTTAATGTTGAACTTTGTGAGGCGATCGGACAGCGGGACGCTGTTCCTGTTGCCAGCCACCAACATGACATTTGGAATGTTGGACGGGTGGCCATTGTAGGAAGCGCGATGTTCCCAATTGTTGTGTGTATTCTCAGCTTTAGCTCTATACGCTCCGGCGGTGCATCTCATGGAATTTCTGATTTCAGAATTATCTTTCTTGACTCGTCCGAGTGTGCTGCACATCATTTCTTCAAAGACGGACGTACTGTCAGTCAAATGAAAATGCTCCTCAGAGTTGGCTCGCAGTTTATAAGCCCTCTCCGAGTGGGTGCTCATGACAGACTCGCGGCCAGTGCTTTTCTCTGAAAGGCTCTGTCGGTATTGCGGTTTACGCTGATTGATCACACTCCCACCGTTTTCTTCCGGAAGAACAGAAAGTTTGGATCTTAAAAATGCATAGGGAAAATTGCACTTTTTACTGTTACTTTGAGAATTGGAGGTATCTAAGTTAGATATATTATCACAACTGACTGCTTTTGCTGGAACGGCGACGTAATTATCATTAGTTGGGAAGTTATTCGGAGTTGTCGTTATATCTCGATTTGAATTAGCGCTATCTTGAAGATTCAATCCTTCAGTAGGATCATCAGCCTTGATGTAAGTTGATATATGAGAAGTGGAGCAACTCCTGAACAAAGTTTGGCCAGAACTCTTCTCACTGACGCCATTGTAAGACCTGCGATGTTTGTCTGGTGTTGAATTCTTCGAGGAGTTTAACATCCCTGTGGATCCCATCCTATAGAATAGATTCTTGAAAGGACTCGGCGAGCGGTCCCGCAAGGTAACTTTGGCCGAGCTCAGGGACTCCGTGTCGGAATCTTTTTTCTGTGAATTGGAATCTGAAAGGCTTCTTCCCATTTTCCAGGAATGTTTCTTTCTGTAAGTCCCAATGTTATTTAATGTTGGTGGAACTGTTTCTTGGGCTTCATTGGTTTCCACTGCGAGTGCTTTAGGATCGTGGCGCTTGAGCAGGTCCAGCTTCCTTCCCATCCGCCTTCCCCAAGTGGCAATCACTGAAATGTAAAAGTTTTGGGGTAATTCCTTATTATCAAATAAACTATAATGGGAAACAATTATTTTCACAACATTTCTGCAATTTTATTAAAAACTTGTAATTATTATAAACTTTGTCTTATTCCCTTTTAAAACTAGTTTCGTTATTTTACTGTAACAACTTTGACTTTACGTAGCATTAGCCGTTGTTTGAAATAGTTTTTTTGATTATATTACAGTTGAAACACTTCTTTAATTCACTGTTTATACATACATATTTTTTTATTTACTTAATAAATTTTCAAGTGTATAACGTTCATATTATATAACAAACAAAAAAATCCCTGAAGATGTTACAGTAACAACCAGGAGCGGTTCTTCCCTTAGGTCAATTGTTTTTTGACCCCTCAAAATTATAAGACAAAAATAAATAAATTATGGGCATCAAAATAACTGGTTTTATTCTTAATTTATTTGAAATGTACCGCAAAATAGAAGGGCTGCGAGCGGCGGAGGCGAGTGATATCTATTGTCTCTAATAGAAGCTTTCATTCACAAGTTCATACGATTCGCTGAGTCAATTTAAAGAATGTCCACGGCTCTGCCATCTTCTGTCCTACGGGCGCGCCATATAATAAACGAAATGACACTATGTCTTTCGTCTAAGTAAAAATTAGTTACCGAAGAAAGGTTAGGGAGACAGCACGATGAATATTACCGCACCAATAGTGCAAACCCCGCTATATGACATTGCTATATGTGGGCCATATGACATTGCTTAGGCCACAGAATCATCGTTTCTCGGAATCTACCCTTAACCCGCACAAGAAGAGAGTCATTTGGCGACTCATGCAACCCCTGCCGCAACCTCCGCTCCCTACCGCTCGTGCCCTTCCGGAGGTGGAATAATGACATCGGAAATGAAGGATGAAATAGGACTGAACCCGCGCTCTTTGGTTTGCTGTCTACATGGAGTGTTTTAAAACAATTATACAGTGATAAAATATCTATTTTATTTTTTTTATTTTTTATTATATAAGTACATTTTTGTTTATTTGTTACAATATATGATCAAATATTTCAAGACCCCTCTTCCATAGAAGCATTAGCTTGTGGCTGGAAATGGAGTGTACATGGTTTTATTAAAGTATGTAGGTAATTAAAAATAAAATGATTTTAAACTTATTTGAAGAATGGAATGTTACTTAAGGAAACTAATTGGGATGAGTTATTTATTTATTTTTAGTGGTAGTTTATTTGTTTAAGTTAAATGTTATATTAAGCGTATAAATATGTATTATTTTTTTATGTGTGTATCGATATGATAAGTTGTATAAGTAAGATGTTTAAGTAGTACTTGGAAGGGAATGGCCGACAAAGATGTCGATGAGGTTCGCTATCCATCACATCGCCAACCCTTCGGTGGCGCAAAGAGGAGGACGGAACGTGATCAATGTCGAATTGGTACATGGAACATTAGAGGAGGAATGGAAAGAAAGATGAACGAACTGTGTGATACAATGGTGAGCAAATGTTTGGACGTACTTTGTATAACAGAGAGTATGAAAAAAGGTAGCGCTACAATGCAGCATAATGATAGGCTCGTCATTTGGTCTGGGAGACCGGATACGGAGAGGGCTTGTCAAGGTGTTGCAGGGCTACTGTCTCCCAGAATGATTGAATGTATGTTGCAGTATGAATGTGTAAGTCCGAGAATAATGTGGATCAGATTTAAAATTGGTTTGACAAGGGTGTTTCTTGTTATTTGCTACGCCCCTGTTAATTCTGAAAGCGATGAAGTGAAAGATGATTTTTGGACTGGTGTGAATGATGTAATGAGACTAAAAAAATATGAACGAAAGGATTATAATGGCAGGCGATTTGAATGGATGGGTGGGAATTAGACGTGACGGATTTTATTCGGTCTTAGGTATGTTTGGGGATAAAAGAACGAATGACAACGGGAACAGAATGCTTGAAGTATGTTTAGAGTGGAACCTGTTTGTGTCGAATACTTTCTTCGATCATAAAGGTATCCACCAATATACGTGGGAAAGAGGAAATGAGAGGTCAATTATTGATTTTGTAGTAATTGACTCTAGGTTGAGAGCTGTTACCGAGGACACAAGAGTTTTCAGAGGGGCTGAGGTCGAAACTGACCACTTTCTTGTAGTGTCGAGAGTAAACCTCTTTCGCGGTTGGCGCTCTAAAGTGAAAACGGTACTAACTCCAACAAGAGTCAAAATAGAAAAACTGCAAAATGATAATGTGAGAAGTAAGTATGTGAATTGTGCAGAGATCAGATTGAATGCGAAGGAAATGGATGGTCTAAGCATAGACGAAACATGGAACCACATAAAAGTGTGTCTTTGTGAATCTGCTAGGGAGGTTTGTGGAATAAGTACGCAAGGTAGGAAGAAAGGTGATGCATGGAGGGATGATGAGATTAAAGCACTGGTCTCAGAGAAGAAGAAAGCATGGTTGGGTCTGATTGCGGCTGGCAGTGCTTCCAGCGAAGAGAAGTATCGAGCGAAAGAAGTATATAAGGAATGTAAGAAAAAAGTAAGAGTTGGAGTGAAAGAACGAAAGAAACGCCTGGAAGAGGAAGAAGGAATGAAAATGACAAACCATTTCCAAGAAAACAAGTTGTTTTGTAAAGAAGTCAAAAGGTCCCGGAGTGGCCCAGAAAACGGAAGCATGAAAGTGATAAAATCAAAAGATGGAAAAATGTTGACGAATGAGGAAAAAATAAAAGAGAGATGGATGAATTATTTCGAGGAAGTCTTCGAAAGCGAAGTGAGTGACAGTGATTCCAGCGGAGAATCAGATATGAATGACGATGGAGTGAATGTTACCGAAATTAGCATGGATGAGATAGAATCGATTAAATGTATGAAGAATGGTAAGGCTGTCGGGTTTGACAATATTGCTGCTGAATATTTTAAAGGAGGTAGCCGTATAATTCGTACATGGTTGTGCAATCTTTTTAACCAATGTTTAAAGGAAGGTTACACGCCTTTAGATTGGTGAAGGGCTGTGATCATGCCATTATACAAAGGTAAAGGGTCACTTATGGAATGTGGGAATCATAGGGCTATTAGCCTGCTAAGTTCAGTTGGCAAGCTGTATGGTAGAATTTTGATTGAAAGAGTAAGAAAGGAAACAAAGGATAAAATATGGGATGTGCAAGGTGCTTTTATGAGTGGAAGGGGGTGCATGGACCAGATCTTCTCATTGCGTATGCTCACTGAGAAGTTTCTGGCAAAAAACCAGAAACTTTTCTGTGCCTTTGTAGATCTACAAAAAGCATATGACCGAGTCGACAGGAAAAAGCTATGGAAGGTGTTGTCCAAGTATGGAGTGAATACAAATCTGACTCAGGCAATTGCGTCTCTGTATGAGGGAAGCGTTGCATGTGTTAGGGTAAACGGTGGTTTTACGGGGTGGTTTGATATCACAAAAGGTGTTAAACAAGGCTGCGTAATGTCACCGTGGTTATTCAATCTATACATGGATAATTGTATGCAAGAATTGAAAGAGGTGGGATTGGGCGCGAATTTGAATAATTTGAAAGTATGTTGCCTGTTGTATGCTGATGATGCGGTGCTGATTGCTAATAGTATAGATAAGAATGAGGTAATGATGAATGTTAGTAAGTCTAAAGTAATGGTGTTTGAAAGAGAGAGTACGAAAAAGTGTGCAAATATAATTGTGAATGAGGAATACTTGGAGCAGGTGGGTGAGTTTGTGTATTTAGGAAGTATGTTTACGAGAGATGGGAAGGCTGACAGAGATATTGAAAGAAGGGTATATGCAGGTAATTCCGTTAATGGAGGACTGAACGCCGTTGGCACTAACAAAAAATTATCCAAAGAAGCGAAGTTAGCAGTCCACAACGGAGTGCTGGTACCTACCTTGATGTATGGAAGTGAGGCATGGAACTGGCAAAGAAAGGATGAAAGTAGATTGAATGCTGTTGAAATGAGATCCCTGAGGCGTATGTGTGGTAAAACCATGTTTGATTGTGTGAGGAATGTGGAGATCCGCAAAGAGTGCAAGGCTGATGTAAGCGTAATGAGTAAGATTAAGAAAGGGACGCTTAGATGGTTTGGGCATGTAGAGCGAATGAGCGAAGATAGGAGTGTAAGGAGGATATATGATGCAAATGCGAATGGTAGCAGAAGTTGGGGACGCCCGAGGAAGACATGGCACGATCAAGTGAATCAGATACTCGAGTCAGGCCATGTCAAGAGTCAGAATAATAGAAGAGTATGTATGAGACGATGTATGAATGTGAATGAGGCAAGAAGTGTGTGCCAAGACCGAGTTGTTTGGCGGTCCGTCCTCTCTGCCTACCCCTGCGGAGAAACGGGGTGATGGTTGGTTAGTTAGTTAGTTACTTTTCGTTTGACAAGCCCCCAAAGGATACACAAACTCCAACAGTTCAGAGGGCTTTGTAGCAGAGAATGGACGACCACCTCGAGAGGGTTTCCTCTTGGGGTAAGAATAACCTAGTCCAATTTAATGTTTCAAAGACCTAATCTTGTCTCATTACGTCTAAAAAGGATTGAAATGACATTGTAGTCTCCTTCAATGAAAGCAATCATCCCAACATTCCTTCCATTGATATGCTTGGTGTAATTCTAAGTGACCAGCTCAAACAAGGAGGCTCCATCGAAGTCAGAGTCAAGCTAGCCTCTCAGAAGCTCGGCGTACTGTACAGGGTCTGCAAATACTTTAATAGTACACAACTGCTGACCCTGTATAAATCTAAAGTGCACCCCACTGTTGAATTTGGCAGCCACCTCTGGTCCGGAACTCCTAAATACCTGAAAAAAGCCCTTGACTCTGTGCAGAAACGGGCGGTCCGTTTGATAGATTCCCCTATCTTACAGGCAGATTGCAATCTTTAGACCACAGGTATGCTGTCCTTGCTCTACCGGTATTACAATGGAAGATGCTCCGAGGAACTAGCGTCATAGATCTCTTCGGCACCGGTGCATAATCGGGAAACACGCTAAACACGCACCCAACATTTGTACACGGTTGACATTTGCCACACGAGAACGGGTCGCTTCTACGGCTCGTTCTTCAGTTCAACAGCTCGGCTGTGGAATGTTTGGCCGGCCTCTGTGTTTCCTCCCTCCTACAACTTCACTCCTTCCTCTCCTCAAAAATACCCTCAACACAGCAACCCCAGAAATGATATAGGCCCTAAGGGAAATATTTTTCCTCAGGGCCTCCTGTGTGGAATTTATGTTAAAAAGAGTATATATTTATTAACCTTTTTTCATTTCCTTTTCTCTAGCGATGTCATCCTCGAGAATCATAGCCGGCATGGCGGTCACCACGCGGTACTCCTCCTGGGGGCTGTGAGGGGGTACTGCGGAGCCGGGGGACGCCGCCGGGCCGGGGGGGGCGCTCGGAGCGCGGGTGGCGCCGGGCTTCCCGGGGGCGTCTCCGTGAGACGGGGCGGGAGCCAGGCCCTGGTCGCTGTGCCTCCTGCCTCGGAACAGACGCATCCTGGCTTCTGGGTTCGCTTGCTTTCTTTTCTAAATCAGGGCTGCCATCTCCGCAAGGTACGACTGAAAATAACAAACAATGTGTGAGCTACCGTAAATTTTGATAAAGATAAATATGATGAAAATAAATTTCCCAGTGATGATAATAATTATAATGTGTTCAGTTCACCCTTTCACCCAACATGCAAACCTGGAATCTTTCTTTATAAAAATACAAGCACAATAATTCGCACACAGGCGGGGGCATCTGTACGGTTGTAAAACTGGTTGGGATGACAGGCAGTATTCAGAAACTTCCCCGCGGCCGGGAGATCATACGAATCTTCGTCTCCTCATGTGATGATGCATTTTCTTAGCTCGTACTTTATTAAAAACTACTGACTTGGAAATAAATCACAACATGATTCGCGTTCATCGGTCTCGAAATAAGTGTTCCTCAAAACATACAGCGATACTAAAAACTTATTTAAAATATTACGAATTCAATTGATACATGATTGGCTCTTAAATGACGAAAATCTAGATTGCTGACTTTAAAATGGAGTGATCCACAATCAATACAAATGAATGCGAACAGGTAGGGTTTTAATTCGTTCGGAAACATGATGTATTTCGAGGCTATAATAAACAGTCAATTTAACCCGTATTTACACCAATTATAATATCGCCTTAGAAATGTGTAGAGCCCGAGTAGAGTATAACAACTTGGCCTCAGTTCATTGAATAATTCCCCCGTATTATGACACTTATCGAGATAAGAGTGTATCCCTGTTACGGAAACGAGTATTTCTTGTCGCGCAGTGCGAGACTCTCCGCGGTAAAAAAATGATTAGTTGACCATCGCGGATCGCGGTGCTGTTGGCTGGTATGGTGGTATGGCGGTACGAATAGATCCCAGTTATAAATGACTATAAACATGTCCGTGTCATGTTGCAGCTAATAACTAGTATCGGAATTTAATGACACACACGAACATCCATTTCCCGAGAATTCCACATACCCTGCAGATGATTTATTACTGTTCATTGAAGACGCCACTGTATTTGAAAGATTGCATCCTTGCAATCAGCGTTATGAAAACTATTGGAAAAATCTCGCTTCAATTACCATATTAGATTGGATGAAAAAGTTATTTCAATCAAGAGTGTGGTAAAATTGCAACTGTAACCTAAGAGAAAATTAGACCAAAAACCAGACGATCTGACAACACTCATGCACGTTTTTATTGTATCAAATGATCTCATAATTATACGTTTCCTTGTACCTTAAACCTAGATAATTTAGGGCAGAAATATCTCTTCCCATCTCTAATGTCACTTTCCTGTATGGCTATTGTGTTTTTGATTCCCAGGCTTTGTTTTTGTTCTCTCCCAAAAAAGATAAACGGATCTGTTTCCCGTAATTGTCTCTACGGATAATGGAGTAGTTAATTCCCTCCAATAGTACCTATTGTAATAACGTTGGAAATAATCGCAGTGCGTGCAGTCCTACTGGCAGTGCTTGGTGCAACGGGTACATAGACACTGTACTCTGTATTACACCAGTGTACCACTGTACACTGTACTAAGGCGCACGCACTGGCCAAGAGCGGGCGGATGTTTTGATTTTGACCGGTAAATACCATCTCGAAGGAAGCTCGCGACGGACCGTGTGAATTGGAAATTAGTTGGACATGGGACTCGGGTCGAATCTAACCGAATCTATGCGACAATCAAATCCACGAATTTCATTGTACACACATAGTACATACTTATATACATATATCTTATAGGCCCGGTATATCTGTTGATTTAAAGCTCGGCTTGGTAGGAATGTGGAGCTTAGCGCAGCTTGGAACATAATCCGTATATAGGTCGGAAGCCTAGATATCAGCAATATTAAACGTATTGTCTATGATTTTATTAGTCCATACTGGAAAAATTATGCAATTTACATATATTTCGGTGAGATTGGAGTACCTACGTAATTACTTGCGTAAACATCATATTTGACATTTGTTACTGCTAGCGCCTCGGTGTCTAAAGAGGGAACTAATCTGCGTCTTACCAAGGCTTAAGCGGCCGATTTAGCCCGCTTTAATTTACGCAAGGAATGTCGCACATAGCGAAGATACGGACTGACGGATATACAGTGGCCGACTATATTCCACGAAAATACATTTACAGCTGTGCGTCGGTTTCGCTCTACTGTAATTCCCAACTTAGTGTATAAATATGGAATACAATAATACGTGGATGATGCATTAACACCCGAACTTATGACTTATTATCGATAAGCAATGGGCGTAGTTTTGCAGTAAATCACAGCCCACTCACCCGAGGCCAGAGGTATAAAGGCATAGGTGCTCAGTGCTCAGTGCTCAGTGCTCAGTGCTCAGTGCTCAGTGCTCAGGACTCAGTACTCGAACTCGAACTCGTGAATAATATAGTCGTATCTACTCGTGCAGCGCCTCGCAGCTCGCAAGGTTCTGTAAATACTCGTACGTCATTTGTCATATCGTTCCTACATGGGCGGGAGGTGTCTGCTTGTTGCCAAATCGGGAAGGATCGCCAATCTCGAGGTATTCTGGTACGGCACTTAATAAAGCTGCATTGGAAATGATTTAAAACGCAACTATTACCTAGAAACGAATACTGTTAGACTGGCATTACGAGCAATACAAAGAATATGAAAGGACTGGAACATTGAACGTTGATTCGATAAAGTATCGCTATCGTTGCTCGGGGCTTACTTAACGTATCATTTCCAGGCGAGTGCAAGTAAAAAGATTGCAATTATATTGTTTCGACCTTTTGCACAAATCTCGTGAACAGAATATGCCCAGGAAGACGCACCTGGAAAATTCCCGAACATCAACAAACAACAATTCATAAAACAGGGTCAAAAATTAACATTGAAAATTACCGCCCACTCTCAATACTCACGGTATTTAGTAAACTTTTTGAGCGCATTGTGTACGATCAAATTTACACAACAATTGTTCGTAATGTACAAAACCAACAACACGGATTTCTTCAAAAAAGATCAGTACTAACAAATTTGGTAAATTTTACGGATTATTTAACGTGCAATATGGACAATAGAAACCAAGTAGATGTAATCTACACTGATTACTCTGAGGCCTTCGATAAGTTAAACCATTTCATTCTAATTCAAAAATTAAAACAATTAAGCATCCATGGTGACTTAATCCGGTGGCTCACTTCATACCTTTGGAGTAGACTTCAAAGTGTCTTAGTTGAGGGAACAAAGTCCAGCTTCTTCTCTGTGCCCTCCGACGGTGTACCTCAAGGTTCTCATTTAGGCCCATTATTATTTAATGTGTATGTATACGATATTCACAAATGTTTTTGTACATACTAATTACCTAGCATATGATAAAAAAATATACTTAGTTATTAAATCAATCAACGACTGCATTAAACTTCAAGAAGACCTCATTCGTCTTTTTGTCTATTGTGAATTAAACAAACTTTAACATTTACACGTAATAAAAATAAAATATCCTTTGTATACACACTGAACGGCACACACATCAATGAAGTAAAATATTTATTTATTTATATATATAATTTGTACATTTATTTATAACAATTACAGGTAATATAGTGTATATGCAATGCCAAAAATCTCGCAAATGCGCTATAGGACACAAAAAATAAATCTATTTTTTATCTACTGCATTCAAAAAGCACGTAGCTCTCCCCACAGGTGAGCACATAAATAAATTAGTGCGGCTTGCTCTACTATATAGAAGATTGTGATGACGTCCTCGAGAGTGAGACTCTGGTACAAAAAAAATTAGTTGGGCCAGTATCTCATTATTAGATAAGTGACCGTTTATAAGTTGAAAAAAATATTTAAGCAAAGCAATACCTCTACGTGTCTCTAGGGAGTGGTAATTGGTCATGCCTAATATATAAATCGATGGGTAAAGCCAAGGGTAACGTCCATAGAGCCGCGAGAATAAGAACCTTAAAAAAAAATTATGGACTCTTTCAATGCGTAAAGTGTATGTCAATTCATGTGGAGCCCAGATGATCGAGTTTGATTCCAGTACACTTAGAACTAGTGTATTATATAATAACGTCAGTGTTTTTGTGTTACGAAGCGGATATGAGTTCCTAATTAAGAAGCCGAGAAGCCTGTATGCTCTGCTTACTAAATCATCGATTTGTTGGTGAAAAGTTAGTTTGCTGTCGTAAATAACTCCTAGATCTTTGATTTGGTTTAGGTGTTGGAGAATAATTTCATTGATTGTATATTCAAATACATGCGGTTTCTTTGATCTTGTATACGAGACGATATTGCACTTGGGTGTACTGAAGTTCAAGCCATTTATTTTGGCCCAGTTTGAAACGCAGTCAATGTCACGTTGAAGGAGAATACAGTCAAGATGGTTTTTTATTGAGCGATATAGTTTCAAATCATCTGCAAATAGTAAATACAGCGAATGTGTGATGACTGAACCAATATCGTTAATAAAAATCAGAAACAGAAGTGGTCCAAGGATAGACCCCTGAGGAACTCCAGAAAAAACTATGAATTCCGATGAACTGGAACCCTTATAATAAACAAACTGTCTACGATTTCGAAAATATGAAGCAAAAAAACAGAGTAGTCTTTTGGAAAAACCAAATGAAGCTAGCTTATTTAGAAGAATGTCGATGTCAACCTTGTCGAATGCTTTTTCCAGGTCGAAATAAGCAATATCCACCTGTCCCCGATTGTCGAGAGTTTGTGATAAGAAATCTGAGATGCATAAGAGGTTTGATGTTACTGACATCTGGGGTCTAAAACCATATTGACGGTCATCAAGAATTGGATTAACGTGATTAAGTATATATTTATGTAGAATTTTCTCGAATATTTTCATGATGGAACATAGAACGGCAACTGGTCGATAATTCCGGATATCGCGTTTGTCACCCTTCTTGTAGATAGGGGTTATTTTAGTTAATCTCCAGATGTCTGGGAGAATCCCGTTTTTTAGGCATACATTGAAGAGATGACATAATGGTGGTATTAAAAGGTCGGAACAACCCTTTAGTATAAATGTTGGAATATTGTCAGGACCGATGGAGTGAGGTTTCTTTAAATTTGAGAGTGCCTCCTTAACATCTTTTTCTGAAATACTGACCAGGTCGAATGAGGGCCCAATCTGTACAGTGTGAAGGGTAGAGTCAATATTGAGAGTTGGTTGGACATTTTTGTAAACAGATGAAAAAAAAGTCGCAAAACTATTAGCGATTTTATCATCAGTAGTCAATTCTTCTCCGTCAAGAATCATAGACTTAAATGAGTTGTTGGATTTTTTTAGATCCTTAATGTACTTCCAAAACTGTTTGGGATCGATAGACAATTTTTCTTCCATTGAATTTGAATGATTTTTAAAAGCTTTACTGATTTCACGTTTTACGATGGAGCGATAGGCTGAAAAACTAGCATAGTCCAAGTTGTGACGAGTTTTTTTCCATTGCTTATGAAAAGTATGTTTAATTTTAATATTTGAAATAATACTATTGGTGTACCATTTAGGATATACTCTGTGTGCCGTAGTGCGAGGTGTGGAAATGGGTATACACTTATATATAATGGGTATATAATATATCAGGGACCTTGGGGTAACACTGGATGTTAAATTAAACTTTATCCAACACACTGATGACGTCATTAACAAAGCCAATAAAATGCTGGGATTTATAATTCGCATAGCAAAACCCTTCCACAACATAAACACTCTATATTCCCTTTACACCTCATATATTCGCCCGCACCTGGAACACTGTACACCGATCTGGACTTCTTTATACCAAGCCCATATCGAAAGAATAGAAAGAATTGAAAAAAAAAATTAAACACATAAATTATAAACTAAACTTACACTCAAATTATACCGAATCCATTAAATTTCATAATTTTAACTCCCTCCAAACACGACGTCTAATTTTTGATCAAATCTTATTGTTTAAAATCCTAAATAATGGCCTGGACTCACCAGAACTTACCAATTTAATAAATCTTCATATTCCGTCTAGATCAACCCGACAATCTGATTTATTTTATCTACCCTCGTGTAGAACAAACATTCGAAAAAATTCCCCAATTCCTCGTATATGTGCACAATATAATACAAAATTTTACAGCATTGACATTTTTGGTAATAACCTAAAGAAATATCGATATGAAGTAATGCGTACGATCGATTATTAATATGAGAGTATGGAATGTATAGGGAGCATCTCCTAAACACAAGCAGCTGCTTTATTAGGAGAGTGATTGAAATATTGGTGTTTATATTGTTAAAAAAATTGTAACTTGTTTATATGTTTCAATAAAAAAAAAATAAAAAAATAAAAAAAAAAATCTCCTATCCTCTTCCTATTTTCCTCATCCTCTCCCCTTCCTTTAACACCAAATTAATTTTAAGGGTAAATATTCACCTACGACTTCCGTTTTTTACACGCATTTAAAAATAAACAATCATTTCATTCATCTTAATGACAATAATCAACAACTTTTTGCATTTAGGATTTTGAAAAATATTGATATTTATTATTATTTACGTAAATAATAATTTACGAGAAAATTTTCCGTACGACACACCAGTTTGACACACCGAGTTCTCGCATAGTTCGCGTTTGTTTTTACGTAGTGTAGGGCACTGCCAACATAACAATTAAAAAAACACAATCATAGTTTGTTTATATCATAGACAATGAAAAACATTTTTTTTAAATGATGTGTTAATTTATTTATACATAAAAAATATTGTAAATAAAAAACCCGTTATTTATTAAAATAAACGTATTAAGGGAAGGTTTTTTATATGAAAATAGCTTAATCCAACCTAACCTAACCTATCTTATAATAATCCAACCTAACCTAACCTATCCTATCCTATAATAATCCAACCTAACCTAACCTATCCTATAATAATCCAACCTAAACTATCCTATTATAACCCAACCTAACCTATCCTAATTTAACATATAATAATCCAACCTAACCTAACCTATCCTAATCTAACATATAATAATCCAACCTAACCTAACCTAACCTATCCTATCCTAATCTAACATATAATAATCCAACCTAACCTAACCTAACCTATCCTAATCTAACATATAATAATCCAACCTAACCTAACCTAACCTATCCTAATCTAACATATAATAATCCAACCTAACCTAACCTAACCTATCCTAATCTAACATATAATAATCCAACCTAACCTAACCTATCCTAATCTAACATATAATAATCCAACCTAACCTAACCTAACCTAACCTATCCTAATCTAACACATAATAATCCAACCTAACCTAATCTATCCTAATCTAATATATAATTATCCAACCTACGCAATGCTTGATGCCGTCAACCACATCAAGAAAGCGAATAAAGAAGGACTTCATGCATGCCTTATATCACTGGACATAAAGGGGGCATTCGACAACGCGTGGTGGCCCCACCTTAAAATGCAACTAGCCAAAAAAGACTGTCCACTAAACATATACAAAGTTTTTAAAGACTACCTGTCGGACAGAATGGTAGAAACAATTTACGCAGGCGCGTGGGCACAAAAACACTCGAACAAGGGCTGCATACAAGGATCTGCCTGTGGACCGATTCTATGGAACATAGTACTGGACGAACTGCTAAATCTCAAATTTGACTCTAACGTTCGCATACAGGCATTTGCTGACGACGTCTTAGTTATAATAACTCATAAAGATACGGCAGAACTACAGAAAATAATTAAAGATACTCTCTCCTTAATAACACACTGGGGAGAAAAAGTAAAACTGCAATTCTCGGAGGAAAAAACAAAAGCACTATTCATCAGTAAGAGGAAAACACTCCCACCAAACATTGTGATGAATGGTAAAATTGTTCCACTCTCTCGGGATTGCAAAATTTTAGGGATAGTCATAGACGACAAGTTAAATTGGAGCAAGCATGTGGACATGGTATGCCAAAAAGCTGTCAATATAACCAAGAAACTTGCATTTATGGCAAAACCTACTTGGGGACTAAGTTCTGAAATATTAAGGACAATCTACATAGGAGTAGTCGAACCAATAATAACTTACGCCGCGACGGTATGGGCAACAGCTGCAAAACGAAAAAATATTCGCAAAAAACTAGATAGAGTCCAAAGGGCCATCGGCATAAGAATATGTAAAGCCTACCGCACTGTGTCCCTTACTTCTGTGCAGGCAATCGGGGGACTAACACCTTTGGACCTAAAACTCAAAGAACTCAGACTTATCGGTGAGACAAAAAGGAACAGAACTTTGCATTTACTACCTGACGATAAAAAGTACCAGGGAATCGTAAAGGTTACTCATCTACCTCACCCTAGTAAACAAATTGGAGAACATGTCATCTTTCCAGGAACATACGAGAGAAACTCCTTTGAAGAGAACGAAATAGATATATACACAGATGGAAGTAAAACTGGAGGAAAAGTGGGTGCGGCCTACACAGTGTTCAATGCTAGGGGAGAAATTACAGCAAAGAAACTGCCCCTGGCAGATTACTGCTCAGTATTTCAAGCAGAGCTTTTCGCAATAATGCAAGCACTAGAGTGGGTCAACAAACAGCAAAAGCATTGGGAAAAAGTCAACGTCTTAACAGACTCACAAAGCGCTGCACACGCACTAGAGTCAGGGACACCTACCAACCCTATGGTCTTCAATATACAATGCTCGGCTCAACTCTTGAGAGAAAGAGGGTCTACCTGTAAATTTTTATGGATACGCGGGCACAATGGAATCCATGGAAATGAAAGAGCAGACGAGCTAGCAAAAGACGCTGCATTAAAAAGCAAAACACAAAAACTCTATTCAAAATTCCCACTGAGCTACGCAAAGTTCAAAATAAAGGAGTCAATTCTCGAAGAATGGGACCAAAGGTATAAAAACTCTGATACAGGTAAAGGAACACGGCTTCTTTTCAGGAGTATAACAGAAGCCAAAGAGTTTGGTAATAAGACAACTCCAACTTTCGAACTCACACAAATCCTTACCGGTCACGGAGCAAACCTATCCTACCTTCACAGATTCAAGCTGAAAGATAGTCCCGCCTGCCCGTGTGACAAACTATCGGACCAAACAGTGAAACATCTGTTGCTAGACTGCCCAATGTTCACGATGGAAAGATGGCAAATAACCAAAGAATGCCAGAGAAGAGATATAAACTTTACTGACATTTCTGATGTCATAAAAATTATACCTCTCCGAAAAATCTTCATTAAATTCGCAAAAAACTTCATTACAAAAATTAAGGAACAAAATAAATAATAATCAAAAGACATAAAAATAAATTAAAATCACATTAAGCACGATCACTATAGCTATCCGAACAATCTAAAACAAGGCTAACGCAAGAAATCACGAACCAAGAGCGTTTTAAAGAACACTTCCTATCCTACAAATGGTTCTGTTAAGAGGGTAAGCAATTATAATCTTAACAGAACATCCACAATTTTCTTTCAGATTCACAAAACTACTCCGGCTGAGGTTTCACATGGTTCCCTCATGCTGTCAAACAAATGTTGGAGTAATGGATAGCCCATGTCAGACAGTCCCACTAACCCACTAACCTCTCTAAAAATAACATGAACCCTTACCTATCCCAACATACATGAAAAAATTAAACTCAATAGCTCATTAAAAAATAGAACAGTTTAAAGAAACCTTGATAAATAATAGACAAGGTAAAAAACAGAGAACACCCAAAAGGAAAAAAAAAAAAAAAAAAAACCTAATCTATCCTAATCTAACATATAATTATCCAACCTAACCTAACCTAACCTAATCTATCCTAATCTAACATATAATAATCCAACCTAACCTAACCTAACCTATCCTAATCTAACATATAATAATCCAACCTAACCTAACCTAACCTATCCTAATCTAACATATAATAATCCAACCTAACCTAACCTAACCCAACCTTACCTTAAATGAAAACGTTTTATTTAAAAAAAATATCGTAGTAAACCTTTAAATATTAAGAAACTAAATTCATCTGATGTTTGGTATCAAAGTTGATCGCCTAACAATTAACGGGTGCGTGTCTAGCGATCTCGAAAAATTGTCTATTATGCCGATTATGCCTTTCATGTTTCCTACACTGCCACTACACAAACAAACGCGAACTATGCGAGAACTCGGTGTGTCAAAATGGTGTGTTGTACGGAAAATTTTCTCGTAAATTATTATTTACGTAAATAATATTAAATATAATATATATTATTTTTCAAAATCCTAAATGCAAAAAGTTGTTCATTATTGTCATTAAGATGAATCAAATGATTTTATTTTTAAATGCGTGTAAAAAACGGAAGTCGTAGGTAAATAATTACTATTTTAAGATATTAAAACTTCATTTCCAATGAACTTTAACATGAGAAACTTCTGTGGCTTGACTTAAGTTAACTTGTATATTACATAAAAGCTGTTTGTTTCTTACAAAATAAATAAATAAAAAACAAACTGTTCATTGTTCTGAATGGTCCGGGCTACAGCCTGCAGATTGCACTGAGAATAACCAATCTCTCATAAGAGGATACCAGAAGAATTATTTGTATTGTTCTGAATGGTCCGGGCTACAGCCTGCAGATTGCCTTGAGAATAACCAATCTCCTCTCCTAAGAGGATACCAGAAGAATGATTTGTATTGTTCTGAATGGTCCGGGCTACAGCCTGCAGATTGCCCTGAGAATAACCAATCTCTCCTAACAGGATACCAGAAGAATTATTTGTATTGTTCTGAGTGGTCCGGGCTACAGCCTGCAGATTGCCCTGAAAATAACCAATCAAAACTAAGAGGATACCAGAAGAATTATTTATTAATTTTTTTAATACATGCTCTCCATAAAACGGTGTAAAACATATTACGGTGAGGTACAAATAAGTATTAAAGGTCATGGAGGCAGTTTTACTATTTTGTGACATACGTCCAAGATAGTTGCCAAACTGTCTGAAAGTGACGTTAAACATGTCGATGGTCTTCGAAGAAGTTCTCGCTTTCGGAGTATAAAAAATACATGGGATCTTCCAGATCGGCACGTATAAGTTTACCTCTTTCAATATAAATGGATTAGTTCCGGAGATTAGTTGAAAAAAATTACCTAAAAATATTGCTAAGGTGTTGAAATTGAGCATTCCCGTTAAGAACAAGGATGGATACAGGAATGGATAGTAGAGGTATTCTCACGTATATAGGTAACGCATACCTCTAGTACCATTTCTATTTCTAGGATATGGTTTTGTACAGAAAGGGCCCAAATAATGGAGCTACATTGCAAAACGAAATTTACAAGTTAAAAGAAAGTTCCTTTTTCTACGAAAGACATTTTTCACAAGAAACGCTGCTATACCGACTATAAATATTGTACATATATTATGGAAAGTCAATAAAATACATTTTTCGATAAATAGCAAACGTCCTCTTCGGTAAAATTTTAAGACGTTTTTAAAAAGAGTATAACCTCGATACAGGCTTAGTCCTAGTGAGGTTGATTTTTATGAGAAGAAAACGTGATTTATGTATGTTTTAGTGAGATGCAATAATTCCATAAAATTAATTAGCAAAATTCACTAATTTTTATTTATAAATTCTTATTATCAGTGTTTGAAGTATTAGAATGAATAATATGCAAGTTCCGCGCCATCTGGTAGGCGCTGCTTCTCGACTAGTTCACTAGTTCACTCCACACACCTCGGAACAACTACCTAACACCGACACTGGGTCCCTGGGCAGTGGGCACTGAGCGCACTGAGCACACTTCTTATTATCAGTGTTTGAAGTATTAGAATGAATAATATGCAAGTTCCGCGCCATCTGGTAGGCGCTGCTTCTCGACTAGTTCACTAGTTCACTCCACACACCTCGGAACAACTACCTAACACCGACACTGGGTCCCTGGGCAGTGGGCACTGAGCGCACTGAGCACACTTCTTATTATCAGTGTTTGAAGTATTAGAATGAATAATATGCAAGTTCCGCGCCATCTGGTAGGCGCTGCTTCTCGACTAGTTCACTAGTTCACTCCACACACCTCGGAACAACTACCTAACACCGACACTGGGTCCCTGGGCAGTGGGCACTGAGCGCACTGAGCACACTTCTTATTATCAGTGTTTGAAGTATTAGAAAGAATAATATGCAAGTTCCGCGCCATCTGGTAGGCGCTGCTTCTCGACTAGTTCACTAGTTCACTCCACACACCGCGAAACAACTACCTAACACCGACACTGGGTCCCTGGGCAGTGGGCACTGAGCGCACTGAGCACACTTCTTATTATCAGTGTTTGAAGTATTAGAATGAATAATATGCAAGTTCCGCGCCATCTGGTAGGCGCTGCTTCTCGACTAGTTCACTAGTTCACTCCACACACCTCGGAACAACTACCTAACACCGACACTGGGTCCCTGGGCAGTGGGCACTGAGCGCACTGAGCACACTTCTTATTATCAGTGTTTGAAGTATTAGAATGAATAATATGCAAGTTCCGCGCCATCTGGTAGGCGCTGCTTCTCGACTAGTTCACTAGTTCACTCCATACACCTCGGAACAACTACCTAACACCGACACTGGGTCCCTGGGCAGTGGGCACTGAGCGCACTGAGCACACTTCTTATTATCAGTGTTTGAAGTATTAGAATGAATAATATGCAAGTTCCGCGCCATCTGGTAGGCGCTGCTTCTCGACTAGTTCACTAGTTCACTCCACACACCTCGGAACAACTACCTAACACCGACACTGGGTCCCTGGGCAGTGGGCACTGAGCGCACTGAGCACACTTCTTATTATCAGTGTTTGAAGTATTAGAATGAATAATATGCAAGTTCCGCGCCATCTGGTAGGCGCTGCTTCTCGACTAGTTCACTAGTTCACTCCACACACCGCGAAACAACTACCTAACACCGACACTGGGTCCCTGGGCAGTGGGCACTGAGCGCACTGAGCGCACTGAGCACACTGAAGGTAGGACCTGCCTGTACAGACAGACCGCCGCGGCAGGAGTTAAGTAGGTACTCCATAACAACACGGCCCATCAATGTGAGTGGTTTATTTATGCCATCAATGCAACACTGTATGCTGTGATTAATGCTTTATTAATTACGCAGATGATACGGTTCTTCTAGCACCGACACCGTCCTTGTATATAATACGTCCAAATCAATCGTTATGGTTTTCAAATGCAAAAACGAAAACATGCTAACACCTTCAGTATGGCTAGATGGAAGGAAAATGAATGTTAGTCGTAGCGTCAAATACCTGGGACATATTATCACAGACGACCTGAAAGACATCGAGGATATGGAAAGGCAAAGAAGAGCGATATCCGTTAGAGCAGGTATGCTGTCAAGGCGTTTTTATCTCTGCAGTACAAACGTGAAAAAGATACTTTTCAATGCCTTTTGCACTTCGCTGTATACGTCAGAGCTGTGGGTGGATTACACTTCATCCCAATGGCATAAGATAAAAGTTGCTTACAATAATGCATATCGCCAACTATTCTGCCTACCGAGATACTGCAGCGCCACGGAAATGTTCCTGGAGGGACGAGTACACTCTTTCAGAGCGCTTCTCCGCCACCACATGGGAAGCTTATGGCGCAGACTACGCCAATCTAGTAACAAAATCATCGCTGCCATGGTTGCCTGGATGGAGTCCCCTCTGATGGCCCTCTGGAGACGGGAGATGTGCAAATATCCCCCATAAACGGCTGTTCACGCTCATTTTTGTGTTTATATTATATCTTTTTTCACTTAAATTCCGCTTTCTTGTGCCTGTCGGAATCACGTATATTATTACCAACCTTATTATTATTTTTATTACTTATAATGTATATTATTTCAAATATGGAATGTATTGCATTGCACTACCCCTGCATACATTCTGGAATAAATTATTATTATTATTATTAAAAGTCGCTTACTATAATGCTTGTCGCCAACTATTCCGCCTACCGAAATACTGCAGCGCTACAGAAACGGAGGGACGGGTCCGCCGGGGACGGGACGGCCACCACATGGGAAGCTTATGGCGCAGACTACGCCAACCAAATAACAGAATCATCACTGCCATGGTTGCCTGGATGGAGTCCCCTCTGATGGCCCTCTGGAGACGGGAGATGTCCAAATATCCTCTATAAAAGGCTGCTTACACACATTTTTGTGTTGATCTTTTTTCACTTAAATTCCTATATATATTTTTGAAGGCATTTAGGCCTAATAGGCATTTTTGTGCCTATCTATGTATTATTATTTTTCTTATTCTAATTATTTTATACATTATTTCAAAATATGGAATGTATTGCATTGCACTATCCCTGCATACATTCTGGAATAAATTCTTCTTATTATTATTATTATTTATACTTTTTATGTTTCAATTTGATTTGATAAACGATTCGAATAAGACCTATCGAGGCTTTTTACGATGTATACATTTCAAGTATTAAAATTAGTTAAGCAACGTGAGGAATGGAAAGGGAAATCCCCTCCGGGGAACATATCTCAAGGATATACAAATGTTTGTTTGTTGCCCTAGATCTACGAGTATATACAGTCCTGAAAATATTATCACAGCGCGAGGAATGGAAAGGGGAATACTCTCTGGGGAACACATCTCAAGGATATACAGACGTAAGTAAGGACGCGTGTGGATATCCGGGGGGGTGCCAACTAACTTTTCTTTTGAAAGATTCTCCTTGAAAATCTAATAATATGACTAATCGTTAGATGCCTACAGCGTAGAATATTCTAACTTGAGAGTTACAGATTGTTAGAGAGTTGCAATGTTACCTACTACCTGGTGTAGATACATTTGTAAATTGGTGTAGGTTATGTATAGCTTGTATCCGTCACGAGAAATGTTATGTACGTATGCTGATGAGATTAAACGTTCGTTTAGCTGCATGTTGTGTGTTGTGTTGTGCTTATTGTTTAATAGCTGTTACAAGCAGTCGTGACTTCCCTCCTCCGTGAGGCCTGTGGGAGCTCTCCCACATCCACATGATCATTGTGCAAGATTGTCAGATAAAATACAGCGAAGATGAGTAATCAACGAGCTTCACGGGAGAGTTTCTGGCGAGGCGTTGAGTTTCGAAGCCTTCGAATAAAGCAATTAGTCGCCAAGTACTAGTCGGGTATGTCAGTCATTTTAAGAAATTGTATCACTCTGCTTATTTTGTCAGGGTTTCTGGCATAGAACAACTTAAAGGACGTAAATATCTCTCTTAGCGAACAAAAAGATCAACTGATAATAGCCCTATTAGAGAAAAAGTGAGATGCTCGTGAATAAAGAATTCAAAACAGGAATTATGACGTAACCTCAATTTATTTTTAAATTTCGTTTTTATTATAGTGAACTTTATTATTACAAAAAATCTCTTACGTGCGAGGACAAAAATGTATTTAACCTATTTTTTGAATTTCTGACCTTTTTAATGGGTCTAACATTACCTCTAACCGACCTAAACATATTGCATTTTCCAATCCCAGAACTGTAAAAATTGACTCATAATCTCGGGAATTCCCTAATTGTCATCTGTCATCTGCACTCTCACACATCCTCTCCAAGACGGAGCTTGATACGACATAACGTTTGGTAATACATCTTGAAGAATCAGAATAAAATCGTATTTAGAATATGTATATAGATATGAAATGTAACATTTTATAGTATTTCATAATAACGTGCTCCACGGAGATAATGTTAATATTTTCACGTGTAAAATAACTTAGTAAATCATACGTTAGCTATCATACTTTAAATATTTAATAGAATAATAACAATAAACTCATCGTACCGATGTTCAAGGTATTTCAAAACAATTATAAAATTGATACATCGCGATCGCTACAAACACTTGCGTAACTCCTTTAATGTTTAGATTAAAACAAATATAAAATTGATACATCGCGATCGCTACAAATACTTGCATAACTCCTTTAATATTTAGATTAAAACAAATATTCAAAATAAAAAAATGGGGTCGCCAAAGAGTCAACAATATTTTGTAGCAAAGTGGATCAAAAAGAATAAGTGACAGAATACTTAAATAATAATAACATTTCATCAATCTCGGAATAAGTGACAGAATACTTAAATAATAATAACATTTCATCAATCTCGGAATGAGTGACAGAATACTTAAATAATAATAACATTTCATCAATCTCGGAATAAGTGACAGAATACTTAAATAATAATAACATTTCATCAATCTCGGAATAAGTGACAGAATACTTAAATAATAATAACATTTCATCAATCTCGGAATAAGTGACAGAATACTTAAATAATAATAACATTTCATCAATCTCGGAATAGAACTATAGATTTTATTGCTTAGCAATATAACATATACAAGAGCTCATGGTGTGTTCATAATAATAATAATATATGTTTTGACCTACAATATAATAATGTAACTTTCATAAAAAATGATAAATCTGTAAAACGATCTTGATCTTTGAAATCAATTAAGGGGACGGTATCAAATCTCGACTTCAGTACAGTTAGGTATTATTGCTACTTGTAAATGAATCGGTCGGCCGCTAGAACAGCTGCGGTTTCAAAACCAACACCTACGTCTTTTGAGTAGATAGGGGGATGATTGACACGGTTTTGATAAAATACGAAATAAAAATACACGTGCCATATAAAATTTATATTTATTTACTAAATAATGGATACAACTTGACAGAATAAAAATCATACTAGCAAAATAATGGATATACAGTCACATCTTTTACGCCCTGGACCTTTTTTGACGTCTCAGTTTTTTACTCAAAGTCACATAGAATCTAATCGTGTTTTGACTTGGAAAAGATTTTTGGTTCATAAATTTGATTGTATGGTTTGTGTAATGACAATAACTATTTTTTTTAATATAATATTACCAGAAAGCAATGGGTGTGAAAAAAGGGAAAACGTTAAATTAAGTTACGACAAATATTTTTTGATTATATATTTAGTGCGATAGAAATGGAAAAAAATTTATTTGTAAATCATAAATGTAATTTGAAAATTTATTTCAATGTTTTTTTCGTACTCGGGAAAGAATATATTTTACAATATTAACTTAGATATACAAAAAAGTAGAATGAAGTACATAAACTAAGAAAAAAACACAGTCTAAGATAGATATAAAGAAGTTGATAAAAATTGATATAAAATTATCTAAATGTCTTGGTTAAAAATACTTTTTTCATGTTTTTAGCATAATATCCTCGAAAAGTGCCAAAACTTTGGCTTTCTTTGTGGTTAAGGTTATTAAAAAAGTTTTTTGTACATTGTATAAAATACACTATAATTCTTACTATGCATGTTACCGGTAATATATTATTTTATATTTATTTTCTCTCTCTCTCATATATATATTTATATATATTTTTTAATAATTTATTTATAATACTACTACCAGGAATTAGCCATCAACGAAATTCAGTGCATTTATCAATGGATCTGATAGACATTAGGTAAATTTTTAGATTTTCACGGCCAAAAGCATTTTTGTTGTTTGTTTTTGGGGTGTTATGCCGTGTTGCGCTAACTCCTTCTTTAGCCGACGTTTCGGACAGCGTTGCAGTGTCCATCATCAGGGCAGATCCGGTAGATCACATCTTCGGATCTACCGGATCTGCCCTGATGATGGACACTGCAACGCTGTCCGAAACGTCGGCTAAAGAAGGAGTTAGCGCAACACGGCATAACACCCCAAAAACAAACAACAAAAACTGATAGACATTGTTCCCAATCTTAGCGACAGTTTGAAAGGAATCGGTAGAATCGTTGAAAGCACCTTCACACTAGTCTCGCAAAGTCCATCTCCAAGCTCCGTAATCCAGATTTTGCACCAAATCGGCAGAAAACTCAAGAAATTCAAGCTGGATGCTGAAGTTATGACGTTAGATCCGAGTTCAATGCACATCCAAACTCCTTAATCCCGATTTTGAACCAAATCAGTAGAAAACTCGAAAAATTCAAAATGGATGCCAACATTATGTTTTTTGACGTTAGATCCGAGTTCAATGCACATCCAAACTCCCAAATCCCGATTTTGAACTAAATCGGCAGAGAACTGAAGAAATCCAAGATGGATGCTGAAATTATGCATTTTGACATTAGATCCGAGTTCAATGCACATCTAAACTCCCTAATCCCGATTTTGAACTAAATCGGTAGAGAACTGAAGAAATCCAAGATGGATGCTGAAATTATGCATTTTGACATTAGATCCGAGTACAGTGCACATCCAAACTCCCTAATCCCGATTTTGAACTAAATCGGTAGAGAACTGGAGAAATTTATGATTGATGCCGAAATAATGCATTTTGAAATTAGATCCGAGTTCAAGCCACCACCTACTCCGTTTAAAAATTTGTAGAAAACGTGTCCATCGGAATGATGTATTTTGACAAACCTTATTCTTCTTTTCCTCCAGTGGAGCGGTCTCTTTCGGCGCTGTACGCGCGAGTCCCTTTATTATTTCCCATTTATGTGCCCCTTTATTATTTACGTATTGGTACCTGAAAAAGGTAAAAAAAAGTTGAGACCGTAAAACAAGTTTCAAATTATATATTACAAAATAAATAATATTTAATTTCCACTTACCCCTTGGCTATAGCACCAATCTCCTCTGGATTCCTATTAGAAATTTGAAAGTTGGCCGAGGACTGGAGAATAAACAAAATAAGCGTGCTCTCACTTCCGAATTCACCTCGAGACTGACAGTGACTAGCGGTGTTCGGTCAAGCTATGGACAATGATTTCATCCATAGGATTTTGTATGACGGAAAATAATTGAAATATTCGGGAAGTTTAATTGAATCACAACAAAAATCCATATATGTTAAAGTGTTTTTTATTTATTTAAAATGACCTGTATCATATTTACTTTGAGATGACCGATGGATTTAAAAAAAAAATCTCTCTGATAGGAGCTATTCTGCTTCCAGCGAAGGCATTTTTGAAGTTTTACGTAAAGTTGCAATGTGTATTTCATAGGCTAGCATTACACTTGTAAGTTTTTTCGTAAATTTACGACTTCTAGCCAATGGGCATCTTGCATTTTGAAAATCCAATGCGCCCATTGGCTAGAAGTCGTAAATTTACGAAAAAACTTACAAGTGTAATGCTAGCCATATAGAATAAAAAAGTTTACGTTAAAAAAAGTTAATTCACTGGTAACATAAGACATTTTTCTAACTACCCCTATAGAATTTTTAGATAAATTATTAGTGGTATTCCTTTTACTAGGTAAATACAAAGTGATGTTTAGCGCTATTTATGATACTTCCCCCTTAATACTTCGTGGCAAGGATCGAATCTGACACATTGTGAAAATCCATGTAAATTGTAATTTACAATAATATAAAGTAGGTTTTGGTTTGGAGTAAGATATAATAAAAAAAGCCTTGGCAGCGACGTAATTTATCGACAAATAATAAAACGGCCAGTCGTATGTCAGATGAAAGAACCTCTCTAGAAGAGGTGAAAAGTTCATATTATCTGATGTAATGTTAGGGGTTAATAGGTCAATAGACTGACGAAGTATTCAATCAATTGAAAGACAATAAATCATTGCGTAGTCGCAGATTGCAGATGATTTGCATAAATTTAATAAATCGTGGGTCACGATGGCTTTAAATAGTGGTTTTCTAGGTCAGTGAATAAAATGTTATAAATGAAGTTTAGTGAAAATTGCGGTGTTATGGTGATGATGAGCTGCTTTACTGACCCAAAATATATATTTACGAATGGTAACCCAGCTGGAGTAAAAACATATTTTATCTATTTTTTTTTGGTTTTCAAAAGAAGCAAACACATTGTGACAAGTTTTTTTAGTGTCAAAATGTCAAGACATTTTAAATAAATGAAATGAAAATACTTGGTTTCAGGACACTTTATTAATAAATTTTATTGTCTACCGGTTTCAGTACCTCCGTACCATCATCAGGGAAATTATAAAAATTATGCTATTAAATACAGAAGTACACATATATATATATATATACATAAATTATCAAAAAAAGAAAGAGACGGTATACTAGAGTGGGACAGTGCGTCAATTGTCGGAGAGAGGTAGGGGAGGGGAACTTACACTTAGGATAAGTGAAGTAATGGGGAACATACTAAGAATTGGGCTGACAGTTAAATTTAATTGGTTATTAATAATTTTAACCTTTGAATTTAACGTTTTATTTTTATTTCAAAAGCTTCTAAATTGTTTAGTCTTAAACCTATTCCATTTTTATGTAGGACTTTAATTCCCGTATCACGGTTCAAAGTATAGTCTTTATTAACTAAATATTCCGTGAACTCTGAAAATCCTGAACTAGTTAAGCATCTTAAGTGTTCTTTTGTTCTAGTTTCTACATTACGTGATGTTTGTCCAATATAGAAGACTGGACAATCATAACAACTAATTTTATAAATGCCCGAGTGGCTTAAAATATCCTCTTTGTTTTTAGCGTTTATTAAATTTTTCCCTAAGTTGTTATTGGTATAAAAGGCTGGTTTAAGTATATATTTTATCAATTTAATTTTGTGTCAAACTGGGATGGTGTGCTTTCGGACTTCGGACGTTTAAACACGATCTTCAAAATAATTTTTTTTTAAAATTGGTTAAGGGTAAAAACTGGAAGCCATCATTCATAAATTCTTCCACATCATGTATTAACATTATGCGAACTATAAAACGCGTAACACAACATAAGAGGTCTAAAACCAAATGTCACTACGCGTGATGGTAAAATGCCAAGCATATAGGTACTCAATGATTCCACAGCATGTATTAACATCGAGCCATAATCGGCAGAACAGCGTAAGCGACGTTTTTTTGTCAAATTACGATTTTTAACGAAAGCCGTTCAATGTTACCTAATACTTATGCGACAAAAATATAACAGTTCTATCTTATACGCCTGACGCTTTTTTGGTACCTGTGCCTTTTAGCGTGTGAACTTCCTTACAAAACTTGTGGGCGAGCAAAACAGCGCAACCGACGTCATTTGATAGCGTAAGCGACAATATGATCGGTTACGTTCTTACGCCGAACGGTAGAGAATGTTCCAGTTTTGTCAGTTAGCGTCCATCGGATGACCAGTGCGAACGTGTCAGTCACGTAAACATTAATAGAGACGATGGAGCTAAGCTCAATAGCTCTTGGTATCCGGTAATTGACGGTTACACCAGAGCTAAACGAAGAAAACCACTTAAAAATATATATATATATATACGTTAATGTTAGCTCAGAGGGTTGGAGCTGGCAACACGGTATCACATCCTCATACATAAGCTCACATTTCACCACAACCTCTAATAACACATCTGCCCTGATAATGGACACTGCAATGCTGTCCGAAACGTTGGCTAAAGAAGGAGTTAGCGTAACACGGCATAACACCCCAAAAACAAATAGAAAAATAACTTTTGGCAGTGAAAATCTTAAATCATAATTGAAAATGTTAATTCATTAGATGAATCTGGGCATAGTAACATTGTGAATCTGAATATTTTTAGAAAAATATTTAATACGAATTTCAACTTGAGTTTTCATTTACCTAAAAAGGACAAGTGTTCTTTATGTGAGAAAGTGAAAAATTTGTCCGGTGACGAGAAGCTTCAGCAAACTGAAATGGATATTTACAAAAGTCACCTCAGCGAAAAGGAAAAATCCAAAGAGATCTTCATTAATGATCAGGCTAAAAGCAAAAATGATAATGATATTTTGTGCGCAAGTTTTGACCTCGAGAAGGTGCTAACCACTCCCCACGGAGAAAACGTAAATTTGTATTATAGTCGAAAATACGCATACTATAATGAGAGTATCTACGAAAGTGGAACGAAGAATGGATATTGCTTTCTATGGGGTGAAACTGATGGCAAGCGTGGCTGTAATTAAATCTGCACAATAATGTACAAATATTTGGAAATGATTGAAAAAGCGAGGAAGAAATCCAAGATTTTATTGTACTGTGATAGCTGCGCTGGTCAAAATAAGAACCGAGCAATGTTAGCTATGCTCTCTTATTTCATGAAAAATGCAACTTTCATTGAATCTTTAGAAATACATTTTCTGTTACCAGGTCACACCATGATGCCGGTCGATTCCATTCATGCGACAATTGAAACTTTCATCAGGCGCAGGGTGATTTGGGCTCCATCAGAATGGCCCACCATTATTTCCAATGCTAGGACACAGCCTAAAATTTATCAAATCATTGTTGTGTCACATGCAGAAATCCGGGACTGGAAATCCTTTGCTGCTGCTTACATTCCTTCAAAATTTAAAATTAAATTTGGAGAGTTACGACAGGCCTCATTTAAAAACAACTCGTCAAATATTGAAGTAATGTACGGCTTTTTCAATGAGAGTAAGATTGAGTTCTTAGACCTGGACAATGCAATCAGATCCCGATCAAGTGCCGCGATACTTCAATCGCTGCCACCAACACTGTACAGTGCTAAATTGCCAATATCGGAGATCAAGTATAGGGATCTTAAAGGTCTCTGCGAGAAAGGTATTATTCCTGAGAGGATGAGGCATGAATTTTTGGAACTGCCACATGGATCCACAGTGGAAGATACCTTACCTGAATCCGACCAGGAAGACATGTGAATAGTTTTGAAAAATGTGGCTCAAACCAACAAAGTTTTGAAAAATTGCCGATATAAGTGCTATTATTAAAAAAATATATGCGTTGTATCTATTATGTTTATTATTTGTTAAAATATTTTTGTTTTATTTTTATTGTTTTGGAAATAACATTTTTATTTTTATTGTTTTTAGAAAATAACATTTTTTCTTAATTTTCCCTGTAAAGTACAAGCAAGATAATTAAAAAAATATTACTTTAAAAATATATATGTTTTTTATTAGTAGTTACTTATGGCCTATTGCTTGATAAATTTTTTTAAAAAATCTACTCCAAATAGCGTAAGCGACATTTCAGAGGGAAAAAAATCTGTTAGGGTTACAGGCAAAACAGCGTTACCGCCACTGTCTCGACAACTGGAGGCATTCAAATAAAAAGTATTTTCATTTCATACAGGCAGTAACCAATTATTATTAATCTTGATTAACCTAAATCCTTTTTGGAATCAATTAAGAAAGTTAATTAAAAAAAACCTTCTCCTGTATAATTTACAAATTGTCGCTTACGCTGTTCTGCCGATTATGGCTCGACATTATGCGAACTATAAACATCAGAGATCCAAAACCAAATGTCACTACGCGGGATAGTAAGATGCCAAGCAGATAGGTACTCAACGCTTCCACAGCATGTATTAACATTATGCGAACTATTAAACGCGTAACACAACATAAGAGGTTCAAAACCGAATGTCACTACGTGGGATGGTAAGATGCAAAGCAGATAGGTACTCAAATACGACAAAGCAAAAGTAAAAAGCAAAAAAGCAGCAGACGGGATATATTAATTGGAGTATTAAAATCTGATGGGGAAAAAATCGTCGTTCAGTGGTGCCCAGAAGGCAAGAAGTCCCACAAGCCGCTGAATTGACGAGCCTACTTACAACTTACAATGTACTTCAAATGACTACTGGGTTACAAAGGTTTAATCGATGTTGCAGAGCAAAAGCTTTCAATACTGGGTGAGAGACAAAACATCCTGTTTGTACCTACAACATGCCAAAGCATAGCAAAGTATGTACTTTTGCTCTACGTGATATAATGCACGAGCTTGGAGGCATTACCTCTAACATTGGTCATCGCCAATTCCATCTATCTAGTTCTTATCCGAACATAGATTATGTATAGAATTGTTTCCTTTTTCGGGGCTGGGGCTAATGATGTAATGATGTTCCTACAGAGAACAACAGTACCTTTAATGTTTGTGTATTTAAGATCCTTTGGAAAGGTCCCACATCTTAGGTTTTAAGATATTGTTTACCCCCTATCGCCGCCGCAAACGGCAAAGACAGTTCAAAAGTTAACATAATTTGGTATGCGGACAACATTTGTGACATTGCCATTTTTTGTTTGTTTTTTTTCCTCAATGTATTTAAGATCCGTGGAACAAGGATGTGTATACTAATTATTTATTGCGATCGAGCTGATGGCGTTTATAGAAATCGAAAACTGGGCCAAAACCCACAGCACGACTCCGGAATCTCACTCGACCGGTTTCTTCGCCGCTACAGACCCATCTCTTTATGTTCATGCATATCGGCGTGCAATTTGCTGGGAACAAATGCACTGTCTGCCGTCATAACCACCTAATAACAAATAACCTTTATAGGCACAACCACGCTTCGTTCGGATCTCCATGCACTCTTCCTGCATTATTATTATATACGTCAATATCATCGGAATGTCGAACATTCAACGGTGGCAAGTGCCAACCCTATTAGATAATGAACCTGTCATGAATCCAACCTGAAGTTGACGTGAGGACTCACATTCACGATGCCAGGAAGATAACGCGTCGGTTGTCGGTGGCAAATAATTATTATAAAGGTACGAGGGGCGTATCGATTACCTTCCGGCCCAGGGGGCGAGTTCGTTACCCCGGCCTATGATAAAGAAATTTAATGGAAACTTATCAATTATCGAAACAATTTAAGATTTAATTGCAACAAGAATTTGTGAACGTCTTTACAACTTGACCGTCGAACAATTTTTGAAAACATTATTATTTCTTCATTAAAATGAAAAATATTGTTTTTGTTTACAATAAAATAATGAGAGAAAAAAGAGTAGATTTAATAGTAATAGTCCCTGTCTTGATTTGACATTATTTCTATTGTTTTTGTGCCCTATTTTTATCAAAGCTATAATTTTTATAATTATTCGTAATTGTAACATCTCTCCTTGTCGCGCTGCAGCATTAATCGAACCCTAAAGACTGAAAGTCAAATGAATAAACCATTAAGAAACGGTTAAATGCAGAACACCACATAAGTTTTAATACAAGTTACTACATTTTTGATGTCCTGGCTCGAGTCGTTACGCCACTGTTAAGGTAGCAAGTTTACAGGTAAAAACGAAAATCATTGATAATTTATGTTTAATTTCATAAATTTTAGGAAAAAAAATTGTAGCTTTTACTACCGTTATTATTATTATGTATTTTTTATTTGATACAATAACTTTACATATTTTGAAACATTATTCGATAATTTGAGCCTCACTGGGTGGCTTACTCGTGCTGAGCCCCCCATTTTACAATTTATTAAAATTCAGTCAAAAGATAACATGAAATAATAAATTTAAATAAAATAAAACTGAGATGAAATACAAAATAAAGGCGATCATAAAAAAATAATAATCGGCAAACATTATGAGGCAAGTTTGTGCAATTGTAATGTACTTTGTATTACGTATAATATGATTTATTACTTAACGTTATAATTTTTTGTAAATTTAGATTCGTTAGATGGATGAATAAACAAAAGGCAATATTTTTTTCATTAATCCATCTTTTAATTTAGTGTTTAAAATGTTTTTGGTTTCTCTCATTTTTATGTATCGAGTGAAAGATAGTTAAATGCTTTTATTGTCTGGTATTTTTACAAAGCTTGTGTTTACGGTCGTAGTTTATGTATCGAGTGAAAGATAGTTAAATGCTTTTATTGTCTGGTATTTTTACAAAGCTTGTGTTTACGGTCGTAGTTTATGTATCGAGTGAAAGATAGTTAAATGCTTTTATTGTCTGGTATTTTTACAAAGCTTGTGTTTACGGTCGTAGTTTTTATGTATAGAGTGAAAGATAGTTAAATGCTTTTATTGTCTGGTATTTTTACAAAGCTTGTGTTTACGGTCGTAGTTTATGTATCGAGTGAAAGATAGTTAAATGCTTTTATTGTCTGGTATTTTTACAAAGCTTGTGTTTACGGTCGTAGTTTATGTATCGAGTGAAAGATAGTTAAATGCTTTTATTGTCTGGTATTTTTACAAAGCTTGTGTTTACGGTCGTAGTTTTTATGTATCGAGTGAAAGATAGTTAAATGCTTTTATTGTCTGGTATTTTTACAAAGCTTGTGTTTACGGTCGTAGTTTATGTATCGAGTGAAAGATAGTTAAATGCTTTTATTGTCTGGTATTTTTACAAAGCTTGTGTTTACGGTCGTAGTTTATGTATCGAGTGAAAGATAGTTAAATGCTTTTATTGTCTGGTATTTTTACAAAGCTTGTGTTTACGGTCGTAGTTTTTATGTATCGAGTGAAAGATAGTTAAATGCTTTTATTGTCTGGTATTTTTACAAAGCTTGTGTTTACGGTCGTAGTTTATGTATCGAGTGAAAGATAGTTAAATGCTTTTATTGTCTGGTATTTTTACAAAGCTTGTGTTTACGGTCGTAGTTTATGTATCGAGTGAAAGATAGTTAAATGCTTTTATTGTCTGGTATTTTTACAAAGCTTGTGTTTACGGTCGTAGTTTATGTATCGAGTGAAAGATAGTTAAATGCTTTTATTGTCTGGTATTTTTACAAAGCTTGTGTTTACGGTCGTAGTTTATGTATCGAGTGAAAGATAATTAAATGCTTTTATTGTCTGGTATTTTTACAAAGCTTGTGTTTACGGTCGTAGTTTTTATGTATCGAGTGAAAGATAGTTAAATGCTTTTATTGTCTGGTATTTTTACAAAGCTTGTGTTTACGGTCGTAGTTTATGTATCGAGTGAAAGATAGTTAAATGCTTTTATTGTCTGGTATTTTTACAAAGCTTGTGTTTACGGTCGTAGTTTATGTATCGAGTGAAAGATAGTTAAATGCTTTTATTGTCTGGTATTTTTACAAAGCTTGTGTTTACGGTCGTAGTTTTTATGTATCGAGTGAAAGATAGTTAAATGCTTTTATTGTCTGGTATTTTTACAAAGCTTGTGTTTACGGTCGTAGTTTTTATGTTTTTGTACGATTGTCTAACTAGTCTATTCATGATAGTTTGCCTTTGTCGAAATTTGTTTATTTGGTCAAAAATGTAGTTAAGTATTGTTTTTATGTATAATTGGCGTATATGCAGTATGTCAAACATACTCTATTATTCTAACTGGCAGAGGAAGGATAAAGTACACTGAATGCTGTAGAAATGAAGTGAATAATACTAAGTGTCTTATTATCCTTTTTTGTAACTAATAGAGATAGTAATATCCTCACTGGGATCTACCGTGCTGAGGATTTAATTTACATATTTTTTAAATTTAGTAGTATGGATAATACGAAGTAATAATAAATATATTAAGTAGGGTTTTTTCTGAAATAATGATCTTACTAATCTACAGAATTTGGCTGAATTTAACCGGGCTTTAAAAACTTTTTTTTTTAAATCTTACCATTTAAAAATCTTAACTTCTTTTCGATATTTTATAATAAGCCATATTCTAAAACTTTCGTTAATTGCTTTGGTTTCGGTTGCCTCCTTGTACCTTATAAAATGTCTGCCCAGAAGATTCTCATTTCTGAGCACAAATTGCCTCCTGTTTTATATTATGTATTTAGTTTTAATATTCTTGTTTTGTCCTGTCCTGCTGTTATTGTTATTCTACGTACTGTCATCACTTTGTATAAAAAGTATATTTAGTGTTATAATATTAGATCTGTATTGGGTAAGGCACACTGTAGGAATAATTTTAAGAACATGACCACTAATACTAAAATACCGTTTTTAATTTTATTATAGTTAAGCGCACTTGAAGTTAAATGTCACTAAACTGCGCTATATAAAAGCAATGTTATTATTATTATTAAATATATTACATTATTCTATTATGGCAATCCATGATATATGGTTTTCTTTTGTTTTCGTTTATACAATATTTTCCTTATGTAGAAATAATTTTCCTAAAGGAAAATGTGTATTGTTTTAAGGAGTTTATTTGTGATTTGTTTGATATGATGCGTCCATCTGAGGTAATGGTCAATTATGATTCCTAGATATTTTATTTTATTTGGTATGTTTTTATAGAGTAGAGCAATCGCAGATGTTGGTGTTTGTACATTCGTGCATTTTGTATGGTGTTTGTGTTGTTATTTGTTTTCGATATGTTTAGAGTAAGTTAGTGACTCACTTTGTGGGGCTATGGCATCCCAAATTGGAATATGTTATAGAAGACGGGGGAGAGGAAGACGGAAGATCTGGTCACCGAAGACGGTAAATACCCTGTGGGGCTATGGCATCCCAAATTGGGATATGTTATAGAAGACGGGGGAGAGGAAGACGGAAGATCTGGTCACCGAAGACGGCAAATACCCTGTGGGGCTATGGCATCCCAAATTGGGATATGTTATAGAAGACGGGGGAGAGGAAGACGGAAGATCTGGTCACCGAAGACGGCAAATACCCTGTGGGGCTATGACATCCCAAATTGGGATATGTTATAGAAGACGGGGGAGAGGAAGACGGAAGATCTGGTCACCGAAGACGGCAAATACCCTGTGGGGCTATGGCATCCCAAATTGGGATATGTTATAGAAGACGGGGGAGAGGAAGACGGAAGATCTGGTCACCGAAGACGGCAAATACCCTGTGGGGCTATGGCATCCCAAATTGGGATATGTTATAGAAGACGGGGGAGAGGAAGACGGAAGATCTGGTCACCGAAGACGGTAAATACCCTGTGGGGCTATGGCATCCCAAATTGGGATATGTTATAGAAGACGGGGGAGAGGAAGACGGAAGATCTGGTCACCGAAGACGGCAAATACCCTGTGGGGCTATGGCATCCCAAATTGGGATATGTTATAGAAGACGGGGGAGAGGAAGACGGAAGATCTGGTCACCGAAGACGGCAAATACCCTTTTAAACACAATGTAGTTTCCGATTATTTTTTTTCACCACTGAGATTATCTACCAATTTTGGTACATTTACCATCATTATGCCTGGAGCGTTTGAAGAACTTGGTGATGAAGAAATACATTTATTAGCGTTGGTAGTAAAGTTGTAAGGTGTGCAATTCCAATTGTTGGTAATGCAAACGATAACTGCGCAACGAGCACAATGCAAAGGCAATACTTGTTTGATTCTCCATGGACTATCGCAATTAGACAAGCACCCACACCTTATCACCGATTAATGCATATTGAAGGATAAATAATGTATGCTGAATTCCTACGAAACAATTATACTGTAGTGGGGAAGTGAGAAGCTAATCCTAGTATGGAGAGGCAGCAACCGGCGGCTCTAATCTAATACAAAGCGATGCAACGTGTTTCATGTTCCTCTATGCATATATTATACTTTAGTGGGGAAGTGAGAAGCTACTCCTAGAATGGAGAGGCAGCAACCGGCGGCTCTAATCTAATACAAAGCGATGCAACGTGTTTCATGTTCCTCTATGCATATGTTATACTTTAGTGGGGAAGTGAGAAGCTACTCCTAGTATGGAGAGGCAGCAACCGGCGGCTTTAATCTAATACAAAGCGATGCAACGTGTTTCATGTTCCTCTATGCATATATTATACTTTAGTGGGGAAGTGAGAAGCTACTCCTAGAATGGAGAGGCAGCAACCGGCGGCTCTAATCTAATACAAAGCGATGCAACGTGTTTCATGTTTCTTTATGCATACATTATACTTTAGTGGGGAAGTGAGAAGCTACTCCTAGTATGGAGAGGCAGCAACCGGCGGCTCTAATCTAATACAAAGCGATGCAACGTGTTTCATATTTCTCTATGCATATATTATACTTTAGTGGGGAAGTGAGAAGCTACTCCTAGTATGGAGAGGCAGCAACCGGCGGCTCTAATCTAATACAAAGCGATGCAAGGTGTTTCACGTTCCTCTATGCATATATTATACTGTAGTGGGGAAATGAAAAGCTACTCCTAGTATGGAGAGGCAGCAACCGGCGGCTCTAATCTAATACAAAGCGATGCAACGTGTTTCACGTTCCTCTATGCATATGTTATACTTTAGTGGGGAAGTGAGAAGCTACTCCTAGTATGGAGAGGCAGCAACCGGCGGCTCTAATATAATACAAAGCGATGCAACGTGTTTCATGTTTCTCTATGCATATATTATACTTTAGTGGGGAAGTGAGAAGCTACTCCTAGTATGGAGAGGCAGCAACCGGCGGCTCTAATCTAATACAAAGCGATGCAACGTGTTTCATGTTCCTCTATGCATATATTATACTTTAGTGGGGAAGTGAAAAGCTACTCCTAGTATGGAGAGGCAGCAACCGGCGGCTCTAATCTAATACAAAGCGATGCAACGTGTTTCATGTTTCTCTATGCATATATTATACTTTAGTGGGGAAGTGAGAAGCTACTCCTAGTATGGAGAGGCAGAAACCGGCGGCTCTAATCTATATAATCTAATACAAAGCGATGCAACGTGTTTCATGTTTCTCTATGCATATATTATACTTAAGTGGGGAAGTGAGAAGCTACTCCTAGTATGGAGAGGCAGCAACCGGCGGCTCTAATCTAATACAAAGCGATGCAACGTGTTTCATGTTTCTCTATGCATATATTATACTTTAGTGGGGAAGTGAGAAGCTACTCCTAGTATGGAGAGGCAGCAACCGGCGACTCTAATCTAATAAAAAGCGATGCAACGTGTTTCATGTTCCTCTATGCATATATTTAAATTTCAGATTATTAGAGATTATTTAGAGCAAGGCGCGCCTTCCAAGCTGTCCACTTTAGAAATTAATAAATAAATGTAAATAAAGAGAGCGAATCGTTAACGAATGGCAACTCCGCATTGTTATATCGGATATCATATCTCTAATTTTGTTTTTGATTTGTTTAGAAGTTTGAGATTATATCAGCCTTTAATTCGGCTTAGCTCGGCGATGCGCGATGGCTCGATCCAGTGAAATCACTAAGCCGAGCCCCATAGCTCCATACAGGCAAATAGCTGAATAATTCCAATTGTTATTATAAAGAATAATAACAGCAGATCTGCCCTGATGATGGACACTGTCACGCTGTCCGAAACCTTTGCTAAAGAAGGAGGAAGCGCACGGCTCAATAATCCAAAAATGAATCACGGTAATAGAAACTTTTGTTTGTGAATAACTCAAATCGTATCCAATACTAATCTCTTTATTTAGGAATGTGGGGTTGGGGGGCTTATGGCAATCCCTCACCCCCACAACAATCCAAAAAGTACGTAATACATAATAGATGAATATACACCAAGGAAAGAAACAAACTAGATAAAATAAAATAACATAAAGGGATACAAGCAAGTGGAGGAAAATACAAGAACATAGCAGAATAGAATACAAGCGAGGACAAGAGAATAAAAATATACCACACAAGAATATAAGCAAGTAGAAGAAAAAACAAAGAAAATAGCAGAAGAGAATACAAACAGTTAAAAGATAATACAAAATATGGCATAAGAGAATTCAAGCAAGTAGGAGAGAATTCCAGTGAATAATAGAGGAGAATACACTAACATAGCAGAAAAGAATACAAACATTTGCTATTGCATTTCTATTTAGAAGAGAATACAAGCAAACCCAGATATTTAGAAATATCTAAAATATGAAGTAGGATTAGCTTTTATTGTTATTGTTTTTGTACAATGGATTTATCGATGCGCAAAACATAATTCTTGTTGTGGAAATGGTCTTTAATCTGCATATAATAAGTGTTAGGCGCTCGTAACTCGTATAATAATTGCAATAATTTTTTAATGAAGAATAGTATGCGTGATTGAAATAATTGGTAAAAATTTCTAATGGTTCGTATTGAAATGGCGTCCTTGTGCCATTTGCTTATTGTCGATACGTTCCGCTCGGGCGAATATCACGCATCTCTCTTATCATTTTAAACCATCGCATTACCTGAAAGCAAATATCCGATATAAACAATCAACAACGATATCCATTGTAAATGTAAAAACCCCAGTGGCAGACGAAATTCAATTAAAATGCTCATTCGTGCAACTATGTGTGGTCAAAATAATTGGCGCATTCACAAGTCGGAAGAAAACCATCGTCCGGACTGCTTGCGGTCAGAAACGTGGCTTATTTTAGGCAGAATTATCAACTACATTGAACTCACAAGGTTGGCCATTGCGGAACTAAACATGACCACGATATTTGCGAAGACGAGTCCAAAGCAGACTTTTTCAATTATGCTATTTTTGGTGGAAATGACTTGTTAAAATAAAAGAGCTAGAACAACTTAATAATCTAATATTAACGTACCGCTGATAGCTCCATCATATAACCCGTCACTCTTTCTCACAAACAACGAGAAATAGCTAACAATCAGCGGCAAAACCACAGTATCAGCGCACTGACTGTTGTGCACAAACCTCCAAGGAGCAAACTAAGAAAGAAATTAGTGTTCACCGGGGCTTCTCTAGTTACGTCACGGTGCATTCGGTACGAATGCTCGGGTCATGCAAATTGCGGCTTACTTACAAGTATGGGAGAATGGTATGTGCGAGGTGCGAGTAAGAACAATCATATTTTAATCCGGCGGCGGCCCCAGTAAATTGGACCGGAATATTGGTACTTTCGATTCACTCTCGATTATATTATTATTCAGACAACCGGTTCGCGAATCACCCACTCTCTCCGCTGAGATACATCATTATGCCCAAACCGCCATCTTACCGCTCCCAGTATCAAACCAAGTGGGTACTACGTACTACTAAACTTGTAGAAGCCAGCGGACCCGCCTCACTGCCTGCCACGGTGTGGTGTCTACACTGTCTACAGTCTAGTCTAGTCTAGTCTAGATTCTACATGATCGGCGAGAAACTACCATATCGAGTGACAGATGTATTATTTAGACCGATGACTTCTTTATGCAGCGTGATTTCTTATCGTAATTCAGATCAATTATTGATGAAGTAGGCCAGTAGGAAAGTGAAATCGTTCTAACAAACTGGAGACAGTTTTATTGAATTAATTGACTTCTGCTATTAAAATAACAATAAATCTATCGAATATTTATGCTTTTTTCTGTCAACCTTTACCTTCCTTCCATATTTTCCACCCTTTCAGCCCTGAAACTGTCACCATATTCAATTAGAAATACTTCAAAGTCAAATTCTTCTTCTCCACACTTCGAATGGTGGCCAAGTACAAGATTATTATGTTGTGTCAAGAGAAATTAAGTAAGCTTTTTATGTATAGTGTTTACGATGCATCACATATTGACCATATTACGCCATCACAGATTAATCTCTTGCCATGTTTGTTCCCAGCGCGCAACGTGGCAGATAGTATGGCTCATAGCTTGAGAGTATGGCACACATTTTAATGTGCTGCTTCCGGCGAGGAAGTGGACTCGCGAAAGCTCCATACCGGCGGTGATTACCGTACCGCAGCAGACGCCGCGCCGGGTGAATCTTGAAATAGTGTATGCCTGCCTCCTGACACATAACACCTGCACCAGCAGCCAATACCCGGCACTGTCTTCAATTGGCGAGGAATGAGTCACGTCACACTGTTGCTCGCTCATCACTACCTGACAGACGCCAGACCGCTTAGTGCTATTATGCGCATTGACTAACACCAAATTGGCTTGTATAAATTAACTATATTACATGGAAGATAGGCCAAGTCATTAACTTAATAATATTGTATTTGCACATGTGTATACGGGCTGGTGTCTCCGCATGACATAAATGAAATTGGAGCATTCGGAATAGCAATTTCCTGAGGCGCTTATAAACCACTAAGCTACGAAAGTTACCTCACCATTTTAAAAGCAGCTTTTTTCACATCTTTTAAGCTTATTTCGGAAAATTCGGAATAAATTCACGGCCCACCACTGATAGCTTACTATACAACACACCGGAAAGGTAAAGCATTTTTGACGGAGAATTTTTTGTATCGATCTGGAGCGCTGAATTTTACCTTTATCGCCCCATTAAAACTCCAACGTCACCTCCGGACAATCGTCCCGTGCGCCATTCTCGGATTTAATATTTTTATCGCTGTTGAATCAGTCACATGGCACGCAAATGAATATCGTATAAAGAGCAGAGATGTGCCGTCAAAAGCAATGAGCCCGCATTCTCCGACTTTGAAATTGAAGCCATCGAGTCCTCGTAAGGAATTCCTCCGGCAGTCGGCAGTCGGCAGCCTTCGCCCTCCAGCATCCTCGACCTCGTCTCTCCCTCTCGTGTGCCGATTACTGTATTAACAAAGCGAAGGCCCTTTTAGACGACATGAATCGCTGAAGGGTAATAAAGGCCTCGAAGGGGGGTAAAGAATATTGTGGTAATAGAGATATATTGAGGGATTTTCAACATGGATTAAATAGAACCACGTACGGTTAGGGAAGGATCTTTCCAACGAATTTGGCCTACTTTTATTTCGGGTGCTTGTGCTTATCATAGCATAAATAATCAACATCGGGTCCTTATGATAAAATTGTTTCGTTTACATCTTCTGTACGAACTAGAAAGCTGAATTATGGAATACGCGAAATGGTTATACAACTGTGCTCAGTGCTCGCCAATATAATCCTCGGTTCCGGGAATATCCTTGGAATAAGGATAAAAATTAATACAATAGTTTAACGAGATTCATATTGTCAATAATTCATATTGTCAATAATTCATGTTGAAAATAACTTCTTTTGAACAATTGTCTCTCTCAATATCCTCGAAAATCTTAATCAATATAAGTCTGAAGCACAAATGTATATACATAAACATGAACTACAAAATATCCTCATTGGACGTGGATATGGTCATCCAACGTTAAACAAATACTCGCAAAACCCGCCAGGTCCGTCTAAGATAAGATGTTTTAAATGATAATAGTTTAGTCAAAGGGCAGTAAGGATTGGAATAACGAAAATAACTAATTTGGAGAATCAAAATAATTAGAAACTTTAACAGAAGTATGAGTAATTAAATATCCTCATTGGACGTGGATATGGTCATCCAACGTTAAACAAATACTCGCAAAACCCGCCAGGTCCGTCTAAGATAAGATTTTTAAAATGATAATAGTTTAGTCAAAGGGAGTAAGGATTGGAATAACGAAAATAACTAATTTGGAGAATCAAAATAATTAGAAACTTTAACAGAAGTATGAGTAATTAAATATTAATACTAAGCCCGTCGATTGAATAGATTTCACAACCCATGGAGATTTTTCAACCTTGTACTAAAACTTCATTCGAATTAAATAAATCTAAGGGAGTAAAAACAATAGCTAAATACGAGAAAGCTATTAATCTAAAATAGGAAAGACTACATGGCTAACTGCATAACCATTATCATAAGTTTAAGTTCACACCCCCCAGCCAAAATCCGTTAAAGAATTACACATGGATTCAAATAGGTACCTACCTTATTTAAAAAATAATTACGTGGTGTAAAAATTCGTTAAATGCAAGCCATTCATAAAGACGGACAAGCGGTGTTCTGGCACCGAAGGATTCATTTGAAGAATATGAATTAGCATTGAATATGCAGACAGCATGACGGTGACGCTTCGGAGTATCAGCGTTACTCGTCTTCAATACAACTACACAAAGATGAATGATTATACGCGTGCGAGCTAAACAAATCGGTATTCATACTTCATACTCTTATAATATGCATGCACAAGGAATATTTAATATCGAGGCTTTTGACCCTTGACGAATACATAAACTTTAGTAATTCTTTTGAAACCATAAAATCCTCAAGTTGCAATCATTGATTTAAAAAAATACATGATATTTTTTTACCATGGTCAGGAATTCAAAGAAACCAGATCACTTTACCGCGGCACAGCAGGTAGAATTGCGACACAATAGTTAACACGGTGTAGTGTAAAATGCTTTGCAGTGACATTGCATTAAATAATAATGTTCGTCGATTTGACGTGGTGCAACAATTTCGGCCCGCGCCACAAATTGCAAGCCTTTGACTGATTGTTATAAAAAAGCTGTTGCCACTTAACAATATGGAATTTAAAAAAACCTGTTATTTTCTTCATTTGAATGAAAAACTGCGTTTATTTGAAGTCAATTACATAACTTGACCAACTTAGTAAGACCCGCTACCAACTGTCCGAAAATATATCAACTAGAGACAAGACACTGATTTGAAATATATACATAATAATGGTGACATGATTTTATAATATTATTATTTATAACAACTTTCTAGCATCAAGTTAACGTTTCGCCGAAATGTGAACATTTGGATTATGACTAGTTTTGAAAATGGTGGCCGGTACAGATTTCCCGCGAAGCCCAGTAATCCCGAACAATGAGAAGCGACATAATGAAACAGTTTTTGTTTGTTGGCATTTTGGGATGAATCGATTCTGCCAGTGGACCTAGTGGACCTTGTGGACACTCACCAGGAAATAAACCGAATTCTTGGGAGACCGCTTTAATGATCGATATAAAAAACATTCGGCCTTCTCCTTTTTGGGACCGGGGAGGTCAAGAACCTTCGGAATACCGCAAAACATATGTTTGTACTTATCCCCTTTGTGTGTTTGTATGTTATTTGTACATAAATTAAATCTCAATCATAACACGAGTAAAGAGATAATATTTTGTTAGGCATTTATTTTAATGTTGTGTAGGTACATTCGTGTGGGTGAGTCAACGTTCTGCCAAAACACGTTTCTAAAAAAATAATAAATAATTAGTCGCCTGGAATTTCCATACAAATTGAACATATATCTCCCGAGTAAAAATAAAGGCCACCGACTAATTATTGCATATAATAATTTGTTATCCTTTGTGCTATGCATAAAAAAACATGTCTTATAAACATTAGTTAATCATTAAAAAATAACGTTTCTAAAATTTCGAAACTTAATCTCCTACTTAAAAATAAATGTATTGTGTATGTTTATGTTTATGTTCGCACCTTTTAAGTTGGATTATGTTTTTGCGAAACTTTAATGGTTCGTGTAATTATCGTAATTCCTTTGCATTAAACAAATCTACCTATCAAAAAATGACACAATTTGACATTATTGTTACCGTTATGGTGTTTTATCGCAGTATGCGCAATTTACCGTAAATTTGTGGCCACTGCGAGAAGGGCAAGGCTCTAATAATCCGTAAAATAAAATCAATATCTGACCGTAGGAGAAGATATAACTTATTGAACCCGCGAATATAATGTGTCAACAGAAGAATGATCGCAAACGTATGCTAGTGGTAAGTGGATGCGAGAGAAAGTTAGTGATAGAAAGTTAGTAATGTTTCAAAGACCCAATCCTGTCTGATTACGTCTAAAAGGGATCCAAATGATAATCTAGTCTCCTTCAACGGAAGCAATCTTCCGAACAGGCCTTCCATTGATATGCTTGGTATAACTATAAGTGACCAGCTCAGGTACGGGGGCTCCATCGAAGCCAGAGTAAAGTTGGCCTCTCAGAAGCTGGGCGTACTATACAGGGCCCGCAGATACTTTAATAGTACACAACTGCTGACCCTGTACAAATCGCAAGTGCGCCCTACTGTCGAATTTGGCAGCCATCTCTGGTCCGGAGCCCCTAAATACCTGAAAAAACCCTTGACTCTGTGCAAAAACGGGCGGTCCGTTTGATAGATTCCCCAATCTTAACAAACTGACTGCAATCTTTAGAGCACAGGCGTCAGGTAGGTATGCTGTCCTTGTTCTATCGGTATTACAATGGAAGATGCTCTGAGGAACTAGCGTCATTGATCCCTTCAGCACCGGTGCGTAGTCGGGATACACGCCAAACTCGCGCCCAACATTTGTACACGGTTGACATTTGTCACTTGAGAACGGGTCGCTTCTACGATTCCTTCTTAAGTTAAACAGCTCGGCTGTGGAACGAGCTGCCGGCCTCTGTGTTTCCTCCCTCCTACAACATGGGACTCTTCAAGATCCATGTTCACTCCTTCCTCTCCACAAAAAGTGATAGGTGTCAATTACTTTTATCCTAATTCTTACTATTACTATTATTGTGTTACTTACCTTTAAAGGGGAATATTTTCAAACGTTACAAGAAATTTCTTACTTAGATTCTTCATCCCCATAGAATAAAGATTTTAACGTTAGAAGTACAAATCAAATTTCTTACAAATATGAAAGGAAACAAATGTTCCGCCCAGCGTTCCGTCTCACTTACACTCACCATAGACACATCGTAGATCTCCATCCCATTTGAATTTAGAAAACACAGTTTTATATGAAAATATAGGCCCAGATTGGGCTTATATTTGGATCACGAGACACGCCCACAAGGCACTTCTTGTGTTATTCTTTATTCCATCAGAAATAAAATACACTTTTTGTCACATTTGCGGTGTCTCAATATCACAATACAGAAAAAGAAGCATCATACGTTTATTAACACTATAAAAACGTCATTTACGATCGGAAATACAATTCAGATTACGAACTGCAGTGCAAACGCATTCCTACCATTTATCATAATGGAATGAAGAAAATTGTTATGAAATTCATATTAGTCGAACAATAAGAAACAAGGGGTCGGTATTCCTTTTGGGACAATCAAACAGAAATAAGATCCAATTAGAGTTTCCACACTTGGGTACTTCACTAGAGTTGGGTGGGTTTAGGAGCCTTGATCTTGCCAGTCTATTTCGGTAGTGAGATGGTGTATCGCGTGGCGCCGCTATTGTCAACGGAGAGGATATGCCTACAGACTACAGATACTTTATACTATATAATACAGATCTAGGCATCACATTTCGGTAGTGAGATGGTGTATCGCGTGGCGCCGGTATTGTCAACGGAGGGGATATGCCTACAGACTACAGATACTTTATACTATATAATACAGATCTAGGCATCACATTTCGGTAGTGAGATGGTGTATCGCATGGCGCCGCTATTGTCAACGGAGATGATATGCCTACAGACTACAGATACTTTATACTATATAATACAGATCTAGGCATCACATTTCGGTAGTGAGATGGTGTATCGCATGGCGCCGCTATTGTCAACGGAGATGATATGCCTACAGACTACAGATACTTTATACTATATAATACAGATCTAGGCATCACATTTCGGTAGTGAGATGGTGTATCGCGTGGCGCCGGTATTGTCAACGGAGGGGATATGCCTACAGACTACAGATACTTTATACTATATAATACAGATCTAGGCATCACATTTCGGTAGTGAGATGGTGTATCGCATGGCGCCGCTATTGTCAACGGAGATGATATGCCTACAGACTACAGATACTTTATACTATATAATACAGATCTAGGCATCACATTTCGGTAGTGAGATGGTGTATCGCATGGCGCCGCTATTGTCAACGGAGAGGATATGCCTACAGACTACAGATACTTTATACTATATAATACAGATCTAGGCATCACATTTCGGTAGTGAGATGGTGTATCGCGTGGCGCCGCTATTGTCAACGGAGAGGATATGCCTACAGACTACAGATACTTTATACTATATAATACAGATCTAGGCATCACATTTCGGTAGTGAGATGGTGTATCGCGTGGCGCCGCTATTGTCAACGGAGAGGATATGCCTACAGACTACAGATACTTTATACTATATAATACAGATCTAGGCATCACATTTCGGTAGTGAGATGGTGTATCGCGTGGCGCCGGTATTGTCAACGGAGGGGATATGCCTACAGACTACAGATACTTTATACTATATAATACAGATCTAGGCATCACATTTCGGTAGTGAGATGGTGTATCGCATGGCGCCGCTATTGTCAACGGAGATGATATGCCTACAGACTACAGATACTTTATACTATATAATACAGATCTAGGCATCACATTTCGGTAGTGAGATGGTGTATCGCATGGCGCCGCTATTGTCAACGGAGAGAATATGCCTACAGACTACAGATACTTTATACTATATAATACAGATCTAGGCATCACATTTCGGTAGTGAGATGGTGTATCGCATGGCGCCGCTATTGTCAACGGAGATGATATGCCTACAGACTACAGATACTTTATACTATATAATACAGATCTAGGCATCACATTTCGGTAGTGAGATGGTGTATCGCATGGCGCCGCTATTGTCAACGGAGATGATATGCCTACAGACTACAGATACTTTATACTATATAATACAGATCTAGGCATCACATTTCGGTAGTGAGATGGTGTATCGCGTAGCGCCGCTATTGTCAACGGAGAGGATATGCCTACAGACTACAGATACTTTATACTATATAATACAGATCTAGGCATCACATTTCGGTAGTGAGATGGTGTATCGCGTGGCGCCGCTATTGTCAACGGAGATGATATGCCTACAGACTACAGATACTTTATACTATATAATACAGATCTAGGCATCACATTTCGGTAGTGAGATGGTGTATCGCATGGCGCCGCTATTGTCAACGGAGATGATATGCCTACAGACTACAGATACTTTATACTATATAATACAGATCTAGGCATCACATTTCGGTAGTGAGATGGTGTATCGCATGGCGCCGCTATTGTCAACGGAGATGATATGCCTACAGACTACAGATACTTTATACTATATAATACAGATCTAGGCATCACATTTCGGTAGTGAGATGGTGTATCGCGTAGCGCCGCTATTGTCAACGGAGAGGATATGCCTACAGACTACAGATACTTTATACTATATAATACAGATCTAGGCATCACATTTCGGTAGTGAGATGGTGTATCGCGTGGCGCCGCTATTGTCAACGGAGAGGATATGCCTAAAGACTACAGATACTTTATACTATATAATACAGATCTAGGCATCACATTTCGGTAGTGAGATGGTGTATCGCGTGGCGCCGGTATTGTCAACGGAGAGGATATGCCTACAGACTACAGATACTTTATACTATATAATACAGATCTAGGCATCACATTTCGGTAGTGAGATGGTGTATCGCGTGGCGCCGCTATTGTCAACGGAGAGGATATGCCTAAAGACTACAGATACTTTATACTATATAATACAGATCTAGGCATCACATTTCGGTAGTGAGATGGTGTATCGCGTGGCGCCGGTATTGTCAACGGAGAGGATATGCCTACAGACTACAGATACTTTATACTATATAATACAGATCTAGGCATCACATTTCGGTAGTGAGATGGTGTATCGCGTGGCGCCGCTATTGTCAACGGAGATGATATGCCTACAGACTACAGATACTTTATACTATATAATACAGATCTAGGCATCACATTTCGGTAGTGAGATGGTGTATCGCGTGGCGCCGCTATTGTCAACCGAGAGGATATTTCTACAGACTACAGATACTTTATACTATATAACAAGAATCTAGGCATCACATTTCGACTTCCTACGAAATAATAATAGGAATATACTGTGTCGTTCATTATTCGGCCAAAGGAAGCGTGGGATATAAGGGTACGTATACATTTGCGAACCATACCACGAATTACGGGAAAGGAACGAATCAACTGCAACCGGCGTTTCGCACCATTTGCGGTTGCTTCGTTTCTTTCCCATAAGTTGAGGTTCAGTTCGGCAGTTCAGCTCGCAGATGTATACGTAGCATAATATTGTTTAAGTCCACAGTTGTAAATCATCGATATCTGTGTTATGTGTATTAGCATAAGGCGTAAGGGGTTGATAATGTTGTTTTTAAACATAGATAATATTAGTCAATTTCATAAAGTGACGTGTATTAACCACCTCAAAAGGCTCCCAACCGTCTGAGGCCAGTGAGACCATGGCATTGGGGAATAGGGGAAATTGGAGTACGTTATGAGGCTGAAGCTAGTGAGGAGGGGAAGAGGTAGGTGGAGGAGTATCGGGCTATTCAGATCTGGTTACCAAACACGGCTAAATCCATTTCAATTCTAAATGGTGGTCTTACACCAGGGCGATACTTAGAGTATATTCCACACTGGAACATGCCGCAAGTATACTATATGTATATTATTTTAAATGAATACATTGTGAAATATCACTAATTCGGCCGGGTTAATTTGAACCCTCGATCTTCGGATTGCTAGGCGAGAGCCTTACCTGTCTTTGTCTTTCAAAATAAATAATAATATATGGTCGGTCATTCAAATAATGTGAACCTTGCCTCTGGATAAGATTTCCCTTCACGCAGGAATCAGCCATGCATGATTGTGCGAGCCAGTTTTTTACGTATAAATAGTTCTGTACTTTCATTAGATTCAAATTATTATCATTGTTCTATTTTACCTAAAACACACCCGCTGTTCGTGTGATTAATCATTGGCAGATGGCATTCGCAATGCAATGAATTCAATGCATCGCCACGCCGAAACCACGCGCCGAAGAAGATACTACTATTTATTCATCGCATTCACTTTTGTATCACTTCACATCTCCTCGTGCCATCGCGTGCCGGAGAGTTTTTCCGAGAATTCGATCAATAATTTAACGTATAAGCAATCGTTGATATCACGCCACAATAAGAAAGCGATTGAATTGCAACGAACACTGTCAACCATGGTAAACAATGTTACACGAATATATTGAAGGGCGTATCCAACAGGAGCGAGGCTAGTTTAGCTTCGCTCGCATCGTAACCGAGTCTTTTCATACTTTCATACACGCTCGTGGTAGAAACGAAAGTATGAAAAAGACTCAACTAAGTTTGTACTAGCTTAGCTTCTTTCGCGGTGGATATTGCACTTCACTCTATTCATCGAGTAGAAATCGTTTAAAAACAGAATCTAGTACGAATACATAAACAATGTTACACGAATATATTGAAGGGCGTATCCAACAGGAGCGAGGCTAGTTTAGCTTCGCTCGCATCGTAACCGAGTCTTTTCATACTTTCATACACGCTCGTGGTAGAAACGAAAGTATGAAAAAGACTCAAGTAAGTTTGTACTAGCTTAGTTTCTTTCGCGGTGGATATTACACTTCACTCTATTCATCGAGTAGAAATCGTTTAAAAACAGAATCTAGTACGAATACATAATATTAGATATTTTTCCAGATAAATCCCGACGTTGGATAGATTGTTTTTCTTTTAGGTAAAAGTAGAAAGAACGTTATAACGTTATACGAATGTTTGTTTTTGTTCGCAACACGAGCTCAGTCCAGTAACCGAGGCGTGGTAAATATTCCTTGTACGATACTCAGACTAAATAATTAAATACATTCGCTCAACGAATCTCTAATAATTTATCTAGGGAACCCACTCCAAAAGATGCTCATTGAATTCAAAAGACCATTTTATAAAAAAAGTTAAGCGAATTTAATAGTAATAATTTTTATTCCAGGATGTGGGGAGGTTAGTGGAATCCCACTCGTCCCATATAGATATACATATTCCAGGATGTTGAGAGGTTAGTGGAATCCCACTCGTCCCATATAGATATACATATTCCAGGATGTTGAGAGGTTAGTGGAATCCCACTCGTCCCATATAGATATACATATTCCAGGATTTTGAGAGGTTAGTGGAATCCCACTCGTCCCATATAGATATACATATTCCAGGATGTTGAGAGGTTAGTGGAATCCCACTCGTCCCATATAGATATACATATTCCAGGATGTTGAGAGGTTAGTGGAATCCCACTCGTCCCATATAGATATACATATTCCAGGATGTTGAGAGGTTAGTGGAATCCCACTCGTCCCATATAGATATACATATTCCAGGATGTTGAGAGGTTAGTGGAATCCCACTCGTCCCATATAGATATACATATTCCAGGATGTGGTTAGGATAGTAGAATCCCACACGTCCCATATAGATATACATATTCCAGGATGTGGGGCGGATAGTGGAATCCCACTCGTCCCATATAGATATACATATTCCAAGATGTGGGGCGGATAGTGGAATCCCACTCGTCCCATATAGATATACATAAAAGATAATAACCTACCAAAATTTGACATACCAGAAAACACAAATAACATAAATATCACCACGGTTAAATTCACACGAGAAATAGTCTTAAAAGAAATAAAAGCTCTTGACATGAACACAAGCGCGGGGTGTGATGATATTCCGTCATACTTTATAGTTAATTGTGCTGAAACACTCGCTAAACCTCTCTGCATTATATATAATAAATCAATGAACGAAGGCACGGTACCTGAAATATGGAAAAGAGCATATGTAACACCAATCCACAAAAATGGCGAAAAAAATAATGTTAAAAATTATCGTCCGATTTCAAAACTAACAATATTCAGTAAGTTAATGGAAAAAATTGTTTACCAATACCTAAGTCCACAACTCAATCACATCATAACAACAAAACAACATGGTTTTACAAAAGGCAGAAATGTGGAAAGTAATCTCGTTCTTCTTACCGAATTCATTGTTGGTCACATGGACAATCGCACTAGTCCATGAGTAGATATCATTTATACAGACTTTGCCAAAGCATTTGATAAAATTAATCAAAAATTACTACTAAGAAAACTTTGGGCATTAGGTATACGTGGTAATTTATTTCGTTGGGTTACATCTTATATACTTAACAGATCACAGGCAGTAGCAATAAAGGGCTTTGTATCAGACTTCAATCAAATTTCCTCAGGGATCCAACAGGGTTCACATCTCGGACCATTATTTTTCATTTTATATATTAATGATTTGGTCAATGTTGTAAAAAACTCTGAAATAGAATTATTTGCTGATGATGCTAAGCTATACAAGCCAATAAAAAGTCTAAACGATTGTATTAATTTACAACATGATTTAAACAATGTAGCTACCTATTGCCAACAAAATCAATTATTTCTAAATGTTTCAAAATGTCATCACATTGTCTTTTCCAGAAATAAAAATAAAACATTATTTAATTATTCTTTAAATAACATCAACATTGCAACAGTCTCAAATATTCGTGATCTTGGAATAACTCTTGAAAAAAATAAAAATAAATTTAATAACTTCAATATAACCTTCATATACAACAAATCACAAATAAGGCTGCTAAAATGTTAGGTTTCATCATTAGAAACACAAAACTTTTTAATAACATCAATATTAAATATTTATTATTATTTAAAATTATCAACGGTTATTTGGACAGCCCCGAACTAGTGAATATGATAAATTATCAAGTTCCCAATAAGTACAACACTAGACTTCATGCTCCATTCAATATAGTTGCTTCTCGCACTAATTTTATGATCAACTCTTGTCTTCAGAGATTGCATCGTGTGGGGAATGAAACATGCTCTGTTGATATATTTTTTAATAAAAACATCGCCTCCTTTAAAAAGCGTATATGTATGCAGATATTAAGCAAAAATCCTGTTGATTGTTAATAATAATAAACTTAATACTCTGTAACTACTTTCATAATACCTACTTCTTTTTGTTTGTAATTGTTGTGTACCTTTTATTTTTGTCATAATAATAAAAAAACTTACGTACATTTATAATAGCAAAAAAAAAAAAAAATATATATATATATATTTTAAATTACAAGAATATTACCTTACTTTTATAAATCGCTAGAAAATGTTTTGCACCACTGCCAACAGGTATGTTTCGAGTTTGTTTGTAATTATGTTTTGTGTAATATTGTGACAATTATAATTGCTGAATGTACTGTAGCCTGAGCCCAAATAAGTATTTGCTGGTTGAACTCCTCTATACAATATACAATTTACTTATCGTATACTAATACTTACCTGTGTTGTGCCAACTTGTCTTTCATGCTCAGCTTATTATCATAAATACTATGTTATACTTCTTATGATGCTATATACCTGTTATAATGCTCCTGTATAATTTACCTTGCATGTAAAAGCCGTCAAGGCGTGAACAAACAAATAAATAAATAAATAAATATCATTAAGCAACTCTACTTTGCCTACGTACGAAGTCATCTGGAGTTTGCATCAATTGTTTGGTCTCCATTCTATAAAATCCACATAAACAAAATCGAAGCAATTCAAAACAAATTCCTAAAATATCTCTGTTACAGGTCATTTGTAAGATTTAATAATTATGCAGAGGCAGCTTCGTACTTTAAAATTGATTCATTAAGTGTACGAAGGCATCATGCAGATGCTCTATTCCTATATAAATTAATTAATAATAATATTCAATGCCCAGAGTTGCTAAATAATATTAAATTTAATGTGCCTGCACGTTTAACACGGTCTTCTATCCTGTTTAAAATCAATCAAAGCAAAACGAACTGTAGACAAAATTCTTGCCTGAACAGAATATGTAATAATTACAATAACATATTATTCAATATCGACATCTTCAATTGCGAATTTACTAAATATAAAATGACCTTAAAAGAGTATTTCACTGATGTTTCTTGAATTGATGTTTCTGATGTTTATGTTTCTAGTATTTATATATTTATAATCCTGTTATGGTATGATTTATATGCACAACATTGTCTTCTTATGGTTATGGTTATGATATGATTTATATGCACAATATTGTTTGTATTCTTATGGTTACCAATGTATCGATAATCTTTTATTTTATATAAATTTTAGTTTTTTTTTTCCCCTTTATTTTTGTTGTATTATTTTGTTCTATTATTTTATACAATTCTTATATTTTATATAATTATAACTTCACATTTCTCATAAATTTAATTATTTCTTCTAATGCTGTCTTACGTAAAGTCACAAGGAGGAAATCCGTAATTGGTTTTATTTTGGCTATTTTACTTATGTACAATCTGTAAAAATGTAAACTGTTGATTTCCCAAAAAATGAATAAATAAATAAATAAATAAAAATAAATAGATATACATATTCCAGGATGTTGAGAGGTTAGTGGAATCCCACTCGTCCCATTTAGATATACATATTCCAGGATGTGGTTAGGATAGTAGAATCCCACACGTTCCATACCGATATATATATTCCAGGATGTGGTTAGGATAGTAGAATCCCACACGTCCCATATAGATATACATATTCCAGGATGTGGGGCGGATAGTGGAATCCCACTCGTCCCATATAGATATACATATTCCAGGATGTGGGGCGGATAGTGGAATCCCACAAGTCCCATAAGATTTTGTTAAAAGAAATTCAAGTAAGTCTGAAAATTAAAAAAAAAAAAAAACTATAATTACGTTAATACAATGAACTTTAAGAGATACAATTCATGAATGTTTTACTGAGAATAGCGAAGTTCTGTTGAAACTCAGAATACTCTATTGTTCTGCATTTCGTCTTTCTGTAAATTTATTTGTTGCGTTCCGGTTCCGGTTAAAGATGGTGGCTGTTTATTGCCTTAAGTCATGGACAAAAATCATTTCTTTAGATATATATTCTGGAGAAAATACTTACGGTAGATTATATTATAATGCTTTCATAAAAAATATTTTAACACATTAAAAACATCATAATGCAAAACAAAAGTAAGTTATTACAAACATAACTTCAGCTGACTTTGAAAATTTGGCTTCAGCAAACGACGGGTTAGTGGTTCAGTAAATATTATTTTCAATCGTCGTATCATCGTGTTATTAATTTAGTAGGTAGATGTCTAAGTACCTACCTAGGTACTTACAAATCTAATGATTTCCGAGGATGTTATGGGTTTTGGTTTACAGAGAAAATCAGTAACATACTTGTTTGGAGGTGAGGTGTTCACAGAACTACTAGTTTAAATTTGTTGAACTCTAGCACCTGTTATACTGTAGTGGTAGGGTACTACCCGGCTACAACGCGATTTTAATTACTTAACGATTAAACAAATATGGAGGAAAAAAGAGTGCGGTGAAGGAACTCATTCAGTTTTTACATTGAATATTTCCAAACTCCTTAACTCATGTTGAAAATGGCCAATAAATTACGTAGTTCCGCTAGAATGATTTCAAAACATAGTTTGCAAGACACTATGTAATTCTTAAAAAAATTCTCAAAAAAACAAGATAAAAAAATTACACGCCGGTTTCAAGGTGTTATAGAAGTAGTCACTTGTGTGCGCCGCGTTGGCAACCGAACGCGTTTTATGACATCGAAGTTTTTACGATAAAGAATAAATATTTATAAATCAAAACGTTTCTTCTTTCCCGATGCTCGGAATCCCGCCTTCTAGTTTAATGATTGCACATTACGCATAACTAACCAAGCGACAATTACTCAAACACAAGCTGCAATGTATTCTTTACAGTTCACAGTCGATATACCGCCATGTGCTTGTGTCTGCGTTGTGCGGAGAATGAAAGGAAATGATTTTATCTCAGAAGGAGAAAAGGAAGAATGTTTTAGATGATGTTGACAAAGGAACAACGTCTCACAACATAATATTGTTTATTATTATATTATACGTTGGACTACGTTTCCCGTTATTCTCTCAAACACCCTGGAGGGCGATTCTTTTTCTTTTAGCCTTAAGCTAAATGACAGCATTCGTCAACGACTGCTATCGTTTGCGAAAGATAGCTGTCCGTCGCTTGTAACATCTTTTCTTAACTATTAAGCGATTCTCGTTCTTCTGATAGCCTTACAAGTTCGATTTTGGAGAGACCTAGTAAAAAATCCTAAAGAAGCGTGGTTAAGAGCATCTACGAAATTGTTAAGAGATTATTGAAAACACAAATTGGTGAAATATAATTAAGTGACTCAAGGTTTCTAACTAAAACTTAAAAAACAAATACTTTGTATTATAATGCATTTTAATAACTGCTTATTTTATTTATGAATGACATAAATAAGCCATTTATCGAAGATTTACGTTTTGTGAAAAGGTACTTACCTCGCTGGATAGTAATGACTTTGTTACAGATTCACCACTTCTAAAGTGACGTTTGCTGTTGATTCTAATGCCGCTAACTGTCACCCAATTAACTTGACAAAATTGTTTAAAATGAGGTAAGCAAATGCTGAAAAAGTGAGACAGTTATTGTATTACTATCCTTCTTCTACATCATTGTTTTTAAAACCTAAGAATAGTGTGAAACTTATTGTTATTTATGTAGAAATCCTCAATGGTATATGTAGTTTATTGTAAATTAAATCACTTTTATCTGGCTTTCGACATGTTACGTACTTTACAAACATCGCAATTATGTTATTCAATTCATTTAATAGCATCATTGTGCCACAAACAAGTCACTAATCATGTTTACAGTCAATACTTACGATAATATTAAGTTTTCATTTAAATGAAGCAAATTCTCCGCGAACGCTAGCGTTCGGCCGCCGAAAGACAGGTCTAGGGGTACCCTTCGCGTAAGGCTAAAAGTTTTGGCGCGCAATCGAAAATCTAAGGATTCCATCTGTCATCGAGAGAACCGGAATCGCTTCATACGAATAAACCGAGAAAAATCGTTAATTTGAATGTAAGGACGATTTTAGTGTCGTTAAGTAGAACGAGAATCGCCCTCCTGCAGTCAAGGGACGTACTCGACTTATTTGAACCAGTGATTTCTGACATTATTTGGAGTAAAAAAAAAACAAATAATTTTGGTCTCCGGTGAGTTTTGCGGTTTTTTTTCTACATAGACATAGAAGATCAGTAGGAATTAGACGGCTAGGGTCAATGTCAGGGGTTGCGTGGTTACTCGGCTGAGTGTCCAGTGTCGTCACATGAGAAAATCATCAAAGAAGACCAAAATTTTAATAAGATTTTTTACTCCAAATAATGTCAGTAATCGCCGGTTGAAGTAAGTCAAGTACGTCCCCTAACACCCTGTATAACGGTTGGTATTTTTGTGTCGCACAGCACAGGAGTCCAATTTGCTCTCCGATGGTGGGTTTATTTTAATCGTCGATGTAGGTACTTACTAATACTACTTCTGTAACTACTCAGGCCTAAGCAATCGTTTGTAGTTAACTTCAAGATTTGAATATAAAGCGTGGTGTATTTTCAAATTGCGGTCGGAACCTTTGGTTTCATGAAGGTACACATTTTAATTCTTCTATTGTTAACTTCGTGATTTGAATATAAAGCGTGGTGTATTTTGTTTTTAACACCGTTTAGATGATATTTTTCAACTCAACAGTGAGAAAACACGATGATTTCTGGGAGAACATATGTGTTGTTCCCAAAAGTATAAGTTGATTATATATAAGAACCACATAAGAACGGTCACTGTCAGCCATCTACATTACACGAAGCAACATACGACATTCGGCCTATTTACGACCATTAAATCTTTTTAAGGAAATGTGCGGCTGAAAGAAATGTGATAGCAGATAGGGCAATGATAGAATTGAAAGGATGGTAGGGAATTATTTAGCTGGCTATTCAGAAATGGTCACTAAACAAACAACAAAGTCATTTCAAGCAACGTTTCGTTCTGAATTATCATTATCACAGCATGGCGATACTAAGATTATTTTCTAAAATAAATATTTTAATTTAATTATTATTGTGAAAAAAGCACATAATTTGCTTTATTTTTAGATGCTGCCTACATTTATCTATTTATCGCTACCACGGAGATTTATTATTGTATATTTTATGTCAGATTATTTACTAATTGTGGGCTATATTATTATTATTAAGAACGAAACAAGTATAATTATTTCCAAGGTCCCAAACGAGGGGAACCTTTTATTGTTTGAGACATATCTTGTGACGTGTGTGGATTTAGCCACGAAGAGCACGGCCATCAATTTAAAATAAACCCCTTTGATAACGCGTCGGGCCTTCTCATATAAATCATGATCACATCATAAATCATGATCAATTAAGTTACACAAGAAATCAAAGCTAATGGGAAAGGGATTTGGGTCCGATTGGAAGTTACAGCATCTGTTATAAATAATGGCTAATGAACCGCACTGGGCCGACGTTATCATACAAATATTACAATAATCTATGAGGGACACGAATGTGCAGGTGTTTTTTTGTATGACAGGTAGCCATACCCAACTAACGTCAGGGCTGCCAAGCGCCGCTTTTTTATAACTACTGAGTTTGAGTTTCATAAAACCCACACCAGTGAATAATCCCTCCAGCGAGCGCGGGAAAGTTCTCAAGTCTCGCGGGCAGCAAGTGATAAAAAGTGCTCTTTTGATCATATATGTTTTATTTTTATTTAATTATTCTTTTAAATTTAATTTCCCAGGTGGTTCAATAATACCAATGCCTTAAAATTTCCTTATCTTATTATACAAACCGCAGAGTGCAAACTGGGTGAGTGCAGTGCATTATTTTTTAATGATAAACTAATGTTTATAAGACAAGTCTTTAGCAATTTGATGCTTACAAGAATTTGTTATCCTTTGTGCTATGCATAAAAACCTTGTTTTATTAAAATTAGTTTATCATTAAAAAATAATAATATTTGACATGTCAAAATATTTCACCAACAAATGTAGATATAATATATCTCGACGCCATCTAGTAGGAAATTCAGCACTAACAAAGGTGAATTTATTTCACCTGTATTTTCACCGGTATTTCACCTGCAAGGTGAAAAATTTTTTTTAATTTTTATTTTATTATTTTCAATATAAAGTTTTTTTACAGTTTTTTTTTCGATGTCTGTCTCACTAGGATAAACCTGTGTCGAGACAGACGTATTTAATATATAAATTAATGTTTACATATTATTTGATACATATAATGTTTCATTACATTAAATGACATTGTGAAAATGATAAAAAATAATTAATAATAAATGATAAATTGGTTAATCAGCATCTAGTTGGACTGCATACTTATGAGGGGATTTTTATAAAATTTTTGATCTTGGATCTGTCTTGGCTGATGATCCAAGACTTAATGTCTGTTTTATATTTTTAAAAAATTCGTTCAGTCTAATGGCTAGTGGGAGAGCATTATATAGCCTTGTTGCAAAATATCTGAAATTTCTCTGGCCAAAAGTTATTTTAGCGAAAGGGATTTGTAAGATTGGTTCCTTAGAACAGGCAATCTGCCTAGCTAGGAACTAAATTCGACCTAACAAAACGTAATAACACTTGTACCTACTCATTTTAAATATATGCTCTCATTATGCTATATTATTACTGTTATGTCTGCTTTAAATGTATCTAATGTAAAAAATAAATAAATAAGAGATTATGTCCTTTGGTTCTAGTATCACGAACAGTAATAAGCAGTAATTGTCGATTGAAGTAGGTACTTGTACATATTGAATTATTTGGCGGTTTGCAAATAAACCGACGTGGCTCAGTGGTCCAGAGCACCTGACCGGACATCAGAAGGTGCGGGTTCAATTCCCGTCGGCGGCATTTATTTTTACTCGGGAGATTTTTAATTTGTATGCATTTTTCAGGCGAGTAATTGAGTTCAGTGCATATACACCAAATATGTATTTTCACGGCATCTATGGAAATGAAACATTTCTGACTTCCTACTCTTGAGATTTGGTAGACAGCCCTGGCGTCAGAGCCGGAGTGGGAGTGCGGAGTACGGAGTGGGGTGTGGGGGCGCCAGTGGCCCGGGGCGGCAGCGAGTGGCAAAGTGGTCTGCAGCTCGCCTTGCGAGGTCGCCCAGGGAGTACTTTTTCGCGAGGTACACAACCAATAAAAACATTTTAAATCTATCCAAGCCATCAGAAAATCTGCTAACAAGGAGTAGTTTTTTCATAAAGCTAAATATTCAATTCCCAAATTTTATTTTATTTTCAATGACTTTCAAGGGGCCCCTTCCCAGAGATCGGAAATTCACTCGGGAAATTCTTAAGTTTCTTGCTTGTAAATGGTTTATGCAGGTCTAAGTTTCTTAGAACTGCATAAACCATTTACGATTATTATTTCTTGTCATCATTTTAATATGGAGGTATTAACGTTTGCTTTGGATATAAAACTTTCCTGTGTGCATTTAAATTTGTGGGTAAATTGATTAATTTTAAGAGGTAGGCAAATTACAAAATAAATAACAAGAAATTTTGAAAAAACTGCAATATTTGTGCAATGTACGTATATGGATGTAAATGATTAAATGGCAATAAACAAAAAAACATCACGGAAACATTTAAAAATAACAAGTCGCTCAATATGTATGTAATAAAAACTAATAAGAATTAATGATAATATTCCTAAAATATCGATTGCGCTTTTTGCAAACGTAGACTGTGTAGGTGTCGCGGAAATTGAACAGATTTTTAAGATAATATTTAGCGTCCGTAACGTAAAATATATGATTGTTAACATCGATAATAATGATCGTATATTCGAAGAAATTGTATAAGCGTTGTGTAATAGTAAAATGGGAAAAAATAAAACGTAAATTGATTGCAAATATCGAGTATTAAGAAATTAAAATAATAAAAAGTACTCGTATCTCCTGTACCGGCAACAAATCGTGTTGGTGAATTCGTGGAGTTTTTATGAAATGTGTGTGAAAGAATTAAGTGTAAAAGATAAACACGGAAGCCTCGTAAGATGATGACAGACGTACTTCTTCAAAGGGCTTCGTGTTTTATCAATACATATTCCACCTTATTCGTGGCCTTTCCGCGAGAAAGTTCCGCCGAATTCTGAGTAAGATAAATGTGATCCCATTTCCAGTTGATTATGTTTACCGATGTAAGAATAACAAACGAACAATTCAGGGCATAGTCTACAAACTTATGCAGGTTAAGTAAGACGAGGGACGAATTCGTTAGCAAAAATATTTTAATTATAACGAAATGAAAACAGCCTAGTTCCTGAAAATAACTTTAAAAACCTTGCAATTTTATATATAAATATATATGTAGATTATAGATAAGATACTTATTAATCGGTAGCCGAAAGGGGAAAGCGCAATTAATCATAATTTATACTTGTAAACGATTGTTAAAAAAAACAAAAAGCTTATATTGTAAGATGCTATAAAACTTAACTAGTGTAAAACAGGAATATTTATAGTGATAATGGAAGATGGAAAGAGTTAAGAGGAAATTGTACATTGAGAGCGAATCTGCGTGACTTCAATAGATTGCGCTCAAGACAGAAGCTTTAATAATCATCAGACGAAAGTGATCATTATTATGAGCGAACCTTTTCACTGGGCAGGTATTTGGTGAAGGAGAACCACCGGCTTATCGGCGATGCGTAATGGCTTTTTAATGTACGGCCCTGTTCGTAGGGCTGCCTACTGCTGCCTACTGCTGCCTACTGCTGCATACTGCTGCCTAATGTTGCCCACTGCCCCCATATCGTTAGTGATAATTATATAGGTCATAATAATTACGTTGAACTTATGGAATGAAAGCAATCCTGGAAGCGTAGAAATTGCTTTCGCGATCACAAGACTACTCGTTTATTATAAGATTGGAGTTATAAGCACGAACTTCGAGTCATTGAATGATTTGAAATAAAAATTTGCTTTTTAAAAATTCATCCCATCATTTTATGCATGGTTACTTCCTCACACTTTGTCCTGATTCGAATCCTTCCGGATTAAAAGAATCTAGCTTGGCAGAAAGACCCAACGAGATCCCATTTCAAACCGACATATTAAATATCGAGGAGTGTGGGGAGAAAAAGAATACCATTTTGTTTTTCCAATATTAATTACATTCAAAGCCTTTACCAGATTGTTCAATGCCGTGTAAATGGAAGATGCTTCGGCTTACCTCAGGCGGTAAGACAGATAAGACAAATGGATTCAATTATATAGAAAGATACCAACCTTCGGGACAACAAGGTTCTATCTGCTACGTGCGTGAAACTGGGATTCAAAGTTTGAATCACGAATAAAATATATAATAGGAATATAATAATATAAATATAGTATAGGACGAGGTGTTTCATTAAATTTTAACAATTCATCAAATTGCTAAAGTTAGTGTTCAAGTTCTGTTATATTATAAGTGTAACGGACGTACTGCTCCGTGATCGGGCGCGGTCGCCCCATATTAAAATCTTTTATTTGCCTTAACTTTGCCTGTCCTTAAATTAAATAAACTGGAGTAAATGTATGTAAAATTAAACTATAAAACCTCTATGTAAACAATAAATGAAACGTCGGAGCTTGGCTAGGGGACACGGGCAGAGAAGTATACTATGAGAGCTGGCAAAATCATATTCATATTTAATTCGGGCACGATTGTTAGAACCGTGCCAAAACGTAGTGGGAAGCCTTGCCGTGCGCCATGCGCCGGCATAGCGTCACAAATGACCACGGCCCGAAATTACCGGCCGAGGGGCGGTAGCCAACCCGGCGGCGGGCCGCGGGCACGTAACAAACACGGGCCTCGATTCCAGGAATCAAAGAGAAAGCGGGCCCGTGTGAACGTCGCTCGGTCAGCGAAGGCCGCCGGGGTCCTATAAAACGGGCAACAGCCCCTTGGAAAGACAGTTAGCCAGCAACCTCCACCAGCTCAACACCTCTCTCTCTGCTCTGCCCTCTACCTCGCTCCGACTTCTGCTTCTACTCGCCTTCTTTCACTCTGACCCCCGCCTCACCCTGGACCACGGACTTGCCTACCCCTTCGGACCAGACTCGGAATCAGCTCAAGAACAAGAAAACAGCATTCGGACCAGCTCTACAGCGGCTTCAGAGACGGCCCCGTTCTACCCCTCCACGCCACTGAAGGACGACGCCTTCCGCCTCCACAGATTGGGATCACCGGCCCCTTACAGTCTTGTGTGTCATACACTCCTGTCTGATACAATAAGGTTGTTTCACATAACTGAAATAATAACAGAACTTTCACAAAACTTAAAAATTTAATTTGTAATTTGATGAGTTGTTCAAATTCTGTGAAATAATCCATCCTAACACGAAATTTATGAAAATGTGATTATTACTGATTATGAATAGCAACATTCTCTGCAAAAAAAAAACATGACGCATAGCCAAACAACTATGTAAAAGAAACAGGTAGAATATTGTTGCTTTGAAAATTATAAACTTTTATCTGATTACAATTTTTTTTTGTTAATGCCCTTTTCCACTGTACACTCTTAAACCTATAGATAATTCCATTATAATGCGTTCTGCATATTCACTTGTTCTTGAATATAGTTTTTGGTTTATTTTCTCAGTTTAACCCGATTGGCAGATGAAAGCTTGTTGTCCCAAGCGAATGAGATCGAAGTAGGTACAACGCAAATGGATCAATGTTGCTCCAAAAATATACGAGTATTATCTAAGTTCCTTTTAAAATTTACAGATGGAACCGTGTTGTTTTAAAAATACAATTAAGTTGCTCTTAAATTGATTAACTATTCTAAAAAATAAATATAAAGAATTAAAAATAATTTCTTCGAACTTAGATATTTGACATATTTTAGATACGGTTGGGAAGAGAGAAAAAATCTAGGAAAGTTGGTTTAACTCTAGACAGGCGTTTGCAACCAAGTGAATCCATTGGTAAATCCAAGTGAATCCATTGGTAAAAGTGAATCAATTGGTAATCCATTGGTTACGAGGGAAGCAACATATATAATTGCCTCCCAGACGAAATTAAAAATGAAAAAAGTATAGGTACATTTAAAAAAAAATTGTTCAGTTTTATGCTCAATCAGCAAAACAATGAAAGTGAATAATATCGGTGTGTAATATACTTATGTGTAGTATATATATGTTATTTCTAGTTAAATAAGTGAAAATGTAATTTTCTTTTATCTAGAATAAAAATATTTAAAAAAAAAAAAAAAAAAAAAAAAAAAAAAAAAAAAAAAAAAAAAAAAGAATATAAAATACTAAAATGATATGTCAAGTATTTAAGCTAATATAAGGAGCATAGTCATTTTGGGTACTACCTACTCCACCACTTATGTAGCTAGTTAAAAAGACTAAATTTCAGATAGAACCTTGTTCTTCCAAGGGAAAGTGATGGCGAGAAGCTGCGAATAATTTTTGCCTCTTACCATTTCTCGCCGCCGTTTTAATAAATAACACGAATCGGTCTCACTGCGAAGTCTCACTTCGGGTATATTACTGGAAGAAGGGTAGCCGTACTTTATCTGACAATAAATTAAACAAATCTGCTGGCCGGGTCCGGGGAATAAATTCAGGTCATCATTGTAGGCGGGTGGTCACCTGAGCATTTCCTGATTTATCAAAAAATGTGCTAAGGGGGGATTTTTAATAGCGTCATATTGTAGGAATAAAATTCTAATTTATTTTCAAAGGCTACTAAAAATTTACAAATAAAAAAAAAACATCATTTTCGGTAAAATTCTTTTGTACATATCATTATTATCCTCAAGAATATCGAGGAACCATTCGAATGTGAGAAGAAATCTAATAATATTCGGAACACGAGTAGGTATACAATGGATTTAGCATGAACTGTTGGTTTATACGTCTATAGGCTTCCTCAGACCATCCAGTTTATATGTCAGGGATAAGGAAATGTCCTTCGCGGGAAACCTACTTTAGATACCTACGTATTCTGCCGTGGTAAGTAAAAACAGAGTCTCAAGGAATACATCCTCAGACCATCTAGTTTATATAGATCAGGGATAAGGAAATGTCCTTCGCGGGAAACCTTCTTTAGATAACTAAGTATTCTGCCATGGTAAATAAAAACAGAGTCTCAAGGAAGGCGCTGTGTTTTTAGTTACCGCGGCATTACTATGGTCGTTTTGACAACCGATGATTATCATTGGGTTAAAATCATATTTAAAACAATTGCATTATCATGACTGTTTCATTTGTAAGAACCATATGAATGGTAACAGAATATATTGATAAATTATATAAGGGGTTTAGAAATTAATTAATTTGGTCTATGTATAATTCGAAGATCCCTGTCGAAAAGAGATCCACGCATTCCATTCCAGCGCTGCGTATTCAAATGATTTTTTTACCGTCAGGTTTGAGTTTTTTCGTAGTAATATGTTGTAATTTATTTATCAGTTACATATCACAATTGTACGTAAATGTAATTTATTACGAAAAATTGTTTAAATACATTCATAGATCTAATTTAGTCAATTGCATTTACTGTCTTTGTACAAGTATATTGTGGAAACAATCTGTCGGACCGGTCTCTAGATTCAATTCAATCGGTCGGACTCTAGATAACTAGTCATGATAACACCACCTTGACCACCCCTAGAACGCACATATAAACGGGGTAGTACCCAATACCCTCCAAGGCGGGCAACACCACAAGTACCAACAAGCTTTACGAACTGCCGGCTTTATAATGTTTCAGAATAAAACTGGCGTAAAATCCGAAACTATGCCCACGCACGCAAAGCCGTGTGAAACTGGAGATGGTTCTGCCACTGCCAAGAAGATTCAATACACTTATTACGGAGACCAAATAATAATAAAGAATACGCCTAGCGTGTTGATGCTCAGGTCGGCCAATTAGAACTGAGAATTTAATCAAAGGAAATCAATACAGGAGTAGAATATAACTAAATCACTAAAATATACAATTCAATTTCCGCATTGAGAGAATGTAATCTGCTAACACGTAAAAATGTGAAAAAAATAAACCCAACCCTAAACACTCCGAAAATTCATTGAACACGGTTGAACGAAACGATAAACATCTCCGCGTACCTCTCAATATTAGAATGCCATATGATTTCTTCAGTCGAATCCGAGCAGGTGAAAAAATGGACCAAAACACCAGGCGAGCGGAGTGAAGGTCGTCCACCATTATATTATTATAATACAGATTATATAATGGCGATTGGTTGCTACATGACTACTGAGTACTGAGTAGTGAATACTGACTACGTGTTGCTGGATGTTATTATTAATCTCGATGTAGTGAAGAACTAACAGGTCGAAGTAATTTCAATTATTAACCTTGAACATGAATATATCGAATAACCCTAAAGATTACAAAATCGTGTTTGTATTAACACAAGAGCTTCAACGCGGATGGGAATTAATATTATAATCTGAAAGTAGGTACACATTAATATTGCTCTGTGATGTAAAGCTGCGTAAAAATATATTTGTACCACAGTCAAATGGGCTAGTTATAATTATGTTGGTACAAAGGAGGACATATTGCTTGATGTTGATTTCTTCCAACCAACGAACCAACTGATATAATATCCATGCTTAGTAGTTAGTACCGACGATTGGTATTTGGAATGGACTTTATTTTAACGAGAAGAAAATATCAAGCGATCGTTTTGATCTATCACAAGGAATATTAGGAGTGAGGAAAAGAAGGTCTTTACGTTGTGAATGACGTTTGTTTCTTTTGGAATCCTGTTGGTTTGTGGACGTTTCCACAGGTTAATTATTGTTCATAGATGTACATCTTATAAGCACCATTAATGTTAGAGGTTTCACAATACGAACCCCTTTACAATCACCACATGACACTATTTTATGTATTTAACTTGGGTAAGATAATTTACACTATTTTACGAGATTAATTGTTACGGGGAACGATTCAACGACGACGAAAATTCAAACATAAAACAGATAATACTGGCGTAGATCTTCTTTTTTCACATCTTCCTTCTTGCAAGGCAAGACAGGAAAGGAAATGTGAGTAGGAACTGTAATGTGGAATAATCATAAAATTGTTTCAATATTAAAGATTCCAAATAGCTTCATCGCCCATCACCTGCCCGCTTTTTGTCCCCGGCTGAAGGAAAACAACCTCTAACTTCCCGCAGGTCTATCGTTTTTAATTAATCATCAGTCGTAAATTGATGAGCTGGCGATGGATGCAGAAGTTAAGATTGGATGTGGGTAAATACGAACTTAACGTGGTTACCATTTTTGAATTTCACGAACTCTGATGTAATCGTAGGAACAGACGGAAATGCTATCTAACCATTTCAAACCAGACATAAGCCATTCAATGCTTTTAAAGGTTTAAGAAATTGATCTACAGCAAAACTTAAGTAGTAGTTATACCAAGTCAACTAAAAAGTATATGAGGAATATCTATTCTTAGTGTGTCTAAAGGCGGGTCTCCAGCGACAATATTACCACAAATATTGAACCAAATGTTAGTGCAAACATGAAACATTAGGACAGGGCTACAATTCGTGACCGATGGAAAATGATCCAATGTTTTTGTTTTTGAAAAAATTTGGTTGCTGGAGTTCCGAATAAAGGTAATAGCCAAACAATATATAAATTGTCGATTTGACCAAAGGTTGTTTTTATTTATTTTGTGAATATTTTATAAGAGAGAAAAAGTTAATCTTGGGAAACTGTCACAAATAATCATAGCCATAAAATATTATTTTTAATTTGTTTCATGATTTTTAAATAAATTAAAAAAATTTTGTACTTTAAAAATAAAACAATTATTCTATTTAAAACTAAGAAATTTTATTTATTTAATTCTCTATAACTGACCGGTTTCGCTTAGTAAAAGCATCTTCAGTATTAAAGTATCTCAGTTTATTTTTATACCCTGAAGATGCTTGTACTAAGCGAAACCGGTCGGTTTTAGAGAGTTAAATAAATTAAACAAATTAATTGTTTTATTTTCATCAAAATGTCAAACCATAAAGTTACTGCTAAATACCAATTATTTTTAAAATTTTAATTCTACTCAAAAAAATTGTAAAGCGATGTAGGAAAAGCCTCAATTTATCCAAAGCATATTTTTTGGTATTCGTAATGTAAACCGATTCGCAGTAAAGATTAATCGAAAACATAATAGTTATTTGACTGATAGCTTCGCCTTAAAACGTTTAAAAGTTTACTATGGGCTAATTTAATTTTATTTATTTATTTCTATACATACATACAGTGTCTACCAAATATTTACATTTGTATATTATACATAAATTTAGAACTGTTGTTAATATGGTGTTTTTTTATTTTTTTATTATAATGGTGTTATATGAAGTGTACGTTTAAACACATCAATCAAATACAATACTCGATTGGTAAACTACATTAATTCTAACTTTTAATCGCCATCCAAAATCAACCGTCTCTCATCACGTGACGTGATTCGCATTAGATTAATTCGAAAAAGAACAATCCTGAAATAATAAAAATGAAAACGAGGAAGCGCGTTGAGCCGGTTATTAATGGTAGTTAATGATTGCATTACCGTATTATTTAATACCCGTAGTCTCCTACTAATCCTACTAATGTTCCGTTACACCTTTTGCAGTAATTACCCCCTGCGAGTACTAACATAGTGACTGGGTTACTGCACCGATCTCGGCGCGGCGCGATTCACCCACTCGTTTACTTTGACAAGTGTAGCGTACATCCACATAGTACTCGTATACCATTGGAACGAGATGTATAATAATTCAAACTGTGGAATTCTGTGAAAAGGCGGGTGGGACTAAAGCACAGTTCACAGGAGTTCATCATTATTCACCTATATTGTAAAGGAAAGAGTTTAATCTTTTAAAAACATAATAGAAGGCTTTATACGAGTATCATCAAATTGATCGTAAACGTTCGCCGTTTAATGCACCTGGAAACGACTTTAAATGACTTAACTTCCATACTCAAGAGATTGCCCTATATTATATTTCTCAGTAAAATTGCAGTAAAACGATAAAGAAGAAAACCTATATTTTACTGACGAACTCTCCGTAGGATAAAAACATTTGAAAAGAATAGTCAAAAATCAATTCCATTAGATATACCTATAGGACACAGATTAATACACTTTAAAGCTTTCAGACGACAGACAGCGGGCGTGCGATGGGGGAATAAACGGACAAAACTATTCATGCAAAAGCAAAGCTCATCCTAGATCCACCGAGTTTAATAAACATTGTTTATCTGGAACCGGGCGCCTGAAACGAGCTGCCTGAGCTCTGAACTCCGAACTGAGAGGACAAGCTCTGGCAAACTGGATCCTACGTTTTCTTTCGTATTGAAATTTAAAATCCGCTGTCGGATTAAGCAAAATGGGCTTGGAACTTTTTTCAAAGTGTGTCACGCGAATTAGTAAAGAGAACATTCAAAATAAAACGTAATATCCACATTTATGTATTTATTCATCCCCTTTTGAGCTATTACATGATAATATGAATTAACAATGTTTTATATACGTTTCCACTAAAAAATAAATTGACAGAAAATTTATTAAGTATGAAATATTAAAATAATAGCTTAAGAAAGATGAAAGTATATTATGTAAATACAGCATCTAATTCGCCAATTAACCGAGCTTTTCATACTCTAAATAATATTTGTCTAAACTCAAACATCGACATTTTTTCGGATGCACTGCCCAAATTCAAATGTGGCATCATGTCAATAATATAAACTGTTCAATGCGCACACACACACCTATATACTACACACGTCACCTGGTAATTAAGGAATAGACATATCACTTAGCAGACATTACAAGGAAACATATCATAGGTACCCAACATGAAGTATCTAATTCCTGTATATTGTTTCATCAATGTAAAGCATGTACTGTTTGTTTCTATGATATAAAATTAAATAAATAAATTTAAAAAAACAGTCGCGTATTGTCAGTTAAAAGAAAATCACCTTTATGGTCGAATAAATGGATACATGATAAAAGGAATTGTAATAAAACATTTGGTTTTTAAAAACTCAGTTAAGAAAAAATGTTACTTAGTCACTGTCGTTCTTAACCGACGATATGTTTAGTGGAAGACGAATGAAGTCTGAAGTTCCAACTAATAAAATAATGGTTTTAAGGAAGATAAAAATGTAATAATAGTATTTTTTAATAAAATAACGATAACAATATAAATTTATCATCAAAAAGTGTCGAGCTCACGTCCTGATATTTTAACAGCTGTCTGAAATGTGTAGGTCAACGCGCATTCGTTACCAAATTTTACTCTTTTCATCAAAACACATGATATATAGAGACTAAAAAAATATTATTTGAATAAAGACAATACGCCGCAAGTATAATGTTACCTAAAAAAATCGAAGAGGAGAATAAATTAATGTGATCTTTCATGCAGGAGGCCTCGAGGTAAATATATAATTTAGCACTGTACCAGTACCGTAAGTTTATTCTTTAAATCCACACAGGAGGCCTAGAGGTAAATATATAATTTACCATTGCACCAGTACCCTGTGTTTATACTTTAAATCTATGCAAGAGGCCTCGAGGTAAATATATAATTTACCATTGCACCAGTACCCTAAGTTTTATACTTTAACTCCATGCAGGAGGCCTCGAGGTAGATATATAATTTACCACTGCACAGTACCCTGTGTTTATACTTTAAATCCATGCAAGAGGCCTCGAGGTAAATATATAATTTACCACTGCACCAGTAAACTAAGTTTTGGACATTTAACTCCGTGCAGGTGGCTTCGAGGTAAATATATTTTATTTTCCTCAGGGCCTATGTTATCTTTGAAAATGATGTGTATCCTCAAAATCTCTCTGATTCTCGAAATCTCACGGCCCCCGTAACTTGGTACCCGCCATGGAAGGACTATCTCATAAACTAACGACATCTGTCGGATAACTTTATAACCTCTATGATCTATCTACTCTAGAGTTATCTATGTCTCTTATCTCTTATAACAGTAATGAACATTTGTATGAAGGAATTTCTATCCTGATTCACAATGATTGGTCATGGATTTGCAAATTCACAGAAGAAAAAATCGTGTAGAAACAAGATTAACACCACTGCCGTGTCAATACTTATTCTAAGATCTACAGAAACTGATGTAGAATGGTTTTATTATGACATAAACCATTTACTTTCCGGATTTATTGCTGTGGAGTTAAAACAAATGTTTTGTGAGCTGTCTTTCGAATAAACTACCGTTTAACGCCGGGTCCGGACGTATTTTATTACGACAGTAATCAGTAGCAACAATCTTGCATTTTCATAAAAACGTTAAATTTTTGATTCGATGATGTTTTTTCATTTAGGTACATAATATATTATGTATGTTTGTCAACTAGCTGAATTAACTTATTCCCTCGTGTGTTCCCTTTTTATATTTGAATTGATTACAACTTCAAAATTAGCATTATTATTTAAAAAAATAACATCAAAAACCACAGATTGGTGAAAAGAAAAAATGGTTAAAAAACATAATACCGTTTCCGTGGCAAGTTATTTGATTAAACAAACCACGATGACATTTGTTAGCGACTTACTTCCTACAACACCCAATAGTCACGTTCCACACGAAATGTATTATTCTGCACACTTTGTAAATAAAGAAACAAATCACGCGATTGTATAATTGAACAACGGGATCGCATCGCGGATTGGGTTCCGGGGGAATCGGGTAAATTTGATTTTAATCTTTTAACACGGGCATAAAAGCTTTAAGGCTCTATTCAGATTAAACGTTATTAGAATTGAGCGAAGGACGCCGCGATAACTCGTTCCTGAAAGGGTTAACCCTTCCGAAGTTTCCGCGAAAACGGAAACTTTTCTACTCGTGAAGCATAAAATAAAAAGTTCCGAGATAACATCAATTGTGGATGAAAAATTAAGCACATTTTTACATCGCGCCCGGAAACAAGTTCATGGCTGCTATGATTGGAGCCCAGGCTTGCAGCATTTCGCATAAATATTCATTATTTCGGAAAAAACGGAGATGTTGTTATGATTTAAAACCCATAATTAATTGAGGTGATTAGCAATACGTTTGGTAGTTGATTTATTAAAGATTAAGATTTAGTATCATTCGTCATTCGGCATCAGCTAAACCGAGCGTCAGCAGAGTAGAGGTCATATTCTAAACAGGGTGACCCAGAAACGAAGAAGGCGGCAGAGTTCGCGGAAACGATAAAAGGATGTTGAGCAGTTTATTGGAATTCGGCCAAGAGCAGGTCAGCGACCCCGCCCCAGGAGGGGGAGGCAATTCTGCTGAAATTTTATAGTGAAAACTTGCTATTTCCCGCTGCCAATAGTAGGTTCAGTGCACTTAAAATAAAATATGGACATTTTTAACAAACATCAATGTATTTATGAACTTTATGGCACGTTATCATTAACCAACACATATTATATCGATGCAAGGTTCATTGTATATTATATAATGAGAGCGGCGGTTAAACCGAAATTTAAGATTCCGATATTTTAATTAGAAGCTTTATGTTAAAACGTACTATGTTAGGCGGATTGTTTTATAACCTTGAAATGAATTTAATCCTAAAAACCTTTCTGAATTCTGAAATAAAATTAATAACGGATAAAAATATTTTTAAATCCAATAAACCTTTAAAACGGTTTTTTTATTCCGAATCGTGTAGGCCGTGTATTTAAATAAATTATTTTTAAAATAAAATTTGTTTTGTTTAAAAATAACTTGCTTTCAATGTTTTTATTAATTCTAAAAAAATACGATGATGAAGGTATTTTTATTTTATTATTATATTGACGAATAAATTTTCTGTAACGATTTAAAATGTGCCATTTTCGATATGCCACCAAAACGACGTTCCAGGCGACGTTTGTGACAGCCGTTTTACCAGACATCGGCGTTTTCTATGTCATATGACGATGTAGCCATATTAGTACATATTATAATAATATTTTTATAGAAAAATCTTCCACAGATTTTTAACGTATTCATAGTTTTTGAAAATACTCCATTTTGCGATGCTCGGATATATAAAGGCGAAAATACAGAAATTCTTCCCAAAAAAACTAGCAGAGGCTTCTAAGCTATTCCAAAGAAATATTAGGTTGTTATTATATACCAGGGAGTTGGGTTAGTGGGGGTTTATAGCCCTTAGGAGCTTCAGGTCTCAGCAGGGAGGGAGGAAACACAGAACCCGTGATGCGGCAAAATACAGCCTTACATCAACACAATGAAACAAAAGATGAGGGATGAAGAATGATAGATTATTACACTTTGTTTGAAGAGCTTGAGATGAAAAAATTGGTGATGCTGCATTATTTTAATAAAACGCCCATTTTTTTATTAACTCGAACCGTATCTTTCGTTATTTTCTCGCTGAATAATAAAATAGAATGTCTTAGAATATATTGATAACCGTTAAGATAATTCTAAGAAAAAGTTTTTACCGGTAATCCCAAGAAAGAATAAATAAGAATAATTTAATAAAAACGAAAAATTATTATTTGCGATATTTACCGTAAAGCAGAAGAGATTTATTGTGTCACCCAAAGTAAATAAGAAGTTTTTGGTTTGTGTAGAGATATTGGGTAGGTTAACTACACATTCATTTTTAACAATCTTCATACTTAACATATTTATACTGACCTTTTTCATTAAAAGTTGTGGGTTAGAATTTAGAATATCGGGTTTGGTCGACTTTTAACTTGGTGTAAGTTATTAGAATTACAAACACAGGAAGGTGCAGAAATTTTTACGGAAAGATCATGTGGTTGAGGGTTAATATTGTGGTCAACAATTTATGTAGATATGTCATTATTATATGTCCACACCATAAGTTGTTATGTTAAATCTTAACTTCTTTTCGATATTTTATAATAAGCCATATTCTAAAACTTCCGCTAATTGTTTGGTTTCGGTTGCCTCTTTGTAACTTTTAATGTGTCATCTCAGAACATTCTCATGTCTGAGCACAAACTGCCTCCTGTTTTATATTATCTTTTTAGTTTTAATATTCTTGTTTTGTCCTGTCCTGCTGTTGTTGTTATTCTACGTTCTGTCATCACTTTGTATAAAAAGTATATTTAGTGTTGTAATATTAGATCTGTATTGGGTAAGGCACACTGTAGGAATAATTTTAAGAAGATGACCACTAATACTAAATTACCGTTTATAAGTTTGTTATAGTTAAGCGCACTTAAAGTGAAATGACACTAAACTGCGCTATATAAATGCCGTGTTATTATTATTATTATTAAATGATTTTTATTCATATTCTAAATATGAGTATCAGATAGTTATTTGAAGATATTTGAAGTTTGGGTAAATAGGTAGGTACCTATTATAATTGAATGTTATTTTGTTGTGGTTGTTATTTTTTTTAATTTATCTTAAATCAAATTCAATAATATTATTATTAAGTTCTGTAAGTGTTTTGGTTTTTATTTATGTTACAGCTGTTTCGGCTTTCGAGGCCATTTTCAAATTCTTTCCTCGAGTTTGAAAATGGCCTTGAAAAAACGAATTATTACGAAAGTTATTATTTATTTTAATAGAATCATTCGAGAAGAGTACCTCGTTGCTGCATAGAAATCAAATCAAATTTGTGGAAATACGATATTTATTTAAAAACAGTATAATGTTTCCATGGAAATAGAATTAAGTGGAAATGAAATTCTCAAGAAGGTCCGTGTAAAACCATAACACAATAGGAAAAATGATTAAGCAAAATAGTCAGATTACGGAGAGATTTGATCAAAGATTTTGGGCAAAATTAACGGTGACTGTACAAGCCGGGAACACTTCAGAAAACAAGCTCACCACATGGTACGACAGCTGGGAAGGTTTAGTCGGGTTGGGTTGGGTCAGGTAGGACTACGTCACACTCTTACAGGTGACTTGACGAGTTTGTCAGGCCATTATCTGCTAAATGCTTCCTTGTTATTATCGCGGAAGGCAATATCCGCCAACTGTCATAGGGTAACAATCGATACCTACAGCATAAATAGTAGCAGTAACTACTTATGGAATACGCGCTATATCCCAATGAAGTAGAGACAGGGAAGTTAATCGCTCACAAACCGATACGGTAATTTCACCGAAATGGTGTGAACTTATACTACTATTGCTATTCGTGTAACCCCTTTTGGTTGAGCCTCCAAATCGGGTGAACGAGCGCTCACAATACATGTAATTGTTCAGGTGTCACAATGATATCATATCATATAAATAGTAGCAGTAACTACTTATGGAATACGCGCTCTATCCCAATGGAGTAGAGACAGGGAAGTTAATCGCTCACAAACCGATACGGTAATTTCACCGAAATGGTGTGAACTTATACTACTATTGCTATTCGTGTAACCCCTTTTGGTTGAGCCTCCAAATCGGGTGAACGAGCGCTCACAATACATGTAATTGTTCAGGTGTCACAATGATATCATATCACATAAATAGTAGCAGTAACTACTTATGGAATACGCGCTCTATCCCAATGGAGTAGAGACAGGGAAGTTAATCGCTCACAAACCGATACGGTAATTTCACCGAAATGGTGTGAACTTATACTACTATTGCTATTCGTGTAACCCCTTTTGGTTGAGCCTCCAAATCGGGTGAACGAGCGCTCACAATACATGTAATTGTTCAGGTGTCACAATGATATCATATCACATAAATAGTAGCAGTAACTACTTATGGAATACGCGCTCTATCCCAATGGAGTAGAGACAGGGAAGTTAATCGCTCACAAACCGATACGGTAATTTCACCGAAATGGTGTGAACTTATACTACTATTGCTATTCGTGTAACCCCTTTTGGTTGAGCCTCCAAATCGGGTGAACGAGCGCTCACAATACATGTAATTGTTCAGGTGTCACAATGATATCATATCACATAAATAGTAGCAGTAACTACTTATGGAATACGCGCTCTATCCCAATGGAGTAGAGACAGGGAAGTTAATCGCTCACAAACCGATACGGTAATTTCACCGAAATGGTGTGAACTTATACTACTATTGCTATTCGTGTAACCCCTTTTGGTTGAGCCTCCAAATCGGGTGAACGAGCGCTCACAATACATGTAATTGTTCAGGTGTCACAATGATATCATATCACATAAATAGTAGCAGTAACTACTTATGGAATACGCGCTCTATCCCAATGGAGTAGAGACAGGGAAGTTAATCGCTCACAAACCGATACGGTAATTTCACCGAAATGGTGTGAACTTATACTACTATTGCTATTCGTGTAACCCCTTTTGGTTGAGCCTCCAAATCGGGTGAACGAGCGCTCACAATACATGTAATTGTTCAGGTGTCACAATGATATCATATCACATAAATAGTAGCAGTAACTACTTATGGAATACGCGCTCTATCCCAATGGAGTAGAGACAGGGAAGTTAATCGCTCACAAACCGATACGGTAATTTCACCGAAATGGTGTGAACTTATACTACTATTGCTATTCGTGTAACCCCTTTTGGTTGAGCCTCCAAATCGGGTGAACGAGCGCTCACAATACATGTAATTGTTTAGGTGTCACAATGATATCATATCACATAAATAGTAGCAGTAACTACTTATGGAATACGCGCTCTATCCCAATGGAGTAGAGACAGGGAAGTTAATCGCTCACAAACCGATACGGTAATTTCACCGAAATGGTGTGAACTTATACTACTATTGCTATTCGTGTAACCCCTTTTGGTTGAGCCTCCAAATCGGGTGAACGAGCGCTCACAATACATGTAATTGTTCAGGTGTCACAATGATATCATATCACATAAATAGTAGCAGTAACTACTTATGGAATACGCGCTCTATCCCAATGGAGTAGAGACAGGGAAGTTAATCGCTCACAAACCGATACGGTAATTTCACCGAAATGGTGTGAACTTATACCTACTACTATTGCTATTCGTGTAACCCCTTTTGGTTGAGCCTCCAAATCGGGTGAACGAGCGCTCACAATACATGTAATTGTTTAGGTGTCACAATGATATCATATCACATAAATAGTAGCAGTAACTACTTATGGAATACGCGCTCTATCCCAATGGAGTAGAGACAGGGAAGTTAATCGCTCACAAACCGATACGGTAATTTCACCGAAATGGTGTGAACTTATACTACTATTGCTATTCGTGTAACCCCTTTTGGTTGAGCCTCCAAATCGGGTGAACGAGCGCTCACAATACATGTAATTGTTTAGGTGTCACAATGATATCATATCACATAAATAGTAGCAGTAACTACTTATGGAATACGCGCTCTATCCCAATGGAGTAGAGACAGGGAAGTTAATCGCTCACAAACCGATACGGTAATTTCACCGAAATGGTGTGAACTTATACTACTATTGCTATTCGTGTAACCCCTTTTGGTTGAGCCTCCAAATCGAGTGAACGAGCGCTCACAATACATGTAATTGTTCAGGTGTCACAATGATATCATATCACATAAATAGTAGCAGTAACTACTTATGGAATACGCGCTCTATCCCAATGGAGTAGAGACAGGGAAGTTAATCGCTCACAAACCGATACGGTAATTTCACCGAAATGGTGTGAACTTATACCTACTACTATTGCTATTCGTGTAACCCCTTTTGGTTGAGCCTCCAAATCGGGTGAACGAGCGCTCACAATACATGTAATTGTTTAGGTGTCACAATGATATCATATCACATAAATAGTAGCAGTAACTACTTATGGAATACGCGCTCTATCCCAATGGAGTAGAGACAGGGAAGTTAATCGCTCACAAACCGATACGGTAATTTCACCGAAATGGTGTGAACTTATACTACTATTGTATACATGTAATTGTTTAGCTGTCACAATGATATCATATCACATAGAATCTTGAATTTACCAAATATTGTTTACTTTTATCATTTACAAAATTTCTCATTACACAATTTGGCTGAGAAATATTTATGTTAAATAATTAATTAGAGTGTTTCACTAAAATATTAATACGGATAAAAAAACGGACTTTACTATTTAATAATTTGCCAAGTATTTTATGTCACTTAGTGATATCTAAGGCCGACTAGAGTTCAGGCCTGAGTGACGGATTTTTGAAGTATCACGTGAACAAGTCAGTGCCATCGAGCAACGGCAGTTTTCAAATTCAGCGATTGTTGTTGATACTAGTTGTTACTGCTGATTTGTACGTTGTTTTACGATATAAATTAAAAAATATTATAAAACAAAGATATTATAAATATCTTAAACGATGAAGTTTACTTAGTGACTTCATATTTTGGCGGCCGGGCGCCCAGGCCTGTACACTAGTCGGCCTTGGCAAAATCTCATTTTTATATGGTGAGAGCAGCCGTCAGAAGCGTATTATATTAAACCCCTATGGAGGTTGCCGCATGAGAATCATTTCTCAAAATACAAATTCAAGACTTCCCCCAATTCCACCGAACCGTCCAATGGACCGCTGTGCTCTTTCATCTCACCTAAAACTAATCTTATCTCAACGCCCTTCCCCTCCCTATCGTGCAGTTCTTATTTATTCCATCAATAATCCACTTTTCACATCCATCACCATGACATAAATGTAACCTTTAATCGACCCAAGCCCCCTAAATAAATCACTGCAAAAAACAACATAATACATTTATTGGGTAATGGATGAATAATACCAATGACAATAGGTACATACAGGGATTTGGTGGAAATCAGGGACATATATAACAATAGGCACATACAGGGATTTGGTGGAAATCAGGGACATATATAACAATAGTCACATACAGGGATTTGGTGGAAATCAGGGACATATATAACAATAGGCACATACAGGGATTTGGTGGAAATCAGGGACATATATAACAATAGGCACATACAGGGATTTGGTGGAAATCAGGGACACATATAACAATAGGCACATACAGGGATTTGGTGGAAATCAGGGACATATTCCCCGAATAACTTGATTTAAAATAAATAATATAATTAACTACTTAAGGGGATAAATACAGTTAGAATTTTCAAAAAAAAAAAAGATTTTTATTTTATTTCATTTTCGTAATGAACATTTATTTAAGTACACACACAGAAAATTTCAAGTCAATCCGGCTATTATTTTGGAAGTTACACGCATATTTGTAAAGACGTGTCAGATCGGAGACGATGACTCCAAAACGTATTCGGGGGTTTTAAAAGTTGCACCTTACGGCGATCAAGAAGTTATGAAGAAAAAATGTATTGGACACGTACAAAAGAGAATGTGCACGCGACACCGAGATTGTGTGAATAAAAATGTGGAAACAGTGGATAATAAAGATGAAAAAAAAAACAAAAAAAACTCTTGGTGGAAAAGGCAAACTTAGTGGTAAAATTATCGACAAATTGACAGTTTATTATGGCTTAACAATTAGAAGAAATTGTGATTCCGTCGAAAAAAATGTATAATGCTATCTGGGCCACATATTATCATTATTGCTCAACGGACAAAAACCTCAACACGAGAAGTGCCCAACCGGACCAGAGTCATGGTGCAGTTGGAAACAGGCAGTAGCTGCCAATGAATTACCCACTTTCAAGCATGATCATCCGTCATTACCACAAGATTTTACTGAGGTTATACTTCCCATTTATACAGATCTCAGCAATGAGAAATTATTGTAAAGATGTATGGGTGGTTTCACCCAAAACAACAACGAGAGCTACAATCAACTGATTGGCCGGTTGCCGGCTGCTGGCATATTTAATGAAGGTGAAGCCTATTTTGATTAATCTTTATAACGAGTTGGTGTACATTATGAATACCAAAAAATATGCTTTAGATAAATTGAAGGTTTTCCTATAGTAGAATACAAATAAAAAAATAAATTCCTCAATAAAAAATATAAATGCAAACTACTAAAAAAAATATTTTTTCAATAGAAATGTATGAACGCATAAAGGAAACAACTTTAAAAAAATACAGTATTATGGCAAAGATTATCTGTGACATTTTCACTTGATTAACTTTTTTTCTTTTTTATAAAATTATTTACAAAATAAATAAAAACCAGTTTTTTGCTTGAAATCGAACGTTTCTAGACTCCGTTTGTCAAGCGATTTTAATGCCTATTACCTACGATACAAGATATACCAAGAATACACACATTTTTGGCTTGTAGCTTCCTCGTAATATGCGTTATCTCTCTCTTTATTTAAACCTTATAATGTACATATCAATACTTAGGTTACTTTGTAATAAAACTCTCCTGAAGATTAGGATATAACCGAAACTTATTGACATAAATTATAGTAAAGTGGTTATAAGCAAATTAACTTTGCATTTAATTAAACAATAGGTATACATTTATTTTTTAATGATTTAAGGTTTTCATTCAATTACTTTATTTCACTCTTTTATACGCCCTTAGGACTTTTACGTGGGTAAATGAGATGTTTACAATTTTAATTACATTACAGTGGTTTACAATTTGAATAAAAAAGATAATCTATACATAATATTTAGATATGAAAACTTGTTTAGGTGTGTTTTAAACATCGAATTAGTTATGTTAAAAATGACGAAATCAATTGTAGGTAAGGAATTGGCGGACTGCTCAATCATTTGTTTATGAACGGTGACATTGAAATACGTCCTTACGCCTAGTGTATCGAGTATACATGTCATGATTCATACCCAACTTTAGGTCCTTACGCCTAGTGTGTCGAGTAGTACATGTAATGATTCATTCCCAACTTTTCAGTATCAGAAAACATATTATATATTGACAAAATTGTTTTTTTTTTCAAATGTTTTTGGTTTTCACCCTTCAAGGGTTTTCTAGGCCATCGTTTCAAATTATGGAGAGAGGGAAGGTGAATCTATATATTAATTTTGTTTAAATGGGCAAATTTAAAAGAAAAATGTGAAAGACTGATGTCGAATTCAGCCATAGAAGAGATGATATGTTGAATGAAGGGGAGGCAATTTTAGAGGAGGCTTAATAGAAGAGATGATATTTGTTTAGAAAAAGACAACCAAACAATATGCGCGTTAAATTTCCCACTTCTAGACCAAAGAATTTACAATCTGAGGAGTCAAGCACGTGATTGTCAAGATTGACCAGCAAGGTGCCAATCCTCTTTCCAAACATTTCGGGATCTATCTTTGAGGATGGAAAAAATGTCAGAGAGGGGAATGTATATGGTTAGATGCGCCTTGTTTTGCCAAGGAAACCGCAATGTCGTTACCCACGATGCCAACATGTCCAGGAATCCAAAACAGAGCTTTGAATGGAGGCTATCAGCACTCGAATAATGCATACAAAGTGATCATCAACATGAAGAATAAGGCTGGATTTAAGTTTTTGGAGGGAACTGAGAAAATCAGAGAGAACAAGGGTATGATCGAATTATTTTTAATTATATATTAGAGAGATTCAATTATCACAATGCACTCGGCTGAAAATATTGAAAAATGGTTTGAAATTGAATGAAATATACTGTCATTAGAATTATTGTGGTAAACGTTAATACCTATACCACAGTAAGGAGAGTCTGGAGATTTGGAGGCATATCAGTGAATAAAATAGAGAAATTGGGCCATTTAGATGAAATAATGCCATTGAACATATTATTGACAGTACGCGAGATTGGAATGGCTTTTAAGGATGCAGATCTTTTTTAGAATAGTTGGTTGGTAGTAAGGGTGACGAGACCATATTTTAATTTGTGTAAGTAAAGAAGATCGTTTTGGATAATTTTAAGATCCGAAAGAGACTGAATTTTTTAAAAAATGGCTGGAAGAGGTTTAGTTCGAACTCTGATTGATGTTCATGAAAGCGTTGAGTCGTTGAACAATGAGACTCTGGGAGATATAATTGTTATATTGTAAAAAATAATTAAAGCAGAATAACTACTTGGACACGCGGAGAAGCCATCCTCTTTTGTATGCTAGTTGCAAGTTCCACCACAATTTATTCCATCGTGAGATAGGCATTAGGCCTGCGAACTGCGAACTACTTCGCAGAGGTACGGATTCTCTGGGCTGGACAGGACAAAAACAGTCAAGTAAGGCAGGCCAAAGTTTTTCATTGTTCGAAAATTTACAAAATAGGCGGGAATGAATAAATAATTTGGGCCGGAAATTTTCCTCTTTGACAAATTTAATTCAATTAAAACTTATAACGTTAAAAATAACTTTACCTTTTCCAAAGCAAGCTCAGTCGGCATTCGTCCTGGAAAAACGAAAACATTTATTAGAAAATATGCTAACGTATAAAGTTTAATTTTAAAGTTTTTTTTAGTTGTATTTTAGGAACAACCTTTTCTTTAACTTATTTGAAGGTTATACTCATCAATGCAATATATCATTGAAGAAAATAATACTAATAAATTTAAACGAAACATGAAATAGAACAAGGCATAGAAAAATAAAAAGATAACGGTCACAACTAGGAATGGAACCCCGAATCTCTTGTCTTACCGGGACAGGCGTCTTAAACCACTCGACCATTGGGACCATGCTTGTCGATCTCATATTTCAAATTCATAATTGACAATATCATCTTGCAACTAATTTTTCCCAAAGTTTCTAATGAAATTGGTTCGTAACCTAGATAGAGTCTCGGATAAACGTATCCGATTTTATTTTATTTATTTGAGATTTAAGATGCTGTCCCGGTAAGACGAGAAATCCTGGGTTTGATTCTTAGTCACAAAATAGTAAAAAAATAATATAATTTGTGACATAATAGATTTTGTATAAGTGTATATATATAGGTACACTTATAATATAGAGTAAATGATCTAGCTCGAAGGTACATATTAAACCTGTGACAGATGACGCTATAGTCGTGCTATATTCTCGTGGCTTGGCCTATTTCAGCATATCGCTCGCCATATATTCCCATTGGGATCGTATCCGTGTATAGCGAGCGATATCCTGAAACAGGCCAAGCCATAATATTAATACGTCTTTACGTTACACGGATAAAACTTACTGATATGAAATTTTGTTAATTTATTAAAAATATGGTCAAATCATTCGTTTTCCTGTTAAAAACGGAACTGGAGGCCTACAACGAATGATTTCACAAATTTCATAAACTATCAGTAATGCTCGAATATGTTATGAGGAAATCGGAACACGTGTTCTTCAAAATAATAATATTTTCGCATCTCGTCCATTGTATTTATTCGGACAAGGCCATTTGCGTTGAACAAGTGTTTAGTGTATCTTTATTAAAAGCCGTACTCGTTTTTCTCCATGCATTTGAGAAACACGAATGGATCTTGCTTTTATTGTAGTTGCCTCTAAAATCATTCAAATTAGTTTTCTTTAAAGGCCCTATATTTTGTAATTGAAAACATAAACACACAAAATAAACCACATCAGTATTAGATAATTGCTACACCTTTTGATTTCTTTTAAATATTCATGGTTAATTTCAGCAACCGCCGATTTAATTAATGAGCCCTCAATAACAAAAAAAAATCTGCGTCATCAATGTGTATTATTATACTGTAGTATCGATTTAATTTCATCGACAAGAAACCAACAAGAATTGCCAACACGTAATATAAGACTAATAAGAGTAATAAAATAAGCCTCCCTGTGGATTGATATGAGAATGCTGTACAATAGAGAGTAGTCGCTGACTAAGTTAGTGTTGACCCTGAAGACCGTAACTCTATAATATAAATAATAACTAATAACAAACGTAAATGCGACGTAAGCCATCAAGTGTGTCAACGTTGAACCTAGAAAATATAATATTTCCATAATAGCATTAGTAAAAGCCTCTTCGTTCGACGTATTCTACAGAACTACAGAGTGCCGAAGGTTCTGTATGAAATCCATTTATAAATTAAATTGTATTCTACAGAACTACGTAGTGCCAGGGGTTACTGAACTGTACATAAATCTGGATCTAAGAGTAATCGAACGTTTCTAATATTATTATTCTAAACTCACGGTTCCGGTCGTAGTACTTATATGTTAGAGGCACAAAATCCTCAATGCCACGATACACGTAGGGCGCGTTCAACGTACAAAACGCTGATATATGACGGTTTCTGTAGTTGAGCTACGAATGAAGAGTTCAAATCACGGAGTACGCAACTAAATTTTATTCGAACAATGTGTTATTCCACAATTTATATATAAAAATAATATATATCAGGGATATTTTCGGAACGTTCCGGAGTTGTAGATAATTTCAGTACCACCCTTGTGAAGGCAATCTTTCAGTATCGAAACGTTGATTGCAATGGCTTTAGCGGTGTTTGGTGGGTAGATCTCAATTGCTGGGTACCCCAACCTTCCTCTTCCTCATCTCCTTCCCCTCCCCACTACCTACAGCTTCATATTATACTCCAATTGGGGGATCCATAGTCTCACTGGCTCCAGACGGTTGGGAGCAGTTGCGACTCTTATGCTGCTCTCATAAAAAATATTAAAAAACAGAAATATATTGTATCGCTTCTAAAACTTCCGCTTATTCCGCTAGAAGCGATATTTCCAAAACTGGCCTTTATTTTTTGTCAACATTTCACCGAGAATGAATCCATAAATTGTTCACATTTCCTTGTCACGTTTGTGGGTAGGAGTGGGTGTTAATTAGGGGCTGGTTTCCACCAGGGAGAGAGGCTGCCAGATTAAGGGCCCGGGATCAAAAGGGTTTGTCTGTCATTGTTAATGCCCATCGCAAGATCTAAGTATCACGAGGAAAGTCTTTCATATTAAAGTCTTTATTATTGCTGCAAATTACGTACATGTATAAAACCTAAATAAAAATATTATGTTCGTTTGTTCAAAATCTTAAATCTCCGAAAGTTTTTCACCTTGCTTTGAAATTTTGACACAACAGAAGCCAGCCGATTTCCATCACAACGGTATAATATTTTCTAGGGCAAACGAGTCTGTATATAAATAGACTATACATTTTCCACTGTGAACCTATCCGCCCTGAAGGGTTTCTTCGTAGGCGAATTGGAAAAGGGAAACCGATACCTGTATTTGAGTGAAGTGTAAATTTACTTTGAAATACGAAAGAAATTATGATAATATGTAACCTTTGGTTATTACACAAATATGTTTCTTCTATATTACATCAAGTCAAGCACCCAGTTGTGTGTAGGTATATCGTTTTTTTGCACGCAAATTTGAAAAGAATTTGAATTTAGGTTTTTTTGTAGGTAATGTAAATTATATTATCATAACGAATAACTGCTGTGTGCGTTAACATAAAATAAATAAGTAAGCTTAAAAATGTTGCATTTAAAAATCTGTATTAGTCTAAATTCGTTTTTAGTCACCTGCATTCTACTAGAATTGTGCATAAAGTATACGAGTATATTAGCGGTTTTTTTTCCTTTCCCTTCCTGAACACGTTCATTAAAGAACTAAAATATTTATTATTAAAATAAATATCAGAATTTCTAATTACATGTGTTCCAAATGAAGTCGTTGCGTGCGAACTGTATGTAAATTTCTCTAATTAGCAATAATCAGTATTAATCTCAAGGGACATCCAGGTAAGTATGGTCCTGTATATGAACTGGATGAACAGAATATAAATAAATAATAATATATGTACATTCGAACGCCTCATTAAGTTCACTGGTCAAACGCATTGTTTTGTATTAAGTTCACTGGTCAAACGCATTGTTTTGTATTAAGTTCACTGGTCAAAGGCATTGCACATATTGTATTATTGAATGACGAACTGGTGGATGCAATATGTTGACCATAACTTGTTGTGTTGGAATGGTTTGTCTAGTTTATAGCATATAATAAGATAGAGATTTTTCAAATATATTATATATTTGTACAGCGCCCTTCACAAAAACGGCGCTAAACAAATCATCCAAATATTATTATTATTATTAAAAGGAATCCTAATATGAAGTACCTGCTATTGCTAATTCTATATGCACACCACATTTCATTAGTTTGATGAATGTAATCGTTTGCTATGTCAAAACCAAAGAATGCGATTTCCTAACACCTCTGTGTTTGGGAGATTCGCATTTCGCCACGAAACAAAACCAAACTTTGAAGGGATTAGATTGATTAGGGTTTGGTCAAGAGTCCATTAGCTTTAACCAGAAACATCAAACACTGCCACCGGAACCCCACATATAATATATTATATAACCGTTTTAATTTTCCTTTCAATGTTTTCAAACAGGATCGGGGAGCATTGGAATGTACTAAAATCATTTATGAAAGGCGAGATAGAAGGAAGGGAAAGTAGGATGAATGAAAGAAAGCAGTGCGAATAAACATGATGACACGAGAACAGTACGTTGCAACAAGTCAGCGAAGTGACCGTATTTATATTGAACGACTTAACCCCTGTTACTTAAACTTTGAAAAATATTTTAACCAATAAAACTAATAAAAAATTTTAAAGGGTTGTATTTAAGTTAGAAGGACATTATTGAAAAAAAAGGAACTGGAGTTCCTTATTACTTATTACTCAGTCCTCTGGAATTTAAAATGGTCTGATGTGGTCGTATGAACGTTTTCTTATTCCCTGGCGATCACGGCTTGGACATTGGAAGTTGGCAAGTTCATTTCCTTGCGCAGTTTTAAGCATTTTGGTCCATGCGCAGAAGGCACGCGCCATGAATATTAACTCGCACATAGTTGTTCTTATTTCTAGTTCAGAATAGTAATCTTGGCAGCGACATTCAGCAAATAACTCACTGGCGGGATGGCGCATGGAAATTTAAATCGGTGGCTCGATGCTGGTCATTTGTATTGTAGCTACATCTACACACGTTACATTGTAATGTTGGCGTGACGATTTCAAAGTATTCATATTTCGAAGATACAGACCATGTTCATAAACTTTGTTTTTCAAATCGAATGGAAACAAAAACATATTTTGTTACATACTTTTTTCAACACTGGAAAAAATTACCATTTTCGCAAATTTATGGAGATAAACACGATATTCCATTAGGATAAGCGATCCCTGAAAAACTTCCCACCAAAATATTTTAGCTATTACCATAATATTCAGGAAGTTAAATCTATTCGGTTTTTATTACCATAGGCTAAACTTACCCGTACAACTCCCATAACAAATTCAAAATCCTAAATATTTATAAAAATTTAAATTTAAAAAATAAAATAAAAAAGAACAAAAATATGGATTATTTAAGGTAAACAGGATGTTAATTTAATTTTCAGCTTCTGCTTCAGTCTCACACACCCACATATTATATCAATTTTCCCTGGGAATGTTTGGGTAAGAAAGTTCAAATAAATTATACTATTAGGCAGTTTCTCACTCCAGGTACACATTCCGATAATAATATGTTTAATGCAGTAAATGATATTGTACCAGAGCCGTACATTTATCCATACGGCTGTGGGTCTGTCTGTGATTGTTTAATGTACTCGTATTTGTTTTCAATTTAAGAGATAATTTGAACTGATTGTGTCGAGAATTCAGTCAAGCGATAAAGCACCTACTCACGTGTAATATAATATTTTTTACCAAAAAATTGTTTTAATAAGAATGTAGACATTTGAAGTGTGTATTACTTCTATTTTACTTAACTTCACTATATTTTGGTAATATTTATATTTTTTGTAATACCTGCATCAACTGTAAAGCGCCCCTGAGGTGATAACTCACAAAAGCGGCGCTATAAAAATTGTCCAATTATTATTATTATTATTGAAATTTGTTAGAGTAAAGGTTATCGCACACATCGCTCGGCATCGGATCAGCATCGTTTAGCATTATCACCTCGCCATCAACCGTCCGTCAACGCGACGCGAGCACATCACCGGATCGGCTTATACCGTCATCTGGGTGACGCCACCATCATCCCCGCGGTGACGGTGAGACGTAAGCGCGGTGACTCTCAGTTGACCACGCACCGCATGACGTTCATTGGCTTGTCCCGAGGTGAGGCGATGCTGATCTGGTGCCGGCTGATACACGGAGAAAATGAATATTGCTAATTTATTGAGAATTTCTTCAAATTATATGTAATTCCGGTAAAAAAAACAGGATAGCAGGCCTTAATAATGAATTAACAGGTTTCCTGATAAACTTTTAGTAAATTAAGAATATATTATCATTTATTATATTTTTGTTTTGCAATGAAAAATATTTCTATCATCGTGATATTTTATCAAGACAAATCGATAAAACATTTTAAAATTGATGTAGTATTAATAAGGCTTGTTAATTTACTGCGAGGGCATAAATTGATTTATCTCTGCGTATGTGTGCGATAACCTTTAATCCTGACAAGTAAAGTCAGATTTGTTTCTGATTTGGTCGGCGTTTTTTCCAATTTCAAGAAAGTCTAATTTAAAGTCTAATTTTAACCAACTCGATTTGTTTTTACTTTAATTAATTCCAACGGTTCATTTCAAATATAATCATTTTATAAATAAAATTAACAAATCAATGGCGGAGGAAATGGGTGTCAGGAAAATAATATTATAAAAAGTAGAGATGTAGTAATTGAAGCGTCAGGGAGACTTGACACGACCGAGGGAGCCTTCAGGCGGTTCAAGAGGTTCGCTGTACTAGAGGATTAATGGAAAGGGGTTTATACATTTTTAGTTGTTGAATTAAAAAAGAAATATATTTTTAGAAGGGTGTTTTAAAATATCGAGGTGAGGAGCAAGGTCATTCAACTGACCGAACGATCAATCTTCTGGGGCATTTCCAACAGTAGATTAGTTCCGCTTCTCGGAATAATGTGGCCACAAGCTCTCTTCAAATCATCAGGAGCAAATAAAGTTTATGTAATTTCCGGGTTGCTGATGTGACCGTTCAACAAGTTATAGTTATTAATAACAGCAGTTTCAACGCGATTCATACCTATCATTCCAGAATCGAAGGATTTTACTAAATAAACTTAAAAACACATCCAACAGTAGATTAGTTCCGCTTCTCGGAATAATGTGGCCACGAGCTCTCATCAAATCATCAGGAGCAAATAAAGTTTTTGTAATTTCCGGGTTGCTGATGTGACCGTTCAACAAGTTATTGTTATTAATAACAGCAGTTTCAACGCGATTCATACCTATCATTCCAGAATCGAAGGATTTTACTAAATAAACTTAAAAACACATCCAACAGTAGATTAGTTCGGCTTCTCGGAATAACGTGGCCACGAGCTCTCATCAAATCATCAGGAGCAAATAAAGTTTTTGTAATTTCCGGGTTGCTGATGTGACCGTTCAACAAGTTATTGTTATTAATAACAGCAGTTTCAACGCGATTCATACCTATCATTCCAGAATCGAAGGATTTTACTAAATAAACTTAAAAACACATCCAACAGTAGATTAGTTCGGCTTCTCGGAATAACGTGGCCACGAGCTCTCATCAAATCATCAGGAGCAAATAAAGTTTTTGTAATTTCCGGGTTGCTGATGTGACCGTTCAACAAGTTATTGTTATAAATAACAGCAGTTTCAACGCGATTCATACCTATCATTCCAGAATCGAAGGATTTTACTAAATAAACTTAAAAACACAATAAATACACATAGTGTTTACATCTCTGTTAAAATGCCTTCCCTCTGATGGAGCAAAATCACTCATAAATTCGTTCGTTGTCTCGCGTATGGACTATTGTAATAGTGCATATGCTGGCCTACCTAAAAAACAATTCAACAGATCTAGTCCGTTTTCAATGCTGCGGCGAGAATGATTTTTGGTGAATCTAAGCATTGTCGTATGTATAACCCCACTTCTAAGGGATCGTCTTCATTGGCTTCGATGCCCTGAAAGAATAGAGTTCAAGATCTGCTTAATGACCTTCAAAGCATTGCAGGGAATGGCGCCAGCCTATATATCGGAATTATGTGTCCGACAAAACCTAAGCGATAGACAGCTTACTCTGAGGTCAGCAGATCTAGATGTTACCAATCGTTTAATCGAACTTTCTCGGTCAAATCGAGCTGTTTACTATGATCGCTCTTTTCGTGTAGCTAGCCCACTCATTTGGAATAAACTTCCCCCAGCCCTTACCAATTTACAAAATTTGGCTGAATTTAAACGGGTTTTAAAAACAAAATTATTCAAAAAATCGTATTTAATAATATGAAAATCATTTATATTCTCATGAATCTAAGCTTCTTTTCAATATACTTATAATAAGCCAGGTTTTGAAGTTTCCGGAAATTGTTTGGTTTCGGTTTCCTCCTTATTGTACTTTTATGTTTAATGTCCACCTATTATATAATATTTTAATGCTTTCCTGTTTTATATAATATTTTAATTTTAAAGCTCATATTTTTCGTGCACTGTTATTGTCCTTATTGTTGTCCTCTACTAAAATAGCACTGTTATTGTTAAATTTTATTCTCTGCTTTTGTGTAAACCGTTTATTCTTTATTTCATATTATGTTATTAATTTTTTTAAAGGAACACAATAGGAAATTTTGTTTTTAAGTTTATTATAGTTAAGCGCACTTGAAGTGAAACAACACAAAACTGCGCTATATAAATACTATGTTATTATTATTATTGTTTTTTTACACATAGTATAATATGGTAGCGCATACCCGTGATAACCGAAGAAATCTGTCTTTACGGCAAGAATAACCCCTAAAATTCTAGACAAAGGGAACATTTCAAAAATATAAAATTAAATAATTTTCTGGTAAAAAATTTTATACTATAGGTAGGTACTTTATCGCTTGTCTTAATTCTTAAACATCAGTTTCAAATTTTAAAATGACACTTAAATTCAAAACAAATCCGAGTTCATTGAAAAAATTTGTAATCACTCACAAACAGACCCACAATCGAAAATAATAATATTGGACAATTTTTATAGCGCCGCTTTTGTGAGATATCACCTCAGGGGCGCTTATATAATATGTTTGATCGTGAAATGCATGTGACATTCCATCGGATCTGCATAACCCGGCGCACAAGCGGCTAGACGGTTAGTTATACTAGTAACATGTGACTCCAATTATACATTATTAAACAAGAGATTGTCAATTCACACATGTCCGGAAGACGATAGAGTAAATTGAATCGGAATTTAATTTAGCGATATGAACATTATCAGAACCCTGACTGCCACGCCAACACATCCCGAAGAAGAAACGTTAATAGACTCATTACTCTACTCATTAGAGAAATATTTAGGGCTTTGTACAGATGTAGGTTAGTACCCGTTTGGCAAAAGTTCTTAACGAGAAGATTTGATCCCGGATGGAAAAACGTCTTTTCAGATGACGGTGTAAAGGGGTATTTTAATTAATCTGTCTTGTTAGAAGCCTTTTAACTTAGTAATACTTTCTTTCAGACGTCTTCTCTCACGGCTTTCACGTTTTATTTATTACTTCTTCACTGTGCTGCAAAGAATAAACCTACTCAAGCAGTTGAAAAATCAAATTAATTCAAATCTACGTACTAATAAAAAATAGATTTAACAGCATTCGTAGATTTACATCTAAATTCGTAAAAAATAATTACGTTCTAGAAGTTTAATTTCCTAATGTCTGTACGTTCCCGTGTCCATGGCGTATAATGCGTGGAAATTAGAATATAGAAAATAGATAATCGGATTATTTTTCGTGCTCTAAACCCCAAATCCCCCCACGGTTTAAGTAACTACCTACGGATAAACCCTAGCATTTGTAAACCACGCGAGATAGATCACTTCTCTTTCAAATGAGTAAAGGGAAAAGAAATCTCACTAAACGATCCTAAAAGCGAATGTGTAAATTTGAAATACTTCAATTTGTCACACGAATGTGTAAATTGAAATTACGTCAATTTGACACACGAATGTGTAAATTGAAAATATATCCATTTGGCATACGAATGTATAAATTGAAAATACGTCCATTTGTCACACGAATGTGCAAAACAATGACGTCATTTTTTTCCGTAAAAAAAGAAAATAGTTTTTTTTAAGACAAATCGTTTCTTTAATTAGGAAAAAAAATAGATTGGGATCCGGGCAAGGGGTAAATGCATTTACATACTTTGGTGTTTGGAAATAGGAAGTCAAGCCTGCGAAAATGTCATATATACTAGCAGAAGTCCCCGGAGTTGACCGGGCTTTACACAGTTTTTCGAAATCAGATGTAGACAGTAATTTTTCTCTTATTTTGAAAATCAATTGTGCAAAATTTTATCACGTATCTTTTCTAACTTTTGTTTGGACAGTGATCTTTCTCCTGTTTTGAATGCTAAGAGTGCAAAATTTCATCGATCTCTAAATAAAACAACACCAGACTCTCTTCCTTATGTACATACACCTTGACTGGAAATTCGTAGTAGAAACGTGAAACTAGTGAATCTGAATCACATAGAAATCCCAATAAAACTTTTTCTTTTAAAAATGCTTAGTTGCGATTGTGTTCTTACTTTTTTAGGTTGTATTCGATAACTAAAAAGTTAAAAAAAACTTTTGAAGCCGCGCCTACGTTTTGATGCATTTTAAAATACACTAATCCCTAGCGACGGATTTTTTGAATTTGACCTAAAAAATTCCAACTTCGAACTCGATGTACTCGAAAAGAGAAGTTAAAATCAATAAAAGTTGTAGATAACCAATATCTATTTTATACAGTATATAAAGAATAGTTTCCCGGTATGGATTTGGTTTTTAAATAAATTAACAGTTTTATTTCAAGATTGATGAAATTATAAAAAAATTAAAAACAGAAACAAAGTATTCACAGAAATATTTAGTTAACGTTTAATTAGAATTAGTAGAACGACATGGTTTATTTATACAAAGAAGAACGAAGATAAAGTTATGTTGGGAGTGGAACGATTGATTGAAAGCAGAGTTAAGATTACTACCCATTCAATCTTATCAGATATCGGCCTTTTTTATAAAGAATGGCGATAAAGGAAATACTGGGTAGGGCTCAGTAGGTGCCTAGCTAACTTGACTTTATTCATCAAAATCATTACGGAATTTCCGTATTATATACTTCAACTGAGGATTTATTGACAGTCTTTATCTTTATTTAAACCTCTTCACTGCTATATTAGGTACCCACGTTCAAAGAGATTAGAGACATAACACTCAATGTTACTAATTATTAATTCGTTTTGTAGCACTGGTCACCGGAGTCAGGAGGCGGCGAATGGCCTCCGCCAACACGGTAGCGACCGCAGCCTACCAGCGCCAAGCGATACTCCCGAGTGAGCGCTGGGCCGCGGGCCGCTGGGCCCAACCTTTATCCAAAAACCATTCCCTACATATTATTATTAGTTTTATTTATTTTTGGATATTCTTGTATCTCGTTCATACTATTTACGCATTTGTTGTTTATTTTTAGATCCTTTGGTATTTCTTAAAAATTGCTTTAGTCACATAATTACTGTTTATTTTTATGAATTTTCATTGAAAAAATGTATTTCCAAAAAAAAATAAATCATTATCTTCACATATCTATTGTACACTAAATGTGTATATCTATATGGAACGTGTGGGATTGCACTAACCACCCCACATCCTGGAATAAAAACATAATTTATATTCGCAAATACTTCATTATAGTACGTAATAATGAAAACATAAAATATCATTTCGAGAAATAATTCATTCTTCGTATGAGAATGCTTCACTAGTTGCCAACTACCAAATAAATAATAAAGCAATCAAAAGCGCAAAATAAAGTGTATGAAATCAATCGTTTAACAAGTTTATTCAGGCTTTCCAATCAATGTTCAAGTATTATTGATTAGATAATTAGAATAAAATAACTTAGTTTGAAAATTACTTTAATATATAAACCAACCGGTTTCGATTCGACCTGAACATTCAAAAGGGTATTATAAAACATACAAAATTAATTACAGAGTTACAGTTTACACACGGAGTAAAATGAGTATTGCTAATTTATTCAAACTGTTTGTAATCCGGTGAAAAACGGGACTGCAGGCTTAGCGAATGAATTAATAGGTTTTCTGGTAAACTTTTAGAAAATGACGAATATATTATCACGATGTCTGAACACGTGTTCAAGAAAACCCTAATCCCGTTTTTTAACCGGATTACCAATTATTTGAAGAGATTCGCAATACAGTTTTTTCTCCGTGCTGGTAACGTAGAAAAGGGAGAGAGAACTTCGACTTTGATGGGGTGGCGAGGGGGAGGTGGTTAAGAAAGAGGGGTTGAAAGCTGGTGTAGGGAAGAGGAACATGTTTAAGAAGAGGTTATTTGACAAAACTAATTGAATCGATAATAATCATAGTAATTATAATGATGTATACCCTATGATATTATTTATCAAGTTACTTAGTGAGGGAGTGGCTCACGTGCGTTGTGCGGGCCGTCTGGAGGCAGCTACTAACTACAAACTGCCGACAAAGTATTTGGCAACAATACAGAATTGGTGCAGGAAGATTGCTGACGAAACTAAAATGCCGAGAAGATTGAAACGAGAACCAAAGAGGGTGGCATAATGCATGATCGATTCGGGTCGGTCAGAGTTCTCTACAGAAGTTAATGCGGATATTTTATACTGCAAGAAAGCTTTCCAAAGAAGGGGTCAAAGGGAAAGATTTTTTGTCAGGTCTAAATATTATACAGTTCTTGATCTGTTTACCATTGAAATTTCATCGTTCGCGATACGCAGATATATTTTTGTTTATATATTAGATGCCAGTAAAATACAATGTGATTGAAAACAGTAACAAAATTCTAGAATTGAAAATGGCCGATATTGTTTATTTTTCATTTTTTATATCCGAACTAAACCACTCGTACCATACGAAACATGGAAGCATTTGAAATGTGACACCGACAAATGCGATAGACAGATACATCACCAAACATTGTGATATCACCCAACTTATAACCAGCAGAAGATTGTATATCACCCTACTTATAACCAGCAGAAGATTGTATATCACCTTACTTATAACCAGCAGATGATTGTATATCACCCTACTTATAACCAGCAGAAGATTGTATATCACCCTACTTATAACCAGCAGAAGATTGTATATCACCCTACTTATAACCAGCAGAAGATTGTATATCACCCTACTTATAACCAGCAGATGATTGTATATCACCCTACTTATAACCAGCAGAAGATTGTATATCACCCTACTTATAACCAGCAGAAGATTGTATATCACCCTACTTATAACCAGCAGATGATTGTATATCACCCTACTTATAACCAGCAGAAGATTGTATATCACCCTACTTATAACCAGCAGAAGATTGTATATCACCCTACTTATAACCAGCAGAAGATTGTATATCACCCTACTTATAACCAGCAGAAGATTGTATATCACCCTACTTATAACCAGCAGAAGATTGTATATCACCCTACTTATAACCAGCAGAAGATTGATTTAAAACGGCGAAGAGGAAAAGGACGATGCCGAACCGCATGACTAGGAAAGGTGTGGCAGGTATGGGGCGCGGGTTAAGTCTCCAGCGAATTTTGCCTTTATGATAGCCAACCTCCGATAGAAAAGTGAGAAGAAGAGTGCCCTGAGAAAATTAAGGAACCCTTTGAAAAGTCACAATGTAAAAGGCGTAGTGTGTTCAATTTCTCGGCTGGCTAAGTCCTCCATCACAACACACCCAACATTTCCCGCTTACTGTGGTGGTAGTAGAAAATAATAAAATATTGTCAGGTTATTCGTTACCCGGGAATGTTTGTATTTAAAAAAAAATACACGTGCCGAAATAAATAAAAAAAGAAAATAACAGTTCAAAGCGCAGTTTGAGATAAAATTGCCGACAAAAGCTTTTTATAACGATTCCAAATGTTTTTAATTTTAGCTGACAGGGCGGGCAGAATTCAAGTAGCTCTGAATCAGAACAAAGGCTCACGGAAAGTGAAAAAACTTTCAAATAAATAATCTATATCGTATTAGAAATGGTTGAAAAATAACAATTAGACGAGAATAATTCAATTTCGTTATTAAACATAAATATCAACTCTATTATTACCACTAATCTTCTAATAAATGTAATTCTGTGGTAAACGAGGAAAAATTAGCAACTGCAAAATCAGTCTATTTGCAGTGTTTTGGTGTTGGTCAAATGCTAAACTTAGTGACAACAATGGTGACCTTTTTTAGCGGTTGTCATTGGCTAGATAAAGCTGCATTTGCCTCCCGATCTGAACAAGGCCTAACAATTGGAGATTAAATTGTTTGGATTGTACCAGGGACATCATTGTTGGGAACAAACGGTCTGTCGCCCGCTAGGGGTGGTCAATAAAAGGAGACGGATATAAATTGAGAATTACTTACCTCAAAAAAGCGGTGGCGGAAAAGCGGTTGAAAAATTAACGACATTATTCTCCAGCGGGAACAAAAGCGGTTATTGAACTGGATTCATTGAAATAGTTTGGGGAGTAAAAATGATGTCGGATTTTTTACTTGGGCGCGTAAGATTTTATTTGAATATAGACTTATCTACGTTACGCTCAAATCGTTATTATCAAATTGAAGAAATCTCTATTGAAGCGAATTAATTAACAAACGTATTTCTTGTTAAGAGTTTTTTTTTTAAATTGCATTATTTGTGATTCCTCCTCAGATATGATAAAAACATATCAGTGTCAAGAAATAACTAGCAATTTGACGGCCGGCATAGTCCAGTGGTAACGCATTGGACTGCAATTCCGAAGGTCGCGGGTTCGAACCCGGCGTGCGCAAATAAATTTTATTTGATTAATTTGTGTTATTTCACAATTAATTAATTAAAATAATATATAGTATATTTGCGGCACGTTCCAGAGTGGAAGATACTACCAGTATCGCCCTGGTGTAAGACCACCATTCAGAATTGAAACGTTGCTCCAAATGGCTTTAGCCGTGTTTAGTGACTAGATCTGAATAGCCAGGTACTTCCCCACCTTCCTCTTTCCCTTCCCCACTTACCTTCAGCCTCACAACATCCCCCAATTGGGGATGCCATAGTCTCACTGGCTCCAGACGGGAGCAGTTGGGACTCTTGTGAGGTATTCACTATAAAAAAAAAAAAAAAAAAAAAAAAAAAAAAAAAAAAAAAAAAAAAAAAAAAACGCGGTAGAGGAAGTACCTAGCTGCTGAAATACAGTTACCAAACGTAGATATTATATGAAACATTAAGATTACGTGTATCTGATTCTGGACTCTGGAACCAGAGGTCGCGCCTAAAAGAGATGTAGATATTTAAATACTGCGACTAAATCACACACAAAATGTTCATCGTGATCAAGATTAATTTATGTCTATGGTAGAACTCCATTTTAATTTTTTTCTTATACATAATTCAATAATGTTAATATTCAAATAAAACATAATAAAAAAAATAGTTCATTTGTAAACAACTTACACTGTGTAATTATTATTACGCATGATAGCTGTTTCGACTTCTGAAGGGCTTCAATACAGTTTGATAATGTCTTCAGAGGGCGAAACAGCTGTCACGCGTAGTAATTATTACACAGCAGAACATGTTTATAAATAAACTTTTTTTTTGTAAATTATAAAATCAAATTATTAAATACATAGAAGAAAATTCTGTTGGCTATTTCGCACTTCGAAGATATTTGAAAATGCAAAATATATATATATATATATATTTACCCCCTTTGTAATATTAAAATAATAACTCTAAATGCACAAGTTTTAGACGATAAATTCGTTTATTGAAAAATACACAGAACCCCCCCCCCTAGGCATAAGTTACAGACGATAAAGTTGTTTACAGAAAAATAAACAAAAATATTCAAATGTACGAAAAGTGATGGAGCTATTGGAGAATGCGAACACAGAGTATGATTATTTCACTTATTCTTTCTTGTTTACGGAAATGTAGTAGGAACGAAAATGCTATAAACATCTTCGTTCCAAATTAATTTATTTGATAGAAGATACAATCATAAAAAGCTTAACGAGGTACTAGACATAGACTCTCCGCGTATCAGAAGAATAAACAAATAACGCCGACCATAACGAAGACGTTATTATCAAATTGAAGAAATCTCTATTGAAGCGAATTAATTAACAAACGTATTTCTTGTTAAGAGTTTTTTTTTTAAATTGCATTATTTGTGATTCCTCCTCAGATATGATAAAAACATATCAGTGTCAAGAAATAACTAGCAATGATTAGTTTTAGTAATTTGCAGTTATCATTTTAATAAAATAATAACAATTTATCGCATTTTGTAATGTTTATCTTATTCGAAGACATCGATAGAAATTTATTTATTTATATATAATTTGTACATTTATTTATAACAATTACAGGTAATATAGCCTAAGACGTTATAATTGTATCATTTATGCAGTGTATATGCAATGCCAAAAATCTCGCAAATGCGCTTATATGACACAAAAAATAAATCTATTTTATTTTAGCAGCAATGTGCTCAATGTCAAAGTTTTTTGCAATAAAAGCGACAAACCAAATTTGCAATAAAATAATTTAACTCCTCGGGCAAATTTGATCGGTTTTGGGTACAAAAGTTATAACCCGTAGAGTCAATTTGTTCGCTTTTCGGAACAGCTCATATGGCATATGGTGATAGAAAACGTAGTGCTTCCCTTACAGGGCCCTTTTTTTATGAGATTATAATTACATAACTAACTATTTTATTAAAACGAGCATTACACATTGTTTAACCTAGAAATTACCCAACATAATATTTTGATGTGACAGCCTGGAGATAGTATGTGAATTAATCTGATCAATTATTAATTAATCACCTATTAATCCCAAAAGCAAACAAAACTATATTTCAAAAAGGATCACACTACATGGCCATTAAAGTATATAACAACCTTCCACGTAGCATCAAACAAATAACCGACATAATTAAATTTAAATCATCACTAAAAACAAATGTCACTACACCTTAAATGAATACCTTCGATAAATTAAATACCTCTGTTTTTTTATTTTTTTATTTACATACGATGTATAGAAGAATGAAGAGTGTAGAAGAAATAAGATGTAACCTATAAGCTATACACTTTGTACTACTTTTTCTAAAAAAAAAAAATAAAGACTGCAAACTTGAACAACTAACTGTTGGGGTTGGTACCAGATTTGAAAATAATCAATTGTCAATAAACAAATGATCTTCTTTAAGTATGCGCCATCTCCTGATCTTCAATGCGCCGCAGCCTCCTAAATAAGAGTACATCAGAAAGATCTCCGTCCAATTTCAATTATTATCCTACGGTTGTTATCAGATAACCGACGCCGGCACATCTCTCGGACCGAGCTGAGCTTAAACAAGTTTTAATCATTTCCGACCGTTTAATGGACGTCTTATCTCTTTCTCATAATCCATTATAGTATTTTGTAAAGAAGAAAATATTCGTATGAAGCGCTATGTCGTTTCTCGTGTTGTGAGTTGGAACTACGAACGCTACGATTGACGTTTCACATCCGACGAATAAAGAAATAAACACTTTTAACAATATCGTACTTACAGTATTCCATAAATTCAAAAATCTTTCATGTAAGACAATTATTATCTAACTAGACCAGACCCGTGAAAAAATCTGGGGATATTATAATTGTAGGATTTGTGAAGCTGAAATTATTTATAAAATATTTCCCTCGGGATCCATGCCTTTCAAAAACAAATATTGTCGATTGTCTAATCTAATATTATAATAACTTTCTTGAAAACGGAAAAAGCGCAGACCCCAAAAATCACAAAGTCAAAAATTAAAACAAAATAAATACACATTTCAAATGAAGAATTATTAATTTATAAGTATTTATTTTTATGTGACACCTCTCAAGAGCGCCCCTGACTGTACAGTGTAAAGGCAGGGGAGCTAGGTCGCCACCCGGTTGGGCAGCGTTGTGAGGCGGGTTATGATAGAGGCTGTACCTATGTTGTTTCAAAACTAGGAACAGGAGCTACATTCGGGATTATGTTTAATTTGGTACGGCGAAGTTCCGTCAGCCAAGAGATGAAGTGAATAATACTGTCTGGAAAAGTGGCCGTGAAGCTAGCATATTTACGATCAGAGGTGAAAATTCAGGCTTCTTTCTACCATCGTTACTTATTTGTACAAGAAACTTGATAATTTATGAGTGTATGAGACAATATCCAACAAAAACAAAATTCAGTCACACGGTTACAACAAGATAAGTGCTGTATTTAATACTAATGTCATAAATATCATATAAATATTGAACATACTCTTCATTTTGCTAACCCAAACATGGTTTAAAATGTCAAAGGTACCTTTCAGTATTGAGGCACCGCAATATGGCGAGACAGAGACACCTGGAAGCGACTTGTCGGAGTGATGGGTCCCGGAACCGAACAGCAATAAGATAGAGACACCTGGAAGGGACTTGCTGCAGTGATGGGTCCCCGAACCGAACAGCAATACAATAGAGACACCTGGAAGGGACTTGCCAGAGTGATGGGTTCCCTGGAAGGGACTTGCCGGAGTGATGGGTCCCCGAACCGAACAGCAATACGATAGAGACACCTGTAAGCGACTAGTCAATAAGTACTATCATGATTAAGTTTTGGGTTAGTACACCGTGTTGCACTTAGTGTTGTTCTTTAGTTTAGGACAGCTTTACAGTGCCACATTTGCCCTGGTAATGCCACTGTAATGCTGCCCAACGCGTTGGTTGAAGAAGGTGGAAGCGCAACACGGAATAATAACCCAACATTAATCACGATAATATGTTTGGCTGTGAAAATCTCAAACCATATCCAGCAAGAAGGACCACAAAATACAAAATATTATTTGTGTAAACCAATTTGAAGAGAGTAAATTACAATATGTATGTGATTTAACTAATTTTCAAATTCAATTGGGCCAATACCACTTGACCGGATAATATCAATATATTGGGCCACTACTACTTGACCGGACAATATCAATATATCAAATAGATCGGCAATAAAACGGACCATAAAATATTGAATTACTGATTTTAAAACGAAAACCACATTCAAGGGAAAACAATGTTACGTGAGGGAAGAAGCTTTTTATATTTTTTATTATCGACTCTTTATGCGCTTAATTCTACAAAATTATCAGGCAAAAATGGCCACTATTGTTCGGAATAGACGGTTTCCTTTGGCGTGCTGCTAACCGCAAACGGTTGGCCTTAGCGGCAAATGGCCGTTTATCAATATCGACGACTTTCACCGTCTGCCTGTGTACTGGGTACTTAACTGCCTACCCATGCGGGAAATATCGATTCAGGCACTTGAATAATACACTGATCTGTAATACGCTAGGCGACAGGTGTGCATTGTGCTAATTACTTATCGAAAAACAATGGCATAAATTAAACTAAATTGATTGAAGCATGGATTCTTCTGAAACTATTTTGCACAGTTGGACTTTTATCCCGGCGAAGAAAGTGTGGGTATCTCCGAAACCAGTTGACATCGACAGTTGAAATAATTACATTTCCTATATTAATTATAAAATTATACAAATACCCAACGAAACTGCTTTAAATAAGAATATGATAAAATTAGGTACACAATATTTTATAGATTTTATTCTGCATTTTTTTTAATAATTGAGAAGTAATAAATTTGTAATATTGTAAATATTAAATAACGCTTGGTTTATGTGTGGTAGCCTATGAAAAAAAAACAACTTCTTAAAATAATACAAGACGTTGGGATACGTTCTACGTACGTATAATAATAATGACAATAAAAAAAACATACAAAAAAAAAATAATGTTTATTCTTATGTCGCTTTTCTCCTCAATTTCCCTCCGTCAAACACCTTTTCATTACCTTATTCAACTTCTTTTTGTGTTACATAAGTTTTGTTGAGACTAGCGACTTCCAAACTACGCACAATATGGTCATATTATGATTCAAGTGAAATTATTGCGAGAACCAGTTTACGTTTGCGAGGTGATTTCGATTACGCGGCGGCACTGCGTTATGCATTCTATCTCGCTGGCAGAGAACCAGTTTTTTGCGCGGGCCCAGTCTGTTGTGAGCTCAGATTACAGGTGAGACTTCCTTATCACTGGCCGATACCATATCCCCTGTGTCTTTGAACCTAGCTCCGGCGCCACCGCCCGCAGTACCGCAGGCACCCAGTCACTGGCACCGGCACCGGTACCGGTACTGACACTGGCTCTGATTGGCGACAGAAGGGGAGTGTCAAGGTTAATTCGGCAGATCGAGTGCTAGTATTTACATTAGATACCTCACAAGCGCCACAAACATATCCACTTGCTATCTGGGTCTGGGATGTGGCATAATCGATGGGTTACGTATACTTTGTTTGTATTAGGCAATTCACCCTAAAGAGAGTGCTACTCAACATAAACATAAATGCCGAACAAACAACAAAATACGGGAGGATGATTTATAATATTTTTAGATTATAATAATTTTATACATTGTGTTAAATTGGTATATATAAATAAGACTAATTTATTTATTTTAAAGCGTCCTTGCAAAAGCAGGGCTGCAAACAATTCCAAATACCTAAATAGTATTTTTTAAAACATTTCATCATTATTATCTAGACAAAAAACATTATGATATGAGATAATTCACAGCCAAAAGATTTATTGTGTTTTTATTTTTGGGGTATTATGTCGTGTTGCGCTACCTCCTTCTTTAGCCAACGTCCATCATCAGGATTACACATCTGCCCTAATCTGATGATGGTCACTGTAATTCTGCCGAAACATTGGCTAATAATTTCTTATAACTAACTGCCATAAACACATAATTTAAATAAGCTGCTGTTTAATCGACTGTTATTGGTGATTTATCTTATCTGTATGGTATGTAGTGGTATATAATACATATTGGTACATAGGTACCTGAGTTGATAGACATATTGGTACATATGTACCCGAGTTGATAGACATATTGGTACATAGGTACCTGAGTTGATGGACATATTGGTACATAGGTACCTGATTTGATAGACATATTGGTACATAAGTACCTGAGCTGATAGACATATTGTTACATAGGTTTCACTAAACTGCTATTGTAGATGGTTGTATCCTAAGGGTTAATCAGCGATTGCCATTCACATAGAATCAATGATTCGTATATTCTGCGTTAGCGATGCTTCGGAAACGCTATCAAGCCATTTTGCAAGGTCTATCAAACCAACAGTAAAAACACCAAGACTTTCAACACCTGCTTCGTGATACAATCACTACCACATTAAATTAAATATACCATTCCTGAGAGAAAGTCCAATTATACATTATATGTTCCAATTAGTCAAATAGTTAATGTTAATTAAGTGTTAATCTCAAGTGACCTACCAGGTAAGTATGGTACTGTATATTATCTCCATATATATAACATAGTGCATTGTAGCGCCCTTGTCATAAATCATCCAAATATTATTATTATTATGGGTACCTGAGTTGATAGACATATTTTGAAGCGGCTTAAAGGGCTATAGAAATATCATAATTTATTATAATCCTCATATTATAAACGCTTGCGCGTATTTCACATTTAAATTAAATCGAAGGTCTTTATTTTGTAGTCTTGGAATAAAAATTCAATGTTTTGTCGAAAGCACGTAGTTTCGCAGAAATGCGGGATATTGGTTTGGGTAGATACTCGAAACCAAAAAATAGGAATCATTCTTCTATCTTCGCGCTCTACTTCATAGGCCGTGTTTACTGGTTTGGTCCATTTTATCTGTCAGCGTCTGGCATAACTCAGACAAACGCCGGCTTTAATCTACGTCAATAAGTTGTCTTTATCTCGTCACTACTTTGTTTGACATAAATAATTGTGTGACCGAAAAGGTCTCTCTTTTATACAAAAAACCCTTTTACTTTACTAAGACCCGATTGCGATGGAACGGATGGAACAATCTATTCACACAACCATTGAATAAATGAAACTGCGCCAACAATAATTCTTCAACTGCATTTCAGGGAATTTCTATACGTAATGTTAGAATACCTAAAAATAATTAATTTTGTAGCAAAACCATTAAAAAACGCATTCAAAATCACAGAGAGTAAAGTATCTATTTTGATTAGGAAACCATCAAAAAGTAATCTTTATCGTTAATATCTAAGTATAGCTCTAAGCCACAGAGGAACATTAAAGTATCATAAAATCGTTAATTAATTGCGGTCATTTTCAAGTTTACAGTTTTAAAGCATGTAGAGATGGTTTCCAAGAGCAAACTGGGCGGTAATAGCAATATAAACGTTAATAGGTTACATTTATTAATTGTATGGTTTGAGTTTCCATATAGAAATTTTCACGAGAGTAAAAAAACAGTAATCCTGCGATAATTAATTCATTAAAAATTGTTTTAATCTGTCAATGTTATCACACAGTACTTCCGTGGTCACCGTAGTTTGAATAAGGCGTAAGGGTTATCAATGTTTTGATACACTGATTAAAAAAACTTTCAATTTGGTTAACACAAACACACAGCGATGTATTTACATACGCTACTAACCACACCCGATAACCCCCGCGGTGGCGCACAGTGGGCTGAAAATCGCCTTTCATAGACATAGAGACTTGAATTTTCAAGGGTATTTTTTTTGGCTAGAAATGGATTCTGCTGATCATTACTATGCTATAAAATGTCGTACGAAGCAATTGCGTGTACAAATGAAGGAGTTATAATTTTTTTAAGAAAAATTTGTATGGCGCTGACATTAAAAATGAGGCTATCTCTGGAATCATAAGGTTGGCCGTTCTATCCTTACACACAGATAATACTATTATTTATTTGTATTTTTTTGACATACTTCATATTGTGGCGCAAGGTGCGATTTTTTTTTTTAAAATCCTAAAGTGAAAAAAAAATCTTTTTTTTCATGATGATTCATTTTAATGCTTAAATGCTTTACATATGAGTATGCTTTGTCTAGTTTACAATATTTTATTTACACTGCAAGCCAAAACACTGTGCACAGTCGGCTGAAAATCGCCTTTCATAGACATAGAGACTTGAATTTTCAAGTGTATTTTTTTTGGCTAGAAATGGATTCTGCTGATCATTAATATGCTATAAAATTTTGTATGAAGCAATTGCGTGTACAAATGAAGGAGTCATAATTTTTTTAATAAAAATTTGTATGGAACTGACATTAAAAATGAGGCTATCTCTGGAATCATAAGGTTGACCATTATTTCCTTACACACAAATATACTACTATTTATTTGTATTTTTTTGACATACTTCGTATTGTGGCGAAACTTGTGATTTTTTTTTTTTAAATCCTCAAAGATGAAAAAAAAACTTTTTTATGTTGAAGATTCATTTTAATGCTTAAATGCTTTACATATGAGTATGCTTTGTCTAGTTTACAATATTTTATTTACACTGCAAGCCTAAAAGCGTTTAAGCATTAAAATGAATCATCAACATTAAAAAGGGTTTTTTCAACTTTGAGGATTTTAAAAAAAAACATCGCACCTTGCGCCACAATATGAAGTATGTCAAAAAAATACAAATAAATAGTAGTATTATCTGTGTGTAAGGATAGAACGGCCAACCTTATGATTCCAGAGATAGCCTCATTTTTAATGTCAGCGCCATACAAATTTTTCTTAAAAAAATTATAACTCCTTCATTTGTACACGCAATTGCTTTGTACGACATTTTATAGCATAGTAATGATCAGCAGAATCCATTTCTAGCCAAAAAAAATACCCTTGAAAATTCAAGTCTCTATGTCTATGAAAGGCGATTTTCAGCCCACTGTGTGGCGTGGTGTTCGCGGTTCTCCGGTGTCAACACTGTCAACAGTCAACAGTCAACAGTTAATGCGAGTGAGGTTCACCTGGGACACAGTCAGTTAATGAAATCATTAGCCAAGCAAGGTCCAGTCGCACCGTAACGACCAGCCAATTACACAAACTCTTTATCTTGATCCCCCGTCATCTTCATCGTTAGTCAGAGTCAGAGTCAGAGTCAGAGTCAGAGTCAGAGTCAGAGCTCAGAGCTCAGAGCCCAGGGGGAGGGAGGCAGGAGGCACAGAAGACGAGTGTAGCTGGAAGTCGGCTCTTACCAGAATGTCTTATTTTGTCCCGGTCTCATCGGGACTTTGGAGCGGATGCGGAGAACAGGCCAGGTTTGTTTTTTTACACGTGGTGATAAACAAGATTCCCCGCTGGAAAAGGAGATCTATTATGTTTAGGATTAACAAGCTGGAGTAAGAACACCGAGGAGATGAATGTTATCTTGTGTGACTTCTGCGGAAGAGAGCTTTTCAACATTCAACCGAGTATATAAGACTTTATGTTCCTCACGAACCATACCTTAACTACTTCATAATAATTCCACTTGGATACGTGTTCGCTTTAGATCTTAAGTTTTATCTTCTTTCAATTATTTATCTAATAAGTGGGAAATACTTACATATTTAAGGAGACACAGATTAAAGTAACATTTTAAACTTTGGAACAGAATCTTATTTTTCTTCCCGCGGTTGAAGTATTTGAGGCGGCACTATCGAAATCAGAATTGGAAATTGCTTGCAATTTCCTGTCACCATTTGGTACGGCATTTGTCCCACCGGTCTCCAGAGAGCTTTTAATAGTTTGCTCCCCTCTGGGGTAAGTGACCACCGGTTGTATCTGTAAATAAAGCGTTGAGTCATATCGTGCGGCAGTATTCGCCATACTCTATACATGTAGACTGTAGACTGTAGACTGTAGACTGTAGTCTGCGGCCAAAGCTCCGCTCTGATGAGATTCTACAATTATTCTTCCCGTGATACTAACATCTAACATCGGTAGTATTCTCGTCACGGATGCCATTAAGCTGCTGCAGCGGATTCTACGCTTCGAACATACATGAAAAGTCCCATTGAAGCGTGAAACTGATCTGAAAGTATATAATGAATGGGCTTACCTTCACAAATTATTACTTACTGATGGAAACTATTTAAGAGGGAAGATATCAGCCTGTTTGCATTAACTTGATTTAATCAAATATACTTTATGTGTAATATGTACATTTTAAAATATATTAAACAATTATGGTAATAAATTACATCTTTGCAATTCTTTCAAGGATAAAGAAACCATTCTGTCACTTCGAATGCAATCAACAATGTTCTCAAAATTTGTTTTGACAGCATCGCCATTCCATTGTAAAAATATTATAATTATAAATATACTAAATACACAATTTGGCTGTCCTGAAACGGGAATCTTTCCCAGTTGGACAGACAAAGGTTCATTTTGTTTTGTATTGTTTGTAATTTATATTTATATAAAATAAAATAAATAAAAAACTATGGTAGCTTGTCAACTGCTATAGTGGTAGGAAAATAACAGAGTAAGGTACTGGTCTGGGCGTGTTTGGTATTATTGTTAATGTTTGTTCTTTATAACAGTCCGGGCAATAGCAATAGCAAAGTCCGGGCGTGTTTGGCATTATTGTTAATGTTTGTTCTTTATAACAGTCCGGGCAGTAGCAATAGCAAAGTCTGGGCGTGTTTGGCATTATTGTTAATGTTTGTTCTTTATAACAGTCCGGGCAGTAGCAATAGCAAAGTCTGGGCGTGTTTGGCATTATTGTTAATGTTTGTTCTTTATAACAGTCCGGGCAATAGCAATAGCATAGTCCGGGCGTGTTTGGCATTATTGTTAATGTTTGTTCTTTATAACAGTCCGGGCAGTAGCAATAGCAAAGTCTGGGCGTGTTTGGCATTATTGTTAATGTTTGTTCTTTATAACAGTCCGGGAAGTAGCAATAGCAAAGTCTGGGCGTGTTTGGCATTATTGTTAATGTTTGTTCTTTATAAAAGTCCGGGCAGTAGCAATAGCAAAGTCTGGGCGTGTTTGGCATTATTGTTAATGTTTGTTCTTTATAACAGTCCGGGCAGTAGCAATAGCAAAGTGTGGGCGTGTTTAGCATTATTGTTAATGTTTGTTCTTTATAACAGTCCGGGCAGTAGCAATAGCAAAGTCTGGGCGTGTTTGGCATTATTGTTAATGTTTGTTCTTTATAACAGTCCGGGCAGTAGCAATAGCAAAGTCTGGGCGTGTTTGGCATTATTGTTAATGTTTGTTCTTTATAACAGTCCGGGAAGTAGCAATAGCAAAGTCTGGGCGTGTTTGGCATTATTGTTAATGTTTGTTCTTTATAACAGTCCGGGCAGTAGCAATAGCAAAGTGTGGGCGTGTTTGGCATTATTGTTAATGTTTGTTCTTTATAACAGTCCGGGCAATAGCAATAGCAAAGTCCGGGCGTGTTTGGCATTATTGTTAATGTTTGTTCTTTATAACAGTCCGGGCAGTAGCAATAGCAAAGTCTGGGCGTGTTTGGCATTATTGTTAATGTTTGTTCTTTATAACAGTCCGGGAAGTAGCAATAGCAAAGTCTGGGCGTGTTTGGCATTATTGTTAATGTTTGTTCTTTATAAAAGTCCGGGCAGTAGCAATAGCAAAGTCTGGGCGTGTTTGGCATTATTGTTAATGTTTGTTCTTTATAACAGTCCGGGCAGTAGCAATAGATAAGTCTGGGCGTGTTTGGCATTATTGTTAATGTTTGTTCTTTATAAAAGTCCGGGCAGTAGCAATAGCAAAGTCTGGGCGTGTTTGGCATTATTGTTAATGTTTGTTCTTTATAAAAGTCCGGGCAGTAGCAATAGCAAAGTCTGGGCGTGTTTGGCATTATTGTTAATGTTTGTTCTTTATAACAGTCCGGGCAGTAGCAATAGCAAAGTCTGGGCGTGTTTTGTATTATTGTAAATGTTTGTTCTTTATAAAAGTCCGGGCAATAGCAATAGCAAAGCCTGGGCGTATTTGGCATTATTGTTAATGTTTGTTCTTTACAACAGTCCGGGATATTGCATATGAATAATAAAGTGAATTTATTGAAATATGGAAGGATGCACTAATTTGCTACTCAACAGCTTTGTCCCTCAAAGGGGTGGTTTTACTGTTCGTTTTACCGCCAATTACTTAACTTGCTAGTAAACATGAAAGTCTGTCATTAAAATACATAAACGCTGCACACACTAAATGCTGCCTTAAATAAAAGTAAAAGCTCTTTGAAGTATTTACATTTGTATTTTCATAGTTCCTTTGCTTATTGCAAACTATAAAATGTGTAATTCGCAGTTAATTCTACATCAAATTATTTATAAAAATTCGATGCGTATCGCATAGCTAAGGGTAGTTGACGAAGGTCGAGCAATTCACAGCTATAAGAATGCCATGAAATGTAAAAGTGATTGAAATATTTTTGGAAAGCCGAACGAAATTCATCTAAACGTTATTATGAGCATTAAGAGCATTGGTAGGTATCGCAGTAATTTTTCATTTTATTTCATTTTACGCCCAGCCGGGCTTTTAAGTGTATTTTAAAACAGAATATATCTAGTAAGCTATCGTAATGCAGACTTTGAACGTTCATGAAATCCGTTGCCGCTCAACGTCATCACTAATTCAGATCCGGACTATTTCTTATTCAATCAAACGCCAGCGGATCCTTTAATTATAATAACCTGTTGATCAATAAAGGAGCGCAATGAATAGAAAAACGTACAATGAAGAGCGCTACCAGCTACCATGCAAGCTGTGCTCCTAATTAATATAAATCAACCAGGCATATCAATGAGTTCACTCGTATAGGTACAACAAATAAATGCTACAACTTGATACGTAGAATGGTGATAGAGTGTAATTGAACGTCCGACGCTTCATGTGGACTGATTAATGACTGAGAAGGAACATTGAACATTGAACGAGCTTCATACTTTGGTACACAATAATATGGCTGCACTGCTCTGAGTAGTCTGCGGACCTACATATTGACGCAAAAGGGCGGCACACACGTGTACCAGTCCTAATAACACTCACCATACCTAATAAACTCCTGTATGTGAAAAAATACACTCCTATGCATATTGTTGTGGAAAAAAGTGACATAAAATAAATAATACATAAATATTCATTCATATTTTTTGAACCCAAAAGGAAAGAAGGTATATGTCTTTGAAAAAAATATTAGTCACACTTTTCTAATACATACACCATCCCCCTTCTATGGGGAAAATGCGCGCTAAACAAACTTCTCTCGCCGAGGGAATATTATAAAGAATATCTATAATCTATATGTTCGCATCAGTGAGATGCTTGTAGCACTTGTCATTTGTGTTGTAACGAAATGTAGAGGTCACGCAGGGGTTATCTGATTAGCGTTTACGTTTCATGGCCAGATATAATGATGTACAAAAGTGGAATTCCAAATGCATAAACATTAGTCGGGGTGACGTGTGTCGGGCCGGAATGCAAATAGAAGCCGTTTAATCAGTTCCACAGCCGCTTTCAGCGTAATGATAATTTTAACAGACGGATAGACGGATACTGGACAGCGGTGCAGTATGCCCATGCACGTGCACTTGCGCCGTACTCTGTTGCACATCATGCTCCCATATGTGACAAGGTGGGCACTTCAACAAACTAATGGATAATTAAATGGTATATGATTTATGTCTTCCTGATAAGGCGTTTCCTCTAAGCTAATAAGCAGCAGGCAGGGCAGTGCAAATTATCGCTAGAGTTATGATTAATATCAGTTCTTATCTTATCTCCTTGATTCCGATGTGTTAATTTTTAAAAAAAGACATATAAATAAATGCAATAATTACCTATTTTATAATTACTTTTTATTATAATAACCAAATAATCACCGCTCATCGTAATGTTTATATGTACTTGTTTGTCTATTCATTTTTTAGTTATTTTTTATTTTACGTTTATCCTGACTAAGAAACCATTGGTTTCGAAACATGTATGTTATTTTGATTAAATAGTGGTGTATAGTGTATACAAAGTTATTTATTTTCATAATATCATAATATAAATATCAGTAAGTATAATATAAATAAGTTTCTTCACACAACCACAAGCTACGAGTATAAAAGCTTGTATTTGAGGCATTTAGCATTTAAGCCACGCTAAAATAACATTACGCTACATTTTTAAATTACAACATTTGGCGCCCCTTGGGCGTTTGGTATTTTGAGCGATGGCTGTGTTGAAATCAGAAAATGTACATTATTGCAAGTATTATTGCAAGAGCTTGATAACACTGAATGGTACTGGCCATAGACCGAAGAGAGGATAGACATCAACTGAAGAAAAATATTCATAATCACAATCATGGAGGGTCCGCCACGTGTTCAATAATAATGCGCGCCAGTAATAGTAATAACTCCAGGCATAATAATAATATTTAACTCAATTTCAATCTTTAAATATTGAAGACAATATTAGTGATTTCTAAACGAAAATCTGAAACAGAAAAATCAGAAAAGGAAACGGTCACATCTGGGACTCGAACCCAGGACCCTTGTCTTTCCGGGACAGTGCTCTACCAACTGCGCTAATGGGACCCTAATTTCAATCAATTTCAATCATTCAATCCAAATGAGAACTGAAAATGTTTAAGTCTTTTTTGGGTGTTTTTCAATAAACGGGAAGTAATAAATAAGCCGGAGTACCTTCATGGAGTGAAGTGAAAATTGGAAAAACTTAACAAAATGATGTCTAAAAAAGTACAATGGTGTACGATGTTTTCATGGGTAGAATTAACTCGATGACACGAATGTTCCGTCAAGCATACATGAAACATACGAGTACCTTGCCGCAGCGCAATCCCTTTGATTGCACCAGTTTCCGTATTTATTTTCATCGAGACATACGAGTGCCATCATTGTAAGTAGATTGATGCTTCCACATATGTGTTTATACCTAAATTCGGGTGAGTAGCTACCGCTATCCGCTGTAAGGAATATCACCTACCTTCAGGAAATGAATAAATGCAAGCTACGAAAACCATTTCTTGAAATATATTTCAATACAATGCATATTTCAAATGAAACCGTGATCGCCCGGAAAATATTTACCGTTTGCGCAACATTTTATAATTAAGTTTTTAGTCTATTCCAGATTCCGCATGGTAGCCTTTAAATGGCAGCACGAACCCGAAGGCAAGTCGTGCTTTGTATTACATGTTCGCATACCGCCCAATTATTATCACTTCTACCGGACAAGAGTCGAATGGCCTAGCTCTGATCGCAAAGGTCTCACCGAGGTGAAGCTGTGGTCCAGGTACTTTTACGTCGTGGTTACATTTAGCTTACAGGTGTTTGGAAAGGTTGTTGCTCGGTAGGGTTAACCCCCGATATTAAGGATGTTATAATAGCGATAAATGGCGATGGATGCAGGCTCAGAATGCCTTTCACTCGTTAGCGCGTCGGTACCCGCACGTGACCCGTCACATTTCCCGTCCCAGGAAATCGCTGCAGACTCTTGCCCGTAATCTCATGAACGCCTGAACGGCCAAATTGCGCAAGGAAATAGATACATGGAGGTACATTGTAGCAAGTTCCCATATTGTTACCGTTGGAGTTTACCAGCGCTAATTCAGTTCCAGGTTTACTGAGATGGAAAGACTATTTCTCAGATTAAGTACAGAATGAACGCTAAAGCAGCAAAAAGCTACAAGTCTAAATCTCGATACTTGATCGCTCTTGATTAGTGCGTAAACACAAGGAAATGCTCCACTTAGTTCGTGCTTAGCTCACATACTGACTGGGGCGATTCGACGCGAACGAAGACTTGATTAAATGTGATCACTGATTATGGTACGTTGGTACGCAGTGCAACAAGAGAGGAGAAATGATATCAGGTCACTGTCACAATTACATGCGGAGAATAGAGTAATGGACAGCAGAGCGGACATGTGGCAGAACAGTCTGGCCGTGACGCTCGCTACAGACAGCAGAAAGCCGAGAGTACAGAGTAGTGCATAGCGCACACATCTTCCGCGGATGGAAAACAGCGAAGCGTAACAGGAATCTCATCTTCGGAGAAAGTTGGATGTGGTACGAATCTGCTCGTGCGGATCCCCGCTGGATCTAAATCTAGATGCGGATTATATTTACAAGTGCGTGTGAATTAAATCTATCGATGAGATGACACACTGATAACTGGACTTTCATTTATTCAATGAACTTTTTACCTGCCCCTCATCAGTCACTAAGTGAGCAAATCGAGCGAACTGCTAGTTATTTTTTATTTTTTATTAATTCTTCTGGTTTTTCAATTTATCTCAAACATAATCGTAGAAACAGGTGCAAAGCGGCAGGATGTAATCTACATGCGAGTTACAAACTCGGCAGGATGTTATAATTGCCCGCCGAGCTATCAATTCTGCACTACGTAAAATAAGTGCATTCAATCAATTACATGCCACATAATTCAACAATATGAAGTTTTATAGGGTTTAAAGTTGATTAGGCATAATTAATTACGCTTTGCAGGTGCGGGAAAAATATATGCCATATTATACAACATACTGTTACTTGGTACAGAGAAATGGTGTGAGACAAGGAAAAACCGAATCCTTTGGCAATCGTTTCAATTTGAAATCGTGGGATCAATGGCGACCGGAAGTGACTAGTGACTAGTGACTAGTCTGCAGCCGCTGGACCGAGGCGTGAGAGCGGCCACACCTGCAACTAACGAACTAACCGCAGTCCGCACCACTGACCGATAAGATTCTAAATAAAACTTCCACCAAGCTTCAGAGGGGAATAAACCTGAGTGCAATCGATTAGCAACAGTGTTTGGTATTTATATTTCGGATACTTTCTGGTAATGAATTAGAAAAAAATTACTCCGCGATATTAATAATTCAATTGCCCATTGTTTTTTTTACATTTCGGAGTTGAGTGTTGATGTTTGTCTGAGTAATCTATTGTTTTTAAAATGTGCATTTTTATTTAGAATTTATCATTGTAAATTTGTAATATAGTATGATAGAAGTGTAATGTATTTAATTTTCGAGACTGATAAATATGTATAAGGTTTAAATAGAATTATTTTTAATATAAAATTTTTGTTCTATATACTCGTACAGCGGTTGTGTGTGTTTTTTTATAAGTTCCACCCATTCTATAATGTCATACTGTATTAGTGATTGGCAGAAAGCATAGTATGCCATTCTGAGTAAATATTTATTAAGCATATGTCTTAAGCAGGGTACTCACCTAACCGTGTAACATGTAACGTATCTGATACTGTATCAAGTGAGTACGTAGCCGCGAGCCTACTGCGAGCCGCTCGCGGGTGGAGCGCAGTGTGCTCGCAGCGACCCGCCGACGGCGGTTTCACTGCGAGCACACTGCGAGCACCAAAGATATTTAATATCTTTGGCGAGCACTAAAGGCGGATCCGCGAGCTCGTAGCTGGATACGCGGTTACCGTACCCACTTGCAGATTGATACAGTATCAGTTACGTTACATGCTACACTCTTGGTGAGTACCCTGCTTTAGACATCTAAAGATGTATGTTAGTTTCCTCATTCTGTCTGTGAGTATGTTTTTGTGTGTGGACCATTTTAAGCATTGGTCTACTGTAACGCCTAGGTATTTTATTTCGGTTTTGCTTTCTATTACTAAACACAATTATTGCAGTTATGTTCTTGTGTATTTGTTCTAGAGTGGATTATAGTTTGTATTTCTTTAGGCGTTTCTTGTTTTTTTATGCTAAAAATGTTTATTTATACAATTTCATTTATTGGGTGCGTTTTCAGATTCACGAAGACAATCGGAAGAAAAGTAGGAACCCGCTTGTACTCGTAGTTTGTAGTAACCGCCGTGCATTAGATATTAGATGACAAGACTGTTTGCTTTTGCCATTGTTGCCATCCACAGAATCCAGAGTCATCGCGCCGTGCATTTCTAACCAATGTGGCTTAATGACAGGTTGTTGGTTGTTGACGTGTGGAAGCCGCCTATGGGATACTCTCAATTCAACCATCCTAGGTACGTTCTACGTCCCACCGAGACGATAATGGCCTAGAATGACGGTGGAGATTTTCATTAGACGCGACATTAAATAACATATTGATTTCGTTTATATTGTGCAGTACGGAGAGAGGAAGCAGAGATTAATAGTCCGAAAGGCTCAAGTTAGTTTTGCAATTCAAACGTAACATTATTGTGTTTATAAAGAATAAGTAGGTGCAGGCATCTTATAATCAAACTTGCGGAAGTATTTTTTAGAAAACATCAATTGAATTTTAAATGAATATAATAATATTGTGAAAGGAAAGAATGGTTTTCACCACAAAAAATAGTAGAATAATAATATCTTTATTTATGAAATTTGCAACTATAACTAAGAATACATGTAACACTTAATGTACTTAATTGCACTTAATTGTAAACTTAATCTATTTGTACACAAATAGATAAAGTTGGGGTTTCTCATAACCTGCCTCACTAGGCTAGCGGCTAGCCTGTGTTAGTATAAAAGTTAATATAAATACCTATATTTATATTATAATATAATCGCTCAATATTTTTGTTAGATCAATAATTTCGAATTTGGGTGAGGGCAATGGTAAAAGCCCTATTATTACTTTTTATCCAAGTTATAATGTTATTTTTTAAATTTGTTTGAGTAACACATTTTTTATGTTCTCTGGATGAGTATCATACAATCTTGTTACAATGTACCTAAAATTTCTTTGACCGAAAGTAGTATGCAATACAGGAATTTGGAGTAAATCTTTGTTATTGTTTCGAGTACAGCGAGTATTTTAACTTTTTGGGTAGTATTTATGCATGTTTTTATATAGGTGCGTGAGGATTGTATATCTGCCGAATGTCAAACACATTCATAATATTAAAGATTAGGTTCGAGTCTGTAATTAGAGCTAGCCTAAGGATTATTTTTAGTATAGTTTTCTGTGCTTTTATGATTGGGTCAAGATGAAGTGCCACCTCCCCATGTTATGATTCCTTACTCAATGATAGATTGACAGACAGCAAAGAAGATCATTTTCAAGTGTTAAATTCAGTCGACATGACAGGTGCGTCATTTTGCATACTTAGTTCCTGCTTTTGACACGTTATGGCCACGGCGTATCCGATTCGAGCGATTCGTATCCGGAACTGCGCATGTATTTTTGGAAGTGTAAATTGATTTCTTGCAGTAATTTTATAATTTTTAATAATATTTATGTTTTATAAGGAAGGATAGGCAGTGTTTATGTGCCAATATGGCATACACGCCTCTGCCTACTAGCACAGTACAGTAGGAGAGTATCGGCATCTGCTGAATGCGTTGTGTTGTCTTGACTGCTAGCGAAATGATCGTTGTGACGAACCTGTACATGTAGATAATGCAAATTAAATCAAATGAATAGTTGATTTATAACATTCCCGTAATCGTTTTAAATAAGCGTCGAAAGCGAAATAAATTAATGCAAATAATGTTTTATTTCTAAACGGATTATATTATATTAATGAGAACCTAATTGTGAATAATATGCATTGTGTATTTCGATCGCGTAATGAAGGTACTTCGCAATGAAGGTACTTATGACAGATTTCTTTAATGTGTTACAGTTTAATTGCATAATATTAAAATGTCTAGTTCTAACATCTTTCGGGAGAAAGTGTTGCCCGGACAATAGCTTTATGATATGCCAGGTTGTCAGGTATCTACTTAATACGGTTACCACATTATTAGAATGTGTTGGTGTATTTTCTAAACAAATTTAATTTAATCGTACTTATAAAGTAAGGTAGGTACTTTGCGGTTTTGGTAAGTTTACCGGCAATGATGGTGATAGCTATTTTGTAGAAAGGGAGGGTAAAACTTTTTTTAAAATATTAATTTAAACGCCCTGATGGGCTTTTACATGATACATACTTTACATGATTTACTGCGTAATACAGTGCCAACAGAAGGTTTGTATTTTTAAAACAACAAAAAACCAAAAAATTAACATAATATATGGTACATATAATTTTCTATTTAGATATATATATATAAGAAAAGAGAAAAATTAAATAAACCAGTTTTGAATGAGCAGATGGTATAAAAATAATATAAATTAATAGAACAGGTTGATAATATGTAATTTACAAGTGAATATTTTGTTAGAAAGATCGTTTAATGTGATTGAAAAAATACATTTTCGGGATCCACGACAGGTATCTGGATTATAGACGTGTTAAGTTTAAAAAGTTTCTCCTGAAAAGCTTTAAAATGTATTTTCACATTTTTACCAATGTGATTATGGTTGGCTGTCAAGCATAACGGTCCATGCTTAACTGATTCATAAGAAAAAATGATCAAAAGCTGAAACCAGTCAAGAGACGGCGCGGCGTTGAAAATTCAAAATGGAACTGATTGTTGATTTTATGTTGATGTCGATGGAGTTCATCAAATACGGTGGAATCACCCCGAGTTAATAAATGTACATTTTTAATGTTTCTTGATGAAGGTTGATTAATTATGTATTCAGAATTGGAACAATCGAGACGGTGTGGTCTTCATGACCGATATAGTCAAGATATGTAACACTGGTTGGAAATATGTTCGGAATTTGAGATATTCAGACGCCGTGGTCTTCAGGCCGATATAGTCAACATAATATATGTAACACTGGTTGGAAGTATGTTCAGAATTTGAATAATTCAGACGTGTGGTCTTCAGGACCGATATGGTTAAAATATGTAACACTGGTTGGAAATATGTTCGCAATTTGGCAAATCAGACGGTGTGGTCTTCAGGATCGATATGGTTAATATATGTAACACTAGTTGGAAATATGTTCGGAATTTGAGATATTCAGACGCCGTGGTCTTCAGGCCGATATAGTCAACATAATATATGTAACACTGGTTGGAAGTATGTTCAGAATTTGAATAATTCAGACGTGTGGTCTTCAGGACCGATATGGTTAAAATATGTAACACTGGTTGGAAATATGTTCGCAATTTGGCAAATCAGACGGTGTGGTCTTCAGGATCGATATGGTTAATATATGTAACACTAGTTGGAAATATGTTCGGAATTTGAGATATTCAGACGCCGTGGTCTTCAGGCCGATATAGTCAACATAATATATGTAACACTGGTTGGAAGTATGTTCAGAATTTGAATAATTCAGACGTGTGGTCTTCAGGACCGATATGGTTAAAATATGTAACACTGGTTGGAAATATGTTCGCAATTTGGCAAATCAGACGGTGGGGTCTTCAGGCCGATAGAATACATTGTGTGAATGCCATCAATTGTTGCACTTTTGTGTAGGTGGCTGACAAGTTGCACAGCAGTTTGCAAGCAAAGCGATTTCTAATAAACAAAAGTATCAACTTTCTCATGGTTTACCTGATTGCCTTATCAGTATCACGTCCCACAATCACTAAAATATCATCTAATTAAATTGCAATTACAAGGCTCTCAAAAAATGCAATTTAATTTACTATATTTCCTAGAATTTGTGTTACATTAGAATATAGTATAGTATCTGTATTTGAAACAGTTGGTGGAAATATAATGTTTCATTGAAATCCATTCACTTCCTCCGCTACAAAATATAATTATAGTTTTAGTATTAGTTTATAAATGAATCACTCAATTTTATAAACATCTCAAATACATACACTAATATGAAGATTTTAAAAAGTATATTATACTCGTATTACACTGTGTAAGTGTGTAGCCTAGACAGTGCCCATCTCTCTGGCACAGTCTATAACAGACATACTAAAATAATATTACATTAAAAATAACAACACCATATTACATTAAAAACACCGTTTTACATTAAAAATCAAGACAATCAGCATTTTAATAAGTATATTATATTACACTGTGTAGGTGTGTAGCCTAGACAGTGCCTATCTCTCTGGCACAGTCTATAACAGACATACTAAAATAATATTACATTCAAAACACCGTTTTACATTAAAAATCAAGACAATCAGCATTTTAATAAGTATATTATATTACACTGTGTAAGTGTGTAGCCTAGACAGTGCCTATCTCTCTGGCACAGTCTATAACAGACATACTAAAATAATATTACATTAAAAACACCGTTTTACATTAAAAATCAAGACAATCAGCATTTTAATAAGTATATTATATTACACTGTGTAAGTGTGTAGCCTAGACAGTGCCTATCTCTCTGGCACAGTCTATAACAGACATACTAAAATAATATTACATTCAAAACACCGTTTTACATTAAAAATCAAGACAATCAGCATTTTAATAAGATCGTTGATGTTTGGTTGATAATCTAAGACACGGTGCCTAATTTATAATTAGAATAATTGAAACGTGTATTAAAGTTGAATAAAAATATGCAGTCAAAATACGATTTATTGGACAAATTTGTAGGCATCCACACTGGAGCGCGACGAGTTTTGTTATTAAAAGTTTATCGAACTAAATAGTGTAGGTACTCCACGCCAAAGCATTTCTTGTACTTGTTACTTTATACTTTTCTTTGAGTTTTTGTACTTTTACATTTTATTCTTTTCTTCGAGCTGTTGTACATTTACATTCTATACGTGTTATTTTATACTTTTATTCTAGTTGTTGTACTATTACATTTTATGCTTTTCTTTCAGTTGTTGTACTTTTACATTTTATACTTTTCTTTGAGTTGTTGTACTTTTAATTTTTTTGTGTTGTCGTACTTTTAGATTTTATACTTGTTAATTTATACCTTTCTTTGAGTTGTTGAACTTTTACATTTTATGCTTGTTACTTAATACTTTCTTTTGAGTTTTTGTACTTTCACTATTCTTACTTTTTTTGATGGCAACGTTATGCCGTATATATGAAAAAATTTCTTATAATGACGACGTTATAATTTTGTGGTGCGATAGAAAATGATAAATATGAACTATCCGACCACATCAAACCATGTTTTTTTTATTGAGAAAACAAAACTGTATTTTGGCAGTCATGCTCTTAAGGCACCTGTCGGAAGAGGGCTTTGAAAATAAAATTCCTTTAAAGGGTTCCGGAGCCGAGCCCAGAGCTCTGTGCCTTGAGCCGTAATCCGTAAATAAATAATATTCCCCGACAAATAATCCGAAGGCTGATTTCTCGATAGTGTTACGGAATTGATCCCCCGCCGCGAGTGACGCGTGCTTACCTTTTGTTATCAAAAGTCAAATTGAGTATTAGGACTATATTCTTAAGGGATAAAAAATAGATTTTCCGTGTTTTTGTCGTAAGAAAAGTGCGGATGAAATACATGGTCAGAGATAAGCAAGTTTCGGTTCATATAAGACAAGGTAAATTTTGTTTTTTTCTTCGGATGTTTTCTACTACGTCAAAAACCACAAACCATGATCTTAACAAAATATCTTATTTTGAAAACTAAACATTTTTAGCATTTCATCTACTTGTGTGAATCTACTTGTGTGAATCAACTTGAGTGAATCTACTTGTGTGAATCGAGCGTTAAGCATTTAATTCGTAATTTTTTAAAGAAATACAGCTTTTCTTTATTATTTTCACCATCGCGGACGTTTCTGTAGGCCTTTTTAAGATATACAATTCCGTAATAATAATACAATTTGGATGATTTGTATAGCGCCGTTTTTGTGCAAAATAACTTTAAGGGCGTAGTACAATATGTTGATGTATCTCATACGGTTTAGCCAGCGTTAGCAATGAAAGCGAAGGAAAATGTTTTTTTTTACGACTTGATTTCAAAACATCGACTTTTCTCTACTTTCTATAAATATAATATGCATGTGTTATATGTATAAACAAATTTTCCGGAAGCAATTCTCTAAATGATAGAGAAAACCCTATCAATATCCGTTGTGTAGTTTAGAAGAACTAAGCGCACAAACAGACAGACGCGGATGGCGACTTTATTTTATACTATTTAAAGATAAGAAAAAAGAATACCCAATAGTACAAAGTTATAAAAAGAAATAAAGATAAAACCTGTTATGCAGTGATCTCATTAAAATATGCACTGCTAAAATGTTTAATCAGTACAGATTTACATTTCGAATAAGGCATATTAAAAACATCAGCCAACGTTGCATTATTATTATAATTACATTTTTTCCGTCATTATGTCCGGGTTAAATCTTCCCCACAGGAAAAACTAAACCCTTCCACACACTTTTCCACAAATGATAATCTATTCAATTTAAAAAGTGCATTATTATCATTATTACGAATTTACTCCGAATACCTACCTAAATCTGAAAGGGTGTCGTAGGAACTACAATTTTCGTAAATTTTTTCCTTCGAAAAATTCGCTGATATCACAGAAGTATTTATAAATTCCTATATACCCTGATAATTTCTGGTTTCCTGGGTCTGTGGCCACCCGGTTATGACTTCAGGTGTCTGAATTTGGATTTTTTTACGTAATAGCAGTTCAACTTCAAAAAAATATTTCGTACCTCTTTGTAGAAACCCTTTCAGGAAGGAAACTCTTTTCGGAACACTTCTTTTATTATATCAGGCTGAACAAAGAAAGGGTGCGGAAGACTTTCAGCCAAAACAGCCATCAATCTTTGCGTAATATTGTTCGGTTATCCATTTGGCTGATGATAGGATAATGGTAGAAGGTGGGGGTAATCGGCCCTTTCCCAAGATAATGTAACCGAGAACATGTACCACATAACACTTTACGCATTTTGTGAAACATAAAAGGAGAATATTAAGAGACATGTATGATGTTTCCGAAAGCGACACGAACAGAGGGTTCCGTGTCACTTCCAATAATAGTGATAGGCAAAGACAAAGCACCTAACAATGAATCCAATATCTATCAGGAAGCCTGCTATTCGCCCGGAGGTGAATCATTAAAAAGCGTGACACTAACTCGATAAACAGTATATTGTCATTGTGGTCAGAGATTCGATGACTATTTTCATAAGTAATTAAATGATTCAATTAGTATTTTTTCGGCCAACGGCATTTAGATAACGCTGGTTTTAGTCTACATTAAATTCGGATTTCCATCACTATTGGAGTAATCGAGTCGAGTAATAATCGACTTTTGGAGTCGAGTCTACGCTTCGATTCACCTGTTGCCCGCTTGTAGTGCGAATTTCCGGACACTGTATATAAATATATACAGTGACGAAACAGTGTCCAAATTAACTAAAGTTTATTTAAATCTTGCGATATGTAAGTCCATACATTATATTATAACACTTCAGAAATATATCCGCTCATTCAGCAGCTGTGATTTGGTTATTTACCCTGGCGCGGCATGCGTACAAAGAAGAGAATAAAACAAACTCTACTTAGCATCCTGTATATGAAGCTATATTTTGTCAGAAACAAAAATCATCAGGACGATTGTTAAATTAGAACAAAATATTATAGGGATAAGAATTGATAACACAACCTCTCCATCCCACAATACCTACTATATTATGTTGTAGCTATTGATTGAAAAATAGCTACAACATAATATAGTATTGTGCGATGGAGAGGTTGTGTTATCTATATTATAGGGATAAGAATTGATAACACAACCTCTCCATCCCACAATACCTACTATATTATGTTGTAGCTATTGATTGAAAAAGTGAAAAATAAATACATACATTTGATGACTTGTCAAAAAGTCATCATTGCCATTTTTTTCATCTCCGTTAAATGCCGATTCTGAGTCAGTTTCAGCTTTTGAACAATTTGTGATCCGCAGAAGAGGCAAACTAGCATGGTTAAACTTCAGCATATTACAATTTTAAAGAAAGATGAAACGCACCTAGAATCAGTTCAACGGGGGTTTTTCGATAACAAAAAACAAAATGACGACCTAAAACCCATTTGATGACTTTTGGTCAAGTCATCAAATGTATTTATTTTGCACTTTTTCAATCAATAGCTACAACATAATATGGTATTGTGGGATGGAATGTTACATTTGAATTTCTGCGAAACGACTGGGCCTTAGTGTTTGTTAAGGATTGATCTGAGACAGTAGAAAATTCCAAAGATCGAGTTAAGTCATATTACTAATACCTAAGTAGGAGAAAAAATATATTTCTAATAATTTCATTTCAAATACATAATTAACACGGAGAAAATGCGTACTATTAAAATTATTGGTAATCCGGTTAAAAAGGGAATTAACAGGTTTCCTGACGCACATGCATTTGCCTTGATTCATGCATCCTGACGAAATGCGAAAATATTTAGATTTTCAAGAACACGTGTTCCGAAATCGTGATAATATATTCGCAATTTACTAAAAGTTTATCAGGAAACCTGTTAATTCTGACGCGCTGTCCTGGTGTATTGGACAGACCTACGGTTGTTTTTCATAACAAATCTATAAAATAAAGTGGGAATATTAACGACATACGTGATGAAGTCGTGTAAAAACAATATTAGGCGAGCAGCCTGGCATAATGGACGAACATACGATCGAATTTGCCCTAGCAGGCCTAGAGAATTGATATTTCCGTGGGGTTTATTTTAATTATTACTGATGAATGAATTAATAAAAACAATCAATCAGATGTTTGTTGAGGAATCCCTCGGGAAGTTGCTTATAAAATCCGGCGCTTATTGCTAATTTTATAGTTGACAAACGTTTTTCATTAAATATTTCAATGGTTTTCGTACTGTGTTTATTATTATTTAATAACTTACATCCGTAGGGATCGCCCTAAAAATATATATTTATATCGCTTCCGAATATGTGAGCCACAAGCAAACCTCCGTTATTAGAGTCTTGTGTCGGCTTAAGAGGAAGCTACAAGCCAAAAATGTATATATTCTTGGTATACTTTACATTGTAGGTAATAGTCATTACAATCGCTTGGCAAACGGAGTCTAGAAACGTTCGATTTCAAGCACAAAACTGGTTTTTACTTATTTTGTAAATCATTTTATAAGAAAGCAAAAAAGTTAATCAATTGAAACTGTCACAGATAATCTTAGCTATGATACTGTATTTTTGAAAAGTTGTTTCCATTATGCGTTCATACATACAAAATATTGAAAAAATATTTTTTTTAGTAGTTTACATTTATATTTTTTATTGAGTAATTTATTGTTTTATTTGTATTCTACTCAAGCGAAACGATAGGAAAACCTTCAATTTATCTAAAGCATATTTTTTGGTATTCATAATGTATACCAATTCGTTATAAAGATTAATCAAAATTGTGATTTAGCATTAAGCTTCGCCTTAAGGCCAGAAATCCCGTTATTAACCGGATTACGAATAATTTGAAGAGACTCTTAATAAATTAGCAATACTCATTGTTCTTCGTGTACTTAAGCTGCTTATTTTCGACATTGGATGTTAGTGTGAAAGCTTCCCGACGAGATTGAAATATTTCCTATTTCCTGGCCACTTTCGGCCACTTCCGGCCGCTCCAGGAAGCAATACAAGGACTGCGTGCGAAGCCTCGCAACTCCCGATTTCTAAGGCGGGCGGGGGCCCGGTCACAGCCTTGTAGGCAGGGACATAGCCGAGGTGAATGTCACGTGTCACTAAAACTTACCTACACCCCCACTGCCTACCGCCCCTGCCTTCGAGAAATAATTACGGCTTGTTCTAAATATTAAGTTACATAAAATAACGTGCACTATGGTTCAATGATCTCGGATTTGTTTTCAATTTTAGTGTTATTTTCAAAATTGGAACTAATTTTACCAAGAATTCAGATGAGCGATACCTATCTACAATATAATATTTTAAATATATATATATTTTCAAAATTTTGACACATCAGTCAAGAATTCAGACTATCCTAATACTAATATACTATTTTTTCACGAGACTTCGCTAGTTCTATACTAATTATTGCATGGCAACCGATAACGAAATTGTTTTGGAAATGTTTTTTTCCCAGTATTACAATAAATAAAAACGTTTCTCGCAATTCCAGTAGAATCCAATATGCTTTCTGTCTCTCTGTCGGATTACGTCAAGCAGACAAGATACACCTAGGTATTAGGTACGGGTGATGTCTCACTCGGGAATAAAGAAAAGTAATCTCGTATTAGAAGAAAATTCTTTGGAAAAAAAACAAATTACCTACACACGATTATAACTACCTAAAAATTATATGAGAATTTCCATTAATATACATCAGTCGTCTGAAACTCAGACTCACTTATTAAAATCTCTTTTGTTTGGGTTTTGATCGCGTTCTCAATTTTCAATTCAATATTATTCCTTTTAAATGGGAGCTTTCAGGTAGAATCCGAGCAGCCACTCAACTTCTGTCCGAGAAGACCTGGAAGAAGTGGAAGCTGCGAGTAGCGAGTAGCGAGGTAGCCCCCGGTTTGGGGACTAATTTATTCCGGCAAGTTGGCGAGATAATGAAGTGTACCGTTTGCTTGTATATTTTTTGTCAAATCTCGTCGCGAAATCTTGTCACAACAAAGTGTCAAGTTTCCAAACGTCTGTGTTGTTTCTGACACGGGGAATGTTTAATAACTCGATTAAAGTCGAATAATGTTCATTAACCTCCCTTATGGACGATCATTTAATTTAATTTAACTTTATTTTGTCTTATTCATGTTACGCTTTTTTATGTTAACATTATGTTAACATTACCTACCTAACTATTACGTTTTTTTTCATCTTATATTTATTTGTCTTTATTCTTATTTCTCTCTCGTATATATCATGTAATATGCCAGACTGGAATTGCACTACCCTTCTAATCCTTCTGGATTCAAAACTTAAATAAAAATTAAAACAGAGGGTTGAAGGTAATGGGGTGGGGACTGAGCGGGTGTATTTATGGATATTTATTGTGGCTCGGAGGGTATACTAAATGTAGTATTCCTCAGCCGTAACAATTGCCGTAATGCGAATCCTCGTTTTCCCTCAGCTCTTCTGTAAGTTGAGGGAGGTTATATTTTGGGTTTATTTCTGAGGATGTGGCCAAGGTACAAATATTTTCTTGTTTATTGTAAAGTTTCCTTTCACAATTTCTTGTTGGCCATGATTTCCTGTTTTATGAAAAAACATTTTACCTATACAAACAAATAAATAAAAAAATATATATAAAAAAAAAACTAATTGTTAGATCTGGTATAAAATTAATCCAAAGGAAGCCAATTACCATTAATATACACAGGAAATTGTTGCACAGAAATTAATGCGAACGAACATAAAAGATAATTTATACAATCCATTGCAGAGGATTTAATAAACTTTTTTTGACGTCTATATCAATTTATTAGATTTCTAAAAGAACCTGAAGCTAGCGATGCGTAGATCCTTTTTGTACTAGGTACTCATAATTGAAAAAATAATATTAAGGTAAAAATCATCCTAGCAAGACAAAGATCTTTAAAACTTCTGGTAATTAAAATCAAGTGCAGAAGGTAGAAGACTGCTTCGCCATCTTTATGGGATAAACGTGCCCGCGATATATTAAATTATGTATTTATTGAATTTATATACCAACTGAATGAAAATGCGAATAAAGCGAAGTCAAAAGATCAGAACAGACAATTAATCAAATGGGATTAGATGAAATATAATTTATTCTGGTGTTTTTTTAATATAACTTTATATATTTATTACGAATGCTCTGCTAAAGTATTGCTCCCGAGGCGCTAATGATCGCTGCAAATAAAACAATCCGTATAATGCTAATATTATGCAAAAGAGGAAAATAGATTCTCTTGGCGGGAAGAAAATTAAAAAAAGCAGGAAATAAAAATGGCACAAACTAGCGTTCACGAGGTTCAAACCGCACCACGGCCATTTGGTTTATTTGCAGTAGAATAGAAGATTCGGTTGTAGTGAAGTCCTGGGGAATTGGCACGCTACTCGAGCGAATAGCTACCAACCCTCTCCGCCTGTTCCGCGTGCCTTCAGATTCCGCTATGGAAACTCCAATGTCTACGCCGTAGATGTACGAAATCTACGCACGACTGTTCATTGTTTTGATTTAATACATTTTTTTGTGAATTTACATAAAACAGACTAAAGAAGAGTGCTAAAGGGAAAATTGATAAGACAAACAAAAAGCAGAGTCTGATAAGTGATATGGCGTTGTGAAATTTCTACCGTAAAATTAATGATAAATTGTACCTACGCGGGATGACATTTCACTAAATTCGTTGTGTAACATTAAAAACAACGATTTAATAAAATATATTAACAACATTGTTGCCAAATTATTATAAGCATTAGTCGCTTGAAATATCCATACGAATTGAAAATATCTCCCGAGTAAAAATAAATGCCGCCGACGGGAATTGAACCCGGGCCTTCTGATGTCCGGTCTGGTGCTCTAAGACCACTGAGCTACGTCGGCTTTTGTATGGATATTTCTAGCGATTAATTATTGCTTTTAATCATTTGTTATCCTTTGTGCTATGCATAAAAAACTTTGTCTTATAAACATTACTTTATCGTTAAAAAATTGCCATTTTCAAAATGTCTACCACAGATTCATCCAAAAACTTCATTACACCCTTTTATAAATTTGCAGTTCAAAGGTCGCGGCCCCAACTTTATTATTTTCGTACCCAACTTTCATCATTTTATCTCGAGCCAGACGGTGCGATGCCCTTTGGGGAATAAAAGAGCAGAAATCCCTTCTGCTCGGAGGATACAATGCTCATATCGCCTTATTGGAGATATGTGACCGGAATATTATTATCTCAACAAGCCCAAATCTCGCAATGAACTGAAGTTACGAGGAGTTACACCCGTTAGAGATTTAAGGGCAAAAGCAACTTTGATCTTACATCCAATATGGACGCCTTATCCACATGGTGGCGCATTTGTTTTTCTTTCTGTATTCTGGTGTTTAAATCAACATCATCATAAATACATATAAAATATAATACGTTTTTGTTTCTATATTGTTTTCTGTTGACATTGGTGGCACGAACACAGATGACATTCGTAAAATGAAGGAATGAATACTGGTCCAGAAGAAACGTTAGGCAGCAGAGTTTTATATCGATTCTTCTGTACCTGTCTTAATTGCAGACTTCTCGGTGATCTGAGTGCCTCTTGATTAGGCACTCGTATCTATGGAAATCTTATTAAAGTTAACAGCAAATTATAGAAAGTCTTATTTTTATTTGGTATAAATAAAGTAAATACGGGATCATTTTTATTGTACATGATATTCATTGAACGTTTCAATTATCCAGTTAGTAGAGAAATATCGGGACTAACTGGGGAGCTAGTATATTTACTCATTAAATACATTTTTTTTTTTTTTTTTTTTTACAGTAATACCGCACAAGAGTCCCAACTGCTCCCGTCTGGAGCCAGTGAGACTATGGCATCCCCAATTGGGGTATGTTGTGAGGCTGAGGGTATTGGGGAGGGGAGGGAGATGGGGAAGAGGAAGGTGGGGAAGTACCTGGCTATTCAGATCTGGTCACCAAACACGGCTAAAGCCATTTCAAGCAACGTTTCAATTCTGAATGGTGGTCTTACACCAGGGCGATACTGAGAGTATCTTCCACTCTGGAACGTGCCGCAAATATACTATATATTATTTTAAATTAATTAATTGTGAAATAACACAAATTAATCAAATAAAATTTATTTGCGCACGCCGGGTTCGAACCCGCGACCTTCGGATCTGTAGTCAAAAGCGAATACCACTAGACCACGCCGGCCGTCATAATATTTATAAATAGTTAAGGTGGTCATAAATAGTAGGCATCGTTATTACAACAAAAATATAGCATCTAAGTATTAAAAGAACACAAGTAAAAAAATAACAATACATAAATAAATTGCAACAGTGTATATCTGAAAATCATCGATCATTGTGTAGGTTTTCTGTAAAAAAAAGTAATGTCAGTTGTTTTTTTAAATAGTAAATACTTATTTTCACTTTTTATTATATCGGGTATATCGTTGAATAGTTTAGGACCTAAGTATTCATAAATTCTTAATTTCCGAAGTCACTGTTCCAACAAAAATAGATATTACCCCGGAAGCCTTCTCTTTTTTTTTTCGGGAAAAAATTGAATCCATTCGTGCTTCCGCATCCCACGCCCCTCCGCCAATATTCACCTTAAATTCTAAAGGAATTTTGTCTTCCTTCAAACCCACAACGCTGGAAGAAGTAATAAAAAATATTTCAAGCTCACCTAATAAACAGTGCATTCTTGATCCTATACCGACATGGTTATTAAAACAATGTTCTACTGTTTTAGCTCCATTCCTAGTTCACGTTTTTAATAAATCACTGAGCACGGGTGACTTTCCTGAACCACTCAAGTCAGCTGTAGTTACACCAATACTGAAAAATTCACAACTAGACGCAGATAACTTAGGTAATTATCGACCCGTTTCAAACTTACCATTTATTTCAAAAATCCTGGAGAAAATTGCTGCCGCACAAATAACTAGTCACTTGAATTCAAATAAATTATTCGCAAAACGTCAATCTGCGTACAGAAAGTTCCACTCAACTGAAACCGAACAACTTCGTATGCTATAAGTCAAAATTCGGCAAAAAAATTCGGTTCTATTTTCAGAGTCGAATATTTCGTTTAAGTATTTAGTTAAGACACTTTTATAAATGTTCATAATTTACTTCTCAGCAACCATCCAGCTTTGTGTTTCGCGTCCAGACATGTTTCTACAACTGATCCATATTATACGATGTGAATATGCTTAAAATAAAGTAAAATAATGCTTATATATGGAATGTAATACCACAATTGGGTTTATTCTCTTTTTCACATCTATTTTTACAAGTTTTCATAGCACAAGTCAACATTTTGCCGTGTTATTTCGTAAAATGAACCGATGATGCCTCGACCATAGTTCGCACAAGAATGATGACGTCACGTTTTCAAATTTCACTTGAGGCCATACGCGAGCACAGCCGGCTCCAATGGAACCGGTATGGGGAGTGGGGATAATACGCTTTTAATCACTTAGGGCAGGTCTACTAATATTCATATGTCTATGGCTGGTATCCTATTTATCCAATCGCTTACAAGCCGTGAGGGTTGGAAATAAATTGTCCAACTTCGCAACACTTTCTTCAGGGGTACCCCAGGGATCCGTTTTGGGTCCACTTCTCTTCATCCTTTTTAAAGATGATGTCGCTAAAATAATCGAGTCATTTGATCTCTTGTCTCACTGCTACGCTGACGATCAGCAAGTTTATTTTTACTGCGCTCAAAATTAAATCAATAGTCTCAAGATCCGTATAACTGAATGTCTAGAAGCAATAACTCGTTGGATGTCTTCAAACAAGCTGAAGCTCAATCCACCAAAGACTGAGTTTCTCTGGGCAGCCACAAACAAACGTCAACATTTCGTAGACGATTCATCTATTACTATTTCCGGCAGCGATATCATCCCAAAAACAACAGTCAAACTTCTCGGTGTCAATTTAGATTCCGACTTTTCGCTTAAAAGTCAAATAAATAGGACTGTAAGCATCGGTTTTTTCACCTAAGACGACTCAAGTCTGTCCGAAGAAACCTTCCTACAGAAGCAACAAAACTACGTATCAACTCTTACGTAGTCTCACGTCTCGATTACTGCAACGGCATTTTTGCCAGCCTTCCAAAATATCAAATTGACAAACTTCAATCAGTGTTTAATGCAGCAGCAAGGCTCATAACAGGGGTTTCAAAATATTCGCACATTTCAGAACACCTTCGTAACCTTCACTGGCTCAAGTGCCCTGAAAGAATCCAGTACAAACTGTGCTGGATGGTGTTTAAATCCATCAATGAAATGGACCCACCCTACATCTCTGAACTATGCGTCCCGGAAAACACTGGTCTGAGGCAGTCAACTCTTAGATCAGCTACATTATCAGCTGTAGGCAGACTGATAGAACCTATGCGCAAGCCAAATTCTAAGTTTGGTGATCGCGCTTTTGGATTATCTGGGCCGAAGGCTTGGAATAAACTCCGTCCGGAACTAAGATCCATAACAAGTCCAAGAGAATTCAGGTAAAAACTTACCTTTTTAAGCTGTCGTACCCTTAAATTAAATATACCATTCTAAGAGAATATTCAATTTCAGTTATATTCAATTTTCCAATTATGTCCTAAATCCTGTATCTAAATTTCGCTAATAAACAATTAGATAATGTTAATTAAGTGTTAATCTCAAGTGATCTACCAGGTAAGTATTGTACTGTATATTATCTCCATAAATAGTTAAGTAATAACATAGATCACTGTAGAGATGTATTATAAGTTTGTACAGCGCACTTGAGGTGATTTTGCACAAAAACGGCGCTATACAATTCATCCAATTATTATTATTATTAATGGTGTTGTGCAGCTGTCGTGTTGCATCTAGGTACGGTGACCGGTCGGTGGCCGAGTTGACATAGCGTTTGGATTCCACCCAGGCGTAGTGTGTTCAATTCCTCGGCTGGCTAAGTCCTCCATCACAACACAAGCAACATTTTCCGCTTACTGTGGTGATAGTGGGAGATTTTCAAATATTGTCAGGTTATTCGTAACCCGGGAATGTTTGTCTTTCTTTTTTATATATACTCCCAGATGTTCTAGGTCTTAGGCTTCAACCCAATCGGCGCATAGTACCTACCTATAAGCCATTGGATAGCAATAACTACATTAATGGTAATACAAAGGCATAATAAATTATCGCACCTCGTATAAAGGTTATAAAAGGTGGCGTATAATTGGGTATTACGATTCTAACAACAGCTTTGTTAGGATTATATAATAATAGTTAGGACACGATGCGGATAAAATTAATGTACTTACAAATTGAATTCAATGATATAAGCAAATAGAAGAGTGAAGGATTCGGAGTGCCTATTCAAAACTTCAACCGAATATATTAAATTTCTACCTTTAAACGTTGTTTCTGTTACCTTTTCCTATTTTATTAAATTTGAATACGGTATGCAATTAACATTATACCCAACCCGTAACTAGTCATTCGATCTAGATGGTTGGAGATCTAAAATGGAAGAGAGCAAATTAAATTACTTTTAATTGACGCATTATATGACATATAATTCGACAAATTTAATGAGAGCGCATGGCAGAAGCAATTTTATACATCTGGGTCGTTGTTTAAGAAATACAGACATAAAAAAGCTAAAAGTCGCTACTCCAAGTGACAAATTCCATGATACCCACTTGAAGTAGAAAAAAGGTTTCTAAGTCCATTGGAATAACTTGATAGTCTTATAATATTCGAAAGTTATGCACAGGTTTAACTATTTATTGAGTTACATTACCCATTTGTAGATTAGTGCAAGTAGTTAGGAAGGGATATAATCCTGGCATAATAATAATGATTAGTTGGAAATGTATTCGAAAGTTTGACACATTTCCTGTTCATTTCGTTATCGTAATATGGAACAGTTTAAAGGACAAATTATGGTTATGGCTTTGTGGCTAATTAGAATAATAATTAGTGACTCCTGAAGTACACTTCACAGTGCTTGATTTACGTATGGTGGAAATGTACAGATATATTTCCTTTACGTTTTATGGAAGCCTTCGATTATTTTATTACTTTTTTAAAATAATAATTCAATTAATGATATAAACGAGATAGATTTCAAAGACAGTTTAAAGAGCCTGTAGTAGAATTGGGATAAATCAAGGAAAATTTCAATATTGGAAATGAATTAAATCGATAACCAGATTCATTCTAAATATAACTGGTGGGTTTCAATCACTGCGGACTTTGTATGTCAATCAGGGCGGATTTTGTGTGTTCATTTTGAAATCAATTGAATTTATCAAACATGATTTATACTTAAAAAAATATTTTTAAGAAATATTATGTATTCTGTGATCTCCAATAAATGAGCACTCGAAAACACCAGCTCAAATATAAATTGCGTGAATATTTCAGTTACAAATGTACCTGTCTGTTTTATTGAGAAAAAACTAATATTTTAAGTAATTCCTTAATCTATTGCTGGAAGAAAAAATATACAAAGGCAAAATTTCGTAAAAATAACTCGAGGTACAATGTATTGAATGTCGTCACACCTCAGGTGAAAAAAGCTAGAACCCAAATTCCATGAAACGGAAAGATTGTGTTGTGTTCAATCGACTCAAAATAACGCTTTTGTAACATTATGTAGGTACAAATAGCACGCGTTAGGAACAGAAATTGTCTACTTTTGTCCGTCAAATACAATCTTGCAATGAAATTGAATGTATTATAAAGAGTATCTACCTTCAGACATAATGTACAGTATTTTGAGCCTGCTCAAAGGTCTTTCTATATATCTGTGTGTGCGTTGGCCGCATTACTATATTCATAGTAGGTACTTATTTTATTGAACATTGATATTTTAGGCAACAACTCGAGCTGTACCTTCTCTAAAGGGGTCGGGATATCTAATGGTCTGGTCTATAGGCAGACCCCGAATACCGCAACCAACACATTGCAACTTTAAATCAATTCAACCAAGACCCAATAAACTGGGTATCGAATGCGGAAGGATTAAAGATGTGGGAACTTGGGATCAGGTAGGCCATGGGCAAGCATAATGGGACAAATTTTCACCATTCATCAGACGACTGAAGATATTGTTATTTTGCAATAAATTAAACAATAAATGACTATTAAGCTATTGCACGTATGTGAGCTTTATTTGATGACATGAAATACCTATTAGCAACTTTGGTATTTCTTTGCCCTTTACAAAATCATACAAAAAGAACGTGACTTAATTACCAAATGCAAGTAACACCAACCGAACGCGCTCAACAGGAATTCATGTAATAAAGGGGGTTACCGTGGCGAGTGATTTGACTCTAGACCGGTGGTTATGGGTTCGATTACCGATGAACATATCAAACAAAAATATATAAAAATTTTGAGATTTTAATCAGTATTTTGAGATTTGATAGTAGTAGTAGAACTCAATCCGCCGTGGCAAGTTAAGTATCGTAAGCAGGCAACTTCTATTTGCGCAGTTTAGTGCCGAGGATATTGAATAATAAAGTTTTATGAATCCGATATGCCGAAGCAATCATCTAAATCAAAGGTTTTATCGCCTCGCGCTCAAACGGGAAGTAATCTTCAGGAAAGTTAATGGTTTAGTGCGAGCACGCACAAATAGGCAAGGAGTGGTCGGGCTGTACATACATGTACATTACCACTGTGGACTGCCGACTGACTCCGCAGGGGCAGGGGCAGTGGCAGTGTAGCGGTACCGGCAGGTACATCGGGTGTCGCGTTTCCGTTTGGCGGATCGGATAAAGCGACACCAACTCGTGTAGACACCCATCACCACTTGTGATGTTAACTGACCACCGCTGTCGCCACTCGCCACTCGCCACTCGCCACTCAACCTCTAGCTCCACTAGCGGCAGGCAGTGTCACATTTCCTAACTATAACTGACAACTATCAAGCCGTTTCATGTAGGCAGAGAGGATGGACCGACACCCAACTCTGTCTTGACACAAGCTCCTTGCCTCGTTCACGTCCGCCTCAAGTACGAGTATTTGATTCACTTAGTCGCCATTACGTTTCATGCAGGCAGAGAGGATGGACCGACACCCAACTCTGTCTTGACACAAGCTCCTTGCCTCGTTCACGTCTGCCTCAAGTACGAGTATTTGATTCACTTAGTCGCCATTACGTTTCATGCAGGCAGAGAGGATGGACCGACACCCAACTCTGTCTTGACACAAGCTCCTTGCCTCGTTCACGTCCGCCTCAAGTACGAGTATTTGATTCACTTAGTCGCCATTACGTTTCATGCAGGCAGAGAGGATGGACCGACACCCAACTCTGTCTTGACACAAGCTCCTTGCCTCGTTCACGTCCGCCTCAAGTACGAGTATTTGATTCACTTAGTCGCCATTACGTTTCATGCAGGCAGAGAGGATGGACCGACACCCAACTCTGTCTTGACACAAGCTCCTTGCCTCGTTCACGTCCGCCTCAAGTACGAGTATTTGATTCACTTAGTCGCCATTACGTTTAAAGCAAATTATGTAGACAACCAATGTATTCCTTGGGCTTCCCTGGCTCCTTCTACCACTTAATTTCAAGTTATATATTTTACTTACACTCCTTTCTTCGTCCATCCGTTCTGCATGACCAAAGCATTCTGCATCCCTTCATTAATCTTGCTCTTTACGCTTCATCAGCCTCGCATTATTTCCGGATATCTACATTTATAATGCGATCATAAATTATTTGACCATACATACGCCTTAGGGGATCTCATTTCCACAGCATTCAGTTTACTTTCATCCCTCCTCTACCAGTTGTATGCCTCCAATCATACCTCAGGATGGGTAATATCACTTCATCGTGGACTGTTAATTACCAAGAAAGTTTGGTTTTTATTCTTTTATAGCATCGATACAACAATTATAAACTAGTTTTCAATAACAGCTACAACCAGTTTATAGAGCGCCATTGAGTAAAATTTCTCCCCAAATTTCACCTGATAACAATAACCATTGTATATAATATTACATTATGCCTTAACCGCAAATTGTGTACATATTTAAATATTTATATTGAGTGGTGATATGCTTATCAACATAACAATATAAGCAACCTTAGCTACGAACCTACTCTTGCTTAGCTTGCTAATTAAATGATAATCAAAACAGCAAGTTAACTGACACACAGAGAAGTTAAATAATGTATTGTTAACCTTTAGAGCCCAGACAAAAATAATATATTTGCAAAAATAAAATGTACAACGTACCTAAACGTCTAACGAATTTTCTTTTATACCATCGCAAATTAAAAAATCTTATTTCATAGTGCAAAGCAATGATAGTGCACATTTTACTACACATGTCATATTCACGTGGGCAATTATTATGCATTCGCTTCCGCAGAAAAAAACGTTGCAGGCGGTTGACAATAGCAACACTGGAGAGATAAGCCAGTACATTGTCAGTAAGGAGGGTTAGTTTTCAGGACCACAACCGCATTTTGTCAATTAACCTTTTTGTGGTGAGATTAAAAAAAACCCTCACAAAGCGCCGGTATATTAAACATTTTGGGTACCTGTACTCTTCTATCATTTGTTATTGTTATAAAATAAGTATGAGCAACGCATAATGCAAAAGTGTGGTTAAAATAAATTTATTACGTGGGGGTTTAAAAAGGTACAGCAGGTACCATTGTGTTGTTTTAAGGAGGTAGGTACTATCGAATTCTAGTGTCCTGAGACTCAATACTGTACAAATGAGATCCCCGAGGCGTAGGTGCGGTAAAAGGACCGTATCACAATTGTTGCGAAGATTCGGAAAGAATGCAAGGACAACGTAAGCGTAATGAATAAGATTAAGAAAGGGACGCAATCGTATATTGAATAGGGTCATTTTAAGAGTCAGTACAATAGAACAGTAGAAGGTTGTTTAACGGTCCATCCTCCCTGCCTACGGTGTGATGGTTAGTTAGTTACTCCTGGAGAAATAACCACACATTACACTATGCTGGTGTACTTCATTTTACGACTTACACCGCTAGTGTAAAATAAATAATGATTACGGTGAATTCATACGAATTCATAAGAGTCAGTAAATGTTTATTCTGTAATTTGTAGGACGTATACACATACACAACTCGACTTTATGTGGCGGGTTAAGGAAGGGGCTGTGGGAAGAAATAATTAGTCAATGCGGGTCTTGAAGAGGCCCGGATTTAAAATACGAATGCATGCAGGTAAGGGAAGCAATAAAATTAATGGAAGTCTTTGGATTATATGAGGCACCTGGTTCAAGTACCTGCCTCACAGCGGTTGAAATATTAGTTGTTTTAAAAAGTAAGGCCCTTCCACAGGAGTATGCAAGGATACGATACGATACGTTATGCGCATTCGCGTTTCTAAAAACTTGCCGCGCACAGTCCGTACACGACGCGACGCTACTGAAATCACGAGACCCACGTTGCCGCCACTTTTGGAAACTTTCAGCTTTTAGCTTTCATAACCTCACTCACAATTCTGCCGTGGTTGTCATTTTTTGTTGACTGTTTTGTTCCTAGCATTGATCCACTACAGCACACGCATTGTTACAAAATGGTGACGATGAGCCTTTGCTAGATAGACTATCACATTTACTAATTACTCCGCCATGTAAGAGGAATACACAAGCCAAACAAATGTATATTCTTAGTGTGTCATATCACAACGAATATAGGTAATAGGCAAAAAAATCGCTTGGCAAACGGACTAAAAAGAGGTTGATTTCAGCGCTAAAGTACTTTTTATTTATGTTGTGAATAAATTTATAAGGAAATAAATCTAATCAAGGGAAACTGTCACGAATAATCTTAAACAATATATTATTTTGTTGTAACTTATAAGGAATATTAAATTTCTAATTGATTTATTTATTGCTTCCCACTATACATAAACTATGTTTTTTTCTCATGAAAATCAACCTCACTAGGGCTAAGCCTGTATCGAGGTTAACAATTTACATTTGAGTAAAGCAAACGTAGAGTAATCACAAACATAAATTAGTACTACATACAAACAGAAAATAATTCAAAAATATAGAAAAATATGTATTAGTGTTATCAGATGGGTAATTTGACAATATACTGAAACAATTTTTAAACAATAACTACTTATTAATCATTATTCCCAAGAAGAAAAAAAATAGATAATAAAATACATTATTTAGTAGTTTGGGCTTACATTTTTTTACAAAGTAATTAAAAAATATATTTTAATTCTATTCAAACGAACCTATAGGAAAAAATTCTATTTATCCTAAGCATATTTTGGGTGTTCATAAACCATAGAAAATATAGTGATTTCACATTAAGCTTCGCCTTACGCCAGTCGCGGGCGTCACTGACGAGTTTACAAAATGTCGGCAACGCATGCCCGTGAACGATTCTATGGGCCAAGGTATGAGAGTGGTCACCAAGATGCTTGAATCGACGAGTATCGGATACTTGTCGGCAACGCATGCCCGTGAACGATTCTATGGGCCAAGGTATGAGAGTGGTCACCAAGATGCTTGAATCGACGAGTATCGGATACTTGTCGGCAACGCATGCCCGTGTACGATTCTATGGGCCAAGGTATGAGAGTGGTCACCGAGATGCTTGAATCGACGAGTATCGCATACTTGTCGGCAACGCATGCCCGTGTACGATTCTATGGGCCAAGGTATGAGGGTGGTCACCAAGATGCTTGAATCAACGAGTATCGGATACTTGTCGGCAACGCATGCCCGTGTACGATTCTATGGGCCAAGGTATGAGAGTGGTCACCAAGATGCTTGAATCGACGAGTATCGCATACTTGTCGGCAACGCATGCCCGTGTATGAATCTACTGGCAGATGTATGAGGGTTGTCACCAATATACTTGAATCGTCGAGTATCGGATACTTGCATATCCCTATAGAAGAAGGGCCTCTTTACTTTACTTTACCTGCATTTTATTGAATTGAATAAGAAACCGGATAAGAAGTACCAATTTATATTGGATAGTACCTGTTTATAAGAAATTATAATAATCCTGTGTCATCATAAATAGTTCTTTAAGTGGAAATATTAAGCCTTTTTGAAAAGGCATAAGTAACGGGACCATACTGAACTTATATATCATGTATTTATATTACAATATATAATCAAAATATTGCTAATACATACTAATGTATACAACGGAAATAAAATTAAGAAGCGATTGAACATAAAATCGGCAGTATAATGTTTTAACATTATTTGAGTACTTACTATACAAACTTAAATACTTTATTCGTTTTCGAGAAATCGACAGTTTTTTATCAGTTTGTACCTACTTGTGTAATAACTAGTAATGCGCCCCTGAGGTGATATCTCACAAAAGCGGCGCTATACAAAGTGTCCAATATTATTATTATTATTATTATTATTATTATAATTACCTACTATACCAAAAATAAAACCAATTATGAATTTCCTCCTTGTAGGTTTACTTCTAATAAGAAAAGATATAAAAAATAATTAAATTAATTTATTAATAAAAAAATTATATTTTTGAAAATAGGGGTAAATTAGAAAAACAAATAATAAAAAAATATGTAAGTAACAAAAAATACAGCTTCTTATCATTCACAGATAAATGTATATTGTTCCATGCTACTCCATGCATGATGTTGAGAATTGGAAACATTTGAGTTGTCTTAGAAATTCGATAGAGAAAAAACTGCAAATTACATGACGCCAGATGCAAATGAAAGTTTTTCCAAAGGCTCCGTAGTAAGCGTTCAGTGAGAATAAGAAGATGGCTAGAAAGGGAGATATGTAAATACGCTAATATCAAAAAACGATAATAATTAAGCAAAAATTATGAAAATATTTAATAAACCAAGACTCCTTTAAAATTGAGCAAAATCTCGTAAGCAAGATCCACTGCGATTTTTTTCATACCTATAACATTATTAGTAAGAGAATAAAACGTGTTTTTTTCTATTGAGGGAATTTCACATAACTATTATTTCGGCTTTACAAATGGGTCCCACTCAGGCGTAGTACGTTCAACTCCTCGGCTGGCTAAGTCCTCCATCACGACACAAGCAACATTGACTTCTTACTGTGGTGGTAGTAGGAGATTTTCAAATATTGTCAGGTTATTCGTAAACCGGGAATGTTTTTGTCGATCTTTTTAAAATAAATTAAAAATAAAATATTATCTTAAAAAATAACACATTATATTAGGAACTTGAAAATTCAAAGTATTCAACAGAAATATGTATATTATACATACCTAGGTATGGTTTGGGAATGCGGGGGCTTCGGAATTCATGTTTTCTACTTTTTATAGTTTTTAAGAAAAAATTATAATTATCATTGATATTAACTGGTATAAAAAAATATTAATATGCAGGTATAGTACGACAAAATATCTAGGTAGATATATATATAGACACATTAAATGAATGATTCAGGTCTGTGTTTATAAATAATAGGTAATCTAATCTTAATCCATACAATGAAGACACCCCGGCGAGTGAGTGCTTATATTTACTGCAATCGTAATAATGTACATTGTCACTATCTCATTAGCATTAGCACTATGCAAACCTATGGAAACAAGGTCGTGGCAAGTGAACTAAGATTGAGAGGATCCCCATCGAATGATTAAGTCATTTTCAGCTATAACTTCAAAGTAAATATTTTCAATCCTCTAGCTCACTTAAAAGTCATGAGCCGTCACTGGAAACGGCTATTGAAGTATATTTAAATACGTGATAATTACTCCTTTCCGCTCTCCGGCGGGGGTACGTTGAAGTGGTTTACAAATAATATGTTAAAGAAATAACAGTCAATAGACTACAAATCGATTTACAAATTAACTTCATATTGTTATTATAAATAAATAATAGGTACGTACGTTATTATTATTCCTATATTTGCATCTTGTTGAATTACACCTCGGGAGGACAAACATCTCTCAAATTCAAACTCAGATTGTCTATATATATTATCAAATAAGACATAAAGGGTAGGTACTTACAATATAGCAGTGTTGTTAATTCGTCCCCTCGAGTTAAAAGAATGTGATCAGTATCTCCTCCCAATAAACTAAACACTCCTTGAAGTAGGTACACGTCTAGTCGGGCCCAGTCTCAGACAATGACCACGTGCTCTGTGCTCAGGGTTCACTGCGACCGAATGGACCAGGACAGTACACCCACAGTGGCAGTTTCCTCGGTAAACAGAAGACACAAGCTCGTCGGCTTAAAGATTCCCGACGATTATCTCAATCATTGAAATAATTAAGTAAGTACTCATTAATATGCACCAAACTATATTGATTTCAACGAGCACTTCAAAATAAATCACTGACTTCAGTTCGACACTCAATTTTTTCAGCACTTCGAAGTCTATTTTTAATTTGTTTTTAATTGCCAATGCAACTAGCATTAGAAATCACACACAGATAAAGTGTAAATAAGTTTTTTAATCGAAGAACAGATTGAATCGAAAGTAATAGTATATTCACTTAATGTTTTAGATATTATTAAAGTTAGCCACTGGTATTTGAGAGAAGGATTCATTCGGCAGACACATGATCGCTCTGATACACAACGTGCGTATGGTAAACAGTAACAGACTCGCAAACAAGAGTACAACGAATAGTTCGGAGACAAACACGCGCTTCGCCGTCGACGGGCGTGAGGTGAATGGCGTTCCCGGCTGGCGCACTCCGCTAGACCTCGCTCGTATGACGCCAGCGGGAAGGAAAATAACAATCCCGAGTAAAAAGCAATAAACCGTCACTTGAGCTGTACGTTAGTAAATGTTATTCGTATTTACTTTTTAAGCCTGTACGGTTTTCTTGTGTTGGTTCGGTTAAACTCGAAAAGCTCTGTGTAGTGTGTTTGCATGCTTAGTTTAAATACTGGTACTGTTCAAAATACTCACGTTCATAAAAAGGGTGTGTATTATTTGTAGTTGAGATCTTTCAAGGAAGCGCTTTCGGTGTGAGCTTTTTTTGGATGTGTAAGTATTTATCTTTCAATCTTGCAGTTGCAGATTATTTCGCTCGGAGGAAGTACGGATATTCGGGAATAATAAGGATTCGAGCACCGAGGCTCGCGCAGACAGCTCTAGGGATACCTCGTAGTCGTCCTTACTCCTTACAGCAAGGACTCGAAGGCTTGCGCAGCTTGCGTCCTGACCTGAAACTGTCTGCTCCTTTACGACTTCCACTTTCGAAGTTTGCCGGTAATTTGATGGCAGGGCGGAGGTCTCGATGAACTGGGTAATACATAATAAATAATAATAATTAGATGACTTGTATAGCGCCGTTTTTGTGCAAAATCACCTCAATACATACACTGGAAAATTATATAGCCTGTAATACTTTAATGTCGATAACAATACACACTTCGTATCCGAAGCCAGTAAGTATTTTTTTAAAGTTATTTAATTTATCGTTCGACAGATTAACTATCCATATGCAGAATACAGTATGTGATTCCTTGTTATAACATCCAAATGCAGTATAAAGTGTGTGATTTCTTGTTATAACATCCATATGCAGAATACAGTATGTGATTCCTTGTTATAACATCCAAATGCAGTATAAAGTGTGTGATTTCTTGTTATAACATCCATATGCAGTATACAGTATTTTAACATTATTTTGAGAAGATAGGAATACATTTGCTGTGTGTCTGTTTCTAGGTAATTTATAATATCCTGATCAATGGGGTCGTGTGCATCTTATTCCACATTATTCAGTCTTTTGTCTTCATAATGCCTTATTTAGAAGTCAGGCTAGCAAGTACTGACTAGCAGGGTTGGGGCGAACCCCTCCCCATGTGAATACTATAGCTACGCTACTACTAGCAGTGAATAGCGGGGTTTGCCGGAGGTCAAAGCTCTGACACCTTATTCGGGTAATACATTTGGAGTGGACTCCATAAATCCGTAAAGATGTTCACAAATCATAAACGGTTTTTTGACATTCGCATGATAAAGGGACACATGGATGGGATGATAGAAGGAAGGAAAAGAACGAAGGCGGGAAGCACGTTCTGAAATAATGCTCCCGTGATAACAGTCAAAAGAAGGGAGAGTTTTAATTTGGTGCATGACAATGCAAAAAATCTTTTGCCATATAAAAACCATAAGATTTTCATGCAGAAGGTAGGTACAGGGAAGCCTATTGACGTTTGCTATTTATGCAAAAATCAGCCGAACAACGTACAAAGTTGATGATTGAAGGTAGTACACAGTAACTACCTACTTTTACTTTCCTGACAGCCTAAAAGCTCAGTCTTTCTATGCAGGAGCGTCCTAGGCTAAATATAGAATAGGGGGCGTATCCCCGTCAATGTCACAGTGATATTGCAACTTGACCCACTTACATTTGAACAAAAGACTAATTTTTTAAAACCATCTATTTTTGTACTCACAAAACTTAGCCCGGCGATGATACCGACTGCCAAGTACATCGGTTGTTCAAATCAGCATTGTGGGATTCCTAGTTTTATTCGGAGAGAACATCACAATGTCGTACGAGATACCTACAGCGAACAGGAGAACGGGAATCAAGGCCGGTGCAGCGAGTTATGCAAACAACGAGAGACGTTTATCTATCATCATTATAGATTGTTCACGGAAGCTTCAGTGCTGAAGCAAGACGATGTAATTACTGAATACTGGTGGACGTGTTTAGAAGATGGATTTAAGCGAGCAATACCTTTACAGTGAACCTAAATACATGGTTTTAACACGCTTTATGGTAGGTATATATCGTTGAACAGAAGAAATTGATGCTTAGAAATTTATCTTACCGGCTGCGCCAATATTATTCAAATGATCCTGTTGGAATATAAATTCTGTTTGTGACCGTTTAAATGAAAGGGGGTACGTGCATATGTATTAACAATGCCCAATATTATTGGAACACGCAAATATAAAGAAACGGATACTGCTAACTACGTCAGTGAGTTCGCGCTATATTATAAATCAGATGATACCTATTGTTGTCTCACTCTAAACTAAAGAAGTCAAAGAGGTCACATTTACTAACCTCACAAGGAACACGGAGGACATTAGAACTCATGCTCAGTAAGAGAAGAAATCTACATATTTTATTACCTAAAAGATGTTGGAAAAATGGTTCATTTTAATGTTTCTATGTGATCTCTGTGGAGCACGGGCATTTTGGATGCGGAAGTCGCGGGTTGAGTTCTGTTCTGTTGTCTCACTGTATTGTTGTCTCACTCTAAACTAAAGAAGTCAAAGAGGTCACATTTACTAACCTCACAAGGAACACGGAGGACATTAGAACTCATGCTCAGTAAGTGAAGAAATCTACATATTTTATTACCTAAAAGATGTTGGAAAAATGGTTCATTTTAATGTTTCTATGTGATCTCTGTGGAGCACGGGCATTTTGGATGCGGAAGTCGCGGGTTGAGTTCTGTTCCTGTGTTTAGTTTGTAAGAATACTTCATCCTTCCTACGAGATAAGATTACTACCCTCTTTGTGAGTATGCTTGAATCTCTGAGGAATAATATTATTACTTCTGGGAAATGTGTCGAGGATATGGCACTTGAGAAGGTAGGAATCTTCTGAAATGCAGACTGAACGAATTAAAGTGCTGTCAAATGCTGTGTGGTACCTACCTGGTAAGCAGACTGTTCGGTTCGTCGTTAATTAGTAAGTATTACTATACTTGCGGGCAGTGCACAATTTATTGGTTTACCTTGAAGGTTCCTAGTTCCTACCTGTCCGCTTAACTGATCCAAATACCGACTCAACTACATTTAGGTACATTATTAAGGTTTGTTGTACATATTTACATTGGTACTTACATTAACTTATAACTTATACCAGGAAATAACATAATAAATCAATCAGGCACGTACATCTTTGTTTCATTTTTAATGTTTAGTTTGAATAACATGATTTTCTTTATTGAAAATACAAAACATTGACATGATCATTTGTACTATGCTATTATTATCATATACAGGCATAGAGCTATAATTAGTGGCGCTACTGCGTACTAATAATATCTGGTTGAAACTTGTTCCACTATTAGAACGCCATAAGACGTGCACGTAGACCGGAATCGGTAGTTTTAGAGCTGGGAGAGTTGGAGGTAGGTTGGAGGTCAAAAATCGGTACCTATTTTTTCGCATCATATCTCATATAATTATAATACATCAATGTGTACAGGCATATCTCTCAAGTACATTGATACAGTACCGGTAATAAAGGACATAGTAAAAACATAACGCCCCCTGTTTCCCTACGTTTATTTGTTTGTTTTAATATTTTTTTTTTTAAATTTTATAGATTGCATGCAAGATATTTTTTTGGTACATCTAATAGAAAATACATAATATACAAAATAAAAACACAATTTAAGAAACACAGATAAATTGGTATAAAAACAAGAAAAATATATATGTATGCAAATCTGGGAAAAAAAATCACCTTTATGGCACACATCGTAGGAAAAGTGCCAAGACTTGTGGCTTTGGTAGATTATTATAAAGTTTTTGTCCTTTGTAAAACACACAGTTTTTTTTGCAAGCCTTAAATCTTAACAAATTCTCGTATGATGTATTTATTTATATATATATACGCCTAAAAAGGCTTTTACATAGAAGTGATACATGATGCAGTACAATAAGAGAATATGTATTATACAGGAGATATTGACAGTAAATAGATGTAATGTAATGGAAAAAAAAATAACATAAAGTAAAAAAGAAATTACAACAACATTAGATATAAAACAAATCATTAAAACTAATTTACCAAAGCTACTCCAATTTGTAGGATTCAACAAAGTGTTGATGTAGATTATGCTTAATTCTATATATGGAGTCAATAAATAAATCAATAACACCCCCATACTTGTTGCCCAGATCATGCATCCTATTGGTCAGTGAGTGTGTCTGATAGTTGGTCGAGTATGTATTACAGAAGAATGTTATATTTTGCCTTGTATTCCTAGTCGGCACATGTAGTTTAATAGTGGCAAGGATGGCAGGACTATCAATTAAGTTGTTAATGACTCTGTGTAACACAACCAGGTCTGAAATAATTCTCCTGTCAGACAGTGTTATTAGATGCAATTGATTCATCAAACTGACATAATTAATGTAATCAATAGGAATTCCGAGCTTAAAATTTACGTACTTAAGAAATTTGTGCTGAACTCTTTCTATATTATTGGAGTGAACTTTATATAAAGGGGACCAAATAGGTGAATTATACTCCAATTGACTTCTGACTAATGAAGTATAGAGGGTTCTCATACAATCTATGGACTTAAAATCGGTTAAAGTTCTGCAAAGGAATCCAAGCATCTTTAAAGCCTTATTAGTTATATAGTTGATGTGTTCAATGAATGACAAGTTTTCAACGAATATTACACCCAAGTCACGAATATGTGATACTGGTATTAATTTAATATTATTTAATGTATATTCATGTAATATATTATAACGAGTTTTGGAAAATCGTATTACTTGACATTTCTGAATGTTCAAAAATAAAGCATTTTGTTCACACCATTGATGAAGTTGTTCTAAATTACTCTGTAAAATTTGACAATCGAATACATTTCGTATTCTTTTATATATTTTTAAGTCGTCAGCAAATATCAGAACTTCTACATCATTAAATTGGTCAACAATGTCATTGATGAATAATAAGAAAAATATTGGGCCGAGGTGGGACCCTTGAGGAACCCCACTTGTGGCCTCGAATATATAAGATTGTACAGAATTAATCTTAACACTAAGCACCCTATGGCTAAGATAACTAACAATCCAACTCAATAATTTACCTTTGATGCCCAACGATCGAAGTTTATAAATAAGTATGTGATGTCGAACCTTATCAAAAGCTTTACTAAAGTCAGTGTATATACTGTCCACTTGTTGTTTGAGACCCAGAGATTCAGATATGTAATTTTCATAAATCATTAAATTACTTAAGGTAGAGCGACCTGTGATGAAGCCATGTTGGTTAGGAACAATAATGTTGTTGATAGGTTTTACAATGATATCTAGGACTAATTTCTCAAAAACTTTCGGTAAAGCAGACATTATACAAATATGTATTGAGGAAGTATTAACAATAAATTAAACATAATTTATTAGCAAATATGAAATAATTTATAATCAAACTAATGATGAAAGAACGTTCGTGTATAAATTACAAAATTGGGGAAGAACAGAGCGGTTTACTGGAACCCTTTTCCCTTCCCTTCCCCTTTGGTCACGTCCCACTTTTGACACACAAATATGTATCCGTCAGTATTGTGTATCTATTATTTTTTTAATGATAAACTAATGTTTATAAGACAAGGTTTCTTATAAAAATTAGTTTGTGCATAGCACAAAGGATAACAAATTATTCCTTATAATAAATTGTGTAGCTATATGTTAGTTTTATTATGTGGTATTATATATGTTAGTTTTAATATTCTCCTGATGAAGGAAGGGTTATTCCGAAACCGGTTGAGTGTTTAGAAAAATGAAAGTGCTCTAAAACAAAAGTACTCGTATTTGTTTAAATTGTAAATTATGGCGAATCATAAACTTTTTTCAAATGCATAATTAGGAATTTCGTGATAATTTTTAAGAGAGTTTATATTATTAATATCACAATCAGACGGCAAAATTATTTTTGCATGTTTATTTGTCCATTTTAATTGCTTTCTTTAAAAGGAATTTGGATTACTTACTGTTTAAATGTGGAATAGGTACCTACTAAAAATATATACTTTCATTTTATTGAGATTCACCCTGAAATTGCCTGACTCGTAATAATTACTAAACATATCATACTCTTCACATTATTTTAAAATGGGTAAATTCTTAATTTTTTACTTCATACCCCCTTACTAATAAGCATTAATGTAGGGTAAATGGTAGTTTATCAGTCTTTTTAAAATGTAAAATACTTTATTAGTGAGGCCGTCAATGTTCAGAAATTATTATTATTTTAACTATTTCACTTCGAATCGACGGCTATGAGCGAAAGCCACAATTAAACATACGTGAATTCTTTCAGCCTTGGGTCCTAAAACGTGTTTTAAATTTTCCACAACTTATACACAACAGTTTAATCTACATTAATGGTTGTTTATCAGTTGTGTAAAATTTAAAAAAAAGTTTATTAGTATGATCCTAATGTTTATATATTTACCACTTTGAGGGTTAATTCCTGAGTCCAAAAAATATTGTCTGTCAAAGGGCACAGATACATTATTATGAAAAATCAATAAATTTGTTTTCTGACATTACATTTTATTGACTTTAAATGGCTCCGTAATTCTACAATTAACCCCTTGAGTGCAACCGTGACTCTGAATCATCCTGAATGATATATTAATACTTGGTCGATGTCTTCGATGAATTGCCTCATTATGCACAGCGCCACAATATTGATTTACAATCAACAGAACGGGGGTTAAGTGAACCTTCCTAATAGTCATTTCTTTATTTAATGCAATCATTCTATACTCGTACAAACTGGGCTGTTATTGGGCTGATATATTAAAATATACCAATTACGGCTGATCTTGAAAGGTTATTTTCAATTTCATTGCGTCTAGGGGCGGATTAATTTAAGTTAGTGTTGCCACATGTGGGATGGAATAAAGTAGTCCCACACATTTTTATAGAACCGAATATTAATACAAATTGGGATGGTTAGTTACCTTCTCCAAATACCCCACAATATAAATAATATGTCCAACTCAAGTAAAGCATTGGCAATATCAACATCTCTGGTCGCCAGAGGCGCTAGTGTAGCATATTGAAGTTGACATTCCTTTCAATGGCTGCACATTGAATTTATTTAGTACTTGGTGGTGGTGTTTTTTGCTTCTTAATTTGCATTTTGATCATTATTGATAAACTTAATACAGGGTTTCCGTGGGTAAAGTGCACTATTTACGGGGGGTGATTCTACATTCTTTTAGAAGTAAAAATTGGTATGTGAATTTTTTCGAAATTTGAATGTTTGTAGGTAATTTTTAGATATAAAAGATAATTCATCTTTGTAAGGGAATATAAATATTCTTATTTAGGAAAAAATATTTTCTTATGGGCCGATAAACATTGTATTTCGAAAAAAATGAACCATCTTTTTTACTTCTAACATCATGTAGAATCGCCTCCCGAAGTTAGCGCACTTTATTTAGCCCTGAACAGTGAACACCTTATATAAACATGACCCAAAAGTAGATTCACTTAACGGATGCAATAATTACAAACAAGGATGCCAGTATACGTTATAATTGTCTGAATTTTACTGTTTGGCTTATTTTATTTGTGATAATATTAATGTCATCATATATTTTGAACATTGTTTTATTTACTTTTACGAGCAGACGTGACAAGTTTTAATCAAAGTTTTTCAGTTTGTCAGTAGATCACAATATTATACTGCTCGGTTTTTATTTTATTTTGTTTTACGCCCAACCGGACTACATTGAATTGAATTAAAAATAAATAATTATTTAAAATAAAAAATAAATACCCTTTATTATTAATTAGTGTTCATCGAAGTTTACCCAATCAGAATTAATGATAATAATTGTTTTATTTTTTAATAAAATATTTTATTATCTTTCTAAACTAAACCATCAAAGACAGAATTTTAATAGACGCTTAAACATATTTTATTTATGACCAAAAAATCAGTAAGGTCGTGTGTAGGTTACCTATTTGTTTGATCGATTTCTATAATCTATTAAAGTGAATATATTTAACGTATAATCTAATGTATTAAAGAAAATCAAGGCGCACAACCATTGATGTTTAGTCAATGCGCACAACGCATGCCGCCAGGATGCGCTAGTGTAGTATGTTGCCAACAGAGAGTATGGGAAATGTCAGAATTTGTATTTTATTTGGTTTTACGCCCAGCCGGGCTGTTACGTGGATTTTAATAAAAGAATATACCTAGTTAGCCATAACAATCAATTGCCAAAAAATTTAGAGCTGTTTAAATGACAAAAGTTGATAATGAGATCGTTGAATCTTCAAAGTTATATAATAGCCAGTATTAGTAAAAAACAAACAAAGCCTACAACATTTTTTTCGGCAAAATTATCTCTAGTGATTTTTCACGGATGGCCGCTAATTAACTACATAGTTAGTAAAAATTCACACCCCAAATCTCGAGCTCATTAATCCAATTTATCAACTCAAGTTTCGTTCGAGGATTGTTGGCAAAAAAAAAAGATTTTTCTTTGTAGAGTTTTTTTGGTCACATAAAAAAAGCAAGCTTTGCAAAACAAGGTGAGTCTTTCATTGATATCGACCGAAAAAAGTGTCGGAACAAATTAATATTGTTAACGGGTGAGATCGTAAAAACCTATCTCTATTATTCATCAACTTACTCAGCCATGTTGGTTTCACTAATAATTTAAACAATAAACAACTAATATTCTCGTAAAATAAAACCTAATATCACAAGATTTATACAGTGCAACTAAGGGACATTTCACCGCTGTGTGTGTTTATACATTAACGAATTGGAAACTGTTAACACAAATGCTAAATTACTTTTCATATTTGTTGAGATACACTAAGTAAGTTGTTCCTAAAATCATGCCAAATCGAATTCTTTAATGGCCATATGTAATAAAACACAAATAAAAAATAGCACATCTCCGTACTAGATTTTAGTGAACACAAATAAAATTTTTGTTTGGTTTGGTATTTTGGCTTCAAATCCAAATTTAAGTTTGGTACAAAAAGTCTGCGCCGTTAATAAATATACGTGAATCAAGACTTCATGGTTACAAATACCCCATTTCGTTAATAATCATCATTCGGTGAACTCAATTTAGTAATGGTAATGTTTTCGTGTTTGCACATAAGGCGAAAGTCGGCCTTGAGAGTCCCTTGGCGCGTTGCGAGAAATATGTCTTGCGATGTGTTGTGTGTTAGACTCGCTGTACGCTTTTCAGCATTGCATTATTACCATAAATGCTAAACATTATGTCGGCAGACATAATACTTATTCAACATCGAAGACAGGAAATGTTAACCGATTTATAAGCACTTAACCGAAATACTATCCGTTTTGTATCAGCTGTAGGTACCTCGATCCGACACGAATCACTAAGAAAATAACATTTAAGTTTCCGTGCGTAATCATTGTGAAGTTGTTAAATAAAGGATATAAGTTATAATTATTGTATTTTTGCATTTTTCGTTGTCGGTTTTGCGCGAAAAATACAAGTAAATGTGTGTTGATTAAGAGATTAAAGCATACCGAAGGCACGATTGCCGTGAAGTATTCCTAGGCGGTATGGCGGCTCCCGGAACGCATAAATCACTACCGCTTTTGTTACTAAACAACCACTAGTCAATTATTCATTATTACAATCTTGGGGCTCTTTTCACGTACCTTCGGGTTATATTTTGGGTTTTCGCACAATGCCTGCAAGTGACATATTTGGGAAAAGTTATCAATATTAATTGTTTGCCTCTTCCTTAATTATCCTTAAATATACACCATGTTCAAAACCCATTACTCCATTCTTCCACCAATCTCAAACCCTGCCGTTTCCAGCCACTTTTTTCCACTGAAACTGTTTCGTCCTTTCAATAATCCACCTGTCAAAATATATTTTTTTCTCTTTTTTAGTACAGTTTAAAATGGAACGCATCAAAATATGAAAAGGGATTAAAAGAAAAGAATTTGAACGTTCAAGTATATTTCGGTTTCGTTTTAAAAGGTAGCCGGTGTTTAGCTCCGGTAGATTTTCTTTATATTATAAACTAGCTGAAGTGTACCCGGCGTTGTTCGACTTTTCTCTACTCTCTATAAATATAATATGCATGTATTGTTACATAAACCTACCGGAAGAAATTTTCTAAATGATAGTGAAAACCCTATCAAAATCTAAGAAGAACTAAGCGCACAGACAGATGAAGATATCGGCTTTGTTCTATACTATTTATTAGAGACTAGCGCGGACCCGTAAAAAATCACTTGGTATTTATTATGTTTGTAAATCTAGTTGGTAAATAACCGTTTCCTTAAAATGGAAAAAGTGCAAACATTTGAAAATCATGAAATCTAACTTTGGTTGTTAAGGCAAAGCATAATCGAATTGGTGTACATTATAAATACAAAAAAATATGCTTTAGATAAATTGAAGGTTTTCCTATCGTTTCGCTTGAGTAGAATACAAATAAAAAAATAAATTACTCGATAAAAAATATAAATGTAAGCTACTAAAAACATATTTTTTTCAATAGAAATGTATGAACGCGTATAGGAAACAACTTTTAAAAAATACAGTATTATAACTAAGATTATCTTTGACAGTTTCATTGATTAACTTTTTTGCTTTCTATAAAACTATTTACAAAATAAATAAAAAAACAGTAAATAAAAACCAGTTTTGTGCTTGAAATCGAACGTTACTAGGCTCCGTTTGTCAAGAGATTTTAATGCCCATTACCTATGATATAAGGTATACCAAGAATATACACATTTTTGGCTTGTAGCTTCCTCTTAAGATTAACCTTAAATGTAAACAAAATAAATATACATTTCAAGAATAGAATTGCAAAAATTATGTTTTTTTATTTTTAAATGTTATATAATAGGTAGGTACTTTATAGTTTGTCTGAATTCTGGACACAATCAGTTACACTAAAAAAACGGAGTTCATTGAACCAGAGTTACAATAACTCAAAGATGGACCCACAACCGAAAATCGAATGTTTTTTGGTGATTCCTATTAAATTTTTACTGGCTGTTTTTCAGACGTAAAGGCATCTAAGTAAAACCAACCCTTTTCATTATTTTTTTTTGCATTTGATACGTGCGTCGTACATATAACCTATTCTCTACATACGTAATAGATATTACCTTCTTCTCTACATAATTACACTGTTTGTTAATTATGTCAAAACTTTTTTTTAAATTTTGGATTTCAAAACGACCTAAACATTTTATTAAATAAGCCTAAGAACGTTATACATATGGGTCACACCTATCATACCTGAAGGTTTGCAGTTGATAACTTGAGTGAGGGATTCACTCATTTCATACTCAATTCGCGAAAGGCTTTTTTAACGTGAAGCAATTTCCGCATACTTAATTTTGTATGGATTCTTACAGGATTGTGCACTGCGCATACGGAAATTGCAGTCCATTGATTTTGCCAATCGGTTTTTTGCCTTGGTACCTGAAGACCTCTTCACGCATAGTGCGCACCAATTAATAAAATAAATAGGATAATGTACTCGTAAGATACACACGTAAACATCCTGTACAGAATGACCGTTGCAAGAAGTTGCGCCGGCGTTGTTGTGGGGAACAAAGTGATAAAATCCACCCAGAAATGGCTCTACGCCGAAAATTTTACATTCATGCAAAACAAAATATTTTGAAATAAGTGCTTTTATTGATTTTTTGAAACCCGGGACATTATTTTATTTGCATACATTTTAGTGAATATAAAAAATGCGAATAATTTCAAATGAACTCACACACACTTTAATAATTAACATTTATACGAAATTTGCTTCATCTACTTATATGCAAGTCACACAAGGGAAGGTAAATGGATTTATTTATTTAATATCAACGGTGTAAATATACCATAAATCATAATATACAATGAACGTATAAAGTAGAAAGTATAAAATGAAAAAAAACTCTATAAGAATGTAAAAGTAAGAGATACAGTAAATGCAAAACTTATAAGTAGACTCAATTAATATTGATATTAAATAAATAAAACTCTATAAGAATGTAAAAGTAAGAGATACAGTAAATGCAAAACTTATAAGTAGACTCAATTAATATTGATTGAAAAGGGATGACAGTTTAGCCTTATTGTACCTACATTCTACATCTGCGTATATATTGTTCAAGTTGAGTGTTCAATCATAGCCACAATGCTTGAAGCAAATCTAATGCAGATATTATGTTAATTATTCCACTAATTGGTGTATTTTGTAAAATCACTCATCTTCCACCAACAGAATTAAAGAGAGGCTTATACTTTAGCTTAATACAGTCCCACCTAGATTATCTGATATGGGGAAACATACACATTACATCCTTGAATGATTAACAAATAATACACAATAAAATTATTAAAAAAACCTTCAACTATAACCCAGATACCGAAACGAAAAAACTATACCAAGAAATGAACTTAAGTATTCATACAATAGAAATTTTCTATTGTATGAATATACGAGTACCATATGCCTTTAAATTTACAAAATACAAAATGGAATTATACACACGAACACAAAATTTATAAAAATGTCACAAGTACACCAACTCTATACAAGACAACATAATAATAAGTACACTAATGCAGTAAACACTGAAAGTGATAAGAGATGCATAGATTGCATAGGCCACGAGACTTCAAACATTTACCATATCCTTCCCGATAGCCTCAAAACGGGAATCGAATAAAAAAAATTATGAAAGAACTGTGCGATCTTAAAATAAGCGAACAGTGTTAGGATGAGTTGTTATGTACTATTGTGTAAAATAATTATTGATATCTATATTTATATTATTTAGTGAAGAAATAAAATATAGTGTATATTTTGTACCAATTACGATAAACCTACAAAGTCACCCAAGCCAGGAACTAGGAAGTACTTATTTTATTGCCAATGTATCCAAAATATTATTTTTTACGACTGCTAAAACAAATATACAAATATCCAATGAACACGAGTTCAACAAAGCACTAAATCTAAATATTTTTGCCTTGTCTGAAAATTGGGTTTACCCGAAGTGCCTCTCATTTCCCGTGGAATTAAAGCCGTTAAATCTGGCGAATCGCGTATCGCGTATCGCCTGACCACTTTAACGCTTCGACAGTAATTACTCAAATCCGACTCTAGTGGTTTAGAAGTCGTCATAAATCCACTTCGTTTTTCATTATTTTTTAATTAAAAAAATGTAACGCGGCCAGATAGGGATTCGGCATATCGGAAACAATAGAAATCCAATTGACTTAAAAAAAAAACTGTTATGAGATAACGGAGGCTTTGACAAATACTGCGTTTCCTCTGGAAATTGAATAGTTTATTGTTCTTTTGTATTTTCGTAAACGGTTACTTACGACATTTTCCTTACATTGTAATGTACTAACAGAATTTAAGGGATTTACACTAATAGCATTACTACTTAATGTATTGGCCTGAAAACGTTTATTTAAAAACATTATTTTCGGACTGGGGCCAGGTAATGTTTCCTGTTTTCTCCAAAACTATGGATCCTAATCGAACGGATTTTTGGACTATTAATAGTTGGATTAGATTTTAAATTTTCTTCGCTTTCTTGGCGTTGGTTTTCAATAAAGATTCATTATTATGATGGCAGATTTATTTTATTGTACATTGTTTGAATGCATCAGTTAATAAAGATAAAGCTTGAGGGACATAATGGTTGGCGCAATATTTGTCTTGTCAGTATTTGGTTGCGGCCATTGACATGTTCATTTAGCTAAAGTTACAGCTTTGATTCTTCGAGTTATGGACCAGCGGAAATATTATTAAAAACTTACTAAGGAAAATGGAACAATCCACAAGTAAAATGGTAAGTTTTTAGATTCTCACGGCCAAAAGCATTTTTGTTGTTTGTTTTTGGGGTGTTATGCCGTGTTGCGCTAACTCCTTCTTTAGCCGACGTTTCGGACAGCGTTGCAGTGTCCATCATCAGGGCAGATCCGGTAGATCCGAAGATGTGATGTGATCCGAAGTTAGCGCAACACGGCATAACACCCCAAAAACAAACAACAAAAAAACACAAGTAAAATAATCAACTTGGGGACTATAACAACTAGTAAGAAGATGCTTTTGATTTAGGTGCACGATTAAAATAATATATAATAACGATTAAAAATACACGGTGTCGAGAACTCGTAGTACAAACGGCAAACCGTTGAAACTACATTACATAATTACATTTGGAGTCGATTTTTTAGTATAATTTTTTTTGATTAGGAAATAAGTTTAGAAAAAAATTAAATGCTCAGATAAAATATAAGTTTTGGGTTCTCTGAATGAGGTAGATTCATCGGTTTCCCGCGTGTTCTGCGTGTTTTCTGATACCGTGTTTAATATTTATTTATTTGAAACACATAGGATTTCCTTGAAAGTATTATTGTAATTCACAATCAGGAATTGCACCCTTAGATAATTTCATCTTTGGATAACGTGTGCACATAAACCCCTCATACAGGTAGCTTTTGTACGTACTATGGTTAAATTACTAAAATTTCGAATCATACACGTTAACCATCGAGAAGAATCCTCAAGCCAGACATGATTCACATCTCCGTAGCACTCGACATTAACACTTTGTATTATGCCACGAATAACACTCATCTGTCAATTTGTGATTTGATTGCTTTTAAAATTATTATTTCCCAAGCAAATAATGTCGTACTAACAATTTTATAGCAAACCATAAAATATGAATGATACAATACAATAGTCAATCACCCCATAGCATTGGTTCGAGACCAACATTAATATGATATTCTTTTAAGAGTACATAAAGTACCTACAATTTTATAGCAAACCATAAAATATGAATGATACAATACAATAGTCAATCACCCCATAGCATTGGTTCGAGACCAACATTAATATGATATTCTTTTAAGAGTACATAAAGTACCTACAATTTTATAGCAAACCATAAAATATGAATGATACAATACAATAGTCAATCACCCCATAGCATTGGTTCGAGACCAACATTAATATGATATTCTTTTAAGAGTACATAAAGTACCTACAATTTTATAGCAAACCATAAAATATGAATGATACAATACAATAGTCAATCACCCCATAGCATTGGTTCGAGACCAACATTAATATGATATTCTTTTAAGAGTACATAAAGTACCTACGCCTTAACTTATCTCGTACTTCGGGTACCGCCGCCCCTTGGAACAATCTATTGGATAACCAACGCCTCTGCCGTAGGTCACTCCAAGTGGTTCGCTACGTTTGGTGACTTAGCAGGGGTGCCCGGCTTCGTGTTGCGTTTACATCCCTCTACTGTGTTGAGGGTCGGATTGGGAGAGACAGGTTGAAGGAGACCTTTGGACCTCTCCAGCCGGACTTTCTCGGTGGGAGAGCACTGCAGTGGGATTCATACAGATTCATACGTCCGTCACTCCTGGATACATTGACCCTCAGATTCCTACTCACCCTTTCTCTCCTTCTTTTCCTAAAAGGGACACCCCAAACAGCATCCCCGAAGATGACGTAGGCCCTGAGGAATTTTTTTCAGCAGGACCTTCTGTGTAGAGCTATTGCAGAAAAGGATGTTTTATTGTACCTTCAATGGGATCTACCCAGGGCAGGATATCAAATAAAGAGGCAATAAAATATATTTTTTTAACCTAATGACTACACAAGAGTTGAAACTGATCGAAACTAGTATAGTACTATAATGTCGAAGAATATTATTGAAACTCTTGGAATTAGAATACTGCAGGTGAGGGGAACGAGAAAAACTAAACTCAACATTTATCGGGCCTACCAAGCAACGTATCGATACGATTCTAATGTGGAATTTCATCTGGGCTGTATTGAAATTATATATTATACTATTTTCAAGATTTTAATTGCAATAATTGAAATTGCATTTCTTCAATGCTATTCGGGCATAGTATCCTATAAAGATGGTATTCAGGCCCTCCATCGATCGACAAAAATAGTGGTGTATCATGAAATGAGTCGAAAGCTGCCGTCTTTATGAAAAAAATGTTACGTACAAAAGTTCCAACTTCCCGGAATCGGCAACTAAACTTTAGAATCCCCAATTGGAAAAAGTTGCAAGGCTGATCCAAATTATACCTGTGACAGACCACGCTATAAACGCGCAATATGCTCGTGGCTTGGCCTATTTCAGCATATCGCGCGGCAAACATTGCCATTGGTAGTGTATGGTAAGCCATTTGCTGAAATAGGCCAAGCCATGATGCATATAGCGTAAAATGTCGTCTACCTCAGGGAGGAAGAGTAGAGAAAGTAACCTTTTTCAAAATGTTAGCTTCTTACTCAAGCGATCTTGAATGGAGTATTTGAGCATTTTCGTCAAAGTTTGTTCATGTTTTTATAATTTTTACGCATTTCGTTTTCGTTGCTTTTTTATATTTCCCTTATAAGTTTCCACCAATACCAGATTACTAGAAGTCGGTTTTTGAATTCTGAGACTAACTACCATATTAATATGTACGAGTATCAACAAAAATCGCCGATTGGTTACAAACTACTGTCGTTGATCGACGGCACTGACTTGATCACATGACTCTTGTACTCTAATCGGCCTTCTGGAGAATATATATGACGTGTACTTGAATGAAATAAGATGGCACTATTATTTTTCATTGCTCAGAAAACTAATGCACGTTAATAATAATGCCCAGTCAGTAAACATCGTTAATTTACCACATTATATATACAAAAGATTGTTGCTGGGGCAGTTTAGTTATGTATAAAAATAAAACTCTGTAATACTAACTGAATTCTATATAATTTTACAAACTATTAATTTGTAAAATCTCCTGAAAAGTGCGTTAATAAATAAATACTTGCATATGGTCACGCAATGGAAGTAATACCGTTTCTTTTTCAAAACATGATTTTTTCAATTTTGGTCTAAATTTACATGAAACTGAATATTTTCCAAAAATATGTTATTAAGTTATTTAATCTCAAATACCTAATTCATTCATAACGAGAAATCAGATTTTGTTTAATTGAATGTTGAATGAATAGACAAGACATGATAAAAACACACTACCCTTTGATCTAAATAATTGAATGTTGTTTTTATTTTTTTATATATACAATAATATTATTATTGGGTTTATAAAAACAGTTTATTTTTAAACAAGTTCTGCTGTGTAATTATTATTACGCGTGACAGCTGTTTCGCCCTCTAAAGGCATTATCAAACTGTTTAGAGGGGCCTTTAGAGGGCGAAACAGCTGTCACGCGTAATAATAATTACACAGCAGAACTTGTTTAAAAATAAACTGTTTTTATAAACCCAATAATAATATTATTGTATATATAAAAAAATAAAAATAAAATGGAGTTCTACAAATTAAACTTAATAACAATAAATAAATTGAATGTTGAATGAATAGACAAAACATGATAAAAACACACTACCCTTTGATCTAAATAATTGAATGTTGAATTAATAGACAAGAAATAATAAAAACACACTACCCTTTGATCTAAATAATTGAATGTTGAATGAATAGACAAGACATGATAAAAACACACTACCCTTTGATCTAAATAATTGAATGTTGAATGAATAGACAAGACATGATAAAAACACACTACTCTTTGATCTAAATAATTGAATGTTGAATGAATAGACAAGACATAATAAAAACACACTACTCTTTGATCTAAATAATTGAATGTTGAATGAATAGACAAGACATGATAAAAACACACTACCCTTTGATCTAAATAATTGAATGTTGAATAAATAGACAAGACATGATAAAAACACACTACCCTTTGATCTAAATAATTGATTAATAATAAAATGTACAAGTTTGACAGTTGTATTTAACTGACTAAATATATAAAATTACTAAATTTGCATTTTAAAAATATACAACTTTTCAATATTCTGTAACACGTAACAATGAACAAACCAATCAATCGTGGGACATGACAAACACGCAATGTACAAACTTTGGCGAAAATACTAATTTTCCACTATGAACCGAGATGAGTGAAACATCTAATCGAATACAACCATGTTGTGTTTTCAACGGGTGACCTGTTTCCAGAACCTACATATAATTCTAAATAAGAACCTGTACCACAGTTATAATTGATGGAACCATTAGTACACGTAAAGTATTCATAAGGTTATAATATACATATTTTAGGATAAGACAAGTATTTAACGAAAGCCCACTTGATAGCCGGGTAGGAGGAGAGGAGAGGTACCTACAGGTAACTGGGAACTGTGATCTTAGATCGGCGCTATACATTCAACCCAACGGACATCTCACATCACTCAGCCGAGTCGCAGATTGCATTTGGACCGAATCTGTGAATGGAGGCTGTGTGGATGTGAGGCGGTGTGCCTGTGATTATTATTGTCAAGTTGTCGCTGAGATGCATGGACCCCATCCGTCTTCTGCGATAAAGGCCGGTGTCCGCAATCAACGCGAGTTATGTTTGTGTAGATGAGATCACTATTGCAATCGTTGAAAGGTTGACATCTGTGGGAACATTGTGCTTTTACGGTACCTATTTCTATTGAAGCTGCTCCTAAAAACTAACGCTTAAATAAATCCCTTCTGCGTTGATTCAGCGTCACAGAATTACGGTTACATGGTATATTCAAATAAAGTAGTGTAATTTTTTTTTTAATTCAAATTACATTTACGATTCGTTGTTATGATTGACTTGACCGTGCCATACATTCCTGGGGTGACTTTCCTTAGTTTAGATAACAATTACCGATAGTTGTTATAAGTTCTAATGGATGTTCAAAAGTCTGAAATAAATCTAAGGTTAGATATTATTGTAACATCACGTTCTTACGACTTTATTACGGTTGTGAGGATTGGGATTAATAAAGATAAAGACTTAACAAAACACAACTCAGGCGACTAAAATGGGATGGCACAGCTTACTAACAAATCACAACTCATACGACTCTAAACTCTAATAGTTTACTAACAAAGGGAAAGGGTTCAGAGTGAGGGGTATCTTTCAAATCTATTTTCAATGCAAAAACTGAAACTGGATCATATTATTTTATATTTAATATCATTTTGTGCCACCAGATATCTTCCACGCGGTTAAACTTATCGTTCCTAAACTTCCTTGGAAAATGCTTAAACCCTCCTTTAGCAGTATAGAAGTTAGCGAGGGTTATTTCGGTGATGAAAAGCGATGACTGACGAAACTAAACTGTGACACGGAACATCCCACTGAAAGAGAAAAAAATGTATAAACGGACGGCGGAAAATTCCAGGACTAACGCGACAAGAAATTATACTACGCCTACAAGAACATCGCAAGAACTGGAAAGAGTGAATTCTGTAGAATATTATATCATATAACATGATCGAAATTAATTAAATGCAATTCTACTAGTCACTGTGAAAATCAGTTTTTAGGCAATGGAGCCAGAAATATAATCAATTTCATGATTCATTAAATTTCATATAAAATACATGGGGGCATATTCAGTAACGTACAGATTAATCGTTTGTATAAAATATATATTTAAAATTAAACATTTACGAATGGGTAAATGTAGGTACTTTTGTAATACTTTGATATTGATCGTGATAGAATCTGTTAACGGAAGAGAGTAATGCATATTCATTACAGAGATTTCATAGCTTTGATTTTTAAATCTCTATGAATTGCACAACCAATTCACTGTTTACTTTCATTTGTGAATTGTAAGCAGATTAGAAACTGACAATTTTGAGTACAACATGGATAGTAAAAATATTTATGATGTTACGTTTTCTTACGTAAAAAAATACAAAAAGGTGACTAATGGTATTATATTTGCTGCCAGATGATTCCAGATGTAATCTCAGATAACAGGTGAGCGCTTCAAAGAAGTGCAATCCAACGCAGAGAAAAGTGAGTGTTGCTAATTTATTAAGAATCTCTTCAAATCATTGGTAATTCGGTAAAAAACGAGATTGCAAGAGGTTTCATGATAAACTTTTAGTAAATTCCTAATATATCGGGACACGTGTTCATGCAACTGCATTGCCTTGATAATATAAAATGAAGAAATGAAACCTTTCGATTCAATCGTTAAGTCTGACGGCCGGCATAGTCCAGTGGTAACGCATTGGACTGCCATTCCGAAGGTCGCGGGTTCGAACCCGGAGTGCGCAAATAAATTTTATTTGATTAATTTGTGTTATTTCACAATTAATTAATCAAAATAATATATAGTATATTTGCGGCACGTTCCAGAGTGGAAGATACTACCAGTATCGCCCTGGTGTAAGACCACCATTCAGAATTGAAACGTTGCTCCAAATGGCTTTAGCCGTGTTTAGTGACTAGATCTGAATAGCCAGGTACTTCCCCACCTTCCTCTTTCCCTTCCCCACTTACCTTCAGCCTCACAACATCCCCCAATTGGGGATGCCATAGTCTCACTGGCTCCAGACGGGAGCAGTTGGGACTCTTGTGAGGTATTCACTATAAAAAAAAAAAAGTGCCTGCAATCCCGTTTTTAACTGTATTAGGTATAATTTGAAGGTGCATCATAAGGTAAAGAACAACCTTTTGAAGAACTATTCTTTGAAATTTTTTTTTAATAAACCGTTATACCTGTATTGTCGAATTTCATCTTGGTTATTTCCTCTGAATGCAGAATAACAGAGGATGTGTCCTAATAATACAGTGAGAGAAAATAAATAAATTACCGTCGCATCGCATAGTAGCTAGTAGCACTCTTCTATTGCCATCGCGCATCCCTTGTTAGACAGAAACTAGAACAGTTCATCGCCTACTTTCTTTTTAAAAAACTACATTGTCAAATTTCAATCGTCTGTCCAGTATTACGTGTGACGCCATTGTTGATAGTCCATTCCTTTTGAACTGTCAGTCAGCTAACTATAAAAGTATTAGCTTAAAAACAATATAGAGTTTATTAAATAAAATTAAAGATGCCGCTTATATGTTGCAGCCAAGGAGCATAAAAGTGTTTTTTTAATTAAAACAACAACAAAAAAACAGCAACTATATCATAGCACAGGTAAGTGGAAATTTTATTTTTTATGACAATAAACCAGGCCAAATTTTATATTTCTTCAAATTATGTTTCCACCTTTTTTAAAATTGATTATTATTTCCTTAATATTTACTACAGAGCTACTACAGTCCAAGTCAAGTACAAGTACAGTACAAGTCCTAGGCTTGCCAGAAACATTATTATACTTAAACCTTTGGGGTAAGTTGTTCGCTTTTGGGGACCAAAATAGTAGAAGTTAACCACAGAAGAATTTAAATTTGCACCTTTACGAAAGCTTTGTTATCCTTTATGCAATGCATAAAACCTTGTCTTATAAACGTTAGTTTATCATTAAAAAAATAATAATATTTGACAAGTCAAAAATATTTCACCAATAAATGAAGATATCATATGTCTCGACGCCATCTAATGAGAAATTTAGCACTAACAAAGCCTTTCCTACAAAAATAAAGTTGGTTGTTTACAGGTGAAAAAATATAATAAGCAGTAATTGTTGATTTAGGTACTAGTACATATTGAATCATTTGGCGGGTTGGAAATAAGCCGACATAGCTCAGTGGATACAGAGCACCTGACCGGACACCAGAAGGCACGGGTTCAATTCCCGTTGGCGGCATTTATTTTTACTCGGGAGATATTTTCAATTTTTTTTTTTTTTTTTTTTTTATTTCCTTTATTTTTTCCCAATTTATATATTTCACATTACAAGTTTTATAATAATAGGAAAGGGAACCCACTAAGGCGCAGCCTGTGCGTGGGTAATATAAGTTAATACATTAGATTTTTGTACCTAAAAATATATAACAATAAAAATAAAATAAAAAACAGTAAGCATAATAAAGAAAAACTAAAGTCTAAAAGATTGTGCAAGAGGTGCATATTAAAAATAAATCAAAGTAAAAATAAAGATTCTAAGATAATATATATGAATTAAAAGAACACAAAATAAAATAATAATAACTATACAGAAACAAAATAGAAAAAAGTAAAAATTAAATGAATAATGCTTCAACATTTGCATTGTACAGCCACAACTTTAATTTTTTTTGGTATTGCGCTAGTTTAGTAGTTACTTGAATTTTTTTTGGTAGTAGATTAAAAGTGCGAGGTCCAATAAAGCTACTGTGAGTTTGCATTAGTTTGGTATTGGTTTGTGGGGTATAAAATACATGATTTCTTCTAAAGTTGATTTTGGGTTCATATTTTTGAAATTTATTTTGGTTTTTCATGACATATTTCAGGCTTTGAAGTAAAAATAGTTTACGGAGATTGAATAGTTGAGATTCCTTGTACAATTGATCAGTCGAAAATGTCCTCTTTTTATTATATATAACCTTGATAATATGATTTTGTACTATTTGTAGTGGTTTTATAAATGTATCTAGTACGCCACCCCATCCTAATATACCGTACATAATTGAGGATTGCACTAGAGAAAAATAAATCATTTTCAATTTGTCAACATTGAGTACTTCCTTAAGTCTATAAAATATGTACGTCAGATATCTTAATTTAGAAACAGTGTTATTAATTTGTGGTTGCCAGTTTAAATTTGTGTCAATATATATACCCAAATATTTGATCTTTTCAATTTTTCCAATTTCAAAGCAAGAGGTGCATTTTACTTTATTACAGTTAGCATTATGTAGTCTAATTTTAAGGTTATTGGGAGGTTTGTTTTTACTGTTTTTATAAAAAGTTAGGTAAAATGTTTTATTATAGTTTAAGAAAAGTCTATTACAAGTTAGCCATGATACGACATATGAAATACATTTTGTTGCATTTAAAAAAGTTTCAGGCCATGATTTTCCATTTACTATTATTGCTGTATCATCAGCGTAAGATACAATTTTACCAGGGATTACAACATTACATAAATCATTAATATATATTAGAAACAGAATTGGGCCAAGCACAGTCCCCTGTGGTACTCCATTTTTTATCACTGTTTCTGTGCTATAAAAGTTCCCTATTTTTGTTTTTTGTAATCTGTCTTTGAGATAGTGAGTGAGAATTTTTAGTGCATCTTTTTTGAAACCTATTTGATTAATTTTGTTTATGAGTAGATTGTGATTTACAGTATCAAACGCTTTTCTTAAGTCTAAAAATATAGCTAGACTTTTTTTATTTTGATCAACAGATGTGTATAAATTTTTTGTCAGATCGAATATTGCATCTTCAGTGCTTAATTTACTTCTGAAGCCATATTGATTTTCGGACAGAATATTGTTTTGTTCTAGGTATTTCATAACTCTGTTTTTGATACATTTTTCAAATATTTTTGAAAGGTTTGAAACTAAGGAGATAGGTCTGTAATTGTCTAATATGTGCGTGTCACCCGATTTGTGAATTGGTATTATAGTGGAGATTTTAAATTGTTCTGGGAAATACCCTTCTTTTAGGGATATATTATAAATATGTTGCAAAGGAGTTAAAATATATTGTTTTATTTTTTTTAGTGTATTACCTGATAAATTATCAATTCCTGAAGAATTAGTTGGTTTTAGGCTGTCAATGTGTTTTTCAATTTCATTAGTTGTGATAGGTGTAAAATAATCTAATGAGTTAATTGAATTGTTTGTTGGTACCAAAAGCAGAGATGAGTCAACGGGCGCTGTATTAGCAATCTTACTGGATGATTCAAGTACTTGGTCTACTACATTTGTGAAGAAGTTGTTAAAGTTATTTGCAATGTCAGATTTGTCAGTTATAATATTGTTATTTATTTTAATCTCCTTAACCTCTGTTGATGCTATTCTTTTTTTATTCGTTATTTCGTTAATAATATTCCACGTTTTTTTGGTATCATTATTTGCATTATCAATTTGTTCACCATAGTATTTTTTTTTACAACTTCTTATTAACCTATTTAGTAAATTTCTATACAGTAAATATCTTGTTTTCATGAAGGACATTGTTCTGACATTGTTTTTTTGACAGGCTCTTTGATAATTTATCATCTCTCTGTATAGTTTATCTCTTTGCTTAATGGAGACTATTATTCCTACAGTTATCCAAGGTTTAATTTTTTTATATTTTCTCTTAGATATAACAATTTTATTTGTACTTTTTGAAATATATTCTTGGAGAGTTTTATAAAACGATTCTAATGCTGAATATGGGTTTGAAGTTGATAGAATTTGATCCCAATTTTCCAAAAGAAGTAGATTATTTAATGTGAGGTAATTAATATTATTTTTTTCAACTGTTTCACATTTTTCTTTTGAATTTGCAGTTAAGATGTTGTGTCCGTAAAATGTTGGGTAATGATCAGTAATGTTTGTTAATAGAGTTGAAGATGTTGTTTTAAAGTGTTTGTGTGATTTAACAAATATGTGATCTAGAATCGTGGAGTTATTCAGATTTTCTCTAGTTGGTGAGTTTATGTAAGACTGATATCCAGCACACGACAAACAATCTAAGTACTCATTAATACAGTTTGTTCTTTTGTTATTTTCATTTATATTTATATTGATATCACCTGTTAATATTGCAAAGTTGAAATTATTTTTGTTAGTCATTTTTAAAAGCGAATTAAGTTCGTTAGTGAAGAGAGATTCATTTAGTGAAGGTGATCTATAGATAGCTATTAGCAGATAATTATAATTGTTATGGTTAAATGTTAATTTAATAGCATTTGCTGTTTTAAAATCTAAAATCTCGAAAGCAGTTTTCATGAGACAGTTATTCATAAATACCGTGACTCCATCGTGTCCAGTATGTTTGCATTTAGATGAAATGGTTATATATCCTGGCAGGTTATAGGGTATTACCTCTTTCATCTGTGTCTCTGTTAATATAATTATACTAGGAGAAAAATCTAGACTTCCGATTAGGACACAGAGTTCATCAAAGTGCTTTCTTAAACTCCGTATGTTCATATTTAGAACTGAAAAATTAACATTTTTAAAATGATTATTTAGTTCACTTGTGTTTTTACATATAAAGTTTTCATGCAAAAAATTTTCATCAGACATTTTGAACAATGATGAAGTATTTATACATGTATTATGGTCACTTGTTTATTTATTCGGAGGGAATGTCTTCCGGCTGCCTTATGTGGATGATTGGGGCTAATTCATCTTTTCTCATCATTATGTTACCATTTTTTGCCCAGATAAACTTGTAGCCTAGTCTTGATGATTTCGCCAGGAATAGGAGGTGTTTATTATTTTGTGACAATTGTTCATTAATGTAAACAATGTTTTTATAATCTTCAGAAAAATTTATATTTTTTGGGTACAAAGTACCATATTTTCTTTTCTGGGTTATAATATTGTCCTTACTTTCTTTGTTTTGAAAAGAAACTACTATCCCTGGATTTTTACTTAATGGGTTTCTGTTTTTAATTCTATATGCGTTTGTTATTTTAGGTAATTCAGTTTCGCATTTTATTGTTTCCAATATATTGTGAACTATTTTAGGTAAGTTTTCATTCTCTTTGAAAGGAACACCTTGTATTTCAATATTATTTTGTTTTTGAAATTGTTCCATTTTGTTCAATTGCATTTTGATTTCCTTATTATCTGATTGTAATTGTTTAATTAAATTATCTTTGATTTTATTTTTTTCTTCGTATTCGTCAATTTTATTACAACAGAATTCCACAGACTTTTTAAGTTCTCTGAGTTCATTTTTCAGTTGTTCGTTAAAAGATTTCATTAACTGTTCTGATAAGTCCTCAAATTTTTTTTCCATAAATTTCATCATTTTGTTAGTGTGATAGTCTTCTTCCGAATCGCTAGATGGCGCCTTTTTTGAGGTTTTCTTTTGCCTGTTCATTTTAATGTGTTTTTGGTGTATTGCACCTAGATGGCGTTGTAATTTATGTAGAAGGTTGGTGTACTAAATCGACTTATTTTAAAATAAAAAAAGCCGTTAGGCGATGGCAGGGAGCGAACTCTGTACCCTTGGGACTGCGCTTGAAGCAAGTGACGTTTGCCGCTCTAAACCGCTTAGCCACCACCGGTATAGCGAGAGCTGCGATTATACTGTTATATTAGTGCTGTGAGTCTTAGAGATGTTAGGTATTCTGATTTTGAGTGGTTATTACAGGCAACAACACTGTACAAGCTCACTTCACAGATTTTAAAATCACTTAAAAATGTATATAACGATGCCGTTATTATTTAAATAAAGTAAAGAAGTTCACTATTGTTACACAGTTATGCGATTATCAATGTCTTTTTTATTAAATTCGATGTATAAAGTATTAATTTTGAATATTATTTGCAGAGCGATTTTTGGCGTGCACACTGTGGGTATTAGGTACCTATGCTTTGTTTAGGTAATTTGTATTGGTATTTCGGATGACTAATTGCTTATAATTATTTGTTATCCATTTTAGAGATTTGCTAGGGCAAATACAACCGTAGGTCTGTCTAATACACTCGGGCCGCGCTTCGCATATTTTGGTGCGCGGCTTCTTCACTTACGTCGCGTCGGTAAGATTCCATTCCGACTTCATTTTATTGTATTGTGTCGTCTAAAGCAGTTTAATAAATGTGTTATGGTTTAACATTCTTCCTCCTCGTCTCTCCTTTACTTCCTTTACTCTCTAATGATTTACTGTATTTGATTATGCAATAATTCCACACTTTCACGGCACTTCTTAGTTTTTAAAAAGGGAGAAAATATATTTTACATAATACAAATTCAACCAAGTTTGTTGAGAAAAGTCATCAAATCAATGATACCTTTTCCATTATATGTAGATAATTACCTGTATATTTCTACCTGAGAACTGATCTAGTATTATCTAACTCAATGTGTCCACGGCTAATTTTCCGGAACTGTTGTTTTGCCATAATTCCATATACATAGTTGAACAGAAAATTAATTGCCTTTTGATGCAAAGCAGCGCAAGTTTTACATGGTTTGTTTTGCATTTCACGTGTGGTGGGTAGATATCACAGTAATAAGAGAGCAGAAGCCATTCACAAGCGCACTGAAAAATAGTTTAAAACATCCATAATTCAATCTACATTTTGGTAGCCGATAGGTGTAATACGATTACACGTTTTAAGATTACGCACTACTGTGGGACATGAGCGAGCCAACCATAGAAAATTTGAGAGCGTATGCAGCACTTAAAACAACTTGACGTGATCAGAAAGCAAACTTAATTACTCTCCGGCACTCTAACCTACATTATATTTATGAAGGGCGTTCTTTTGCTTTTAACTTCATCATTATTTCCTTTGAAATTTACCAACCAAAGTAACGGTAACATTTATGCCCAAAGTAAATCTAGGTCTCAAACTGCAGATAGAAGCCAATAGAGCTAGCGTAGTTTCTTAAATGACCAACTGCTGACCTTAAGTTCTTAACTGTAGGTAGGTATAGATAGATAGATCTAAAATAAGTACGACTTCTAGGCTATAGCCCCGAAACACCTTACCAACCTGCTGAACTCTATCTAATCTAAAGCTAGAGTGTACCGTTTGATTCAAAATCCGTTGTTAACAGATCGATTGATATCTCTAAAGTACTATACGGAATACATATTTTAGCGAATGGGGCCTGTTTTACGGGAATTACTGGGAATAAAGGCACCAACCTACGAGACATTGGTGAAAATGAGTGAAATACTGACATGTAAAACGTTGCTAGCATTTGTCTTCCCCTTTGATTTCATCAGTGGCAGGCATCGTACAACAATATCTATAGCGATGGCCATATACTTTTCCCTGTCTTTACAACGTACTGTTCTTACGTAGGAGCTCCTATGAGGTGTCAAATAAAAATATGCCTACATGGAAATACTGACCACAAAAAAGTGACCACACAAATTCTGGATGCATTTGAGATGTGGATAACAGTCGAATTATAAATAAAGTGACCACACAAATTCTGGATGCATTATTTTTTTATTTTTTATTTTCTAGATTCTTATATTCCATGAAGTGGTGAATCATTTAAATTTACTGAATTTAAAGTTAATGTTCTTTATACAAATAGAACGGCGTCATATGCGCCTCACAATTTTTACCTCATATGGGTTTATTCAAATATTACCTGGCTTTTATAGACTTAGAGGCCTTGTATTTTCTCGGTAGGGAAAAAATTTGTTACCTAAAAACCCTACTAAAATTGCATGTTTTCATCCAGCATCAGCACCACCAGCGACCGACAGCGGCCATATACTACATACGTGTCTGTTTGTGTTGTGTTGGGAATGGGGGGAGGAAATTTCGGCTGCGCCCTATTGTTGGGGTCCTTCCGCATTTGCCGTTGGGAGTAAGGAAAATCGCAGAAAACCTTACCCGGAAGGAGCGGCCGAACGTCAACTTGAAACGTATGCGGCCTTCAGTAACATCGGTATATGATGTCCTGCATTTTTGAGATGTGTGTGTGTGTGTCTGTTTTTATGTTAATATATACTTATGGGAGGATAGAAAATAAACATACATATACATACAAATTATAAAAATATTATATAAATATATAAATAGATATATAAACATTATATATTTAGGAGGAAAGTCGGGAGTTTAGGAAATACCTACTGCTCGCTATTCGTCCGCGTCTGATTCTGGTATGTACCATATGTGGTCATGGTCCATGAGGATGTGTTTAGGTAGTCTGTGTGTGTATTTGAATGTCAGGTCGCTCGGAGCGTTGTATTGTCCTATGTCTCGTATGAGTGGATTTTTACTAAGTGTGAGTGATTTGTAAAAGCGTGTAGTGAGTCTGTGTGTGAATTCGAATAGAGTTGGAATTTGTTCTCGTTCGTGTAATCTCTTCAAGTTTGTTCTGAGTCTCGTGTTGTATGTGATTTTAATGCAGAGATTTTGAAGTGTCTGTAGTTTCTTGTGGTCTGTGTGTGAGATGCTGCTCCATACGGGAATCGCATACGAGAGTACCGGACGAATGAGCGAGTAGTAGACGAGGAGTTTGGTTTTGGGAAGTAGCGGACTCCGTCTATTGAAAATTGGCTTCATCATGCCGATCGCTTTTCGCGTGCGCGCGTGCATCTTTGCTTGGTGAGATTTCCAGTTGAGGCGGGAGTCCATGGTCAGGCCGAGATATGTAACTTCATCTTTCCATTCAATGCTGTGTCCTCCCATTTCGATGTTGAAGTCAGGTGTTCTATTTATACGTTTTCTCGTGAACATGATGGCTTCGGTTTTCGCCTCGTTCAGTTTCAGGCGCCATTTCTTGTAGTACTCTACGAGCGCGTCGAGCGCCCTCTGTAGGTAAATTGCGGCCATGTTCGCTTTCAGCGAGGAAACGTATAGTTTGACGTCATCTGCGTAGATAGACAGATTGCATCTCTCGTCTCGGGGGATGTCGTAGGTGAACAGAATGAAGAGAAATGGTCCCAGTAAACTTCCTTGCGGCACGCCTTTTGGAATCTCACGCATTGAAGATAACACGTTCCTTATGAACACTCTGAACGATCTATTCTTTAGGTATTCCTGTATCAGCCTCGTTAGGTATATGGGCGTGTTAGTGCGGTGCAACTTATGCACGAGCCCGTCTATCCATACGGTGTCGAATGCCTTCTCTAGGTCGATGAGCGCAGCAGCGGTGAAGCGATGTTCGTTAAATTTTCTTGCGATGTATTCCGCTACTCTGGTGAGTTGATGGGTCGTGGAGTGCTTCTTTCTGAAGCCGAACTGCTCGTCTGGCAAAGTCTTGTGTTCGTCGTGGTGTGGGACAAGCCTGTTTAGTATAATTTGTTCAAATACCTTGCTCAACGTAGATAGTAGGCTAATCGGCCGGTAACTTGTCGGCTGCGTTCTATCTTTATTCGGCTTTGCGAATGGCAGCACGGTCGCCGATTTCCAAATCTGGGGAAAATGCCCAGTCATGAGGCAGGCATGGAACAATTTTGTAGTGTAGATGATGGCTTTTTGAGGGAGATGTTTGAGTAAAATGTTGTGAATTTGATCGCTTCCCGGCGCCTTGTTCGTTCTGAGTCGCTTGATTGTGACCGCAATCTCGCTCGGCGTTGTGAAATGAATATCTTCAGCGTTTGTCTGCTCTGCTTCGTTCAAATCTCGTAGAGAGTCAGCTACGATCCGGTCCGTAGCCGGGTCGGAAAGGCCGTCTGTAGCGGCGTAGGCTCTCTCGAAGCCGTCGGCGAGTGTGTCAGCTTTTTCTTGTAGCGACAAAGCCGTCCCGGGGCCGTTCAATTTCTGTAGCGGGGGGATTGTGAAATCTTTATGTCTCAGCGCGCTAGCCATTTTCCATAATGAATTATCCTTCGGCGTGAGCGACGCGACTTTTTTGTCCCAAAGTTCGCGCTTGCGTTCTGCGATTTCGGTCTTGATTTCCCTCTGCAGGCTGTTGTACGCTGTCTTGAAGTATTCGTCACGCGTGCGGTGGTACATGCGTCGCAGGCGATTTTTGTCCTTGATGAGCGATAAAACGTGCTCGGGAAGCTTGATCGTGTATGAATGTACTTCTTTGAGAGGAATGTGTGTATCTTGTGCTGTTTGAAGAATCTCTGTGAGAGTGCTTGTAGCTGCGTCGATTTCTTGTGGCGAGCGCAGAGTTCCCGAAGTGAGATGAATTCGTTCGTTGACTTCCTTTTTAAATCCTTCCCAGTCCGCATCCTTATAATTGCGCTGTTTTCTGGGGGTCCTTGAAGTTGTGCCGCCTATAGTAAAGCACACGGGCAGGTGGTCCGAAGACAGCTCGTCTAATGTGCGCAGTGGAGATATTGTCTTAACATTTTTCTCGAGTACTATATCCAGTGTACTCGGATATCTAGAGCGTTGCGAGTAGTACGTAGGTCTGTCGGGCGCCATTATCGAATAGGTATTTGTCTGCATGTGTGTAAAGAGCGTATTTCCGTTCGCATTACCTCTGTAGTTATTCCAGTAGTTGTGTTTGGCGTTCAAATCGCCTCCCATCACAACGATTGGTCCCAGATTGAGCAATTTATTGAGATCTTCTCTCACTAGGTTACTTTGGGTGCAGTATACGGAGATGATGGTATGCGCTCTACCCTCTATGGTGACTTCGATAATCGTGGCTTCAGCGTGCTTCAACTTCGGAGTGGGAATTCTTGTGGACGTCATTGATTGTCGAACGAATATTGCGGTTCCTCCGCCTGATCTTCCCTGTCGGTCGTCTCGGTGAATCTCGAAACCTTGCACTCTCAGCGGTACGCTTGGATTCAAGTGGGATTCTGATAAGAGAATAATGTCGGTGTTTAATTCATTTGCCAAAGCGAGCAGTTCGTCTGTCTTGTTGCGCACGCTAAATGCGTTCCATACGAGGACTCTCACCTTCTCGGGATTAGACATCGAGGGTGGTCGTGAGGAGCTCCATCAGGACGACGAGCTTCTCTGCTCTTGATGTGCAGCGGGCGAGCTGCGATCGCATCCTCAGGAGGCCTTGGAGCAGGGCCATGATGTCCAGGTCGTCCTCTGTAGTGGTGGGCGCGCGCACGGGCTCCTGCTGTGAGCGGGGCTGGGGGCGGGGCTGTGGGGGCGGCGCGGTCTCGCGCTGCTCTTGGGCGGGGGCGGTGCCTCCGGCTACGTTGGCCCATGTGCGTCCATCCGTCCTCGGCTGAGGAGGTGGCCTGCTCGGGTTCTGTTCTGCCGGTGGGGGTTGGGGCCTTCTGGCAGGTCGCTGCTGTATTGAGGCGACGTACGCTACCCGCTTGGGGCAGCCTCTGTAGTTGGCGGGATGCGGGCCTGAGCAGTTACAGCATGCGGCGGGCTCGTCTCTCGTCTTCTTGGGGCATTCTGCCGAAGCATGCTCCAGTAAGCATTTTACACACCTTGCTGTGTGCGAACAGTTTCGGGACCCATGTCCGAAGTCTTGACATCTGTAGCACTGGGTGCCGTGCTGAAGGTGATTACTCCTGTGCTTCTGGAGTCGAATGCGGCAGTGGCACAGGTATTTGACGGCCGCGCGCAGCTGTCCCATGTTGACTTCCTTATTGAAGTGAGCTAAGTATATGGGATACTCATTTGAGGCAGTCATCTTGACCACCTTCACAGCTGGGAATCCTTGCGATTCCAGATCCGCCGCGATGTCTTGTACTTCTACTAGTGGCAGGCCCTTGATCACGGCCTTCTTCATTTTTTCGGCTTCGGCCGTGAATGTGTGGAAGCCGCGCGCCTCCGCTCGTAGTCCATTGGTGAGGGCGCGATGGTCCTCCATCGAGCGCACGAAGATGTTGGCCGTGCCGCCCCTGTTGTACCTAAAAGTAAAGAGCTTACCAGCCCCCAGATGTCCTTGTACCGCAGCTGTGATCTGCGCGTGTGTCATGTTCCCCAGGGTCATCACAACCGGGGGAACACGGTCTCTCCTTCCGGTACCTGCGGGGGAGAAAGAATTATTAGTATTGGCACGCTTATTACGCGGCGCGCCGGCGCCTTCGCTTACCTCGGGCAACTCTTCAAATCGGTTGCCACACTGGAGCGGTTGTGGTCCCCGTGGGGACATGGGCCTCTTTGCGGGGTTGGACGGCCTCGTCCAGCCTCCATCCTGGGGGGCAGCCGTCTCCATCGGCTGCTGGGGCCTCGGGGGCGCCACGTAGGCCGACGCTGGGCCTATCGGGGGGCGCCTGGGGGCAGGACTGGGTCCTGTTGCCCAGGAGGGGCCTGCTGCGGGCTCCGTCATCTCAGTTTCGTCGGGCGTGGTGGCAGTCGTGGTGGTGGATGGTCTCCGGGTCCTTGGGTCCTCGGAGCGGGGCTGTGGTGCGGGGATCGTAAGGCGCACGGTCCCGGTCTTCTTGCGAAGCGCAATTTGGTGAGCGCCGGGTGGTACCACGACCGGGGAGTCCTCGTGGTCAGCGGGGAGCATCCTCGTCGGGAACATCTTGACAGGCGGTAGTCGGTGCCTCCTCTTGAAGAGTGAGCACGTCTCTGGAGCTTGTGGGCGGTTTGCGGGGGCCAGCGTGAATCTGCGTAGTTTGAGTATAGCGCGAAGGTGTTGCCTTGATAAAGGCAGTTGGGTGGGCGCGAGCGCCTGCTCGGTGGGCCGGTGGTATCCCTCCGGCCGGCAAAAGTAGCGGGGCCTGGCTGATTACTCAAGCCAGACAAAAACGACTTCTGTGGTTATGTCGCAAACCACAAAAAACGACTTTTCTCTCTATCCTATCTGTGGCTCTATCTGTCTGTGGCTCATTTTGGATGCATTTGAGATGTGGATAACAGTCGAATTATAAAAAACCCCGTGCGGCACTCAGCACTGAGACTACTGCGCATGAAAAAGATCAGGAAGTCATAAAATTATAACACAGTGAATTTGGCAGTTTGAAAACGCTTAGTCCATATTATAATGAAGAGCGCAAATATACAACTGCTCATTCAAGGTCAGAATGGAGAAACAGAGTGCAGGCAGACCAAGAACGTCCTGGAGGAAGAATCTCTTACCGTTACGGTGCTTTAATTTATTGTTTTCAGTAATAATTTTATTCTTTCTAACCCCACAATTTTTCTCAGAAAAATTTTGTTCGGATTAATCAAAATGGGTGAAATTTAACGATTTTCTCGTCCACATTTGTTAGGTCAAGTCTTGGGTCAAGTATCACTAACATAGCAAACAAATGGTTCAAACATAGCATTCTACATTTCGATGTTTGATATATTATTATTATAATTTCTCAACCGTCCACGGTGCTTGCCCTAAGACAATGTTCCATTATGATTTTAACGGAAAAACGTTTATGAATAAAAGGCTTCCATGTTGCACAATTACCGAAACAAATTGAAATTTTATAAACAACGATTGTTGTCGCACACAAACTTGTGATGTAATGTTTCAAGTGGCTTTAGAACAATGACCAGAGATTCGCTGCTAAATTGACAATAGGATATACGCATACGCCATGAAAATGCTCAATTTGGCATACCTCTTTATATAGATAAAGTGTATACGAGACAAATGTACCTACATTTCATATTTGTTTTTTATTTCACTATTTTAACATTACATTTAGATACAGAAATCAGTCACTGCCCATCTCACTAGGTGTGAAACGCCTGTGTTGAGATGGCAATCTACAGGGTGGTTGCTAGCTTGGTTTTTGTTTACATGATATTCTTAAAGTGATTATACAATTCAAGTGTGAATATATACACAGAAGGCGTAAATAAAATGCTCAATTTGGCATACCTCTTTATATAGATAAAGTGTATACGAGACAAATGTACCTACATTTCATATTTGTTTTTTATTTCACTATTTTAACATTACATTTAGATACAGAAATCAGTCACTGCCCATCTCACTAGGTGTGAAACGCCTGTGTTGAGATGGCAATCTACAGGGTGGTTGCTAGCTTGGTTTTTGTTTACATGATATTCTTAAAGTGATTATACAATTCAAGTGTGAATATATACACAGAAGGCGTAAATAAAATGCTCAATTTGGCATACCTCTTTATATAGATAAAGTGTATACGAGACAAATGTACCTACATTTCATATTTGTTTTTTATTTCACTATTTTAACATTACATTTAGATACAGAAATCAGTCACTGCCCATCTCACTAGGTGTGAAACGCCTGTGTTGAGATGGCAATCTACAGGGTGGTTGCTAGCTTGGTTTTTGTTTACATGATATTCTTAAAGTGATTATACAATTCAAGTGTGAATATATACACAGAAGGCGTAAATAAAATGCTCAATTTGGCATACCTCTTTATATAGATAAAGTGTATACGAGACAAATGTACCTACATTTCATATTTGTTTTTTATTTCACTATTTTAACATTACATTTAGATACAGAAATCAGTCACTGCCCATCTCACTAGGTGTGAAACGCCTGTGTTGAGATGGCAATCTACAGGGTGGTTGCTAGCTTGGTTTTTGTTTACATGATATTCTTAAAGTGATTATACAATTCAAGTGTGAATATATACACAGAAGGCGTAAATAAAATGCTCAATTTGGCATACCTCTTTATATAGATAAAGTGTATACGAGACAAATGTACCTACATTTCATATTTGTTTTTTATTTCACTATTTTAACATTACATTTAGATACAGAAATCAGTCACTGCCCATCTCACTAGGTGTGAAACGCCTGTGTTGAGATGGCAATCTACAGGGTGGTTGCTAGCTTGGTTTTTGTTTACATGATATTCTTAAAGTGATTATACAATTCAAGTGTGAATATATACACAGAAGGCGTAAATAAAATGCTCAATTTGGCATACCTCTTTATATAGATAAAGTGTATACGAGACAAATGTACCTACATTTCATATTTGTTTTTTATTTCACTATTTTAACATTACATTTAGATACAGAAATCAGTCACTGCCCATCTCACTAGGTGTGAAACGCCTGTGTTGAGATGGCAATCTACAGGGTGGTTGCTAGCTTGGTTTTTGTTTACATGATATTCTTAAAGTGATTATACAATTCAAGTGTGAATATATACACAGAAGGCGTAAATAAAATGCTCAATTTGGCATACCTCTTTATATAGATAAAGTGTATACGAGACAAATGTACCTACATTTCATATTTGTTTTTTATTTCACTATTTTAACATTACATTTAGATACAGAAATCAGTCACTGCCCATCTCACTAGGTGTGAAACGCCTGTGTTGAGATGGCAATCTACAGGGTGGTTGCTAGCTTGGTTTTTGTTTACATGATATTCTTAAAGTGATTATACAATTCAAGTGTGAATATATACACAGAAGGCGTAAATAAAATGCTCAATTTGGCATACCTCTTTATATAGATAAAGTGTATACGAGACAAATGTACCTACATTTCATATTTGTTTTTTATTTCACTATTTTAACATTACATTTAGATACAGAAATCAGTCACTGCCCATCTCACTAGGTGTGAAACGCCTGTGTTGAGATGGCAATCTACAGGGTGGTTGCTAGCTTGGTTTTTGTTTACATGATATTCTTAAAGTGATTATACAATTCAAGTGTGAATATATACACAGAAGGCGTAAATAAAAATATGGTAATAAATACTTTTGATGGATATGTTTATTGGAGGTAATCAATGATTTAACTTTTAAAGGATGTTTTGGTTTGCGTATTTCTAATATCATATAAATATAATAGAATATGTATCAATATTAAAAGTCACACAGTAAATTTTAATTCCACCTTTAAACCATTTAAACCCTGGGTTGAATACAAAAGCCACGTTTATAATAATAATCCCTTCATCAGAATAGTTCTAACTAATATTTACATAATTCCAAGTAAGAGCTACAGATAAATATTCCTGCCAACATCCTACGAAGCCTGAAACCATAATATTCTTAGTGGTGGTCAAGAGGGATGCTACGCGCTACAAAGCAATAACAGGACAGAAGATAATACCCCGTAACAGATGTAATCTATTATACAATATATTTACGTGTAGTGCCTAGAATATAGTCCGGAGTGTGCGTACTTGCGAACCCTGTCCATACATTTGCAATGAACATAAAACATAGGAAGGAAAAAAGAGCTACGATGTAAATGTACATTGGTTATATCATTTTAGTTTCATCGTTTTTATTTTAGTGATTGACAATTTATTTCTAAATTTGTTCAGATAGGTACATCTAAAAAATGTGCTTTTTACCACATGTGGTAATAATGTTGAGCTTGTTCTGCTCACTGCCCGTCCTCTCACGGAGTCCTAATAATATCCACGTCAAACACTAATTCTTATAAATAATTATAAGCAATAATTATTTGCCTGTAAAAATAAATGCCGCCAACGGCATTGAACCCGTGCCTTCTGATGTCCGGTCAGGTGCTCTGAAACCACTGAGCTATGTCGGCTTATTTCCAACCCGCCAAATAATTCAATATGTACTAGTACCTCAATCAACAATTACTACTGTTTATTATATTTTTTCCACCTGTAAACATTTTAGTAGTTTCTGTAGGCATTTATTTTTATACGGGAGATATTTTCTTCTTGTATTGAATTTTCAGGCGACTAATTATTGCTTATAATTATTTATTATCCTTTATGCTATGCATAAAACCTTGTCTTATAAGCATTAGTTTATCATTAAAAAAATAACTGATTCTTATAAATGAAAGAATACACATAACACGAAAAAAACTAGAATTGACTAGTTCGAACCAAAACTATAATTAAAAACTTTATTTTAATTCATTAACTGTAATTTACTACTTCAAACAAAAACCTTAATATACTAATTCGAACACAAATTATAATTGACTAGTTCGAAATAAAAAAATCCTTTTATAAAATGTAGATTTTGCGGAACTAATGTTGTCTTCCTCTGCATTACGCTTTTCGTAGCTGCGCTCTTTAGGGGGTAGTAACCCCTAATTTACATGCAACGCAATATGAGGCTAATACATCTCCATGCATTACCATGATCATTCATTATTCCCCTCAAAGCTTTTATCTACTTTTCTGCATAATATTGTCATTTCTGTTCAGACATAGAATTTTCATAGTGGATTCATGGAGAACATACGAGCATTTGTCAAAAATGTGGAAATACTGCCATAATCTCAGAAATATCGCTTTTTCTTTTACGGTGGGAAAATGTCTTTCGTCTTCAGCGAAACTTTCTTACGGCCTTTTTTGCCATTTCCTCTGTCAAATCTCAAAGGTTTGGCGCTCGATCATAGCGCGATTTGTATTAACTCACCGCAGTCAGTAGACGGTAGATACTAGACACGGCAAGCGGCGCGATATGATATTCTGATAATATTATAATTTACGTGGGAACTTCCTGGAATGACGAACAATGCAAGTTACCCTTTTTAGTGATTTTAACCGATAATTTTGTGAAGTACCTAACTACTATGTACCTTGCTGATGGCGTGTGGTGAGAACGGGAAAAAAACCTAGTTGATTTAGGTAGGTGGGTACTACGTAACTAGCGCGGCGACCGATTATGTATTAAGCTCTTTAGTACGTAGACGATTGACAGAATTAGGCTCGTTACATTTTAGTTACACCGGTAATGAAACACTAAACTATGAGAATAATTATTGTTAGCCTGAAAGGAGCAAAAAAATATTTACGTTCGTTTATTTATACCCTTTGGAAAGTTTTTTTTAGCTACAACATTGGTAAAATTTGAATGATTCTTTTACCAGCAATATTCAAAGACGCGTGTGAAAACTAAGAAACCAGTAGAAGCTACTTCCTACTTGTATCTCATGTATGTCGAAGTTGTGTCTTTTCGTAAATAAATTATAAAAACTTTCTAATTTTCTTGATCTACTCATGAATGTACATATGCAGGTACGATTCTTTTTTATCAGTAGATGCGCCTTTCGAGCCCATTGGTATTCTTCCTTATAACTGCCACTGAACATAAATGGCCAACACTATAATGATGATTTGAACATTCCATAAGTGAACCTCTTTTAAATCTATTTAGAGAAGCAGGATCATTGATGACCAATGTTCACTCTCCCATTGACGTATATGAAGTTAAGGACACACTGGGCCACTTATACAACGTAGGCAATGCTTTAAGACATCTGGACAACTTACAATCAATACATTTTATATGAAAATAGATGCTTTAAAAAACACACATGTCCGATCAGCGGTGTCCAGATCGGCGTGGGTCGTTTGAAATAAAGATGGCGGTGGTGAAAGGCCTTCCAGCCAGTGTCGCCAATTCAGCTCCTTTAGAGCTAGATCTGGCTCTAAATCGACGTCGTCAGCTCCAAAAAAAGTCATTTAGCTTCTTAGCTCGTTTTTCAGATTTTTCAGCTCTTATTCACGTGAAATAATATTAAAAAAAATTATATTTGCAATAATATTCCAAAATAACGAGTACTTCCCAAAAAAAGAGATTCCCCGAACTCCTGCACAAGTAAACAGTTACTAAAAATAGCGCCGTATACACGCACACTTCGGAGCGACCGAGTCCAGAAGTAGTAGAAGTAGAAATAGTGAAAAATGTTTTACGGCTGAGACTCTACATAATCTCTACCAAAATACCGCTAACGAAGCTTATCTCGTGTATGTCCATTCGATATTGGAAGAAATGCAGGTACTGGTAAAAATATTCCAATCTAATAATATTGATTCGTGCAAATTGTTGACGGATCTAATGTTTGGCATAGAATCCCTGGGAAAAAGAATATTGATCCCTACACGTAAGATCAATATCTTTGAAACGGAAAACTTTCACGAATATTTGGATCCTCACCCCTACTTAGGTTACTTGGTAGAAAATAAAGTGAGAGGAATAAAAGAAACAGGAAGGTTCTCTGAAGATAACGAGAGAGAATTCAGAAGCAGGTGCACTCAGTTCGTTGTTTCACTGATTAAGCAACTTAAGCAAAGACTACCGGAAAATTATGAAGTTTTACGGAAAATAGATCAGTTGTCAGTTTCGAACACTTTAAAACAGCTGAAAGAAAACATCGCACCTCTGATGAACGGAATGGGCACTTCTGCAGAGATCATTGCAAAAGCCGAAGTCCAATGGTTCAAGATCTCTCTAATACCCTGGAGAAGCACATCAAGCACAGTCAAGTTTTGGGCTGAGGTTCTAAAGTATCGTGATGCCGCTGATGAAAATCCTTTCCACGAAATCAGCTCTTTCGCAGTTTCGGTACTTGCTCTGCCGTGGTCAAACGGAGAAGTGGAACGAGTTTTTTGCCAGTTAAATATAGTCAAAAATAAAACTAGAAATAGACTTGGCAATGACATGGTTAATTCGATTTTAACAATTCGATCGGGGCTCAGGCGACACAACAAATGTTGCGAGGATTATGAACTTCCCCAAGAAGTTAAAAAAAAATTGGAACAATGGCTGTATATGAAAAAAATCCTGATGAAGCCGGTCCTAGCAGTGCGATGGTACAGGAACTGGAACCGGATGACTGCTTAGATTTTTTAGAGGACTAGTCGCTGCCTAACAAAAAAAAAAAAAAAAACAATAAAAATATCCTGAAGACTTCGATATTATCAAAAATAATTGTGTTTTGAAAATTATAAAAACAAACAAGTGTATTGTTGAGTGTTTGTTATGAGTTGTTCAAAAGCAGCCAACAAGAAGGACAAAAGGTAAGTTTTTTTTTTGTCAAAAATTCTGCAGTCCGCCCCCGAATTTTTCTTCTCTGAAATTCTCTAACAACCCCCCCCCCATGCTTTATGTCACTTTCAAAATTTTAGCTCCTTTTTGGCTCTTTTTTAGGTTTCGCCTAGCTCTACTTTAAAATTCGAGTTGGCAACACTGCTTCCAGCGAGTTGATGTGACGATCAAGGTTACGTTTGTTTTGACGTTTGGCGATTATTGACATTTATTGCTCGTTTTATCATTAAACTGGTATATGCACAGCTTATTAGCTGTAAAGCGTTACCAAGTAATTTATAAAGTAAACTCCATTGAATATCGCGATACTACGATTCAAATCTTTGTCTCGTGCATGGCACAGATGAACAATGAACATGTCGGCCTTGAAACGTAATATTGCATACGTTGGGTACGTGGGCGCAGTGTGTCATACCTTAATCCTCCTATAATTTTTTTGCACAACCGTATGTGTACTACATTGTCACCATCTTTTTACTTTATTGGCTTGATCAAAATAAAAGCGATTTTATTTTGAATTTTAATGACTGTTGTTATCCTGGACCATTTGAAGTGGACCCCACAAAGCACTACATTCTTAAAGGCCGACTTGGCGTGGCCCTGGCTGTAGCAAGGTCTGTGTAGAGGGAGTTGTAGGGAAGAAATAGAATAGCAGTTAAAATGATAGGCACGAGGCGGGGAGAACCATTATTATGTTGCATTACCTCTTATTTTGTTTACATTCCCTCGGCACAGTTCAGAGTCTAGAGTTACATGGGTGAATCCCTTAACCAGTGAGACGTCACCTTTTTCATGACTGTTGTTATCCTGGACCCTTTGAAGTGGACCCCACAAAGCACTACATTCTTAAAGGCCGACTTGGCGTGGCCCTGGCTGTAGCAAGGTCTGTGTAGAGGGAGTTGTAGGGAAGAAATAGAATAGCAGTTAAAATGATAGGCACGAGGCGGGGAGAACCATTATTATGTTGCATTACCTCTTATTTTGTTTACATTCCCTCGGCACAGTTCAGAGTCTAGAGTTACATGGGTGAATCCCTTAACCAGTGAGACGTCACCTTTTTCATGACTGTTGTTATCCTGGACCCTTTGAAGTGGACCCCACAAAGCACTACATTCTTAAAGGCCGACTTGGCGTGGCCCTGGCTGTAGCAAGGTCTGTGTAGAGGGAGTTGTAGGGAAGAAATAGAATAGCAGTTAAAATGATAGGCACGAGGCGGGGAGATTAGTATTATGTTGCATTACCTCTTATTTTGTTTACATTCCCTCGGCACAGTTCAGAGTCTAGAGTTACATGGGTGAATCCCTTAACCAGTGAGACGTCACCTTTTTCATGACTGTTGTTATCCTGGACCCTTTGAAGTGGACCCCACAAAGCACTACACTCTTAAAGGCCGACTTGGCGTGGCCCTGGCTGTAGCAAGGTCTGTGTAGAGGGAGTTGTAGGGAAGAAATAGAATAGCAGTTAAAATGATAGGCACGAGGCGGGGAGATTAGTATTATGTTGCATTACCTCTTATTTTGTTTACATTCCCTCGGCACAGTTCAGAGTCTAGAGTTACATGGGTGAATCCCTTAACCAGTGAGACGTCACCTTTTTCATGACTGTTGTTATCCTGGACCCTTTGAAGTGGACCCCACAAAGCACTACACTCTAAAGGCCGACTTGGCGTGGCCCTGGCTGTAGCAAGGTCTGTGTAGAGGGAGTTGTAGGGAAGAAATAGAATAGCAGTTAAAATGATAGGCACGAGGCGGGGAGATTAGTATTATGTTGCATTACCTCTTATTTTGTTTACATTCCCTCGGCACAGTTCAGAATCTAGAGTTACATGGGTGAATCCCTTAACCAGTGAGACGTCACCTTTATTTTTTAAAATATCGTTTAGAATTCACATGGAAAAAAAACACACACTTACTAACTACATGTACAAAGCTGTTTATAAGATATTATAATATCCATAGAATAATGAAAAGCACCATTCACAGGTCTGATAATTCTTTGCTTTAATTTAAGCTTTACTCTGGATTTATGCATTAAGTGTTGGGAAGGCCCAAAAAAAAAATTGAACGTGCCTAATTACGGTGGCAATCAAAATCCACAAAAACTCATAAATAATAGGGACGAAGCGACGGGGACTTAATAGTTCTCGGTATTCGGTATTAGACGGCTACACCAAAACTAAACGCAGAAAACCACAAAAAGGATTAATGCTTGCAACACGTTATCACTTCTACAGACATAAACACACACTTCACCACAATATACACATATGCCCTGATGATGGACACTATAAAACTGTCCTAAACGTTGGCTAAGGAAAGAGGAAACGCAACACGGCATAATAAACCAAAAATTTCCCATGGTATGTAATAAATTTAATAATGAACAATATTTCAGAACACCTTCGTAACCTTCACTGGCTCAAGTGCCCTGAAAGAATCCAGTACAAACTGTGCTGGATGGTGTTTAAATCCATCAATGAAATGGCCCCACCCTACATCTCTGAACTATGCGTCTTATAAATAGTTAAGTAATAACATAGATCACTGTAGAGATGTATTATAAGTTTGTACAGCGCCCTTGAGGTGATTTTGCACAAAAACGGCGCTATACAAGTCATCCAATTATTATTATTTTACCATTTAAAAAAAAACTTTTCCGATACTTCAGTTATCCCCACAGCGCGCACCGCCCCGGCAAGGTTACTCGGATATCAGGTAGAGGTAGGGGTAGAGGAGGTGTCTGACTGCCTACGTATTGTATTGCTTGGCTGAAAATGGATCTAATGAACGGTCGACTTAACATTAATGAAAGCAGACGCGCCCAGAGTCGCTCCGTGGAAATAATATGCTCATCAGGGGACTGCGCGAGGTTAAATCCGTGTCCCGAAACTACACCCAGTTACGATTTGTTTTCTTCATCCTACTGGGATATAAAACCATAATCTACATAAACTTTCAATAACTCATCAATGACAAACATTTATAAAAAATAAAATTAAATCACTTTCAAGTCATTCTAGGTCTACCACAGCCAATAGCTGACATGGATTTTTCTTTTTACACAAGAAATTTATTTCTGTCAAGTTGCTCTCTGGCAAGATAAGCCGAATAATACCATTACTAAAAATTACCTATATGCTTCGATGTAATTGTTAGTTGTGAGGAACTTTACAAAACTTATTTAAAAATGTCATAATGAAAAATTATAGAGAACCATTTGTTGGATAACCATCACCTCTGCCATGGGTTCTCGAAGTGGTTCGCTACGGCCGGTGACTTAGCAGGGGTGCCAGGGTTTATCGGGTGAGGTATGTTCACCTGCTCCCAAGAATCTCAAGATTCCTACCCACCACTCATACCTAGTTTCTTACCAGAACGTCCTCTCCTCCCTTTCCTTAAAAAAACCCCCCACACACCATCCACAAGAGAACCATTTGTTGGATAACCATCACCTCTGCCATGGGTTCTCGAAGTGGTTCGCTACGGCCGGTGACTTAGCAGGGGTGCCAGGGTTTATCGGGTGAGGTGTGTTCACCTGCTCCCAAGAATCTCAAGATTCCTACCCACCACTCATACCTAGTTTCTTACCAGAACGTCCTCTCCTCCCTTTCCTTAAAAAAACCCCCCACACACCATCCACAAAGATGACATAGGCCCTGAGGGGAAAAAAGTAAACGATCGTTATAAAGTTATTCTCGAATCGGTCATTTTAAATTTTGCAATTAAAAATGCTTAAAATTTTGTTCGTCCTGTCCTCGTCGCTTTTTTTAAGAATTCATTGCAGACACTGACAGTAATATTAAAACAAGACATTATTATGAAAATATTAAAAATACACTGAAAATATAAAGTGAATACTTAAATACTGAGAATATAAATATTAAAAAATAACGAACAAAATGACACATCCACCATACACACAAGTCTAGCTTTATTATGGTGGTTTATCTCATGTATAAAATTAGGTGAAATTATTTATATATTATCTGTAATTATGTAACATATTTTTTTCAAATAAAAATTTAAAAAAATAACATAAATGAATCAACAAAAATGTCGGAAACTTTCTGTTTATAATTTTGATTAAAATTATTAATTTATTTATTATTAAAGTTGACCTCTGTCGTGAAGGACATGTTCCAGAGGTGAATTTAAGATTGAGTACATGGACGAGTAGGTATAAAGCAAAATATGATTACCATTTTACATATTTCTCGAGTCGAGCCTCGAGGATAAGAAGTGGAAGAAGAAATAATCCCCAGCACACCCGAAATCCGCTTGCCGCATCAGCCAGCAAGGCTTTACGTGAACTGCTGTTCACGGGAAGGAGCTAACCAGAAGCAGGCCTATACCCAACAATGAACCCAAACTGTACAAAACACTGGAACCTAAATTTTAATCCATTATGTCTGAACTGTGTTTCCCTGTCATTGTCTGACACAGACGAGTTGCTCAAAAGGTAACTTATAATAGAAACGTTGTAATAATTGTATGTCTATTGTAATAACAGTGCATTGGCTTGACATGTTGACCAGATTATCATTTAATGAATTTAATTTGATGGATCAAAATTAATTATTATTTTACATCCGTTGTGGACCGCCTGTCATAGATTGCGTTTAATTATACTTTGACAAAAGGTTAAGGTTAACGAACTTTTGAAAAAAGGTTAACGTCCAACACAAATCGAACGATGTTCTGGTTAAGCGGTCATCTTAATAAGAATAAATCAGAACATCTATTTGCTGAAGCAGTGAAAACTCTCGAAGGGGAGCTCTGGTTTAATGAACATAAATACAAACATGTAAACAGTTTTCTGGTTTAGATTATTTTTGGCAATAGTCGCCATAAAGGAGGTTGAGTTGGAGGTGAGTTCCCCTCAATGTACCATGGTCGGTGCGTAAGACCTGTGTTGTGTTTAAAGATTTATTTCAAGTTGTTCATTCAGGGGGATATCCATGTGATTCGAACCCGCAGCATAACACGTACGAGTACATACCGAGGCAAATAAATAAACGTGTTGATTGTCGTATTAGTTAATAATGACATGACAACAATAGAAGACAATACATATTTTTGTGAAGAGCTGTCCTCAAACGTGTGCGGCGGCATAAGATGTCAATAATAGTTACCGATGTATGAAGTACTTTCGTCGATGGTAATGACACCGATTTTTAAAAGTAGTTAGTATTGTTATTTACTTTTTATTTTTAGTTAGTCAGTGGTATAGGTACATACTACTTTTGAAACCTGAGCAATCTGAGCATTCACGGATCCCCCGTTGAATATTCATATTGTACGACAGATTTGACGAGGTTTAACTGACTTTTAAATAACACCAAGAAGCCAGTTTTTGCATGCCTTGTTTTATAATCTGTCTACCAGTTTGAGATTTCGCCCGGCGGCAATACACTTACCTATATTCTAGATTGGTCCAAGAAAAACAAACAACACTTCATATTGGATTCTCACATGCTAGAGTTCTGTTTCGGATACGGGCAGGAAAGAAATCGAAGTAGGTGCTTCAAATAGATTCCGCCCATTCCGATCTCACCAGTAGAACAGAATCTTAATATGTGTATTAAGATTCTGATAATTGAAATCGGATGTAAAAACCGAACTACTCGCACGAGCACGAATACGACCATTATAGAGGTAGGTACTTGTTACCGTTGATCGAAAATCCGCTAGATGAGCTCTATGCTGTCAAAGGAAAGCACTGCTTTCGTAATTTGCTTTGTCTGAATGTTGTATTGTGCATATCCTAATGATAAATTTATCAAATCAAATCTAGGATATAATACTAGAAGGTCCTTGAATTAGATATCAAAAAGCACTCTAGATGTTCGTTTTAGGAATGTATACATCAACCGCAGTAAAATGATTGATTAATATATGAACTATGTTCATGATATTGTAGTCGCTTGATGTGTGTAGAGGTTTTGGATTTGGTTGTGTGTTCTAAAGATTTATGAGTGTTGATTTTATAAAGTTATTTATTAATGTAGTCTAAAGTTTTTTTGCCATAGAAAAATTGTGTCGTTACTGAAGTATCCCTTACTAAGCCTATTATGATGTATTGGTTTTTCAACTTTCACAGTGCATTCGTTGTAGGCAAGTGTTAAGTAAAAATACGAATGTTTCCGAGATCTCCTTTTGTTTGAGTTTGACCGAATAGTTAAGGCATCGGAGGTTGTTAGAATCATGTGAACCGTTTACAATACCCTAAAACTGTAATCTTTAACTGTTTTAGTAGGTTCGTTAAATGTTGACCAGCTGTTAGCTTGGGCATCCAGAAGAATTTAGGACGAGAACATCACCAGTCTGCATAATGCCGCTACAACTTTATCTTCATTATTATTGGTCAACTGATATTCTTGAAGTACACTGGAATCGGGGTTGCGGTATCGTGCTGAACACTGGAAGATTCCAAGTCTGCAGTACAGGTGTCGTTTGCCATCTACCATCATCATTCCAGCTTCACTACAAGGACTTTGCTGTAGGAGATCTCTCAAATCTGGATTTCATGAGGTGTCAGGAGAACCTCGGACTTATGAGGCATAAGTCTTTTGGCTAAGGGGGCATTGCAACAGTTTCAATATTACCCCCGCAACACAAGGTTGACTCATCCATAGTTGGAACTACGGACCGCCTACCCATCGGTTGTATAGCCGTCTATTTTGGAAGGGAGCTAGCAGCGCCACACGCGGAGAATGAGATAGCCTGTACTGGCCTGTACTCAACGGGAAGCAAGGAGGAACGGTCCACCCAGGGGCGTATAACTCTCGCATGACCTTGTAACCCTGATGGGAGGAGTAATTCAATACCCAAATTCTTATAGACAAAGCTGTAGTGGCTGAAAGCTCAGATCTCATTGGCTCAGAGAAAAAATTGTATCTTGATCTCTCGCTCTCTACCATAGCGAATAGTGTAACAGAAAGAGAAGCTAAGCATCGGTTATGCTCCGATAAAAAAATAACGGTAATTTCCAAGACGCCATTTCGCAGATTGAAGTCAGTTGAAGGTTTTAGCGTAAATATTTTGAATTTTCTTTCACCCATCTAAAAATAATGTTGCGTGCTAGAATTCTTCATGGTGATAAATTAATGCTGTGTTGTGTTAAAGTGTGTTATCCGGTCTATCTCCACCAATTGAAAGAAGGACCCGAACTCGTTGTTAAATACAGGTACTAACCTTTCGTTCTTTGATACAATGCTCCTGATTCGTGAATGTACTTCATTGGCTAATAATTTAATTAATTTTCCTTTTCAGACCTATCCGTATTCCGACGCGATACTATACCACGTATTAGGATGCTAAAACTGCTAAACTAAACTAAAGCTTATTTAAACCTCTCCAGAATTGCATCATGTAAGTACCTTATCCAGATTTAACCAGCATTTTCCATAATGTTTGCTGACGACAAAGCTGTGGAAATTATATGAAACCCTTGCAGGAGAATTTGAATAACTTCTAGTGCTGTGGCAATAATAATTAACACTTAAATTTGTTACTCTTTAACTAATATTTATAAGATGTAAGTCACCTACAGTACGCTTCAACAGTGTGGAATCCTCATTTGAAGGAATATACGGAAGGTATACACCTAATTTATATTGCAGTGAAACTCGCTCAAGAAGTTTTGTTTTCGCTCCCTACAAATTCTGCAGAAACTGCATAAAACGCGATTTTTTCCCATACAAGAAAGTTCAAAAGTTCAACAGTGAATTAATCCATCACCATTAATGTCCCCTTTTTCTTAAAATATTTTTAATTAATTTTATCCATGAAATTTATTAAATATGTGTACAATAATAGAATAGTGAAATCATTGGTCTCAAATTTTGTCTTTTTCTAGGTAAGACGAAGGGCATTTTGAGCTGCGTTGGTCCGACGGCAGCCCTTTCTCCCAGGAAACAGAAGACGCACAAGAGGAGATTTTGGGGACCAGACAGCAACTGCGATCTTTAATCTTCAATCTTTAATCTTCTAATCTTTATATCGACTTTTCTCTGCTTTTTATCAATATGTGTCAATGCATGTGTTATTTATCTAAACCTTCCGGAAGAAATTCTCTAAATGATGCTGAAAACCTTATCGAAATCAGTCGCATAGTTAAGAAGAACTAAGCGCACAAACAGACAGACGCGAATGTCACTTTATTTTATACTATTTATAGATTATAGATTCCACCACGGATTGTCAGTATCCAAAATAGAAATATTAATTACATGTTCTTAACTTTTATTTCACAATATCTTTTGTTGTTTTACAAGCTATATTTCTTTACAAGCTTTTATTGTGTACACGATTTTTTATTTCTTATATGTTTTATTTTTTTATTTCTTATATGTTTTATTTTTTATTTCTTAGATTTTTTATTTCGTTCATGTATTATGATTTAAATTATACCATGTAAAAGTCAAAAGGCGTTACTATTACTTGACATAATGAATATCTTTCAACACGTTGAATATGTATTTTGTGTATATATTCTTGTATTTTTGTGCAAGGTCAAATTAAATCCTATTAAGTTGTTGCAGTAAGACAGAAATCCTGGGTTCGATTCCTAGTTGAGACCGTTACTTTTTATTTTTCTGTGTCTTGTTCTGTTTCATGTTTTGTTTAGATATATTAGTATTATCTTCTACTTCAATAATAAATCAATGCTCAATACATTGGTTGTACTGATCCTGTTTTGTATTACTGTCCATTGTCTTTTTGAAAATAAAAAATATTTTGATGTGTGCATAGCTGTGGGTTTTTTTTTTATTTTCCTTTTCTTGCATTTCAATATTTTTATTTTTAAAATATATTTTTTTTGGGCTAGTGAATGAACGATGTTAGCTGGGTGCAGTTATATTGTCTATGTTTGCACTTTTTAAAAATGGCCTTGAGATTTCTTTATGGTCCACGATATATTTACCTGTCTGGACCAAACGACCGTTTTATCTGTGGTCGTCTGTGGTTAAGGGGGTGACAAAATGGCGCCATACAAAAAGCCCGAAGATATCGATCTAGAGAGTGGTTTATTTATGGGTCCACCGAGAGATTGAGGGGTGAACTCTAGACGACATTACGGGAGGACATTATGGGACGAAATTATGAACCGACATTTTTGAACCTGTTAGCTGGCTGATGTTTGCTGGACATCGTGCTTAGTCATTATAAATTTTGTGAATTCAAATCCTTGAATTTACATGGCGCCATTCATACGTAACAAGGTCAGATCTTATTGTCATATTTAATGTCACACTTATACGAAATAATGCTTTACAATAAATTCCAACGTGCAAGTGATTCCTCAAACCTTGCACGCGCTCTGAGTTATTATTTAAACTTAAAATATCTTAATTTAACTTAAATATCTCATGTGCTCTATGTTTATCATAATTTGTTAACTTAAGTGTACATTTAATTATGCTTTACTACCTAAGTAACATATTTTTCTTAAGTAAGAGCATTTTGGTTTTGCTCATTGATCTTGAGGGCAAACAGTTTTTTCTTAAATATATTTATTCTATTTACGGTTGTCAGGCTATCAGGAAGGAGATTATATATGTGTACACCCTCATGGCCTATGTTTCTTTTACCACACTCTGTCTTTGCTGAATTTGTGTATAATTTATTATGTTGTCTTGTGTGGTGGTCATGTACTTGTGATGTTTTCATAAATGAAGTATTTGTGTGTATGAGGCCATTTTGGATTTTGTGAATTAATAGGCATATGTTGTATTCGTACAGTTTTCTAATTTTAAGTAAGTTAGTTTCTTGGTATACTCTTTTGGTGGGGGTATCTGGTCTATAGTGTTTAAGTTTGTGTTTCCCCATATTTCTATGAGATAATTTAGATGGGATTGAATTAAACTAAAGTATAATCCCCTCTTTACTTGTATTGGTAGAAGATGGGCTATTCTACCAAATACACCAATTAGTGGGATAATTTTTTCTATTACTTTTTGTATGTGGTGTTTAAAAGATAAATGTTTATCGATATGAAGTCCCAGGTATTTTTCACAATCTGAAATTTGTAGGTTTTTTCCTTCAATTTGCAAAGGTTTATTTTATTTATTTATTTTTTTTTTTTTATTTATTCAAATTTAAACCCGCTAAACTACTTGTGTAGTTTGTCAGCAGGGACATAGAGACAACATTTATACACTCATAAGATACAATTTGAACGGTACATAATTACATAAATTGGTTACATTGCAGAAAAGTTTAAATAGCAGGATAAAAGCCTTATATAATAAGCAAGTAAAAATAAATGTATGAACAAATTAGTATTATCAACAAGTAGGTACATCAATAGTTTCATAAATAGAGTATTACAAAATAATTGTTTTTCCATTTTCTAAGAATATGAATTCCATTTCAGGGGCATCAGTATAGATCATTATTATCCAATAACCATTTCCTTAGATTATATCTAACATTAGCAGTATACATGTTATTATTTTTAATTGTCATTGGTAATAGGTTAAAAATTTTGGGTACTATATAGTTTAAAGTTCTTTCACCATATTTATTAGTACATTTCGGAACTACCAGTCCTTCATTTTGAGTGAATCTTGTGTTATGTTTATGGCAAACTCTTTCCCTATACAATGAATCAGACAATATAACATGTTGACTTACAATATTATAAAACAATAATCCTCTGACAGGTAAAATATTCAGAGACTTGTATATTAATTTAATGTTACTTCTGTGTTGATTGTCATATTTATGAATTAACAATTTTATAATGGAGTTTTGTAATGTTTGTATATAGCTTATATTAGTTTTACAAGAATGTCCCCAAGAAGTAATTCCATAACGTATAGTGGATTCAGCCAGAGATAGGTAGATTAACTTTAAAGTACTTATAGGCACGAAATATTTTATTTTATAAATCCTACCCACAATAGCTCGTAGACGTTTACAAACATTAGCAATGTGTACATCCCATTTCATGTAGCAGTCAATAGTAACACCCAAATATACATAACTTTTGACAAAATCAATGGTTTCACATGAACAGGGCTGTGCAACATTTTTATGTATGCAGTCAAATGTGTGTGTATATAATGAAGGAATTACATTACATCTGGCGTGTGGAGATTTGATGTGCATAATTTTAGTTTTTTTGGCATTTATAAAGAGGCCTGCGTCATGCGACCATTTCAGCAGGGCAATAAAATCATGTTGCATAAGGTTCATTGCAGTAACCAGATCTTCGTGCGATATTACGAGCGCCGTATCGTCTGCATATACAAAATGTTTAACGAATGAAAACAATTTTCTCATAATTGAGACATAAATAATATAAAGGGTTGGCCCTAGAATTGACCCCTGTGCAACACCTGTTGAGATATATTTTCTTTTGCTGAATTTTTTAAGAATTTTTACTCTTATTTGTCGATCAGTTAGTAAATTTTTTAATAAAACTAGCAGCTTTCCTCTAATTCCTATTGTCTCCAGTGTTTCTAATAGTTTATTTGTATCAATGGTATCAAATGCCTTAGAGTTATCTATGAATAAAACCAACACTTGTTTTTTTAGATTTAATTCATAATTTATGTGATTTGAAAATTCCTGAAGCAGCATTTCCGTACTTTTTTTCTTTTGAAATCCATATTGGTTGGGATCCAACAAAGAGAAAGATTCTAGATATTTATTAAGTTTTATGGAAATATATTTTTCAAGTATTTTTTCTAGGGCTGGCAATATGCTTATTGGCCTATAATTTTGAATATCTGTATGTTTGCCCCCTTTGTAAATTGGCCTAATGATGCTACTTTTTAGTTCATCTGGTATTACTGCTTGCGATAAAATTAAATTGATAAAGTGTGTTATAACAGGCCCTAAAATATTAATATGTGTCTTAATGTCAAACATTCGAATGTTGTCAATCCCTGGTGACTTTGAATTGTTTAATTTGCTAACAATAATATTGATTTCTTGGCAGGTAGCTCTGGGTAGGTACATACTATGTTGCACTTCATTCGGCCTGACGGTCGATGCTAAATAATCACATTTATGTATCATAGAGCTAACACTATTTGTAAAATATTCAACAAACTTATCTGCTACGGTTTCTTCATTATTCGTATTTAACATATATTTCGAGATTATTTCGTCACAACTACTTTTGGACTTGCGTCCTAATAATTTATTTATTTCATCCCAAGTTTTTTTTGTATTTCCAAAATAATCTTTGAATTTATTGTTAAAAAAGGTAGACTTACATTTAATAATTTCTTTTGTCACCTTATTTCTGGAAGTTTTATATTCCAATTCAAAGAGTTGATTGCTAGGAAAATTCTTCCACCTTCTGTACAATGAATCTTTTTTTTTATGTTTTCTAAGATATTAGAATTTATCCAAGGTTTTATTGACAGAGGTCTTTTTTTGGGTTTATAATTCATAACGATTTTACTCTGTTCATACAAATTCTTAAAGTTGTTTTTAATTTTACTATATAATATATTGCAATCTTGTTCCTCAAGCAAGGAGTGCCACTTAAAATTATGAATGTTTTTGTCGATTTTCTTTTGCGATAAAAACGAAATTCTTTCCCCGTGTTCTGGGGCTTCTTTCCTTGCACTATATTTAATATTAACTGCAGTTAAAAAGTGATCCGCTATAGTAATATTATTACATACACATGAGGAAAGAGAATCGCTTTGTTTACATCCACTGTTAAATCGGACAAATATGTGGTCTAAACAAGTACGAGTAACTTTTCCTGCTAAAACTGCTTCTCTAGTTACGTCACAAATACATTTGATTAAATAATTATCCGACATTATATTTTCATATGCCATAATAATAGGGTTTTGACAATTTAACAAGTCTAGATTAATATCTCCTATAAGTAAAACATTTTCTTTGGGGCTTATAGTATGCAGAATGGCAGATATTTCATTAAGAAATTGTGGTTGGCTAGAGTTGGGGGGACGGTATATTGCTATGATGTTTAAAATACTCTTGTTTGGATTTGTCATAGAGCCAAGCACACATTCAAAATGATTTGTTTCTATTGTTTTCTGTTGAAATGTGAATTCATTTCGAACATATAGCAATATACCTCCTCCAGATTTTTTGTGGTGAACGTATGTCTGTCGGTATGAAAGAGACAGGCATATCTGAGTGAGACAGCATGACCGAGACGTATAAAAAGGCGTGTCTGTTGTAACTCGTCCTCTCTTTACAACAACATCTCGAATACTGTACATTAGTAATAACACTAAATAAACCAAATAGTATGGAGTATCCAAACGACTATTATTTACATCTTATCTGAGTGATCGACACGGCAGATCACCACAGTTGGCGCAGCCGAAAAAGGAAGCTGAACGGCCGCAAAATTCTTCCTGGAGGAAGAACCGTAGCCGCAGCTGAAAGAACTACAGTTGGAGCAGCCGAAAAAGGAATCTGAACAGCTATTAAATTCTTCCTGGAGGAAGAACTACAGTTGGAGCAGCCGAAAAAGGAAGCTGATCAGCCATTAAATTCTTCCTGGAGGAAGAACCACAGTAGGCGCAGCTGAAAGAACCATAGTTTGGTTATAATCCCACCGAGCACCGCGGAAGGGATTATTGTCGCATAAAAAATAAAATAATTTGGGGGCAGCTTCACGGACAGTATCGGACATTGAAGGAGCATCAAGGCAAGGAACTGGTGAGGAGATTCAAGGCGCTGAGCTCAAGGAATCAGCAGCCGAGAAACCGGATGAAAAACGGATCCAGGCAGCTTGTACGGGGACCCGACACGGGAAGGCGTGGCGGTGGTGACCGGACGAGAAGGACGACCAGGAATCCGGACGGAGCCAGAAGACGGTCGGACGCGGAAGGGCGGCGATCGGCGGCAGCATCAATCATCAGATTCGTGAGTTGAGTGCTGTTTGTTGTTGTTTTTTCTGATTATTGGTAATCTGTGTGGAAATGGAGGGAGTGGGTTTACCCAGGTTTTGTCACCTTAGGGACGGGCTGGAGACGTTCGTGCTACAGTTTGAGCAGTTGATCCTCGTCAATGATGACAAATTTAAATCCGAGGATAAAAAGAGGGCGGTTTTAATATCCCACCTACACACAGACACGATTAATCTACTGATAGATTTATGTTTTCCAAAAAAAATAACAGAATTATCGGTTGAAAATATATTTTTGTTATTAGGAAACCACATTGGTGTTTCAAAGAATGTGTTTAAGGAACGTGGAAATTTTTTTGCGGCGAAACAAAAAGTTGGGGAATCTATAAATGATTATATAGCTAGGTTACGTTGTCTAACAAGATTCTGCAAATTTGAAAGCAGACTGGAAGAAAACTTAAAAGATATTTTTGTGACTGGTTTATTAGAAGGTCGTATTAAAGAAAAAATGTTTTTAGATGCAGAGAAGCTGACTTTAAAAAGTACATTAGAGTGCGCATCGGGAATGGATTCATTTCATAAAAATATTACGTGTATTAAATCCGAGAGTGTCGGGCTCATTTCTAGAAGTAAGAAAAATTTTAATAGTAGTGCAGGTAGGAATTATTCTACTTCACCGGCGCGGGCGAAAGACAAAAATGTTACAATTCCCAGAAAGAAATCAGTAGAACGTATACAACAGTTGAAGTGCAAATATTGTAATTTAAATAATCATGATTCCAGTAATTGTAGATTAAAAAACGTGACGTGTTTTAATTGCAAAAACAAGGGACATTTTAGTAAAAATTGTCGCGAAAAAAAACGGGAGGAAGTTTCATCTGTGTTTGTGAATTCAAGTGAAATAAATTCAAGGTTAACAAGAAATACCGATCCCATTTATTTATCGTTAAAAGTTAATAACGGTATCATCATAAAAGGATTATTTGACACGGGTGCAGGAATATCGATCCTATCGGATAAAGATTATTGGGAACATTTTAAAGATGTACAATTGAAGCCGAAGAATTTAACCCTGAAGGGTTACAATAATTGTAAGTTACAGTTACTTGGATGTTTAATTTTGTCAATTAATTTCAATGGTATTACTAAAATAATGGAATTTTGTGTTGTAAAGGATGGTTCAACCACTGTGCTAGGTAGAGACTTCGTAAAAGAATTTAACATTGGTTTTACGGGTTTCGAGACGGTTTCTTCACAGTTGAAAAGTGAAATACTCACGCATAATATTCACGACGTAAACAATAATAGTGTCGATACGTTAGTGCGTAAATATCCGGAGGTATTTTCAAGTAAACTAGGTAGATTCAATAAATTTAAAGTTCATTTAAAATTGAAAGAAAATGCAGAACCGAAATTCTGCAATCCGAGAAGTATTCCTTTCGCTTTGAAAGCGAAAGTTGAAACGGAATTGAACCGTTTACAGGAAGAGGGAATTTTAGTTCCGATTAGTTATAGCAAGTTTGCATCTCCTATCGTGCCCGTAGTTAAAAGCGATGGAAGCATTAGAATTTGCGGGGATTATAAATGTACTGTGAACCCACAATTGATTGTTGACAAATATCCCATGCCGAAGATAGAAGTTTTATTATCACAAATTTCGGGCGGAATAATATTTTCAAAAATTGATTTACGTCAAGCTTATTTACAGTTGGAACTAGACGAAGAAAGTATGGAATATACTACGATTTCTACACATTTAGGATTATTTAAATTCACTAGGCTAGTGTTTGGGATTAACAGTGCACCGGCAATATTTTGTAGAACTATAGCTTCATGTCTACAAGGTTTGAAGAAAACAGCGGTTTTCCTGGATGATATTATGGTTACAGGAGAAACGATAGAGGAACATAATGCTAATTTAAATGCAGTTCTTAATAGGTTAAAAGATTGCGGTTTGTGCGTAAATATTCAAAAGTGCAATTTTAACGCTTCATCGGTTTGTTTCTTAGGGTTTGAAATCTCGAAGGAAGGGATTAAACCTATGGAAGATAAAACGAACGCAATTAGTAAAGTCGCGCAACCAAAAGATTTATCAGAGCTACGCAGTTTTTTAGGAATGGTAAATTTTTACCGATCTTTTGTGCCAAATATGTCTATGTTATTAGATCCTTTGCACAAATTATTGAAAAAAAATACGAATTTTGATTTTAATCAAGATTGCGTAAAAGTTTTTAATAAAATAAAATTAATTTTATGTGATAATCGAGTGTTAGCACATTACGATCCAAATGTTACTTTGAAGGTAGTTACGGACGCCTCAACGAAAGGTTTGGGTGCAACATTGTTACATGTGTATGAAAATAATTTACAAAGACCTATTTCTTTTGTTTCTCGTAAACTGACAGAAGCGGAAAAGAAATATTCAATTTTAGACCTCGAGGCTTGTGCAATTGTGTTTGCTTTTAAGAAGTTTTTCGAGTACATTTACGGAAGGGAATTCATTCTAGAAATAGATAATGAACCTTTATGTAGAATTTTTGGTGAAAAAAAAGGAATTCCTGTTTTAACTTGTAATAGATTACAACGTTATGGTGTAATTCTCTCATCTTTCAATTATAAAGTTCAATACGTAAAATCAACATTAAATTGTTCGGATTACTTATCTCGCGTACCTGTAGGAGATCCTGTTGAGGAAAATAATAACTTTGATTCAAGAATTTTGTGTTTATTCAAAAATAATAGCGAGATGCCAATAGATGTTGAGGAAGTTAAAGCAGAATCTAATACGGATAAATTATTATTAGAGATAAAAAATTATCTTAGAACAGGGTGGCCAAATAAAGTCAATAAGGATGATTGCAAATGGATTTATTGGATAAAAAGGAACGATTTATCAATAATTGATGATTGTATTTTCTGGAACCATAGGTTAGTAATTCCAATAAGTTTAAGGGATAAGATATTAAGCTTATTGCATAGATCTCATCTAGGGATTGCCAAGATGAAAGGGCTAGCTAGAGGCTATTTTTGGTGGCCAGGGATTGACAGTCAAATTGAATTTTTAGTTAGAGAGTGCGGAATTTGTGCGGAAATTCAACCATCACAACCCAAGAGTGAGTTAACTCCATGGCCGATAACGGAAGAAATTTGGAGTAGGGTTCATATAGATTACGTAGGGCCTATCGGAAATAAATATTTTTTGGTAATCATAGATTCAACCTCAAAATGGTTGGATTGCGTGGAAGTAAATTCACCTAACTCAGATAATACCATTAAAATCTTAAAGAGATTATTCAGTTATTTCGGTAGTGTACAAACCTTAGTTTCTGATAATGGAGCAGCATTCATGTCAGCAGACTTTAAACAGTTTTGCGAGAGAAATGGCATTAAACATTTAACAACACCTATAAATCATCCTCAATCAAATGGATTGGCAGAGAATGCAGTCAAAACGTGTAAAAATATTTTAAAGAAAATATTGTTAGAAAAAAAATTTCAGTCAGGTTATAATGAGAAGTTAGAATGTTTTCTCATAGATTATAGGAATGCACCACACTGTACAACAGGGTTAGAGCCAGCAGTTGTAATGTTTGGTAGAAGGTTAAGGTCAAATTTGAATAATTTTATACCTAGAGGGGGGAAGGTAAAGGAAAATGTGATTGATAAAGATACCAAAATGAAAATGTCAAAATGTCAGGAAAATCAGAAATTCTATTATAAAAGGAATAACAAAGTATCTACGAATTTTAAGATTAATCAGAAAGTTATGGTTAGGGATTTTAGAGACCAAAACAATGATAAGTGGGTACCAGGGAAAGTACATAAACGTTTGGGAAATAAACTATATTTAATTGAGGTTAAATTGAATGATAAAATCATGTACTGGAAAAGACATTTTGATCAATTATCCAAACTGTGTGTATCATGGGAAAAGAACCCTAGTATTTTAATTCCTGAGTCTGAGACGAGGAGGCTATCGTTCGATGAGTACGATGTCTCCGACTTTGTTTCGGATGACAATCTAACGGGTGACCCTCTTTTTCCTTCCAGCTCCAGTGAACCCGTGGCGTCAACGTCGGGGAACTGGAAGGAGCGCCTTCGACCAAGGACAGAGAAATCAAAATAAGCAGCAGTCAACTCTCCGAATCAACATGGTTATAAATAAAAAAGAAAATGTTGTAAAATAATAATTAAATATGTGTATGTATGTTTTATAATTATTATTATGATAATCATGTTGTGTTACTGTCTGCTGATTTAAGTGTGGAGGGATGTGGTGAACGTATGTCTGTCGGTATGAAAGAGACAGGCATATCTGAGTGAGACAGCATGACCGAGACGTATAAAAAGGCGTGTCTGTTGTAACTCGTCCTCTCTTTGCAACAACATCTCGAATACTGTACATTAGTAATAACACTAAATAAACCAAATAGTATGGAGTATCCAAACGACTATTATTTACATCTTATCTGAGTGATCGACACGGCAGATCACCACATTTTTTAGTTCGGCAATAGTTGTAACAATTAAATCCAGGAATATTATACAGACAGACAAGATTCGGTGTTATAGCCGTTTCACATAACATTAACACATGAATATGCTTCCAACAAGTATTTAGGTAGACATTCAAAGTATCCCAGTATTTATAAATCGATCTAACATTCAACTGAACAATATTAATATTTTCCATATTGTAGTTGCTATGAAACTTTAGCCAATCACAGAAATTATGAGTATTTTCGTAATCTACCTCGTCATCTTCTTCAATGTAATTAGACGCCATAATCAATAGTTGCAAAGTCCTTGGCAAGGGCAGCCTTGTAGGCCGGGCAGGAGTCCTTGTCTCCAGTCGGATGTGCAGCGGGCTTCCCAAATCTTGTACAGGTGGCGCAGACAGGCTTGGCGGCGGCTTTTGGGCAGTTTATCCGGGCGTGACCTTCGCCTGCGCATGACCTTGACCTTCGCCTCCACATCTTTGCTGGTCCTTGCAAAACTTGAAGGAATGTCCGATCATTTGGCACTTGGAGCACACTGTAAGTCCAATGAAGTCACGAACACGACACACATTCCAGTCCACAAAGACTTTCCCCTGCTCCACCAGCACGTGACGAATGTGGGCAGGAACCTCGAAGACCCGGTGGCAAGTTGATCCAGTTCGAGCGCCAGCAAGGTGACTTAGCTTGCAACTTTTTACTGCGAAATCTAGGCCTGCTTTGTCCTGGGCTCCTGCTAAGGCATTTTTCAGGAAGCACTCGTCCGTTAGGTCACGAGGAACGTTGAAGAAGATCACCCTTGGAAGCCGTTTTGTTGGTAATCGAGCGCTTAGAGTGTCCGAGTTTGCTAGACATGGGGTT